>NC_047567.1:27405785-28110785 GCF_902806645.1 Magallana gigas | reverse complement strand
ATCCCGAGTTCGAATCCCGCAGGGGTTTTTGTTGTTACTTACTGGAATAATATTTTTTATCCCCAAACTGAAATTTTTTCGCTTATTTGACATTTGTACAGTTTTTTTATCATTATATCTTTCGTTCATTATCAACAAATTTCCTGTTAATTTGAGTGACTTTTTCCTGGTGTGTTATTCCACCTTAATTAATATACAGCGAGGCGCGCACGTTTAAATCAAAGTTTAATGTTATATCAACATTTTGTTTTATGAATTTTTAAAGAATCATATCTGTAACATGATATCGTTGTTTAAAAAGAGACATTTGCTTTTAATCATTTAATATTTTTTTGAGGGGAGGGGGGGGGGGGGGGGGTATTTTTAGGACGAAGTGAAAAACCTTTTTTTAGTTTGAATAAATATTTGACATCATTATCTAATATATGATGTCAATAAGACGTTTTAATATTTTTTTTATAAAAAATATTTATGGTATTAATTGAACTAGAGGCCAAAGTATTGGTGCCGGGTTTATGGTTAGCGTTAGTAAATTAAACTCTACAGAATTCGAGGATCCTTGCATAGTAACCTCACAAGCTGTAGCATTGTAGTTCTCGAGAAGATTTATAAAATTTTTCCCAATTTACTTCAATGTTAAACTTTTAACCCCTCTTGGGGCCCCAGTATTAGTCCGGGGGCCATTAATTACAATTAAGAATCTTCCCTATACACTATATTTACAAGCTTTTTGTGCAAATAGTAGGATTTCCGGTACAATGCTTTTTGAGAAGAAGATTTTTAAAGACACAAATGTTGTAAATTAAGTACAGTGATATTGAAAAGAAAAAGCTGGTCAGACAACAATTTCTCCAATAGTATGTTAAAGAATCTATAAGTGTGTCAATATAGACCCTCTTTTCAAATTCTAATCAAATAAATCACTTCATTAAAAAAAATGCATGTATATTGTCAATGACAAACATGAAATTATTATAAACTTTAGAATAAGCTATAGAGTATGAGTTTTTTTCTCGCACTGATTCTCTAAAAGATCATATTGTTTTTGATAACCATAACTAACGTACATGTATCCTTTTTTTCACATCATGTTTGTTTAATTATAAGCAGATGCAATTGACGACAGTTGAAATATGTTATACATTATCTCCATTATCAATAAATAAATTAAATCAATTTTCGTTTCTGGCACAGCACAATGTACCAGATAATTTTGAAGTTTGGTTCATACACAAACAAGAGGCCCATGGGCGACATCGCTCACCTGAGCAACAATAGGCATGATAAAATCAGCTTAACGGAGTTATAATAAAAAATATGTGGACAATGTTGTATAATACATGTAGATCCTGTATAAATAAAAGTCCATCCCCCGGATATTCTGGGCGCCTGTAAAGTGCGAAACGAAATCGAATCGACATGAAACAAAACGAAACGAAACGAAATCGAACGAAACTAAACAAATCGAAACGAAACGAAACCAAAAATTGAAACGAAACGAAACGGAATTTAAACAAAACTAATATCAATTTATCCGAAATTTGCAAAAATTATATAATTAGGTAAATAAGTGATGTACATTCCTATATCTTTTAATGTTTCTAATTTGTTTCATTAAATGATATTCAGACGTTTAGAGAGAGAGATAGAGAGAGAGATAGAGAGAGAGAGAGATATGCCTTACAACTTATCAGAGACATCACATAGCAAAGTATACGCAAGTTTGGAAGAGAGAGAAAGAAAGAAAGAGAGAGAGAAAAATATGATGATTATGATGATACTGAAGGGGGCATTCTAACAACAATTTTCTTTCTATCAATTTGAAATATTGTAAAACTGAAACGATCCTCTTCAGTATCACCATCATCTTCATCATCATCATCATCATCATCATCATCATCATCATCATCATCATATCTCTATCTATCTATCTCTTTCTTTCTCTCTCTCCCAAACTTGCGTAGATACTTTGCTATGTGATGTCGCTGATAAGTTTTAATCTCTCTCTCTCTCTCTCTCTCTCTCTCTCTCTGAATATCATTCAATGAATTTATTTTCACTTTTATGTAGTCAAAATTGATATTAGTTTTGTTTAAATTCCGTTTCATTTCGTTTCCATTTCGTTTGGTTTCATTTCGATTGGTTTCGTTTGATTTCGTTTCGTTTCGTTTCGATTTCGTTTCGCACTTTACAGGCGCCCGGATATTCTTGTGTTTATGATCCAGTCCCAAATGACTTTATAGTCGTATCACATGTTGAGCATTGCAATTCTCAAAAAGATCCTAAGCAATTGTTTATAAACGGGATATACACCTATATCAAACTCTGAACCCCTTGTGAGGCCCAAGAATCGTCCAGGGGCTAAAGTCTAAACAATTTTAAAGAATCAGCAATATGTCAAAATGCTTGCATGTAAGTAAAACCATACGTGATAATTTACATTTCAGTTTTTGTGAATAATTAAAATGTATCCATTGTACAAGTTGATCCCCAATGTGGCCCCACCCTACCCTCAAAAATTGTGATTTTTAACGAATTTGAATCCACACTATCTGAAGTTGCTTTCACCAAAGTTACAGCTTTTCTAGACAGATGGTTTTTCTTTATATATTCCTACTTAAAAATTTGTCCCCCCCCCCCTGTTGTGACCCCATCCTTTCCCCGGGGATCATGAATTGAACAAACTTGAATCTACACAACAAGACAATGCTTCCACACAAGTATCAGCTTTCCTGGTTGATTGGTTTCTGAGAAGATTTTACCAGACTGTTCATTATATACTCCTGTGTAAAAAATTGACCCCCATTGTGGCCCCATCCTACCACCGGGAGTCATGATTTTCACAACTTTAAATCTAAACTACCTGGGAATGCTTCCACACAAGTTTCAGCTTTCCTGGCTGATTGGTTTCTGAGAAGAAGATTTTTAAAGGTTTACTCTATATATCCCTATGTAAAATTCGACCCCCCCCCCCAATTACGGCCCACCCTACCCTGGGAGTCATGATTTTCACAACATTGAATCTACACTACTTAAGGATGTCTCCACAATAGGTTTCAGCTTTCCATTTTGTTGGTTTCTGAGAAGAAGATTTTTAAGGATTTACTCTTTATATTCCTTTGTAAAATTCGACCCCCCCATTGTGGGCCCGCCCTACCCCTGGGAGTCATTATTTTCACAACTTTAAATTTAAACTACCTGAGGATGTCTCGACACAAGTTTCAGCTTTACTAGCTGATTGGTTTCTGAGAAGAAGATTTACTCTATGTATTCCTACGTAAAAATTCAACCCCCCATTGTGGTCCCACCCTATCCCTGGGGTCGCGATTTTCACAACTTTGCTATAAGATATTGATATGCGTTTATTGAGACATCTACCATGCCCTACTTGCAACAGAAACAGATTTTCACTTTTTAAAAGATATATTTGTAAAAAATCGTATAAAATAATTCAGCTAATTTGTTCTTTGAACAATGAAATCATGATATTTTAACGACCATTCATTAAATACATTGTTGGTGTAGCATTCAACCTTAATATGCTATGATGCCTTTCGATAGGGTTAAAAAAATCGGGGGGGGGGGGGGGTGAATTAAACCAAGTTAAACACACCAGAAGACTAACGTACCGATAACAGTTGGTTCCAAGTCAATGAGGACGGCTCTTGGCACGTGCTTGCCAGCGCCAGTCTCGCTGAAGAAGTTGTATGCATAGTCACCTTCAATGGTCTTGTCACTGGTCTGACCATCGGGCTGGATTCTGTGCTCAATGCAGTACAACTCCCAGCAGTCGTTTCCGATCTGGACTCCGGCCTGTCCAACGTGGATGGAGATACATTCCCTCTTGAAACCAAATAATATTTTTATAAAAAAACTAGAAACAAGCTCGTTGCAAAGCAACGACTAGGTCTTCAGAAGCAGCTGCGTCATATTTGTGACGTAATACCGGATACAAAATTATCTGGCAATACCGTATTACAATGTTATTGGTATACACCCTAAGTATAAGAGACGGATGTTTTCAAAATACATAGGAGTTTGTTGCATGATGATTTCTTTGTGAAATACAATTGTTTTCGAGTCATATACATTAAAACGTAATTGATATACTATCGATATGTTGTGTTATTATACTCTTAATAATGCATAAAGCGTAATTAGGCTTATACTTGTATGTTTAGTTTCAGATTGGATGAAATTATCTTGGACATAGGACTCTTAGCTCTTATGGCTAATTAGTCAATTTTTATCGGAGATTGTCTTGAATTATATATAGAAATGTATCGATTGTTTTGTTCGCTTAACTATCCCGTACACTCTATATCGATGCATGCTCAGATATGTAATTTATCGTGTTCATTATATTGAACGTGTAAAGTTAACATATGATATCGGTACCATTTGGTTTGTTTTTAAAGCAGCATCACTTGATTGGATCTAAATCACAGTTGTTGTCTTTTTCCTATGTTAATATATCCTAAAAATTTTTACAGTGGGTTCTGAGGAATAAATTTGTTTTCCGTAGGGGGGTGCGAAGCCTTTTTCCGGTAATTTTAATCATTTTCATTTAATTAATCATTTTCAGAATGATCGGAATGCCGATATTACATTTTCATGCAATCGCAAGTTCTCGATTTTGACTACCCAATCATCGTGAATTTGAAATCTGCCAAATAGTTTCGAAGTGTTTGAGACTACTAGACGCAAAGAGCACTCGGACCAATGACCAACACAAAGTTTGACTATCGCTGTCTTCCGTGTGGTATATATATATATTGGAAATACTTGGTATAAATACCTACAAAAGGCGTGACCTAAATAAAAAAAATATCGACTCCCCCGTACGTTGGAATCGACTACCTCATACTTTTGGTCGACTCCCCTGCGTTAGGGGTTGTATACGGTGGGCAAGCTTTTTGGAAAGCTATAACTAGTTTAGATTGGAAACGACTCCATTTTATGTAAAATGTTAACATCCGGAAATGTAAATACTTTTGAGTAGTTTTTTTTCGAGCTCTGCCGGAAAGACCCGAGAAGATGCAATTACTTTTAATGCAGTTAAAATTTGAAATACAAACCAGTCAGTCTCGGTGAGTATTCGCCTAACCTGCGTAGGCGTAAAAAAGATATGGCAATATTCAAGAAATTCGGATGAACGATCTGGACCACAGGTCGTCCATCCGATTTTTTTTCAGCGTGAGAGCTACAGACCTGCAGCTTGAGATAGTCTATTTGATCGTGTCAATTTATTTTGTTTCAAAGAGGTAGTTTTTCACATCAATGAGGTTTTTCTTTTAAAAAAAACCCACAAGAAATCGGACATAATTTAAGGCTCTAATGAAATGTTGGATTAAGTTTCAAAAGATAAATCTTCATTGCTTTATCCGAAACGTTGCATGGAAAAAAGATTAACATCACATTCTGTTAGAATATAAAAAGATATGCACAATGGGCTTAGATTTACAGCTAACAAACATCCATAACAATGTGTGTTGCTAAAACGCGGAACGGAAAACGGAAAGAAAATTATCATGACGTTTTATGCTTAAATATTGTATAGATTAGACACAAATATGTATTTTGTTTCTTTTATTCATATTTTATGAATGATTATTATCAAAAGGTAGCTTAACTATTTGATATCATTCTTACGAATGTCTCAACTATATCATTGCATTCAATTTGCTAATAAAATACGAAACGGAAAAATGAAATGTACGCACATTGTGATTAAATAAGCTATTAAAATAACTTTTCATTTATTTTCCATTTGTAATATTGTGGGAATGATAGTGAAGGGCAGTTAGTTGAGCGTTTGTTTGTGTTTTTCATGACTTCGAACCTTGCTTGGGATTTTAAACTATTTTAATCGGAAACAGAATCATTTTATTGGGTCACTAATGATGTAGCTATAGATGTCCTGCACAGTCTCCTTTCGTTCTTCTGAAATCGCCGTTCGTTGTCTACATATTCTACCGTTTAAGATTACTTATTCCTAGTATTTTAGGTATGACAGTTTCTTTACGTTTACCTACGTGATTACACAGCCCTTCAACTTAATCCGAATAGAGCGCTGGATATGTTGTTTAGTTTGATAAACTGGGACTAGTGGCCAAAGCGTGTAATGTTAATTAAGAGAAAATTCATACGTTTTCTAAAGAATTAAATAAAATTGAATATGGCAGTTTTAACAATATTAAAAATTTACGTTAAGTATATCATTTATAGCTTGTTTAACACATCTATCGAGTAAATAACATTACAAATCATTTTCCGTATTCCATTCCGTTCCGTTTTCCGTTCCGCGTTTTAGCAACACCAAATAACGAGAGACTGAGAACAACTAATTTCTTCTCATTTTTTCTAAATCAAAAGAAAATCGAGTAAAAACAAATGAAAAGTCTCATTGATCAGCAAGGGGTTCTATATCGTGCCAGCAGCTACCTGATACATTGTAACATCAATCTGTGGACTTTGTATTAACAGCTTGCTTCTTTCTTTTTGAGTGTATTTTTATAGTATATTCTACTGATAATGTATTCGATTTTGTAAACAAACGGAGTTATAGATACTATGATATCAATGTAAAATGACAGAGATTCTCTCTCTCTCTCTCTCTCTCTCTCTCTCTCTCTCTCTCTCTCTCTCTCTCTGTCTCTCTCTCTCTCTCTCTGAATTCAAAATGCTCAAACGTATACGACAAGTTGACCTGGCAAAACTACATGCATCTGTATAAGTTTTAGCATTAACTGAGAAAAACCAAATACCCTTAAAATATTCTTATTCTGATAAATTAAAATTATAAATCTACATTAATGACAAAAAATCGAAAAGGCAATATTGCAGGTGTAGGATGAATGTTTATTTTTTCTGGGGGTTCATTTTTTATTGTATTTATCGGGATCAATTTTGTTTGTTGTTTGTTTGTTATACCGAGAGCTACATATGTATATGCAGTTAAGGTAACTATAATACATGTTTCCAATGAAATAATTTTGTTAAGGTATGCAAATTTTTAGAAAAGCTATAATACCCTTGTAATTTCATGCACTTGTGTAAAAAATAACACCCCTATACTTCGTCTGTACATTTGCTATTTGTAGAACAAGCAGAACCAGTATCAGTCCCGCCCTGCCCTAGCATTGTCATAGCATTGCTTTGCATGTACACAATTGCAAAAACTTTTAAAAATTTAACACTTAAACTGTTTATTCATATGGCTATTCATACGTACACATTATATGCATAGTGTGATTCTAAATACCCCAAACTGACGAGGGTAAAGAATTCAGTCATTGAGTCTACATTTTGTAAAAAAAACACATTGTAGATCTGAAAGTTTTTTAATTTGTCAATCTATCAATATACACTTTGTTAATTTCCTACGATTGCGAAGGCTACAGCGTAAATGATAAACGCTGAACAGTGGTTTTTCCATGCAAATATCTTCCGCGGTGGATAGCAAATACATTTATAAATCATTAAAATTTTTAAATTGTCTGTTGTTGATATTTTCCAAAAAAAATAAAAACGCGAAACGTGGGGCAAGTCATAGCTAAAAAGTAACGGTTTTGGATTCAAAAAGTAATATTAACGAATATTAACTTCACTTTTTAGAAATCATCTATACAATGATAATACATGTACTTTCTTATTGATACGGTAAATCATAATTTTGTAATGCTTAAATCATTTTAAATTTAAAAAAAAATGTTTGTTTTAGGTAAATGTGGGCATTGAATGTATAAATTAGATTAGAAATAAGTCATAAAAGGATAATTTGATAAAAAGAAAAATAAAGTCCCGGGGGTCTATATACTGGGGGTGGGGGTTGGAAGGGGAGGGGGTCGATCTTGTCCTCAAGCACCTGTGATTGCCAGCGAACATTTGTATTTCAGTAATTAGCTGCAATAATGTAGCCCTTTCCCAAATTTATATTTTTGTTCGGGGGGGAGGGGGAGGGGGGAGGGGGGAGTAGACATCAGATAATTGCAGCTAGTAAGTAATACACATTATGCTTTATACATGTACATGGAGGACGGCCGTGTGTTGTCCAAAAATTGAGTTAAATAACCATGTATTGTAAACATATTATAAACATCTTCCACTTTTCCAGTAATGAAACAATTCAAAATATCTCCGTTACATAGAGACAGTGGGGGCCTTTAAATACAACCACATGCACTGTCGTCTGGCCGACGGCCTATATACAGTTAGCGACTCTGATATTGATCGTTTACCTGGTTCTCTGAATGCATATAAATAAGAAATAAGGAATCGTTCTTTGAGTTTTATTAGGTAATAATTTCGGTCTCATTACTATTATATTCTGAATTTTTTTTCAAATTTCTTGTTTTTTCTTTTTCTTGACGCCAAATTTGATCCTTAATATTTCGCTCATTTGTTTACCGATTTTGTTTTTAAATTTTTGGGTCTGATAACATGTCGCGCGATCTTGTCGTTTCATATTTTACTTGATGAAAATTCTATTCCGCTTTTAAATTATTCCCCATTTAGTAAAATTAAATGACAAATATGTTAAGCTCTAACAATGACTGACAGAGTTTCAAAGATTGGTTGGTTTGGAAAAGGTGCAAGGTACTATCCATTTGTTATTTAAATGCAAATAAAAGGAGTGATATAGGTGTTGAAATATAGGTTTGAAAAAAAGGCAACAAGATATCTGTGAGCCAATGCTCACTAGTGATACCCCCGCTCTGATGTGAATATGCAAAATAAGCAAAGTCGACATTTAACAGAAAGCTGGCATCCGATTGGTACAGAAATATATCCCACAATATGGCATGCCTAAACAAATAGTGTGGTAAAATTTCAAGCATCTGCGATAAATAGCTGCTGGGAAATCTTTGAGGAAAATTTGTTTGAAAATTTTGGCTAAAATAAACAAAGTACTCATTTAACAGGAAGATGACGTCTGATTGGTACAAAAATATATCTAACGATATCGCATGCCTTAACAAACACTGTGTTAAAATTTCAAGCATCTCCGATAAATAGCTGCTGAGAAATCTTTGACGAAAATTTGTTTGAAAATTTTGGCAAAAAATAAACAGTCATTATTTAACAGGAAGTTGACATCCGATTGATACAAAAATATATCCCACAATATGGCATGCCAAAACAAATAGTGTGTTAAAATTTCAAGCATCTGCGATAAATAGCTGCTGAGAAATCTTTGACAAAAATTTGTTTGAAAATTTTGGCTAAAAATAAACAAAGTCGTCATTTAACAGGAAGTTGACACCCGATTGGTAGAGAAATAAATCCCACCATATGTAATGCATATACAAATATTGTGTAAAAATTTCAAGCATCTGCAATAAATAGTTGCTGAGAAATCTTTGACGAAAATTTGTTTGAAAAATATGGTTAAAAAATAAGCAAAGTCGTCATTTAACAGGAAGTTGACGTCCGATTGATACAAAAATATATCCCACGATATAGCACGCCTATACAAATACTGTGTAAAAATTTCAAGCATCTGCGATAAACAGTTGCTGAGAATTCATTGACGGAAATTTGTTTGAAAATTTTGGCAAAAAATAAACAAAGTCGTCATTTAACAGGAAGTTGAAGTCTGATTGGTACAAAAATATATCCTACGATATAGCACGCCTATACAAATACTGTGTAAAAATTTCAAGCATCTGCGATAAACAGTTGCTGAGAATTCTTTGGAAAATTTTGGCTAAAAATAAACAAAGTCGTCATTTAACAGGAAGTTGAAGTCTGATAAGTACAAAAATATATCCCACGATATGGCATTCCTATACAAATACTGTGTAAAAATTTCAAGCATCTGCGATAAACAGTTGCTGAGAAATCTTTGACGAAAATTTGTTTGAAAATTTTGGTAAAAAAATAAGCAAAGTCGTCATTTAACAGGAAGTTGACATCCGATTGGTACAAAAATATATCCCACGATATGGCATGCCTTAACAAACACTGTGTTAAAATTTCAAGCATCTCCGATAAATAGTTGCTGAGATAAATGCGACAGAAATTTTTGTTACGGACGGACAGACAGACAGACAGACAGACAGACAGACGGACGGACGGACAGACAGACAGACAGACACACAAGGGTAAAACAGTATACCCCCTCTCCTTCGGAGCGGGGGTATAAAAAATACATATTTTCCTTATTACTTTTCCAACCAATAATAATTTGTTATAAGATGTATTTCAAAAGTTGTGGGTCCTATTTTACTTTACACGGTATAGTGAGAGATTAATCTACTCTTTTAGAACCGACCCTTAAGTTACTATTTATAGAATTCTTAGTAGATATTGCCTGAACAGTAAAAGATTTTTGCTGCCTTGTTTGCTTGGTTTTTTTTAAGGTCTTCTGTTCAGAACGAATTTTACTACATGTATATTTAATTGGAATCTTAAAAAAAAGGTTCTGATTAAATATACATGTAGTAAAAATTATTTTTATGATATGAAGAAAATCTTAATCATTAAAAATTTATGATCTGATCATCTTTGTCATTATCGTACGCTCGCATTGGTTTTTTCATACCTTTTGAATGAAAAATCCTGAGACTTCCGAAGAGATGAGACAAGATATTTATTTCCCGGGAGACACGACGTTTTGTTCGCCCTGTCACGTGACTCTCTAGACCAATTAGATTACGCGTTAATTTGAATAATCATATTGAGATATAAAAAAATGAATAGTTCTCCCTAATTCAGTTTTGTTTTATAGACTTTGTATTTGAAAATAAACATTTTATCGTGTTTCGAGCCACGTGGCAAATTCATCCGATCATATCCGAAATAGACAATTTATTTTAAAAAAAATTCCAATAACTTACCATGATTGTATTTGTGTTTTTTTTTTCACAAAGTGTGAAAAAAGATTCAACCGTCAGAGTATTTTGCCTTCACGTAAAGCTGCAAGGTGCTCTATGAGAGACAGGTAAGTGCGTCCTATTGGCCTCCTGGCTTTATATACCCCCTCGCCTAAAAGTTTTTAGAATTCTCTTTGAATTGACACAAAACGATGCAATATGTATTTATAGGTTACATTTTGGCGGACTGGTAATATACCAAATTAAATTATCATTATTTATTATCATTTTAAAATGATTAAATTTTAAAGATATAATATATTTATGCCAACAATTTTTATATTTATTTAGCATTTCAAGTGGTTTTTTTTTAATTATTTAAGAAATTGCATATCTTGCACAAATGCCTGGAAACCAGCAGCTTAACGTTTTCCTAGAAAGCTTGTCAAAGTAGACTAAAAGTAAATCAGTAACAAATTCCTAGAAAAAGTTAGATAAAATTGAGGAACGTGTCGTCTGACCTTAAGGATATACAGTTATCAATAAATGTGCTCTCAAAGGTAATACATGTACTCTCTCTCTTATTTTTTAGAGTAGATCAATATATACCCTAATATAATACAAAAACAAACTGAACGTAAAATAATTAAATTAAGTTGAAATCGGTGATGTTCCGCTACAAAACGATACAAAGTATAATATTTATTTACTGATATAACATTTTTGAAAAAGTGTTCCGAGATAATTTTATTACTATGCCCTGAAAGTTGCTGAATCACACCGGAAATTTATTATATTTTTATTATACCTCATTATGATTATTCTATATAACGCATCATCTGATTGGTTTAGAGGGTCACTTGACAGGGGGAACAAAACGTCGTGTCTCCCGGGAAATAAATATCTTGTCTCATCTCTTCGGAAATCTCGGGATTTTTCATTCCAAAGGTATGAAAAACTAAAAAGGACAGCAATGAAACCCTTCATTATTTTTTTTTAGATATTTAAATCTTCAAAATGATTCTGTAGCTGCGCAGTTCGACAGCTGTTCTGAGTGATTAAAAAGGCATTGTCCTGTTCATGTATGCATACTTTTCAAACAAAATGGCATGTATGACTTCATATTTATTGCTTTTATATCTTTTGGCAACATTTTTGGCCAGTTTCGGACAGAAACAATTTAAGACAGTTCAAAAATGTTTACATTCTTATCCTCAAATGTACAAGATGGCCGCACATCCCCCTTAACTCTGTTGTTGCAGTGTTTCATAAACTGGTGCTGGTAGTAGATGGGTTTAGGATAACGAACGACTGAGATATAATTTCTGTGTTGATGACACTTTTCGGTTGTAAGATCGCAGAGACCCCTCGATTTTATGATCGGACATGTACATTGTGTTAAGCCTCGTATCCCTCATCATTTAAATGTTGTTTGGCAGTCGCCCTTAGACAATGCCTTGTATATATATCTGTGATAGCCCAGGGCTGCGTTCAAGATCGTAGCTGCTACGTAGGGCTACGTAGTTAAACGGTAAGCTAGCCTAGCCGCTAGGTAGATATTCGTAGCCTAAATATTTATGCTAAGCATCGAATTCAAGATGGCAACCTTAGTTACAAACATGAAATTTATTTATTTAGTGATATTTTATTCTTCCTTTAAGTGAAAATGAATTTTAATATGTATATTTCCGCTTGAAATTAACAAATTATGTCGATGTAATTAGTCTTTAGTTGAATATTCTCAACTTCAAATCTGAAACCTAGCGGCTAACCTGTTTTCACTGTTTAGCGGTTTAATAGACCTAGATATCTACGACCTAGCGGCTAGGTTAGCTGCTACGATCTTGAACGCAACCCAGCTGCCTTGCTGGTGTCTTTCATAAAATTTGTAAAAATTCTCTTTTTAGAGGGGCATTTATGAACCATTTTGATGTACTGTGTTGAAGCGACACTGCATCATATGTGTATTTGTTGAACAGGGAGGTGGCGGATTCATCGGTTTTCTTAATTATAGTCTGTCCCAAGATATTTTTGCTGCACATTTGGACGAATATTAATAAACATTGTGAATGAATTTAAGTGCTATTGAAATCGATGGAAGGAAAAATTTTCATGATAGCTTCATTCATTTAATATCATTTTTCCCTCGTAGAAATTCACAGGAACAAAAACAGATTTTCTACGGAGATTCATAATGGGGAGTGTTGACATCTTTTCTCCATTCGAAAGTCATTCGGAAGACCACACAATTTTTCAACGTTATCATCCGGGTTTAATTATGGCTGATGCAATGCAAACTCCCCGTAGACTTTCTATCTTTAGCCGTATATTGAAACCTGACAAGCTAGAGGGGGCGTTTTAAAATGGAAATCTTGGTATTTTTCAGATTACTGAATGAACATCGTCTGAATTGACAGGTATTTATAAATATCGAATAATGTAAGAAATTATGCGGCAAAAATAACTTGGAACACACTATAGTAACTTTATCATTTTCACTGGACATGTATCGGTACCTGTTGCGTAAATGTGTTTATCAACGTTCATTTCTATATTTTCAAGACCGCCCTGGTGGGTTTTTTTATTGAATTTCGTGACTGATCATTACATATTCACCATTTTCATCAGTATGAAATGTAAAAGAATTCATCAGCTGGTGGTGAAATTCTTGGCCCCGAGAAAGGAAATGGATAAACACTCCAACGCAATATGATTGGGTTATTCAGTGCATCTTTGAAGTAAGTTGATAATTTTTCTAGGTCACTTTTTTCCAATCAGATGTTTGTGTTGAGTTGGTTTTGATGTGCCTTCCTTGACACGTTCTTTCAACATGTCATTTAAAACTCCATTGGATTATTTAAATTCCTTATCTTTGACAACATCAATTTTTCTCATCACATCTGTTTCGGTTGATTGATCCTCTCAAATTTATCAGGGTATTTCTATGGTAGAGTTCACCAGATTTCGCAGGTCTAGTCTCACAGTAGAATTGCCCCAAAAGCTTATTTAATTCATTGGGTGATACCGTCTCAAAATCAATAACTTTGCCTCTTCTCTGTAGGCCCCAATCTGCATTGAAAAGACATGTGTGTTTTAATTTTTCATTATTTATTTTAAATACGTGCTTAATGAAATACCAATTATATAATTTGTTTTCAAATATATAGTTTCATAGTTTTCATTTATGCCCCCATAAATTTTGTAATCTTGGTTTGGATTTTTATCATTCCATGTAATTTTTCTTGTCTGTATGCATACATACAGACATACATATTCATTACACAACATTATTCAGTCCGCATGGTGTATTGATGCACACTTTCTTTTTAAAATAGGAGAGAGGAACAGGTTCAGTTATGTTGTTGACAACAGATGTTGCCAATGGAATAATTAACTGTAATGAATATTATCATTGTTTGTCTAAAATTCCCTGTTATTTACTTATGGAATTACACAAAATAATTATTGTAGAGTTTTACCTTGAGAAACTGGAAACTGAGATGTATACCATGTTAAAACCTTTTATCCTTTTTTACACTGATGACACGGTTATATTTTCTGATCAGAGAACCCAAACGATTTACAAAAATCGCTGAACCTTTTTTCTGAATATTGTGATCTGTGGAAACTTCATGTAAACATTGAAAAGACTAAAGTATTAATCTTTTCAAAAGGTCGTGTTACATAAAGAATTTTTTTATACAGAGATGTACCTCTTGAAATTGTGAATGAATTTAAATATCTTGGTGTTATGTCTCATAGTGGATCTTTTAATAGTACGAAAAAACATTTAACTGAGCAAGCCTCAAAAGCTTTGTATGAAGTATTAAGAAAAATAAGATATTTTGATTTACCAATCGACTGTCAATTTGATCTGTTTAATAGTGTTATTAGCCCAATCTTATTTCATGGTTGTGAACTTTGGGGCTACGAAAACACAGATATTTTAGAGAAAGTTCAAAATTTTTTAAAATTTGTACTGCATATTAAGTTTTGTACCCCAAATTGTATGGTTTATGGGGAAACTGGGCGATATCCTTTGATAATCTTTATCAAGGTACGGATAATAACTTATTGGGCTAAACTTTTAGTGGTGCATGATTGTAAACTTACTCATATAATGTATCACTATTTTTATAAATGTTTTTCTGAGGGTTCGTTTGAAATACGTTAGAGATATTCTTAACTCATGTGGTCTTTCCTATGTCTGGAATAATCAAAGTTTTTCTAGTATCAACTGGCTAAAATCTATTGTTAAGGAGACGCTCATAAATCAGTTTTTACAAGATTGGTTCAGGAATGTAGAAAATGCACCCAAATGTTTGAATTATACAATCTTTAAGAAAAGCTTTGGACAGGAAACTTATCTTAAAAAACTTCTAAATGATTTAAGATTCATATTTACAAAATTTAGAACATGTTATCACAAATTACCTATTGAAACTGGAAGATGGAATAACATATAGAAAGATGACATAGAATTTGTTCATTATGTAATAAAACACTTTGGGTGACGAATACCACTATGTTATGGAATGCCAGGCATTTTCTTTATTCCGCAACAAATTAATTGAAGAAAAATATTCCACAAATATTAATACTTATAAATTTGGGAACCTTATGAATACCAATGACATTGATTCAGTAAAAAAATTGTCCATGTTTGTTAAAAAAATATCAGCTCCTTTCATTTAACTCTGTACTCTTCCTAACTTGACCCTGTATTTGTACATTTGTAAATATTTTTGTTTTTTGTACCTCATGTACCATTGATATGGTTTGAGAGAATAAACAATCATTCACACTTGTCCTGCAAGGTGATACTTGTTTGATGATTGACCATACCAATACCTAATCTATAATTAATACAAACCGTTTTACGATAATTTGGAGACGCAATGAAAATGAGAAATTAATTGAGATTTGTACATTTATAAAATCATTTTCGTTTTTGGCAGAGCCCAATGTACCAGATAAGAATTAAATATGCTGCTAAATAAAAAAGGATAAGGTATTTGTTAAGCGATGCAGTTTATGTTATATTTGGATAATTTATGTCTCCCGAGTTGTTCTTTATCTGTAAATTGTGAAACTACACAAGCTTCTGAGAAAAGAAACCACTATTTGTTATATATAAAAGTATCAATTTCCACCAAACCCTGAACAACTATTTTCAAAGTGCGTTAATATCAAAGATATCAACAAACTTTTTTTTTTTCAAGTGCATTGACCTGGTCCCAAAATTAACGCATTTTAAAAGAAAATAATAAGTGCGTTGATTTGGCCCCAAATTTAACGCAAGCCTCGCGAATATAACCATTTCAACAAGTTGGATAAAACAAATATGAAATCACACAATTATAGATGTTCTATTTATCTCATACAATTTGATAAGCTTTTGAGACAGTCCTAATATGTTTTTAAAGATAAAAAAAAACGATGATGCAACGTTGTGTTATGCGGTTATTGTGACCTTTCACAATACAATTTAGTACGTCTTTTCAGAGATAAATCGAAATAAACCTTGAAATAAACTGTTAGCTCTAAATAATTATGCCCCCTTCGAAAAAAGGGGGACATATTGCTTTGCTGCTGTCCGTCTATCTGTCTGTCCGTCTGTTTGTTGGTATGTCGGTCGGTTGGTCGGTCGGTCCACCAACAGTTTCCGTTCATTTTCTTCGCAGAGGATGCATATATTGATATGAAATTTAATAAACAGGTTTATCTAAATAATATCCAGGTCAAGTTTGATTTTGAATGTGATAGAGCAATTTTCGACAGAGTCATGCCTCTTGGACGTAGAAAAATTATATTTATTTGCCGTTTTTGTTCATTTTCTTCGCAGAAGTTGCAAATACTAGTATCAAAATTGAATTTGGTATACAGATTAATTATGATTATATCTAGATCAAGTTCTATATTAAGTACGAATGTGCAATTTTCGACAGAGTTATGCCCCTTGGAATTAGACAATTCCAATTATTTGCAGTTTGTGTTCATTTTCTCCATGGATGTTTCAAAGGGAGGGGGGCAATAGTGTTTCACAAACATCTCTTGTTTTTCTTAGAGCTTTATCACCTGTTTAAATAGGAATGCTGATCAGAAGACTTAAATAATCAATTTTTTTGACACACACAAAGTTGCAAATGCTCGTTAGTTTTAACTGACTCGAACGAGGAACAGTTGTTGATGTTTTATTATAAAACAAACACAAGCCTGATGAATCGAAATTAAAAATATTGAATAAGGATGCTAACTAGTGGTGGAATAAAAGTATTAAGAAACATTATTTCGGTAAGTTCGTGTATTTCACCGCTTCTTCAAAATGAACTCCTCGATAGCTAACGTGATTTGTAGTTTTATAAACCTTTTTCAGAGTGGCGTTGGAAGCAAATTGAAAGTTGTTTGGGGGGGGGGGGGGGGGGGGGGGTGGCTAAATTTATCATAAATCTTGACAAACAAAAAAGGTCTTCGGTTACATTTTTGTATAACTTTGCAAAAAAAGGGGAGAGGGGCATTAGTCCCCTCCCCCCACCCCGTTCCGACGCCTATGCTACAGTTGTATGTGTTTTCCTTCATAATTGTAATTTAAATCCTTGTCGAAATCTTATCAAAATTTTATATCATTTTTTGGTAGTAGATATAGTTATGTTGAGAGTACTAGCTAATCTTCGAAAATAGGTCACTGAAACGTTGAAGCGAGGGAATGTGTCAAAAATAGTTCGGACCTGAAGTATTTGATATAAAGCATCACCCGTTTCAGAAAGCAAAGGCTTATTACACGGGTAATATATTACACTACATGTATGATATATTTATATAATGCTTTCATTCCTTCGTATTGAGTCTATACGTAAACAAATAACTTTAAATTTTAATGTATGCCGTCACAGTGATCTCGCACTTTATTTCCCGAGATAAATTTAGAGGTGGATCAAATATCTGTAAATCTGTAAATGCGTGTTCTCGCCATTTCAGTACAAACTGCGATACCTCAGCTCATTACCTGCCTCAGATGACTAGTTTTGATTTTTTGTTTGTTTAGATAGAAAAATTATATAGATTTATATACAAGCCAGATCTATACTTTACTAGTACATGTATATCGATCAAACTTTAAACAAATTAACCCCCCCCCCATATATCTCTCTCTCTTTCGCGGCTGTACATCTCATTCGTGATTGCAATTTCTTCTATATACAGAGTTATTCACCTTTCACAAGACGGACTTGCAGTAGTCACTACAGTAATTCCAAAACATGGCTGAGGCAAAGTCTCGTGCCTTGCTGGATGCTGAATTTTTTATCTGTATCTAAAGTTGCGCAATTTTGGCAAGAATATAGTAAAAATTAATACTGTAGTGACACTTGCAGAAAAACGGGTTTGGTGTGTTAAAAGTCGTGTACCTGCGTTTTGGGTGTTAAATCAATGTGTGTAGACAAAAAATGACAATGGGCTTTTGTAGCCAGCAGCACGCTTAGTTTGTTGTTAACGATGCATACAAAATTAGCCCAGATTTCCTCTGAAATGTTCTACTGCCTCAAAACAATGACCCAATTATAATGGGTCAGACCATCTAAACTGGCCAAAAATGTTTCAGCAGATCAAATAAGATGTAGTATTTATCGTCGTTAAAAACAATCTTTTTGGAATGTAAATTTCAAATAAAATAGATTTTAGGCCCCTATGTTTTATGTACAGAAAAAAATGCACATATTATGTCCAAAATGAGGGGGCAATCGGTTCCAATGAAAGATTTAACCATTTTTATAAATTGTATGAAATAATGACGTTTTTTATATCCCACCCCCCAGAGGCGGAAACACCAAAACCTTTGCAGACTTATTTTCTGGGATTAACACGATATAAATAAATGTGCGTCATTTTATTCATTTTCATACATCACTTATTATTTTAAAACCAAAAAATCACAGAATATGAAAACAGCGTGTAAATACATACAGTATAACTTTGAGCATATTTTCATAAATCGGTGGCCACAGTGCACACTGTGGTGTTCAAAAATCGCTCATAACTTTCTAATATGGGTAAATATCTTCAAAAAATCTTTTAAGTCTCATAACACAATGAGTATTTACAGGTGTATCAATTTATTAATGTTTATTTTTCGATAACAAAAACTAAGTTTTTTGCAGCTATCAGTACAGTATTTCAGTAAAAGTTCACGTCAAAACATGGATGAGGCAAAAAGTTTCCCGAATTCCCCTTTAAATTGGGGGCGTTTCTGCCCGAGATAGTAGCTGATTTTTTTATGAGCTGAAAAACAATGTGTAAGATGTCTGACTATCCTAGTTTTGTATGCGAGGTCTTTTGAATTTCTGATGCATGTTGTTTCCGGAGGGGGTGAAAAGGCTCGGGCTTGATTTCAAGCTCATGTGTAACTTCGACGTAAACAAAGTCTCATGCCTTGCTGGATGCACTTGTGTTTTTTGCTACTAGATTGTAAATGAAGTATTATTTAAAAAGATGTCAAGAGGATTTTTCCCAGAAGTTTGGTAAGAATATATAGTAAAAATTAATACTGTAGTGACACTCTGAATGGACTATTATGTCATGTTTTTGTTTTATTAATTCGTTAAATGATTTGACATCGATTTTTCATTTCATTTTATTCAGGTAAATATATCACAGAATGCAATGATTACACACATCAAATACACCAAATAATAAAAAACCAAGACATTATCACAGCACTGTGCAAGTACATAAGAATCAATTTGTTAAATATTTGTTATTATACAGATTACATGACATACAAATGATAATTATTACCTTAGGAGAGCCCATAAAAGCCTTGTTAAAAAGCTTATTTCCTATGGGGTCCTTATATATCAGTTAATTAATAACACTAAAAGTGAAATACAAATTAACATAATGGAATTTAGACAGGATACTGAATAGGAATATAGCATGATGCTTTGAAAATGACATGTTTCTTAATTATTTTTTAAACTTAAAAGTGATAATGATACATAAGGTAAAACTGGATTTGGACAAGCAGTCATATAGTATCTCTTGCATTAGTAGATGTATATATTGTATCGAAGATTTTTTTGATGGTGGAGGTTGATATTTGTATAAAAGTATAAATCGTAGTAAATATTCTATTTAAAACAAATAATCAAGACAAAACAATATAAAGATAAATACATGAAACTCAGAAATAAAATGTTGTCAGAGTTTTATGTCATTGACGATAGTTGCCATATAAAACATAAAATAATCACAGATAAGGATGAACCAATGTCACATTTTGCTCTTACGATTTGTTCAAAAATCGTTATTAAAGTCTTTCATATTTGATGGACAGTCCGTATTGTTTTCTCATTGTTCAGTTCTGAGAAGTGGGCGTGGCTGTTTAATATTCCCCGCCTTCCTCCTCTCCCTCACCCTCGACGGAATCGATTCCGACCTCTTCGTAGTCCTTCTCAAGGGCAGCCATATCTTCACGGGCCTCAGAGAACTCTCCCTCTTCCATTTCCTCTTTGAGGTACCAGTGGACGAAAGCACGCTTGGCGTACATCAAGTCGAACTTGTGGTTAAGACGGGCCCAGGCCTCAACGGTGGAGGTGGTGTTGCTTAACATGCACACCGCACGTTTGACCTTGGCGAGGTCACCACCTGGGAGCACGGTGGGTGGCTTGTAGTTGATTTTGACAATGAAATCGGTGGGACACCAGTCGACGAACTGGATGGTCCTATTTTGCGTTATGGTGGCAATGGCGGCGTTGACGTCCTTTAGAACAACGTCTCCTCTGTACAACATGCAGCAGGCCATGTACTTGCCGTGACGTGAGTCACATTTCACCATCTGGTTGGCTGGCTCGAAGCAAGCTTTGGTGATCTCGGCAACGGAGGGCTGCTTGTGGTAAGCCTTTTCGGTGGAGATGATGGGGGCATATGTTGCCAGAGGGAAATGGATACGTGGATAGGGCACTAAGTTGGTCAGGAACTCCCTCAGATCGACGTTGATGGCACCGCCGAATCGGAAGGAAGAAGTGATGGAAGATATGATCTGTGTAATCAGATGGTTCAAGTTGGTGTAGGTTGGTCTCTCGATGTCCAAGTTTTGACGGCAGACGTCATAGATAGCCTCGTTGTCAATTATGAAGGCGCAGTCTGAGTGCTCCAGGGTGGTGTGGGTGGTCAGAATGGAGTTGTAGGGCTCAACAACGGCGGTGGAGACCTGGGGGGCTGGGAAGACGGCGAACTCCAGTTTGGATTTCTTTCCGTAGTCCACGCTCAAACGCTCCATGAGCAGGGAAGTGAATCCAGACCCGGTGCCACCGCCTAAGCTGTGGAAGATAAGGAATCCCTGGAGACCATCACACTCGTCAGCTAGCTCCCCGATCCTTTCCTGGACGAGGTCGATCATTTTCTTGCCAACGGTGTAATGACCACGGGCGTAGTTGCTGGCGGCATCTTCCTTGCCGGTGATCAGCTGCTCTGGTTTGAACAGTGGACGATAGGTTCCGGTGCGGACCTCATCTGAAGAAACGGAAAGTAAATTTTTCTGGTTTAAATCTAATTTAAAAAATGTGAACGCGAGTAGGTGGCTGAAATTTGCGTCTCATGAATATGAATATTCATGTATTAAAATTATGAAGTTCAGTTTTATTAAATCGCGCCTTACAAGAGGAGGAGTT
Organism: Magallana gigas; assembly: GCF_902806645.1. Taxonomy (NCBI): domain Eukaryota; kingdom Metazoa; phylum Mollusca; class Bivalvia; order Ostreida; family Ostreidae; genus Magallana; species Magallana gigas. Next base: position 28,089,301 of record NC_047567.1, on the reverse strand, counting down.
CTTGTTTTGTTTATAAGATTTAAATACGTGGTATGTTACAAAGCACTATAAAAATCATCTCTCTCTCTCTCTCTCTCTCTCTCTCTCTCTCTCTCTCTCTCTCTCTCTCTCTCTCTCTCTCTCTCTCTAATACTCAGTACCAGTTTTCCCGTTTAAAACTGTCCTGAAATCGCAATGTTAAACAAAATCATAAAAAAATATAATATTATTGTATTTTGTTAACATAATTTGAAAAATGTTGTATTATATTAACTTGTGAGCAAAATTTAATTGTCTCGCCTAAATATTTCAGTAATGGGACTTCAATTTTAAATCAAAGCACTGAAAGTACTGACGAGATTTTATGGGGTTTATTTACGAGTTAATACTTTCTGGCTCAAGGAATGGATATTTGCCATTTACCTACTGTGAAGATAACGTGACTCATGACATAGTATAGACATACGATTTTTTAAACAGTAATTCTATATCAAATTAATTCCTTTAAATTTCAACAAAGACATAAATGTCAATAAGGCATCTCCTTCTTCGTTCATTTTATTTTGTGTATAAAAAATACCTTTAAAAAACAAGAGACCAATTGGCCTTAACGGTCACCTGAGTAGCATATATCCCATACACAAACTTGTTATGGAGTCTCATATATGCATCTAATTAATTAGGTTTCATACTGGAGTAGAAAAATTATAAATTTGTAATGACGACCACATTTCATAAAGAACTGTGAAACCTATGATTTTGGTGAAAAACTAAAAGATCTGGTCTACAAAATCATGAATTCAGTTTTCCTTTCAGGTGTGTGAAAGTAAAGAAGATAATTTTTTAACGTTACATGCATTAACATCTATACATCCATTTTGGCCCTGCCCTAGAGTCAAAACCCATCCTTGAGGGGACATGAAAATTAAAACTTCAGTAGAGGACTTCCTGGTAAACATAATTATTATATTAGTCAGTTTTTTTATACAGATGTATGAGAATAGAGAAGAAGATTTTTAAACATTATATGCATTAACACTATATTTTCATATTGCCCCCCCCCCCCCCCTCATGTCCTGAACCCCTGACCCAGGGGCCATGAATTTCACAATTTAGGTAAAGGAGATTGTGGATATCATAACTATGTATTCAGTTTTTTGCCCACATGTGTGGGAGTAGAGAAGAAGATTTTTTAAGATAGAAAACATTTTTAATATATGGCCATATTGGCCCCACCCTAGAACCTGATCATCTAACAAAGGGGTCATGAATTTCACAATTTTGGTAGAGGGCTTCATGGACATCATAACCATGCATTCAGTTTTTTGCTCACATGTTTGGGGGTAGAGAAGAAGATTTTTTAAGATTTAAAATATTTTTACTATATGGCCATATTGGCCCCACCCTAGAGCCTGAACACCTAACAAAGGGGTCATAAATTTCACAACTTTAAATTTGGTAGAGGGCCTCATGGACATTATAACCATGCATTTAGTTTTTAACAAATATATATGGGAGTAGAGAAGATTTTCTAAAATTTAATACATGTTTACTATATGGCCATATTGGCCCCCACCCTAGAGCCTGAACCCCTGACTCAGGGGTCATGAATTACACAGTTTTGATAAAGGGCCTCATGGACATCTAATCATGCATTTAGTTTTTAACAAATATATATGGGAGTAGAAAAGAAGATTTTCTAGTATGTAATACATTTTAAATATATGGCCATATTGGCCCCACCCTAGAGCACCCCTGACCAAGGGGTCATGAATTTCACAATTTAGGTAGAGGGCTTCATGGACATCATAACCATGCATTTAGTTTTAAAAAAATATATATGGTAGTAGAGGAGAAGCTTTTCTAAGATTTAATACATTTTTATTATATGGCCATATTGGCCCAACCCTAGAGCCAGAACCCCTGACCCAGGGGCCATAAATTTCACAATTTTGGTAGAGGGCTTCATGGACATCATAACCATACAACCAGTTTTTTTCCTCACATGCATGGGAGTAGAGAAGAAGATTTTTGAAAATTTGGCTTTTTTTTTGCATATTTGGCCCCGCCCGTGGCACCCCAGGGGTGGTAGAGACATGAATTATACAATTTAGATTTTTCTTACAATAGAGATGCTTCACACCAAAAATGGTAACGATTGGATTGGTAGTTTTCAAGAAGAAGTTAAAAATATAAAATTGTTAACGCACGACGCACGACCCACGACGACGGACGAAGACCAATTGCAATAGGTCACCTGAGTGATTCAGGTGACCTAAAAAGCCCTCGCTCATATAACATATTATACATCCATATCTCAAAGTCCCTGTCTACGTGATTCTTATGACGAGTTCACTCTAAAAAAATTTCGAATTGAAGGGCTATTTCAACAGAAGTAGCCGTCAAATTACTAAGTGTTAAATATTGAATATGTTTATAACGTAATTGGCTGAAATGTACATTCAGTACATTCAGTATAAAGAATGTTAAAATAGGATTTCAAAAATGAATAAATTCTTTCAATGATTCATTTTAGTTTGTTTTCATAATTTGATGCTAAAAGATCATTTTTACATCACAAAAGAACTGAAATTTAAATAACGACTGAATTAAATTCAGAAGCTAGCGACCTCATACTTAGGCATCTTAAACTGAGTTAGAACAACGTTTTTAATGTATATTAATACATTCTTAGTTTGTTTAAGAAAAAAAGGAATTTAAAATTAATTGTTCATACTTTTATGTGGTGTTAAATTAATTTGAACAATCATCGCTTTATAACCCACAAAGTTTTGAAGAGGAAGAAACATCAAATATGTGCCCTATTGAATCTCTTTGTTTTTCTTTTCAATGACCGCAGTAGGTGCAATAACCCCCTGAAGAATTGTTCCATAAATCCCTACATTTGTACCTGATCTCTAATAAATTGACAAACACAATTCATCAGGGCTCTGGGAGGAACTGAATCCAGCGGTAGGATTAATGTTCTATGTAGAAAGCTCATCCAGTATGGATCAGAGCATGAAAAACGCCCTTGTTAATACCATATGACGCTATTATCTCCCTTGCAAGAAAGGATCGCCGTATCGCTTCATCGAAAACGAAATATCAATTAATATTTCATATGTAAACACACCTATACATTTAAATGTTAACAAAAAAATATTTTTTTAAAGTGCGTTAAGTGTCATGATGTAAAAAAACGTTGGTCACACTCATAACGCACTTTGAAAAAATATTTCAAAGTGCGTTGCTTTGCCTTAAAATTTAACGCACTTTGAAAAAAAATTCAAAGTGCGTAATTTTTTTTAAAGTGCCTTGTCACACTGGTATCTCTAAATGATCTAAAAAAAAATTTATCACCGGTATCGACTGATCAAAATGGCCGATGGCCAACTTTCGTGGTTAATACTAAGTAGATCTGATTGAATACATTTTAATTAAGGTTAAATGCTACATCAACATTTTATTTTATGAATTTTTAAAGGGTTATTCCTGGAACGTGATATCATTGTTCAAATCAAAGTACTGAAGAACTGACGGGAGTTGATTTTGTCGATGTTTATTTATTTTAAAATCAATGATATGTTATTTTGCATGACAAGTACATGTATTTTCTAATTTGAAGTACGTACATTTTATAAAATGAATTTTTGGACTTTATGACAAGAAAGTCGAGAAACCCTCATATGAATAATGTTAAATAATATATAAAGATAGAATTAATTCATTCAAACTATGTATCAGTGATAGAAATATTTCTCGATAATTGTATGGATCCAAGCAATATTGAACTCTAGTCTCGTTCAACCAAACGCTCGGCTGACACCGTAAATCTCCGACAAGGATTTACGAAGACTGCCAAGCGTCGAGTTGAACGAGACTATATTTAAATCTGGCGTAGGAATACATACGACTACAAAAATTATTTAAATTGTTCCTACCATTTAAAATCTGACTATTTTCAAGGTATTTATAGATAAGTTTCCTTGAAAAACAATCCTTTAGCATACATTACATCGAATTCATCAATTATTTTCAAGAACTAAGTCTTGTCAGCAGTAATTATTTGTGCTAAGGTCCAAACGCTGATTCACTTTCGGTTTGTCTGCGTTACTTGCATAGGAGAGTTGATTAAAATCAACTCCCAAAAAGACATGTGCTTTTAATTATTTTTTACGATTTTTTGGAGGTATTTTCTAAGACACAGTAAAAAATCTTCCTTGATTGCAAGTATTAAACACTGAATAGAGTGTAAATTTGGTCTGAATAAAAATATGATATTACTATCTAATATATGATGTCAAGAAGACGTTTTATTATATCTATTTAATAAAAAATATTAATGGTATTCATTAAACAAGAGACCCATTGGCAACATCGCTCACCTGAACAACAGTTCATTGTAACATTCTATTTGGTAGCATATGCTATTTCTATTTTAAACTTCGAACCCCTCTCTGGGGTCCAAGTATTGTTTTTGGGTTTATGGTTGGCTTTAACAAATTGCATTATTTGAGGATCCTTGCATGGTGATCTCACGAACTGTAACATCGTTGTTCTCGAAAAGAAATTTTTTAAACATTCTACATATATATTTGTATGTTAAACTTTGAACCCATCTTGGGGCCCCAGTATTACTCCAGTGGTCACAGCTTTATTTATTAAGAATCTACATTATTTAATGATGCTACATAAAAATATCACATATTGAAGCATTATTGTTCGCCAGAAGAAGATTTTTAAACATTTTCCCTCTATATTTCTGTTAAACCTTGAACCCCTTCTATGATCCCAGTAGTAGATCGAAGGTCACGGCTTTTTATGATTTTAGAATCTACAATATTTAAAGATGCTTACGTAGTAATCTGAAAAATTGAAGCATTGTAGTTTTTTTGAAGATTATTAATTTTTTTCCATATATACTTCTACGTTAACATTTGAATTCGTTTTTGATCACCAGTATTAGTCCAGTGGTCACTATTTAAAAAATATTAAATCTACATTATCCAAAATTGCATGCATAGTAATTTCACAAATTGTAGCATTGTAGTTCTCGAGAAGAAGATTTTTAAACATTTTCCCTATTCACGTCAATGTAAAACTTTGAACCCCCTCTTGGGGCCCCAGTATTGGTCCGTAGGTTCACGATTTTACCAATTTAGTATCTACAATAGCCACGTATGCTTGCATAGTAATCCCTTAAACTGTTGCACTGTAGTTTTTGAGAAGAAGATTTTCAAACATGTTCCCTACATGTTTCTATGTTAACTTTGAACCCCTTCTGGGGCTCCAAGATTAGTCTAGGGGTCACGGCTTCCATAATTTAAAATCTTCAGAGTTTGCGAATGCATGCATAGTAATCTCACAAACGTTTTGAATCTGTCTGGGACCAGTATTAGTCCAGGGCGTCACGGCATTTACAATTGAAATTCTCAACTTTTTAGGATGCATGCATAGTAATCTCACAAACTGTAACATTGTAGTTCCCAAAAGTTTTTAAAAAATGTTTTCTATGTATTTCTATGTAAAACTTTGATCCCCTCTTACAATTTAGAATCTTCGATTAATATACAAGCTTTTATGTAAATATTGGCATTTTTGGTGCAGTGGTTATTGAGAAGAAGATTTTAAAACATGTTTCCTATGTATTTCTATGTAAAATTTTGAACCCTGCCTGGGGCCCTAGTTTTGGTCCGGGGGTCACAATTCTAGCAATATAGAATCTTCTCTTTATATACAAGCATTTGTGTAAATATTGGCATTTGTAGTGAAGTGGTTCTTGAGAAGAAGATTTTTAAACATTTGTCCATTGTATTTTTATGTAAAACGTTGAACCCCGCCTGGGGCCACAGATTTGGTCCGGGGTCACGATTCTAACAATTTAAAATCTTCATTATAAATGCAAGCTTTTATGTAAATATTGGCATATCTAGTTTAGTGGTTCTTAAGGAAGAAAATGTTTAAACATTTTTCCTAAGTATTTCTATGTTAAACATTGAAATCCCGCCTAGGGCCCCAGTTTTACTTCGGGGGTCACGATTTTTACAATTCAGAATCTTCACTATGTATACAAGTTTTTGTGTAAATATGGGCATTTCTGGTTCAGTGGTTCTTGGGTTGAAGAATTTTAATAATTTTTCATATGTATTTCTATGTAAAACTTCGAACAGCGCCTCGGGCCCCAGTTTTGGTCCAGGGGTCACGATATTTACTATTGAGAATTTTCACTATATGTACAAGCTTTTGTGTAATTATTGGCATTTTTGGTGCAGTAGTTCTTGAGAAGAAGATTTTAAAACAATTTTCTTACGTATTTCTATGGACGGACGGACAGGCGACAGACAACGGGTGATCAGAAAAGCTCACTTGAACCTTCGGTTCAGGTCAGTTAAAAATTGAACCATACCCGATCCAATATAAACTGTTACTGACTCAAATGATAGAAAATGTTAGTATATTTATAATAATTTTATTCGAAAAATATGAAGTATGGTTTTAAAATAGTGTGGGAATTAATTGTATAATGAAGTATAATTGAATTCTTGGTTACAAATTGGAAATATTGTTAATTTGTTGTGTTTTTTGAAATTGGATCAAGATCAGTCAAATTTTTAGAATCATCAATATTTCTAAAATTATTTATAAAATTTTATTTCTAAGAAATGATCAGATCTGCTCTGTAAGAAACTACTCTTATAAAGATTTTATCCATTGGTTTGAAGCTCATTTTTATTCAAACAATATTTTATTAAAAAGATGAAACGTCTGAATGACATTGCTGGACATTATTTATCTGATATTGATATCATGCATTTATTCACACATCTATCATGCCCTACTTGCGGCAAAAACATATTTTCACTTGTTTAAAAAAATGTTTAAAAATCGTATTAAAATTTTAAGCTATTTTATTTTTTAAACAACGAAATCATGTTTCAAATATGATATTTTAACGATTCATAACATAAAATTTTGGTGTAGCATTCAACCTTATAAATATGCGACGATGCCTTTCGATAGGGTACAATATGGTAAAATAGGGGCATGAATGGGCACGATAACTCAAAAATGTAATCGATTAATAATCGATTACATAGGGGAATTTTGCGTACTTGATTAGTAATCGATTACACTCATTTTTGTCCAGTAATCGATTACTTTATAACATGTTATCAATTAATAATCGATTACTTTAAAAAAAATCATTAAAATGTGCATGATACCTCTTGTGAGAACATATCATATATTAATCTCTTCAAGTTAATTATACCCGCACTTTCTAAAGAAAGTTCGGGTATATTGTTGTTACCCTGTTCCGTCCGTCCGTCCGTCTGTCCGTCCGTCCATCCGTCCGTCCGTCTGTCACGTTTTACTTTCTCAAACTGCTCTTACATCTTATAAACCAGCAAACTGAACTCTTGGAGTTTGATTTGGGGTATCATGTTGTTTTGTAAAAAAGTTTCAAAAATTCTCTGTTAGTCCTGGGGGTCAAATAATTGGTAAAAAATGACGTTTTTTCACAAAAAACCTTCTTCCTCGAACTCCTCCTACATTTTCAAAAGTAGACAAATCATCTTTTGGAATATGTTTTAGGGTATCCTATAGATGCGCAATAAGGTTTCGGAATTTTCAATTTTGTCCTGGGGGTCATTTAATGGCTAAAAAATGACATTTTTTTACAAAAAAACTGGTTTAAAAAACGTCATTTTTTTAAGCAGTAGCCAAATGATCTTCTAGAATATGATTGGGGGTGTCATATTGAGGCATGATCAGGTTCCAGAATTTTTTTTTTAATTAAGGGGATCAGTGGGCAACAAAAAATGACGTTTTTTGGCAAAAAAAATATGGTTCCCAGAACTCCTCTTACAACTTTTGGAGTAGCTACATCATCTCTTGGGATATAATTGGGGCTGTCCTATAGATGTGCAATAAGGTTTTAAAAATTTAAATTTCATCCTGGGAGTCAAATAGTAGCAGAAAATTGACGTTTTAATATCACTAAAAAATCAAACATTGATCCAAGAGCTCCTCTTATGATTTAATGGATAGACAATCATATCTTGGGATATGATAGGGACTGTTCTATAGATGTGCAGTAAGGTTTTCAAAATTTAAATTTCATCCAGGGAGTCAAAATGTAGCAGAAAATTGACGTTTATCACTTAAAAAAAAACATAGATCCTAGAACTCCTTTTATGATTTAATGGATAGACACATCATATCTTGGGATATGAAAGGAACTGTTCCATAGATGTGCATTACGGTTTTGAAAAATTAAATTTAACCCTGAGGCCCATTACCTACCGGTACATACCTTTTGATGCCCTTTAAGGATCAAGAATATATATGGTTAAGGGGTGGGGATCTCAACCGTTTTCGAGATATTCGTGCACTTCCTGTTCAAGGGGGTCATGACCACCCCCGGGGCCCATGACCTACATACCGTTTGATGCCCCTTGACACAAGGTACAAGAATATATATGGTTTAAGGGTGGGGATCTCAACTGTTTTGAAGATATTAAGGGACTTGCTGTTTGAGGGCATCAGGACCACCCACAGGGCCCATGACCTACATAACATTTGATGCCCCTTGACATCAGAAACATGAATATATATGGTTTAGGGGTCATGATTATAACAGTTTCTGAGATATATGGTAATTTCAAATTCCTGGGGGGTGGGGATGACCCCAGGGGTCAGATCTAATAAACCCTATATATTGCCAGTAACAGCCAATATATGATTATGAAAACCCTATATTATTATCTTTGTCCGTTTTCAAGTTACCATTTACAATAGAGTCTATGATTCTTTCTACAAGGTTCAATGTTAGACCCCACACCCTTTTGACACCCCCCCCCCCCCCCCCCCCCCCCCATCCCCGAAAAGTGGTTGTCTAACCCAAAATGAGAAAAATCAAACCAGGGTGCACAACTAGATTTGCAGGCCTATCATATCCTAGAGTTTTGTACAATTCTGTTCAGCCATCTCTGAGAAACAAGTTCAGAGCGGGAAAGAAGAAAAAGAAGATGAAGAATATATACATGTATTAAGAACCGTACAAAAACAATAAGTCTCCAAACTTCATTCAGGAGACTTAATAATTAATAAAGATTAAATAGAGATAGGATCATCAAACATCAATAATTTAAAGATAATTGACAATTTCTGATTCTAAGGGGGTCAGGATGACCCCTTAGGGTCATGACTTACATGCCATAATGATCTGATGCGCCTGCATGACCTAAGGAGGAATAATATCTTTGGATTAAGGTGGGGATCTCAATGGTTTTTATGATATTTGATAATTTCAGGAAGAGCACTTGGGATCATGACCTACATACCATCTTAAATGCCTTGAACAAAGAAACAATAATATAATATGTACATGATATATGATTCAATTTAAGAACCCAGATATAGATCAATCATCTGTTTTGTAATACTTCCTATGTATATATACATGTACATGTATTAGTTTGTGTTTTGTTCTATACTATTCATGTTCATGACTGTAGTATGGCTTAGTCTTATTTTAAATTACATTAAAAAATTGTCAAATATATGACTTGGAACCCCCACTCCCAAACAAACTCAAATATAAACTGTTCTCTCTCCCCCCCCCCCCCCCCCCCCCCCTTCCTTGTCGAATAATCTATTAAAATCAAAATATAATTTGGGTGTCTAAAAACTTTTATAAACTGGTAAAAAATGTTATTCTTAAAAAAAATTACATTACACCTTGCATAATTGACAAATGATCTATTGAGATACGATCAGAGGTCATATTTCTACCTTGGGATCAATAAGTAGTATTCATTGACAAGTTAAAATTAATTAATAACAATAAATGATTCAAATTATAAATGTTTATACTCCACATTCATCCCCCCCCCCCCCCCCAATCTAACCTGCTTATAAAGATTCAGTCTTCTTAATACATTCTTACATGTGTACAGTAGCAAATTTTAAATCATTTCTTGATTGCTTTTTCTCTCGTGATTCACATTAACATTTTGGAAATTGCTTAATTCAATTTTTAAGATTAATAAACAAAATGTTATATGCATCACTGCCATGTTTATTCACCTATTTGGGGCAATTGTAAAGTCTCCTAAACAAAGCAGTGACATCATTAGGCTAGGAATTACCCACATGGATCAAACACTACTGTATAACATATGAATAAGATAAAATACATTATTATTTCTAGTTCTAAAATGTCAGGGTGTCTCCAAGGGGGCATAATCTTACAATACAATTTTACGCGCAATGACACAAAGAGCAAAAATAAATTAAACGGTTTAGGGATGAGGATCTCAGATCTCAGAAGTTAACAAAATATACAGTGTATCATATCATTTCCTATTTCATAAAGGCGGGGGGGGGGGGGGGGGGGGGGGGGGGGTTAAAGACAACACCTGGGGGTCATTAATGTACTTTACACCAGTTGATGCATCATAATGACTTTAGAAGATATTTTGTATTTTCCTGTTTCATGGGGTCAGAACAGTCCCATAAGGTCATGACCTACATTGTATTTGATGCATTATAATACATTAAGAAAGAAATACTCCTTCCTTCCTATTATTACTCATATAAAAAATATAAGTGTCTACACTTACTTACATATGAAATACACAAATTTAATAAGAAATTGTTTATACAGGGTCAATATGGGGTCAACTCAACAGTGCATATTGCAGTCTGACAAATGAAAAAAATAACTTTTGCAACTAAAATGACAGAAACTTTACAAATGCGATAGGATAGGTAACGATGATAAGCTTATTTAAATATTAAAAGATGATGATACAGTATGCTGTCAAAGGGAGATTACATTTAGAAAGTGAAAGTAGAACTTATATACATGTGTATGTATGCTGGCAGGAATCCCATGCTGGCAATCTTATTATATTGTGCTACTGCTACTACATGTATTATGCTTACCTAAATTGGTCAACATCATAATGATAATCCAATTAAAACACAATAATGAATTCCTTTAGCTGATCTTAACTACCGTAATCCTTTTCTGCATACGGAAAACACAGACATGTATGTATGGGTGTTGCTAAAACGCGGAACGGAAAACGGAACGGAATGGAAAATATCATCACGTTTATCCCTTAAAAAGGGTATAGACTGGCCAGAAACGATTTACTTTGTATCTTTTATTTATATCTAATGAATGATTATCAACATGTTGCTATCTTATTAATATTCATATGAATGTCTATCAATTATAGCATTGTATTCATTCGGCTTAATTTAGTTGAGTACGAAACGGAAAAATCAAATGTATACGAATTGTGAAACATTAACATGATTAAACGAGCAAATTAGCTATAACTTTTTACTTATTTCTCTTATATGGTATTGCTGGCATATTAGCGTAACGTACGCAGTTAGTGAAAGCGTTTTATGCGTGTTTTGAGTATTTTTATATTATTTTCAAATATGATGTACATGTATATACTTACATCAAAATTGAATTTTCGGTGTTCTAGACGATCTTTTATCATACAGACGATACAGTATCATTGAGATGGAAGAAAAAAACTGTAGGACTGACGACATTAAAAAATTAAAATACAGTAAACATTAAAATACCCGGTAATTTGTGAAACTAGTAATTTGTGAAACTAGTATTTTTAGCAATGCAATTTTGTTTACGTTTGCATTACAAAGCATGCAGTTGTTTATTCCAGCAGCTATATACATATGATCCGAATAGAGAGCTCTAGACGTTGCCTGGTTTGATTTTCCGGTTATATATTGGGACTATAGTCTGTCGATCCCAAAATATTCATGCAGCACATTTGGACGATTTATAATGGAAAATGTTGACATCTTTTCTCCATTTGGAAGTCACTCAGAAGACCTTGCACAATTTTTCAACACCATCATCCGCATGCGCGGATCTAGAGGGGGGTCGGGGGCGTCCCGACCCCCCCCTGGAAAATGAAAATTTATTAAATTACCATAGTAAAATTATCGCGAAAATATGCCTCGGACCCCCCCTGGCAAACACAATTATCCTTCGGACCCCCCTGGAAAAATTTTCTGGATCCGCGCATGATCCGGGTCTGTTAAAATGCAAAACCCCGTAGACTTCTTTATTTTTAGCCGTGTATTTATACCAGCTGATAAGCTAGAGAGGACGTTTTAAAGAAAGAATAATGAGAATGTTTAATGCTTCTAAAAGAGAATCGCTTGAACCCTGAGGTATATATAAATATACAGCAAAAAGTGAATCGAGGATATTTTGGGACAGAATATAGTGGTCAATGCATGTACTGTTAATTTTGAGGAAATAAATATTCTTGAATAAATAATCTAATATTGCTAATCTTTCAAAAAAAATTAAAAAGGTACATAAAGTATATCGTTTTAGCATACTTAACAAATCTATGAGGCAAATAACATTAGATAAGATTTTCCGTTTTCCTTCCGTTCCGTTTTCCGTTCCGCGTTTTAGCAACACCCATGTATGTATACACGTGAACCCATCTAATCGAAGAGCTGGGTAAAACTAGTACCCGCTAATGAGACATGCAAACCTGTGTTGTGTACGTAACTTCAGACAAAGATCAGTCATTTGTAACATGCATGTATTTTTATGACCTATTCTTCAAATCCACTTGCACTATTTTATTAGGTAAATAACAGCTTTAAGGTGGTGCAGGACACCTGCATATTGTGATGTACATGTATACTTCCTATTGAGATAAACAATAAAGTATGTTGACTATTGATTAAATATTTACCCCCCAAATAATGTTACCTAACATTGAAGCGCAATGGGTTAGAGCGTTTACATGTCTGTAAGAGCATTGGGGTCCAAGGTGTATTTTTGGTAATTTACGAATTTTCATGGGGAGGGGGGGGGGGGGGGTCTGGACCCCTCACTCCCACCCCTTCTCTAAATCTGTGCACACGATGATGTTCATGTAGGCACACAGAAGCAAATCTAAAACCGGCAACCGCCACGGGGAGGGGGCATAATTTAATTTTTAATTGTGTTTGTAATAATTATATAGACCATTATACTTCCTATGACATAAAATGTTAAGATTATTGATTAACTGAAAATTCACTGCAAACAGTTCTACCCCAAATTGCACATAAAGTGCTGCTCATGTCACGATGTGTATTAATATCATATGGGCAGGGATCTCATCCTTCAGTTATGAAAATTATAATTTTTAAATGTATTACCGGAGTTTGCATGTAGCCTTCATTTTTAATTAAACTGGTATAAAACAGTGTTATTTAGGGGCAAACACATGGTGCGGGTATTACTGTCTAATGACAGCATCTAGTTTTGTTTTAGAGTTAAATATGATTTTTTATTATGAATGATATGAAAATTTGAAACTTCATATTTTAATCTTAATAAGATAACATTTTATAATTTCTACTGCTTATTCAAATCATAAGCAATTATATAGAGAGTTCTGGCATTTAAATTATGTAAACAAAGTTTTTTTTCCTGAAAGTTAACGACTTTGTATGAAATCTTGACCTTGTGCCATTAACATCATAACTATTCTGTTGTTATTGTTAATTTCTCGACAATTGGAATTTGATTAAAATTTTATAATTTTAAAAATATCATTGGCAATATGCAAAGAACTTTGAGGGAACTTGCTTCATGATTTGAATGAATTGTGTTTGGAGCTTATAATTGTTCTGATTTATTAGTGGTCACACCTCATTAACTGCTTTGTGTATTCCTTTCCTGGCAAGGGCAAACACACTTACTGACACTTACACACTGTAACACCCTTTTGTTTCTTTCTCTGGCAAAAACGACACTAAATATAACCTCTCTCTCTCTCTCTCTCTCTCTCTCTCTCTCTCTCTCTCTCTCTCTCTCTCTCTTTTAATAATGGTCAGTAGCATAGTGATTTTTCTAAGCCACACTTGGTTAAATAATCAAAAAATTCTGTAAGGAAGTGTGAAACACAGAGTGAACTGATTATTTGATTATATACTTAATGACATTTGAACCAATAGTTATATTTTAAGTGAAAATGGAAAATCATAAAAAATAATTATAAACAATTTTGTTTTATAAATAATTTATAAATTGTATTATAAACAACACTTGAAGAGCATTTTTTCATACGATATATGCATCACAATATGTTTATGTATAGAGTAATCGAAAGTAATCGAAAAAGTAATTATAAGTACACTGACCTTTTTGGCTGTAATCGATTAAATTACGATTACAAGTAATCGAAAATCTCTTCGATTACAGATAACTGTTGATTACTTGAAAAAGAGTAATCATTACAATCGATTACGATTACTCGATTACGATAACCCCATGCCTGATAGGGGGCAAATTGAACTAAGTAAAAACACAAAAAGACTAATGTACCGACAACAGTTGGCTCCAAGTCAACGAAGACGGCTCTTGGCTCGTGCTTGCCGGTGGAGGTCTCGCTGAAGAAGGTATTGAAATAGTCATCACCACCTTTAATGGTCTTGTTACGGGGCATCTGACCATCGGGCTGGATTCCGTGCTCCAGGCAGTACAAGTGCCAGCTGGTTTGTCCGATATTGACTCCGGCTTGTCCGACGTGGATGGAGATAATTTCCTTCTGGAAATCAAATAATTATTAAAAAAAACAAACTAAAAACGAGCTCGTTGGAAAGTAACGACTAGGTCCTCTGTAGCAGCTGCGTCATACTTGTGACGTAATACCGGATACAAAATTATCTGGCAATGATACACTGTTAGAGGTATAGACCCTAAGTAAAAGACACAAATGCTTTCATGATGTTTTCTTTGTGAAATACAATTGATCTCGAGTCATATACATTAAAACGTAATTGATATACTATCGATATGTTTGTTATTTTACTCTTAATAATGCCTAAAGCCTTAATAGGCTTATACTTGTATTTTAAGTTTCAGATTGGATGAAATTATCTTGGACATAGGACTCTTAGCTCTTATGGCCAATTAGTCAATTTTTATCGGAGATTGTCTTGAATTATATATAGAAATGTATCGATTGTTTTGTTGGCTTAACTATCCCGTATACTCTATATCGATGCATGCTCAGAAATGTAATTTATCGTGTTCATCATATTGAACGTGTAAAGTTAACATATCGGTACCATTTTGCTTATTTTTAAAGCAGCATCACTTGATTGGATCTAAATCACAGTTGTTGTCTTTTCCTTATGTTAATATATCCTGAAAACTTTTACACTGAGTTCCGAGGAATAATTTTGTTTTCCGTAGGGGGGTACGAAGCCTTTTTTCGGTAATTTTAATCATTTTCATTTAATTTACATTTTCATTTACAGAATAATCGGAATGCCGTTATTACCTTTTTATGCAATCGCAAGTTCTCGATTTTGATTACCCAATTACCGTGAATTTGTAATCTACCAAATAGTTTCGAAGTGTTTGAGACTACTAGACGCATAGAGCACTCGGACCAATGACCAACACAAAGTTTTACTATCGCTGTCTTCCGTGCGGTAGATATTATATGGAAATACTTGGTATAAATACCTACAAAAGGCGTGACCTAAATTCTTCCCGTCTCCGAAGCGGAGAAAATCGACTCTCCCGTACGTTGGAATCGACTCCCCCATACTTTTGGTCGAACACCCCCCCCCCCCCCCCGCGTTAGTGGTTGTATACAGTGGGAAAGCTTTTTGGAAAGCTATTAATTTTTTAGATAAGAAACGACTACACGATTTTGTGTGAAATTCTAACATCCGGAAATGTTAATACTTTTGAGTAGTTTTTTCCGAGCTCTGCCTGAGAGACCCGAGAAGATGCAATACAGTTAAAAGTTGAAATGCAAACCAGTTTGCCTCGGTGAGTATTCGCCAAACCTGCGTAGGCGTAAGAAAGATATGGCAATATTCAAGAAATTCGGATGAACGATCTGGGTCCCAGGTTGCCCATCCGATTTTTTTTTCAGCCTGAGAGCTACAGACTCTTATTGATTATGTCAATTTATTTTGTTTCAAAGGGGCAGTTATTCAAATCGATGAGGTTTTCCTTAACAAGGGGCACAATGGGCCACATCGCTCACCTGAGCAATACTGGCTTTATATGGGTGTTCAATAAAGAAATATACGGTAATTTAAAAAGATCACCGGGATATGAAGTTGGTTGGTCACGTGATCAAATCCTGTGAAGCCCAAATGGCTTCTCTGTAGATTTGATCACGTACCAACCAACTTCATATCCCGGTGAACTTTTTACCATCGCTGTTTATTACTTATATTTACGTTTGAAAAAGACAAATCGTTCAAAAGTGTTAAAATCACCGAGATTTTAAGTTTACAATAATCCAAGTGACAAGCGATAAGCGCGTGATTTGATCATTGTGACGTCACGAAAACGTTCATTTAAGAAATAAACAGCAATTTAAAAAGTTCACCGGGATATGAAGTTGGTTGGTCACGTGATCAAATCCTGTGAAGCGTTTCTCAGTAGATTTGATCACATACCAACCAACTTCATATCCCGGTGAACTTTTTAAATTGCTGTTTATTACTTATATTTGCATTTGAAAAAAACAACAAATCGTTCAGAACTGTTAGAATTACCGAAATTTTAAGTTTACAAAAATCCAAGTGACAAGCGATAAGCGCGTGCTATGATCATTGGGACGTCATGATAAAGTTCATATAGAATTAAACGTTTTCGCTATTCTATAGGTGTATATAAGGAAACTTATCTGCAATTGTAAATATAGGCTATTGTGAAATGTGGCCCCTCGGTAGACTAAGCAAAATTGAATATCCGAATTTTACACTTGTTTTTGCACATACTTAATCTTTAACATATTTACCTTTATGGAATACCATTTTTACCGAAAACAATATCATATGCAATATAACGGTTCACGGTTAACTTCAAGTTCCCTTTATTATAGCCCCCCATCATTTTATAAAACGATTAAAATACACGAGAGCATAAAGGTACATTTTCTCCCTCCACTACTCACTATATTCTGTCCAGATTTTTGGCTTCCACTACTTTTCGCTTGATATTTCGATAATGATAAATACCTTTGTGCTCAAACTTTTTTCATCGACTAATATAAAAAATGTCCAGATTATCTATTTTAAAACGCCCCCTCTTCCGCTTCAGGTTTCAATACACATCCCAAAATAAAAAGCCTACGGGGGGTTTGCATTGCATCAGCCATTAATTAGTCCGGATGATATCGTTGAAAAATTGCGCGAGGTGTCCTGAGTACTTCCGAATGGAGAAAGATGTAAACATTCCCCATTATAAATCTCTGTAAGAAATTTGTTTTCGTCCCTGTAAACTTTTATGAGAGAAAAAGGATAATTTGTCAATGAAGATATCTTCGATATTTTCCATTTCCTCAATTACAACTGTAATTCTTTCACGGGTATGTGTATTTTTATAAAAAATCATCAAAAAGTGATGGAAGCAATAACTTGGGACAGACTATAGTTATCGTATTTTATTTTTAAAAATCTTATATGTGAAAGAAGAAAAGTGTACTTCAATGCACCAGAATGAATGCGCTCAATTCCTCAAATTAAAAACATTGAAAAATTTAAGGTGGCTCACTACACCTTGAAATATTTTCTCAAATCAGCAGAAAATTACTTGATTATGAGAAATATTATAAAGGATAAGAAGTATTTAAGTCAAATAGGCAAAATATGTGCAATTTTGGATGAAAAATTACATTTTCAAAAATGTAATTCAGTTAACATGACCAAGAGCTCCAGGCAGATTCGAACTCATGATCTGCGGCTCAGAAGCCCAATACTTTAGCCACTGAGCTATGGCGATATACAACACAATCGTACGATAGAAACAGTTTAACAAAAAATTTAAATCGCCATCTCGTGACTTAGTGTCTTAAAAAAAAGTATAAGTCTGGGTGTAGTGAAGTACCATAATTGGCTTTTTTCATTATAAACGATTGTCGTTTACCAGGCATGAATTCATTTCGTACGACATTTCATATCCTTACTCACTCGATTGATGAATAAACTTAACTGCAAAATGTTGTCACATATGATAAAGAGTTATAATTCAAATTTATGTATTGGCAGGCATGTCGCTCTATTGTACCAAGGCCCACCCATTTTCATTTTATTGCTGAAAAAACAACAAATGTCTACAAAAAAGATGATTTTCCGTCGCAATAATGTTTTAAGAACACTGATAATGCTTTTATCCTCATAATAACAATAATGTGTCAGGACTATGGAAACTGTTAATAGACGTTGTTTTTATTTACTTGTGTTCGAAAAACTATCAAAAATTTGTGTAGATTTAATGCAATTCATCGTTGAAGAAGGGGCAACAAAAAAAGTTACATCATATCATCCTTTTAACAAGACATTTCTATTGATCAACCAAAATGTCAGTGTCAATCGTAGAATTATAAGAAAGATACATAGTTTGGTTCGAGTCATGTTTTTGTTCACATGAGTTTATTACATTCAACTTTAAGATTAAACTTGGTATTTCCTATTCAGCATAGCTGCATTTAAAATATAAACGAACTAAAGCATGACGTTAGCTTTGTGTACAAACATACAGTAGCATTGTGGGCAAAACTCTGTATCTTGCTTATAACTCGAAACTTGACTCTCCGGTTAGTAAATAGAAATTTGTAAACAATTAAAACAAGAGAAAAATGGACTAAAACAAAGAAAAAAAAGACAATTTATTTTTCATCACATATTCACTTATATATTTCTAGCAGCGAGAATAATCTCCGTTTAGATTGAAATTGCTGAGCATCTTAATAAAACATGGTGCATTAATCAACCATGACGTAGAGATTGTACCGAATTACATGTACATGTACCAACATAATGATTAGTATTCTATAATATGTTGTTAGTGCATTAGATTTGCGCAGGTACATGTAAACAATCAGCTGTCTGATTAATTAAGGTGGCTCTATACACCACTTTTTGATGACGCAGTACGCAAAAAAGTAAATCTGGAAACATGCATTTCCGTTACTGGCGGATTTAAACTGAGGTGAATTGTATGGGAACCGCTATTTTGAAAAATTTGTTAAATGGATAGATTTAATTTTATAATTGGAAAATTCATTACTTACAAGTAATGTGGTATGTGACACCTTCACGTTGTGTGGTATTATTTATCGAAATAAACAATAAAATCAAGTATAAATTTTTAAAGAGTTTTTTTTTAGCAACATCGTTATGTTACACCGTAGCGCAGTGGGTTAGTGGGTTCACTACAAACCAGTAGGTCATGAGTTCGATTCCCGATGAGAACAATAAATTTTTTAACTTTCCAAAACTTTCTAAAACGTATTTTTTGGTTGAATACCGTGAAAGAAAATTCTAAACAGGTGAAAATATTTCAATTATAATATACTTTAATGCACATTAATATCGACACCTAACGGGGATGAGAGGGTTGCTTTGAATTTCTCTCAGGTTGGGATACATAAATCCTATTAGCCTAGTCAATGTTCCCCTTTATTTATTTGACTTAGTTTTGCACTAAAGCGAATATATTCACTTATACAGGGCAAAGTCTATAATGAAATATGCATGTATTTATCATTCCAACATTATATCTAGGAAATTTTCTTCAACTCAGAAATGAAAAGTCCCCAAGGTGTTTGGGCCTTGGGACTTGGGAACGATAACCCTTACATGAGGAACTTTCATACCAAATAAAATTTAAAATATTTTTTGTGTTTATTTGCAATTGTTTTCATTCAATTTTTTATTTCACATTTATTAAAATACATTTTCTTATAACATCAAGCAACTTTTTCAGATGATTTGTCAACAGAGTAAGAAAATATGAAAAAATATGTTTTGGGGAAATACTAAAAAGATTTGCAATAATAACATTTTTGAATGTTAAGAAGTGTTATATTTTTTTTTTATGTGTCCGAAGGAAATATCCATCACATGACAAAATAATTTCTCTCAATTTGTTGACAGCTGTCTTTTTAAAAAATATTTTACAAAAACACGAAAAAACATTAAAAAATTCTTTAAAAATACCTATAGTATCCCTATCGTCATTTTAATATTTGATAAGTATATGTTTTGTGGTCTTCTATTGAAAATTGGAATAAACTGTGGGTGTATAGAGCCACCTTAAGCGGTCTACAAGTAAAAATTTTAAATTCGAAAATAAAGACGACGGTTCCTCTCAAGTTAAACAAAAAATGCTAAACGAAAATCAAAGCAAGCTAAAACCACTGTCACAAATGAAAATGTCAACGCATTGAACTATTTAACCTCAATTTACTTCACATTAACGGCACAAATATATTTTGGATGTTTCAAGTATTCCCTTTGCACGTAAACTGTTGCACAACAACTGGTTTTCGATATATGAAATATCGAGCCAGAAGTTAAACTGATTGACCCTTCTCTCTGTCTTATTATTTTTTTTAGTAAATTACTAAAATTTGAAACAGAATTAACCCTTAATTTTTGAAATTTATAATTTCCTTCCCATTAGGATGATTTATGCTAAACTACGTTGAATTTGACTCAGTAGTTCTTGAGAAGAAGATTTTTTTTAAAATGCACCCCCTTTTTCTACAGTTTCAAGGTTTTCTCCGCTTTGAATAAAGATCGGTCTTTCATTTCTGCAATTTATATTTGCCTTCCCATAAGAATGCGTTGTGCCAAATTTGGCTGAAATTGGCAAAGCGGTTTTAGAGAGGAAGTTCAAAATGTAAAAAGTTTACAGACGGACAGACAGACGACGGACAAAATTTGAACAGAATAGCTCACTTAAGCTTTCAGCTCAGGTGAACTAAAAAACACAAGAAATCGGACACAATTTAAGGCTCTAATTAAATGTTGGATTAAGTTTCAAGATAAAACTCTTCATTGCTTTATGCGAAACGTTGCATGGAAAAAAAAGATTTACATCGCATTCTGTTAGAATACAAAAAGATATGCACAACGGGCATATATTTTCAGCTAACAAACAACCATAACGAGGGGTGTTGCTAAAACGCGGAACGGAAAAGCGAACGGAAAACGGAAAATACACCATGACGTTTTATACTTAAATATTGTACAGATTGACACAAATATGTACTTTGTGTCTTTTATTCATATTTTATGAATGGTTATTATCAAAAGGTAGCTTACCTATTTGATACTTACGAATGTCTATCAACTATATCATTGCATTCAGTTTGCTTAATAAAGTACGAAACGGAAAAATGAAGTGAAAGTTTGGATGTGTTTTTAATTACTTCGAACCTTGCTTGGGATTTTAAGCTTGTTTTAAAAAATCCAAACATTGAATTTTAAGTGATATATACTATTTAAAAAATTCATTAATAGATATTGATATCAAAAACGTGACCGCAAACAACATCCACCATCATTGAAGAGGTTTTGCTGCAACATCTGTCTGATAACCTTTTTGTCACACCATTTTAAAGATCATTAAATCGAAAACAGATTCATTCTATTGGATCACTAACACTCTATATGCCCTGCTTAGTCTCTTCTTTCTTCTGATATCGCCGTTCGTTGTCTACATCTTCTATCATTTATGATTACTTATTCCTAGTATTTTAGGTATGACAGTTTCTTTACGTTTACCTACGTGATTACACAGTCCTTCAACCTAATCCGAATAAAGCCTTGGATATGTTGTTTAGTTTGATAAACTTGGACTAGTGGTCAAAGCATTTAATATTAATTGAGAGAAAATCATACATTTAAAAAAAAAACTAAATTTGAATATGAAAGAAAATCGAGAAAAAAATCAAAAAAGCTTTTTCTTTGTATGCGCGAATGAAAACATTGATCAGCAAGGGGTTCTATATTGAGCCAGCACCTACCTGATGCATTGTAACATCAATCTGTGGACTTTGTATTAAAAGCTCCCTTCTTTCTTTTTGAGTGTATTTTTATACTATACTCTCCTGATAATGTATTCGATTTTGTAAACAAACGGAGTTATTAATACTATGATTTCAATGTAAAATGGCAGAGATTTTCTCTCTCTCTCTCTCTCTCTCTCTCTCTCTCTCTCTCTCTCTCTCTCTCTGAATTCAAAATGCTCAAACATTTACGACAAGTTGATCTGGTCAGTGGCAAAACTAAATGAGCATACGTTTGGAGTACACATGCATGTGTATATGTTTCAGGATTAATTGAGAAAAACCAAATACCCTCAAAATATTCTTATCATGATAAAATTAAAATTATAAATCTACAACGATGACAAAGATCGGAAAGGTAATATTGCAGGTGTAGGATGAATGCTTAATTGTTCTGGGGGTTCATTTTTTTATTGTATTTATCGGGATCAATTTTGTTTGTTGTTTGTTTGTTATACCGAGAGCTACATATATGCAGCTAAGGTAACAATAATACATGCTTCCAATGAAATAATTTTGTTAAGGTATGGAAATTGTTAGGAAAGCTATAATTTCATGTACCTGTTTAAAAAATAACACCCCTATGCTTCGTCTGTACATTCGCTAGAAGCAGAACCAGTATTAGTCCGGCCCTGCCCCAGCATTATCATAGCATTGCTTTGCATGTACACAATTGCAAAAACTTTTAAAAATTTAACACTTATATGAATAGTGTGATTCTAAATACCCCAAACTATTGAGTCTACAGATTATAGAATTTGTAAAAAACACATTGTAGATCTGAAAGTATTTTTTAATTTGTCAATCTATCAATATACACTTTGTTAATTACCTTCGATTGCGAAGGTTACAGCATAAATGATAAACGTTGAACAGTGTTTTTTGGAGTTGATTTTAATCAACTCTCCTATGCTTTAACTCTGACAAACCGAAAGTGAAACAGTGTTTGGACCCAAGCACAAATAATCACCGCTGACAAGACTTAGTTCTCGGAAGTAATCGATAAATTCGATGTAATGAATGCTGAAGCAGTGTTTTCAAGGAAACTTATTTATAGATACATTTTAAATAGTCATATTTTAAATGGTAGGAACAATTTAGATATTTTTTGTAGTGGTATGTATTCCTACGTAGAGTTTACTATAGTATCATTCAACCAGACGATCGGTGGTTTCCGTAAATTTTCGACAAGCAGAGAATCTCTCTTGCTTGTCGGAAATTAACGGAGACAACCGAGCATCTGGTTGAACGAAACTAAAGTTCAATATTGCTTGGATCCATACAATTTTTCAGAAATATTTCGATTACTGATACGTACCTTGATAGAATTAATAGTATCTTTAATATCATACGACATGATCATTCATATACTAGTATGGGGGTTTTCTCGATATTCTTTTCGGAAAAGTCCAAATATTCATATTATAAAAATGAGTGTAATTCAAATACATGTACATATAAGAAACTACTTGCAATGAAAAACAACGTATCGTTCATTCTATAACGTATGATAATCGATACAGTACTTTGATTTCCACGAAGGATAGCGAAAACATTTATAAATCATAATTTATTCAATTACCCCTTTTAAATTTTGTATGTAGATAATTAATAAATTGCTGATAAAGGTTGTTTGAAATGTCGATTGTTGATGTTTTGCATATAGTTAAAAACGCGGAACGTTGGGCGAGTCATAACTAAATATTAATGGCTTTGGATTCAAATAGTAATATTGACGAATATTAATTTCACTTTTTAGAAATCACCTCCACAATGATAATATTATCTTAACCGTAAATCATTATTTTGTAATGCTTTAAAGGAAAGCGTTCTTTCCAAATCAATCCTGTGTTCGTTTAATTTAGATTACCAGCGAACATTTGTATTTCAGAAATTAGCTGCAATAATGTAGCCCTTTCCCAAATTTATTATTTCTATTGGGGTGGGGTGTGGGAGGGGGGGGGGGGGTAGGGGTAAGTAACACACATTACGTGAACACACATTACGTGTATGCTTTATACATGTACATGGAGGACGGCCGTGTGTTGTCCAAATATTAAGTTAGATAACCATGTTATGTAACCATATTATAAACATCTTCCAGTACTGAAACAATTCAAAATATCTTCGTTACAGAGAGACAGTGGGGTGTTTAAACAACCACATGCACTGTCGTCTGGGCGACGGCCTATATTCAGTAAGCGACTCTGATATTGATCATTTACCTGGGTCTCTGAATGCATCTAAATATGTAGAGAGGGGCACAGTTTTGAAACAAACAACTAAAATGAAGTCATAGAGGCTCATTTTTTATGAAATAAAAATATACACATCAATACAAGCATTTGGGAATTATATGTTGAATTATCTTTACGTGCTGCATGTATCAGTTAGTACTGTCAGTCATCGTTAGAGCTTAACATATTTGACAAAAACTGTCATTTAATTTTACTAAATGGGGAATAATTTAAAAGCGGAATAGAATTTTCATCAAGTAAAATATGAAACGACAAGATCGCGCGACATGTTATCAGGCCCAAAAATTTAAAAACAAAATCGGTAAACAAACGAGCGAAATATTAAGGATCAAAGTGGCGTCAAGAAAAGGAAAAAACAAGAAATTTGAAAATTTTTCAGAAGTCTTCCGTTCAGAACGGAAGACCTTAAAAAAACCCAAATAAACAAGGCAGCAAAAATCTTTTACTGTTCAGGCAATATCTACTAAGAATGCTATAAATAGTAACTTAAGGGTCGGTTTTAAAAGAGTTGATTACGCTTTTAAAAGAGTTGATTAATCTCTTTCACTATACCGCGTAAAGTAAAAAAAAAAAATTAAACAATATTATTTGACAAATCATCATTTTTTTATGCCAGTTTAGATTTTGCATGTACATGTATATGTAAGTTTATACATTTACTGCATGATAGTGAGGAAAATATGAAGGTTCTTTCCCCTATGAAAAATCATATTTCTCGAGGGCTTTTCCGAAGGGAAATATGTTTTTTCTGGGGAAATATATCTTCATATTTCCCTCACTATCATTTAATGAAAGTTTTATTGTACCGAACAACATATGATTACACAAAATACGGCGATTTCTAATAATTTTTCGACTTGTTGAAAGCAATTACGTCGTGATTATTATTTTTTTTTTTGTAATTGTCTTTTTTTTTAAAGGTTCCAATTAAATATACATGTAGTAAAATTTATTTTTATGATATAAAGAAAATCTTAATCGTTAAAAATTTATGATCTGATCATCTTTGTCAACATCATACGCTCGCATTGGTTTTTTCATACCTTTTGAATGAAAAATCCTGAGACTTCCGAAGAGATGAGACATGATATTTATTTCCCGGGAGAAACGACGTATTGTCGCCCTGTCACGTGACTCTCTAGACCAATCAGATTACGCGTTATATAGAATAATCATATTGAGATATAATAAAATGATTAGTCTCCCTAATTCAGTATTGTTTTATAGACTTTGTATTTGAAAATAATCATTATCCCATTTTATCGTGTTTCGAGCCACGTCGCAAATTCATCCGATCATATCCGAAATAGACAATCTATTTCAAAAAAAAAATTCCAAAAACTTACCATGATTGTATTTGTTTTTTTTTCTCACAAAGTGTGAAAAAAGATTCAACCGTCAGAGTATTTTGCCTTCACGTAAAATTGCAAGGTGCTCTATGAGAGACATGTAAGTGCAACCTATTGGCCTCCTGGCTTTATATACCCCCTCGCCTAAAAGTTTTTAGAATTTTCTTTGAAATGACACAAAACGATGCAATATGTATTTATAGGTTACATTTTGACGGACTGGTAATATACCAAATTAAATTATCATTATTTATTATCATTTTAAAATGATTAAATTTTAAAAATATAATATATTTATGCCAACAATTTTTATATTTATTTAGCATTTCAAGTGTTTTTTTAAAAATTATATAAGAAATTGCATATCTAGCACAAATGCCTGGAAACCAGCAGCTTAACGTTTTCCTAGAAAGCTTGTCAAAGTAGACTAAAAGTAAATCAGTAACAAATTCCTAGAAAAAGTTAGATAAAATTGAGGAACGTGTCGTCTGACCTTAAGGATATACAGTTATCGATAAATGTGCTCTCAAATGTATACATGTACTCTCTCTCTCTCTCTCTCTCTCTCTCTCTCTCTCTCTCTCTCTGTTATTTTTTAATGTAGACCAATATATACCCTTCAACACAAAAACAAACTGAACGTAAATCAATTTAAGTTGAAATCGGTGATGTTCCGCTACAAAACGATACAAAGTATAACATTTATTTACTGACATAACATTTTTTAATAAGTTTTCCGAGATAATTTTATTACTATGCCCTGAAAGTTGCTGAATCACACCGGAAATTTATTATATTTTTATTATACCTCATTATGATTATTCTATATAACGCATCATCTGATTGGTTTAGAGAGTCACGTGACAGGGGGAACAAAGCGTCGTGTCTCCCGGGAAATAAATATCGCGTCTCACCTCTTCGGAAATCTCGGGATTTTTAATTCCAAAGGTATGAAAAACTAAAAAGGACAACAATGAAACCCTTCATTATTTTTTTTAGATATTTATATCTTCAAAATAATTCTGTAGCTGTGCAGTTCGACAGCTGTTCTGAGTGATTAAAAAGGCACTGTCCTGTTCATGTATGCATACTTTTCAAACAATATGGCATGTATGACTTCATATTTATTGCTTTTATATCTTTTGGCAACATTTTTGGCCAGTTCAAAAAATGTTTACATTCTTATCCTCAAATGTACAAGATCGCCGCACATCCCCCTTAACTCTGTTGTTGCAGTGTTTCATAAACTGGTGCTGGTAGTAGATGGGTTTAGGATAACGAGACCCCTTGTTTTTATGATCAGACATGAATAATGTGTTAAGCCTCGTATCCCTTATCATTTAATGTTGTTTGGCAGTCGCCCTTAGCCAATGCCTTGTATATATATATATATCTGTGATAGCCCAGGGCTGCGTTCAAGATCGTAGCTGCTACGTAGGGCTACGTAGTTGGACGGTAAGCTAGCCTAGCCGCTAGGTAGATATTCGTAGCCTAAATATTTATGCTAAGCATCGAATTCAAGATGGCAACCTTAGTTAACAAATTATGTCGATGTAATTAGTCTTTAGTTGAATATTCTCAATTTCAAATCTGAGACCTAGCGGCTAACCTGTTTTCACTGTTTAGCGGTTTAATAGACCTAGATATCTACGACATAGCGGCTAGGTTAGCTGCTACGATCTTGAACGCAGCCCAGCTGCCTTGCTGGTGTCTTTCACAAAATTTGAAAAGGTTCTCATTTGTAGAGGGGCATTTATGAACCATTTTGATGTTCTGTGTTGAAGCGACACTGCATCATATGTGTATTTGTTGAACAGGGAGGTGGCGGATTCATCGGTTTTCTTAATTATAGTCTGTCCCAAGATATTTTTGCTGCACATTTGGACGAATTTTAATAAAAATCGTGAATGAATTTAAGTGCAATTGAAATCGATGGAAGGGAAAATTTTCATGATAGCTTCATTCATTTAAAATCATTTTTCCCTCGTAAAAATTCACAGGAACGAAAACAGATTTTCTACGGAGATTCATAATGGGGAATGTTGACATCTTTTCTCCATTCGAAAGTCACTCGGAAGACCGCATAATTTTTCAACGTTATCTTCCGGGCTTAATTATGGCTAATGCAATGCAAAATCCCCGTATACTTTCTATTTTTAGCCGTGTATTGAAACCTGACAAGCTAGAGGTGGAGTTTCAAAAGGGAAATCTTGGTATTTTTCAGATTACTGAATGAACATCGTCTGAATTAACAGGTATTTATAAATATCGAATAATGTAAGAAATTATGCGGCAAAAATAACTTGGAACACACTAAAGTAACTTTATCATTTTCACTGGACATGTATCGGTACCTGTTGCGTACATGTGTTTATCAACGTTCATTTCTACATTTTTAAGACCGCCCTGGTGGTTTTTTATGTTGAAGTTCGTGACTGATCATTGCATACGTACGAAAGCCGAGAAGGATCATTCGAGATTCGAGATTCGAAATACGAGATTCGAGATTCGAAATTCGAGATTCAGTATCTAAATTAACCAATCAAATCATGGATCTGAAACCTGTATCCTAGCAACATCAAACTGTTCTAAATAAAGATCATTCGTACATGCTCTTTCCTACAAATAAATGTCTTAATAGCTCTTATATAGTGGTTTTAAAATGGTTAAATTAACATTGATGAATTAACCCCACACAGTATAAACCATTAAATTAGAAATAACACTGCTGGCTTTGCGAATCTAAGTGGTTTTGTTTGCCCTGTATGTATTTCCCCCCGAACAATTTTAACCCGAAGTGTATTCGTCCCAACTGTGTAAAAATCGGCTCGCGAAGAAAGATCTGTTTAATCTAAATGTTTTTGCTATGAAACGAAACTCAATGAAATAATCGACATGTCAAAATATAGGTTATGATAAAGTTTTAAACCATAGAAGATATAATGATTTACAACCTCAAAGACAAACATCCAGATAAGAATAGTGTATTGTAGGGTATGGCAATGCCATTGTCGATATGAGAGAGAGAGAGAGAGAGAGAGAGAGAGAGAGACAGACAGACAGACAGACAGACAGACACAGAGAGAGTTTTGTAGTGTCAAATTCAGTTTGATTTAGAATTTGAAATTGATTTGATTTGTTACAAGCATATATAGACAATAATTAGGCCTCTAAAACGAGAAAAGAGAGGAGGTAGCTAGGGTACGGCAGACCAACTAGCAAGCTTTAATTTTAACGATGTTAGCGCACCTGTGATTTACATCGACTCTCTCTCTCTCTCTCTCTCTCTCTCTCTCTCTCTCTCTCTCTCTCTCTCTCTCTCTCTCTCTCTCTTATCACCTAGCATTTCCTTTTCCGTGAGGGGGTTTGGGGTATTTGTTATGTCTTACATTAGCTAGCGAAAATGATAAAAAAAACATGAAATTTTCTTTAAATTGTGTGCGGATGTTGTACGTCAAATATCTGTTTTCAGTATATACATTTCAAGAGGGGGGGGGGGGGGGGGGCTATATAGTCCTAATTAATTTGTCAGTTATTCTGTCCCCACTTTGTTTTCTCTTCGTTTTCCAGGTTTTTTTTTATTTGGTTCGGCAAATTAATATAAAACTTTCTGTGTAGCTCCATAACGATGCACTGTAGATAAATTATGAGAAGTTTTACTTTAGATAAACAGGTACATATCCGTACTTGATTTTTAATTTGACTCTTATAATCGGATTTAATATTCCAATAATTATAGGGTAGGAAAGAGTAGACGGGACTTTTTTGCGCATATCCTACTGTACCATTCATTCAACACAGGTATTAGCACTCATCGAGTTCGACTTGCTTTCCTTTTCTTTCATCCACTTGATTTAAAGCTATTAATTTTTGAAAATATTTTGAATTTATGGCCTGATTATATATAAATTAGAGCTGCGCTGGTGCATATATTTACCCAAATGGACCAAAATATAACCAAATGAATCTAAAACTTTTGACAAAATTAGTTTTAAACGTACGACTCTTTTTCAATTCTAATCGGGTATGTTTCAAATAAAACGGCAATTGTTTCATTTTTTAAGGGGAGGGAGGTGGTGCCGGTAAAGGACATGTATTGCTTGTGGCAGTTGTGCTATACTCTCATTTGTTATAATAGGTAATACTACATACTGATATAAAATGAAAGTTTCCAATTACACTGTACATAGCTTCTATCACGCATTTTGACCCGTGCGATAGTTTAAAACAATTTTCAAAGCATTTAATGTAATTCAACCGATCATTTTTGAAATTTAATTTTCTGGATCCCCGCCTGATACGTCCGCCTTCTTGTATATTAGAATTACATGTACGTTGACCATATGTACACATTAACTTAATCGGCTATGTTATGGGACGATTACATTTTTTATCAATGTTTTTGCAGGATATGTAACAAATAACAGCCTATTTGTGGGTTTTTGCACTGATTATTTGAGATAATTTGCCGCCATCTTTTATGCATTCCACACACCACTCACAGTTTCTTTATTTGGTGTTCTGTGTGTATGGCGACAAATTGGTAAATTTGCACCACTCACCCTTGTAGCTTCATCCTGATTACATTTTATCTGGCTAAGTGTAATGTAGTAGTATATTAAATACACACATCTTTGTTTGCAGTGCTTATTTACATCTTTAGAGATTTACTTACAAAAAAAGTAAACATTTGTGTGACTTATATGTAATTATTGTCAATTTGGGTGCGGTCGGGGTAGGGGATAGGAAACTACAGAGAAACTTAACTTGGCTGTGAAACATATGCTTTTATTCTTTCTTGTTGATATATCAATTAATGAATTATAACAAAATATATGTACAACAATTAATTTTGAAATATTCATGCACAATCAAATAAAAGGTTTTACTGTTCTCTGCACAAGAAATCGGCAATGTGAACAAATTGGCACCCTATCATCCCTACCTTTAATTGTAGAGAGTAGGTATCCTTCTATATTGAAAACAATTCCAAAAGTAAGACTCATAATAAGTTGTTTACTGAGGAAAAGGAAAAAAATTGTATTTATTAATAATTCCGTATGATGTGATAATATCTCAATGATTTGTTTATAATCATAGTACTAGTGTATGGGAAATAATTGGTACTCTTTTCCCTATAAACACCATCAGCAGCCCTGTAAATTAAAGTGGTGCAAGTTTGTTTACATTTAAAAATGGCGACTCTCGATCTCGACGTAAATTAACATACTTCATTTTCCGAGGTCGGTTATCATTTTTAAGAGAGAGTCTGAGGCAAGTAAAGTGACGATATCAGTAGTAAATTGGCTAAGAAATTAATGGTACTAATTCTTTTTACAGAATTTGTGTGAAAATAAGTTTAATAAGTCCAAAACTAGCGCATTTTTTTGTGCGCCGTAAATTGCAGATTTTTCCTATGGTAGGCACTGTAGCTCCCAAGTCGTCCATCCGAATTTTTTCAGACCGGGAGCTACAGTCCTGCAGCTAACATATTCATTACACAACATTATTCCATCTTAAAAGTCTGCATGGTGTATTGGTGCACAATTTCCTTTTAAAATAGGAGAGAGGAACAGGTTCAATTCCTGTTGTTGACAAAAGATGTTTTCATTGGAATAATTGACTGTAATGAATATCATCATTATTTGTCCAAAATTGCCCGTTATTTACTTATGAAATAGCACAAAAAAATATTGAAATATTTTACATCCCCATTTAGTTGTTGACTTTCTTTGATTTGAATTTGAACATATTTTATTGTATACATATATATTAAATACATATACAAATGGTTTGGACACAAGTTCTGACAACTTACTAGGTCTTTATCATTAAATAGAAAAATTATAAAAATTGCATGATATAGAACTGTTATTAAGATAAATGAAAATAAGTGATATATACGAAAAAAAGAAACATGCACATAAACAATATTAAACAAATCTACCAGTTTCGTTGATGTACAATTGAACTAATGAGAATAACTGCTTGTTAATATCAAAGGATAACGACTCATCGCCCCATAATAAAAGATGAGTATTAATTATGTGAAAATGATCTAGTTGTAGCAGATTAAGAAAAAAATTATTTCTAGCGATTGTATAATTTTTGCATTTGAAGAAAAAATGGTAAGCATCTTCGGGTGATCCACAACGACAATTACCGCTTTCTATAATATTTATTTTGTGTAAATCATAATTGAGTATGCAGTTGTGTCTGAGCTTGGTATGTATTATGTTTAGCTTGTGCTTACCATGTGTAAAAAAGGAGCGAGCTTTAGCTATGTTTTTAGATTTATATAATAAATTGACTTTCTTTCTAGGTTCAGATACAGTTATGTATAGAACAGTCTCCTGACGTTATATTATTTTTTTCTCATAAAAAAACCCTCCCTAAAACTACACAAGGTGTATATTATTAGGTAGAGGGTATATATATTAAATATGATAAGAATGTATAACGTCAAATACCTGTGATTTATCGATACAGTCCATTTCGCGCTGCACAGTGTAAACAAAGTTCAACATATGATTCATAATTATTAGAAATTAAATCATGATCACAAGGGTGCTCTCCACAGATTAAAATATTACTAGTATCTAGATTATACAGAAGAGGTGATTCACATCTATGTAATTAAATCATAAATTAATATAGAAATTACTATGGCTGTTGTTATTTTATATGTACAATGTTTTATGTATTACAGATTAGTTTATTTCCAAGAGGATGAAATCCACGTTGATCCGTGATATTAGTACACCGTATGTGTTATATAGAAATCTCATTCTTTGAATTGCTTAAGAAGGCCAGGTTCTACTTTATATCTGCAGAGAGATCGCAATCAATATACCAACACTATCGATATCGATTTATTTCATACAGGTACACATATAGATGTGTTTATTTCGTTTACATTCTTCTTGTCTGATCCTTTTTTTGCTGTCCTTTGAAGTGCTGGTACCGGTACATGCCGGTGTCCGGTATACGGATACTAGTACATGTATATTACAATCATGCGCCACTAAATGTTTAGCCGAATAAGTAAGTATAGGGATATCGCCCAGTGTCCCCATAAACCATACAATTTGTGGTACTAGACTTAATATGCAGTACAAATTTCAAAATTTTTTAATGAACTTTCTCTAAAATATCTGTGTTTTCGTAGCCCCACACTTCACAGCCATAAAATAAGACTGGGCTTATAATATTAAAACACTATTAAACAGATCAAATTGACAGTCGATTGGTAAATCAAAATATCTTTTTTTTCTAAATACTCCATACAAAGCTTTAGAGGTTTGTTCAGTTTTAGGTTTTTTCGTACTTTAACACTATGATATTTGAACTCATTCACAATTTCAAGAGGTACACTGTACATCTACTTAAGCATTAAATAATTGTATATCATATGCAGGTCGGGGTTGTTTTAAATAAATCGTTTATTTTCAAATAATTTTCAGATATTTGATAAGGACCATGTTGTGTACGTGACTTTGAAGGAATTTTTATCAAAAAGCGTCAATTACCCAGGGAGTCTAAATCTGGGAAGGGGGATGGTTCCTGTGGATTATGCCACCATTTCCGACGTCACAAAATTCAGCAAAACGTCGTATGCGAGACAACCCGAACAGACACATATACGTGTAACTTATTGATAGACAGAGTGACTTGCCCTTTGGTCTCACGAACCATCCCTTGAATTAAAATTAATACATATATGAAAGAAAGAGAAGTTCGTGTTTATACTTTGCCAATTATAGCAAGAATCTCACTTACATTTTAAGAATTACATATGAGAGAGAGAGAGAGAGAGAGAGAGAGAGAGAGAGAGAGAGAGAGAGAGAGAGAGAGAGAGAGAGAAAGAGAGAGATAGAGAGAGATGCATGTATTATGTCATCATATAATAATTTTGATAGAGTACCATGACAGTTTACTTCGATCTACATTTATATACTGTACAATATCTAAGTTTACATCTTACCAATAAAACTATACATGTATTGTGTGTGATCGACCATGGAGAAACGATGCATGGTAATTTGGCGTTGTATAAAAATTCATAACATACTTCCCGTTAGGTTTCTCTGACGTATAGTTTACATACCGTCTACACACATATGTACACACACAAAACCAAAACTAAAACAAAACTCATTAAAAAAGAAGGGGGGAGGGGGGTCATCCTCCCACAGACCCCCTTGTAAACCCCCCCCCCCCCCCCAAAAAAAAAAAAAAAAAAAAAAAAAACAACAACAAAACTTCAGCCAAGTTTATAAACATAATGAATCTGCAAATGGGCGGGTCAATGACATCAAATCTATAGTGGACCACTAACTACACAGTCATCTACTGGAGAAAGCTTTAGTCTGTAGCCAGCTTGGGGTAGAGTTTCACAGATACACGATCAACCTACAAAGCATCCTTGTTCACGGCTTAATACTGGCCCCCTGTTCAAAGCTAAAGGATGCCAACACGGAAATTTAATATCACAGTTACCTTTATAACTTGTCACTAATGAGTAAGAACGAACGAAATGAATATTCTCTAACGTTAAAACAAAACAGCCCGTCATAGCGTTTGTACACAGGAAGGGTCACTTGTAATTGCTCGAGAAAAAAAGGATATCAATATATTTGAGTGGTATTGGATAACTTTAGGCTGTTATAGTGACTGGGTACTAACGTGTAATTACTAAGTAAGTATAACTTCTTAAGATGACACACACGGAAATTGACTGATGAGTATCCCGGATATTAGTACACTGCTATAGTCACTTTTTATTACTATAAGATATAGTTAGAGTACCTACAGAATAAGTGTTTGCGATGTTTGATTTGGTCAAACTGCTGATATTTGTCCCATTCGGGTATGGATTTAACGTGGATGTTGAGAAAGCGATTGTTTACACGGGAACCCCGGGGTCGTACTATGGCGCCACGACTGAGATGTTGACAAACGTTGAAGGAAACTGGTAAGATATATATTGATTTGAAATTACGCTCTCTCTCTCTCTCTCTCTCTCTCTTTCTCTCTCTCTCGCATGTTGGGGTGGACAATAAATAGGCACGTTTCACTAGATAAGACAATGGAATTAGAATATAAACAAGCAAGAAAATATGGATGAAACGTGAGACCCTGATAAGTTCTCTCTTCCCCTCAACCTTCTCTGTCCCCCCCCCCCCTCTCTCTCCCAAATGGTAAGGATGTAGTGATGTATTTGTAATGATGATCGATTTTTCTGTTTAATAAGTTGTGCTTTATATTTCTCTAATTCACTGAACCACAACAAAACAGTTTTACATGGATTACATGCAACTCCAAATTAAAACTTTTTTTTTCAAATATGTAAATGAAATAAACACAACATCAACAAGATTAAGCCTAAGTAATGCATTATACATCCCAACGGCGAAGACAGAATATTCCAGAAGATTTTTTTTTTTTTTTTTTTTTTTTTTAAAAATACGGCGCCCATGTATGGAATTTTCTTCATGTATCTCTATTTTGAACATGTCACTCAACTTTAGAAATGTTTAAGTATGTCTACCCAGGAGGATATTTTCATTTGACGTTGCAGTGAGAGGCTGTATCTTATCTTCACTGATGGTTTATATTATGTATGGCTATTTTGTAAGCACATAGTACATGTTTGTGTATGTTTTATCAGTTTCCGTATATAATGCTGTCTATACATACGTTTATAGGACCACAATGTGAACTAGTTTAATTCATATTTTATTATTAATGCATTTACGTCCCCTTTCCATTTTCTATCATCTCGTTTGAGAGCTATATACAACATGCATGCATGCATCAACGCTGGGATGTTTCCCTAATTCCCTTAAAGGAAGAAGCACCGGAACTCAGACATAGTTTGTTATCAGGGACGTGTTTTTTTTTATCAATCTAGAGACATTGCTTTCATTAATTCATGTTTTTTTTGTTGAGAGATTATAAACTGCGTCTAAAGTATATTGCGTTCACTTTAAGCAACTGACAGACATTTTTAATTTTAAAAAATCTAAGCGGTAAAAAACCATGTATATGCTGAACTAAGTGTATTTTCCTGTTGCATCAAATAATACATGTATATAGAAATAATGATGATCAAAAGAAAACAAAGTACATTACTGCTATAGTTACACACAGTAATTTAACATTGTTAAATGTCAAATATAGTGTTCGAATGTAATATCAGTAAGCAATTCGGAATGTTGGACAGGGAAAAAATGGTGACGCATATTTTATATTGTTATTTAACTAATCGCTGACCAAACAAGACAGAATATGGCTTCTCATTTGTGTAGTTAGGAAATGCCTTTTGTTTTCAAATGTTTTATCGTGATATAATTTTATTAATTAAGTTTAATTTATTTTTTTTTAGAGGGGGTGGGTGGGTTGGGGTACCGACTTAATGTAGAAATGAATTATGATATATTTAAAACTGTCGTCACAAAATTGGCAATCAAAACAGGTCAATATAATATTCCGGAAAGACATAATAGACCGGCTCTTATTGTTCGAATCTTGCTGAAGACACGTGAACGGGTGTCAATTTACTTCAATCTGACGGGGATATGATTCTCAATCTTTGCAAGGAATATACATGTAATTATTTAATTAACCTTGGTACTTAAAAATAACACTATTAATCTTAAAGATAATTGTTCAAAATGAGAAGAAAAAAATATGCAACATTGGTTTGTTTATCTACTTAAGGATACGTTATTGATTTTTTGCTGTTGTGGGGGGGGGGGGGGGGGGGAGGAGGTTAAGAAACTTAATAAGGATATTATATGCACTGCTATTCAATTCTCGTGATAACAAACACGTGCATGGTAAATGTAACAATTTTCGTTGCCCCCCCCCGCCCCCCAAAAAACAATTATTTTCATACCTCTATCAACCTCCAAAAATATTTTCATATGCTTATAAAGCTTAAAGATTTTTTTATGTAGTCGAAACTGGTCGAAAGAGAAAGTTTACAGGACAAGAAAAATATTGCATAATATTATACATTGTATTTCCTTCCTCTGCTTTATTAAAAAAGAATAATAAGGTTACAGAAACAAGGAAACAAAATTCACAGAAACAAAAAAAGAAATAAACAAGAGGTACACCCCCCCCCCCAAGAGAAATATGAGAGAGAGAGAGAGAGAGAGAGAGAGAGAGAGAGAGAGAGAGAGAGAGAGAGAGATTTTCCATGCCTGTAGTATGTCATCATATTATGATGGTGAGTCAGAGATTGTTTGATATATATTTTCCTGATCGGACGAAATATGATGCATTTATACATTCATCGACACAAATGGACATTTTATATCAAGGAAAACATGTACATATGCATGAAAGGTGCTGCTCATCCTACAACAGATGAATAAGTTTAAAGTAGATATTACTATTATAATATATGTACATGTTAATGACACACGAAGTTATACATTTATCCATTACGGAAACTATTCATAAACGTACATCTTCACATTCAGTGAATCAATTCACGATAAAAGTCTTCCTTATTTAAAAAATGCTCCGTTATTGTAAAACACGTGTTGTCGATTTTGAAATGTAGCTACATTAAATAGCATATATTGTACTTAAATAACATGTTCAAAACTAAAATCTTAAACACTTGGTTTTTGTTTACCTTGATAATTTTGCTGTACCTAACATTAAAGTTATTAACACCCACACGCACAGAAAGAAAGCGACTTTTGTTTTTTAAATTATCGATTATTTTTTCTACATAATGTGAAAAAAACCCAAACTCTCGATGATTTAGGAGGTTAGATGGTCGCTAAATTAACCATTAGATCTACCTCCTTATTCAGAACTCTTTTTTTCAAGGAGGTTTATATAACGTTAGTCTAAAAATGACCCTGATTTTTCAACCCTCTTAAAAGAGTACATGTATACTAGTAGATAAGAATTTCCGAATAGAAATACGTACCTGTAAAATACCCACCTTCACACAATCCACTCATGCATATCACTTAATGTTGTTCGTATACCATCGAAACTATACCAAATCTTGTTCTTTACATATACATATACATTCTTCTTGGGCGGGGTGGTGCACGGGTAAATAATGTTTTTCTTTTAACAATATTTTTAAGAATAACTATATCACTGTTTATCCATAAAACAGGCTATTTAACTAGACGAGCATCTTCATCAAATACATGCATAAGAAATAATGAGAAAGCTGTGGAATCATTAATATTCGTGGTGGCTCAATTTTCGTGAAATTCACGAGTTTCAATTGTATACAAATTATGAAGTTTTATCCATTATCCAGTTATTTTCTTCCAAAAAGTGTTAGTCCACAGATTTAGTGCCTCTCAAACCTGTAAAAAATGACGAAAATGCACGAATATTGTCCCGTCCAATAAAACTTAAATGGTTTCACAGTAAAAAGTGAGCGCGAATTCCAATGATTCAAAGTAACAATTTCTTGGCTAACTAAATGTTTACTATCCACGAGAGGCGGAGTGCATCGTTAGCCTTTGGCTAGCGAAGAGACAGTAACTTTTGTCATCATGTTTTTGTTGTTCACAGCTTTAGGGTAACCAATGTTATCTTTTTAGTTTTGTCACGTTTATTCCCCTCCAGTTTATCAATAACAAATGCTACAATGTCGTTGGTTTTTCCCGGTTTTACAGTACTGTAACAACTGTTATCATATAGATGTTATCTTTTTAAGGTTTTACGTTATCTTTGTTTTCACATATTTTTACAGTAATTACTGCTGTTATATCTTTTGCTTTTTCATAATTTTACAGTTTTCTAAATGTATCATTTTTGTTGATTTTTTTCAGTTTTACAGTAAAAAATGTTACCATGTTTGTTGTTTTTTCAGTTTTACAGTGACAAATGTTATCATTTTTGTTGATTTTTTTTTTCAGGTTTACAGTAAAAAATGTTATCATGTTTGTTGTTTTTTCAGTTTCACAGTGACAAATGTAATCATTTTTGTTGATTTTTTTCCAGTTATACAGTAAGAAATGTTATGATAATCATGTTTGTTGTTTTTTCAGTTTTACAGTGACAAATGTTATCATGTTTGTTGGTATTTTTTAGTAATACAGTAATAAATGTTTCTATGTTTTTTTTAGTTTTACATTAACAAATGTTATTATGTTTGTTTTTTTCTTCAGTTTTACAGCAACAAATGTTATCATGTTTGTTGTTTTTTTTTCGGTTTTACAGAAACAAGTGTTAATCATGTTTGGGTTTTTTTTTTCAGTTTTACAGAAACAAGTGTTAATCATGTTTGGGTTTTTTTCTTCAGTTTTACAGTAAGAAGTGTTAATTATGTTTTTGTTTTCCCCCCAATTTTATAGTATTTACTGCTGTTATGTCCTTTGCTTTTTCATAATTTTACAGTTTATATATGTTATCATGTCTGTTGCTTTTTTCAGTTTTACAGAAACAAATGTTAATTATTTTTTTGTTTTCCCCACCCCAGGGTCCTCGTCGGCGCCCCCCGTCAGAACTACTCGGGGATCATCAAGCCTGGGGCCGTGTACCGGTGTCCTGTCTCCACCTCCTCTACGACAACACCGGCCTGCTTAATGCTACCGATCAGGGCTGCACGTAGGTGGTCTATACATTGCATGCTTATGCCATTTAGTGGCGACGGAAGCAAATTGAAATGAGGGGGGGGGGGTCTAGACTTTCAGAAATCTTGAAAAGTCAGGTTTTCCTTTAGGTTATGTCTAACTTTGCCAAAAAAAGCCAAAGCCCCCCCCCTTCCCCCGGTTCCGACGCCTATGCCTATGTCACGCCCTCTTTTAAAGGGAAATAATTAGAAATAAATGAGAATTATTTAGCCTTTAAATTTTTTTTCTTCAAAAAACTATTTTGCTAAAGAAAGATGATACTTGTGTGAACGCATCATAGGTAGTGTAAATTTAAATTTTTTCAAATCATGATCTTTAGGTAAAAAGGATGGGTAGGTTTGAATTTTAATTTAACGTAGGAATAAATAGGGAAAAAATCTACAAAGATTTGGCAAGAAAAGCTGAAACGTGTGTGGACGCATCCTAAAGTAGCATAGATTCAATTTTGTTTAAATCATGTTCCCTGGGCGTTGGTTGCAATTGGGGCCACAACTTGGATGGGTAGCTGAGTCAATTTACACATAGGGATACATAGGGAAACTATTTATAAAAGTGTTTTAAGTATGGTAGATACAAGTTTGTTCAAATCATGATCACCGGGATGCGTTAGAGCCACAATTGGAGTTGTTCTTTTACATATGAATATAAAGGGGAGAATTTGAAATTCTCTCTCCCAATGCAGAAACAACAGAGGAAGCTCAATGTCTAAGACAAGAATAAGTGAAGATCCTTTCAAACAAGATTTACTGTCCTTAAATTTCAAGCTATATTTTTGTATTTGGTACTACTAATATTGTTTTTATACTGATTTGATCAGAGATGCTCAGGTGAGCAATATGGCGCTTGTGCCTCTTGTTTGTTTTGATTATTTATTTTTAAATATCACTGCTTCTGTATGATTATGCATGCACAATTATGCTGATAACTTTCTTAATGTTAACTTCAATATTGCACCATTGATAAAATCTAAATCACTCATGTTGTTAACTGCCATCTGCTTCACCGTATGCGGGTTATTTTCGCCCTTTAACACTTGCAAACAGTTTTCCCCGTCTTGAATTGTGTTTAAGGATACTTAATATTAGACATTGAAAATCGCCCAGTCTGAAATTCGCCCCCTGACAACGATGGCGAAATGGTTGAAAATTGAACGGGGAGGGGGGGGTACTAAGTAATTCCCTGTACATACTGTATCTTTTCTATCTTCAGAGAGCCCGTTTCCTGCCAACATTCAGTCTGAAGAAAACCAGGGATTAGGATTAAACATGTTGATCACCAATAATTATCTCGTGGTTTGTACCCTTTTTTTGACAAAAATTTCTTTACTTAAAAATGGATGATAGAGGTATAATTTGCATAAAGTTGGCAAAATTGGCATTGCATTGCGAAAATATTAAAATATTACAAACATGAATCGATTATTTTGTTTAAAATAATTACTATTATGATTAGGTTAATGTGACTTCTTGCAATTGTAAATTTAATTAAATTTATTGGAGTTAACTTTTGATTTTACTTGTATAGATTATTTGAATAACATTGTTTGTTTGTAACAGTATTTGAATACTTACTTTCTATACTGTTTTGTTAATTGATAATAATAATAACAACACGATTTATTTAGTAACGTAACAATTTGACAACATTTCTAGAACTTAACATAAAACAAAACCAGTTTTTGTTTTCACAACTAGTTCTTAAAAAATGACTATATGAGGACTTGAAATATTAATCGATTCGACAGGCTTTAACAATAAAGTGTTTTTGACAGCTAATACTTCATAAATTAACTACTTCAGACTTTAACTACTAAGTGTTTTTGACTGCTAGTACTTCATACATCCATTTGACTACATATGACTTTGACTACTCAGTTCTCTAACAGCTAGTACTTCATAAATTGACTACAAAGGACTTTTACTACTCAGTGTATCTTACATGAATTGACTACGTAGGATATAAACTACCCATTGTTTATTACAGCTTGTCCTTCATTAATGACTACATACTAGGACTTTGACTACTCAGTGTTTTTAGCTCACCTGAGCTGAAAGCTCAAGTGAGCTATTCTGATCACATTTTGTCTGTCGTCCGTCTGTCCGTCTGTCCGTAAACTTTTCACATTTTCAACATCTTCTCAAGAACTACTGGGCCAATTTCAACCAAACTTGGCACAAATCATCCTTAGGTAAAGGGGATTCAAAGTTGTGAAAATTAAGGGCAGACCCGTTTTCAAGGGGAGATAATTAGAAACTAATGAAAAATTTCGAGATTTTTCAAAAATCTTCTTCTCAAGAACCAGAAAGCCCGGCAGAAACTAATCAGCCAGGAAAACTGAAACTTGTGTGGAAGCATCCTCAGGTAGTGTAGATTCAGTGTTGTGAAAATCATGACCCCTGGATGTAGTGTAGGGCCACAATGGGGGGTCGAAGTTTTACATAGGAATATATAGAGTAAATCTTTAAAAATCTTCTTCTCAGAAACTAAACAGCCAGGAAAGCTGAAACTTGTTTGGAAGCATCCTCAGGTAGTGTAGATTCAAGGTTGTGAAATTCATGACCCCTGGATGTAGGGTGGGGCCACAATGGGGGGGGGGTCGAAGTTTTACATAGGAATATCTTGAGTAAATCTTTACGAATCTTCTTCTCAGAAACTAATCAGCCAGTAAAGCTGAAACTTGTGTGGAAGCATCATCAGGTAGTGTAGATTTAAAGTTGTGAAAATTATGACCCCTGGGGATAGGGTGGGGCCACAATGGGGGGGGGGGGGTCGAAGTTTTACATAGGAATATATAGAGTAAATCTTAAAAAATCTTCTTCTCAGAAACTAATCAGCCAGGAAAGCTGCAACTTGTGTGGAAGCATCCTTAGGTAGTGTAGATTTAAAGTTGTGGAAATCATGATCCCTGGATGTAGGGTGGGGTCACAATGGGGGGGGGGGGGGGTCAAAGTTTTACATAGGAATATATAGAGTAAATCTTTAAAAATCTTCTTCTCAGAAACTAATCAGCCAGGAAAACTGAAACTTGTGTGGAAGCATCCTCAGGTAGTGTAGATTCAAAGTTTTGAAAATCATGATCCCTGGATGTAGGGTGGGGTCAGAATGAAAGGGGGGGGGGTCGAAGTTTTACATAGGAATATATAGAGTAAATCTTTAAAAATCTTCTACTAAGAAACTTATCAGCCAGGAAAACTGAAACTTGT
Source organism: Magallana gigas (assembly GCF_902806645.1). Classification (NCBI taxonomy): domain Eukaryota; kingdom Metazoa; phylum Mollusca; class Bivalvia; order Ostreida; family Ostreidae; genus Magallana; species Magallana gigas. The sequence continues at coordinate 28,046,988 of NC_047567.1, read as the reverse complement.
GTGGAAGCATCCTCAGGTAGTGTGGATTCAAAGTTGTGAAAATCATGATCCCTGAAAGTAGGGTGGGGCCACAATGGGGGGTCGAAGTTTTACATAGGAATATCTTGAGTAAATCTTTAAAAATCTTCTTCTCAGAAACTAATCAGCCAGGAAAGCTGCAACTTGTATGGAAGCATCCTCAAGTAGTGTAGATTCAAAGTTGTGAAAATCATGACCCCTGGGGGTAGGGTTGGGCCACAATTGGGGGTCAAAGTTTTACATAGGAACATATAGAGTAAATCTTAAAAAATCTTCTTCTCAGAAACTAATCAGCCAGGAAAGCTGCAACTTGTGTGGATTCAAAGTTGTGAAATTCATGACCCCCGGGGGTAGGGTGGGGCCACAATTGGGGGTCAAAGTTTTACATAGGAATATAGAGTAAATCCTTAAAAATCTTCTTCTCAGAAACTAATCAGCAAGGAAAACTGAAACTTGTGTGGAAGCATCCTCAGGTAGTGTAGATTCAAAGTTTTGAAAATCATGATCCCTGGATGTAGGGTGGGGCCACAATGCGGGTCGAAGTTTTACATAGGAATATATAGAGTAAATCTCTAAGAATCTTCTTCTCAGAAACTAATCAGCCAGGAAAACTGAAACTTGTGTGGAAGCATCCTAAGGTAGTGTAGATTCAGTGTTGTGAAAATCATGACCCCTGGATGTAGTGTAGGGCCACAATGGGGGGTCGAAGTTTTACATAGGAATATATAGAGTAAATCTTTAAAAATCTTCTTCTCAGAAACTAAACAGCCAGGAAAGCTGAAACTTGTTTGGAAGCATCCTCAGGTAGTGTAGATTCAAGGTTGTGAAATTCATGACCCCTGGATGTAGGGTGGGGCCACAATGGGGGGGGGGGGTCGAAGTTTTACATAGGAATATCTTGAGTAAATCTTTACGAATCTTCTTCTCAGAAACTAATCAGCCAGTAAAGCTGAAACTTGTGTGGAAGCATCATCAGGTAGTGTAGATTTAAAGTTGTGAAAATTATGACCCCTGGGGATAGGGTGGGGCCACAATGGGGGGGGGGGGGTCAAAGTTTTACATAGGAATATATAGAGTAAATCTTAAAAAATCTTCTTCTCAGAAACTAATCAGCCAGGAAAGCTGCAACTTGTGTGGAAGCATCCTTAGGTAGTGTAGATTTAAAGTTGTGGAAATCATGATCCCTGGATGTAGGGTGGGGTCACAATGGGGGGGGGGGGTCAAAGTTTTACATAGGAATATATAGAGTAAATCTTTAAAAATCTTCTTCTCAGAAACTAATCAGCCAGGAAAACTGAAACTTGTGTGGAAGCATCCTCAGGTAGTGTAGATTCAAAGTTTTGAAAATCATGATCCCTGGATGTAGGGTGGGGTCAGAATGAAAGGGGGGGGGGGTCGAAGTTTTACATAGGAATATATAGAGTAAATCTTTAAAAATCTTCTACTAAGAAACTTATCAGCCAGGAAAACTGAAACTTGTGTGGAAGCATCCTCAGGTAGTGTGGATTCAAAGTTGTGAAAATCATGATCCCTGAAAGTAGGGTGGGGCCACAATGGGGGGTCGAAGTTTTACATAGGAATATCTTGAGTAAATCTTTAAAAATCTTCTTCTCAGAAACTAATCAGCCAGGAAAGCTGCAACTTGTATGGAAGCATCCTCAAGTAGTGTAGATTCAAAGTTGTGAAAATCATGACCCCTGGGGGTAGGGTTGGGCCACAATTGGGGGTCAAAGTTTTACATAGGAACATATAGAGTAAATCTTAAAAAATCTTCTTCTCAGAAACTAATCAGCCAGGAAAGCTGCAACTTGTGTGGATTCAAAGTTGTGAAATTCATGACCCCCGGGGGTAGGGTGGGGCCACAATTGGGGGTCAAAGTTTTACATAGGAATATAGAGTAAATCCTTAAAAATCTTCTTCTCAGAAACTAATCAGCAAGGAAAACTGAAACTTGTGTGGAAGCATCCTCAGGTAGTGTAGATTCAAAGTTTTGAAAATCATGATCCCTGGATGTAGGGTGGGGCCACAATGCGGGTCGAAGTTTTACATAGGAATATATAGAGTAAATCTCTAAGAATCTTCTTCTCAGAAACTAATCAGCCAGGAAAGCTGAAACTTGTGTGGAAGTATCCTCAGGTAGTGTGGATTCAAAGTTGTGAAAATCATGATCCCTGGGGGTAGGGTGAGGCCACATTAGGGGGGGGGGGTGTTAAAGTTTTACATAGGAATATATTGAGTAAATCTTTAAAAATCTTCTTCTCAGAAACTAATCAGCCAGGAAAGCTGAAACTTGTGTGGAACCATTCTCAGGTAGTGTAGATTCAAAGTTGTGAAAATCAAGACCCCCGAGGGTAGGGTGGGGTCACAATGAAAAGGGTTGGGGTCGAAGTTTTACATAGGAATATATAGAGTTAATCTTTAAAAATCTTTTTCTCAGAAACTAATCAGCCGGAAGATTCTTTATAATTGTTAAGACTTTGGCTCCAGGACAATTCTTCGGCCTCACAATAAGGTTCAGAGTTTGATGTAGCTTTTTTATATCCATATATAAACAATTGTTAAGGATCATTTTGAGAACTGCAATACTCAACATGTGATATGACTATAAAATCATCCTGTTAGAAAAGAGACTAATGATTATAAACATAAGAATATCCAGGAGGGAAAATGGATTTTATTTATACAGGATCTACATGTATTATTGTACAGATTGTTTGTATTATGACTCCATTAAGCTGATTGTATCATACCTATTGTTCCTCAGGTGAGCGATGTGGCCCATGGGCCTCTTGTTAGAAGCTTGTACTTCATAAATTGATTGTATTGGACTTCGACTACTCAGTGTTATTTGACATCTAGTACTTCATAAATTGACTACTTCAGGCTTTGACTAAGTGTGTTTGACACTACATTTGTAATACTTATACATTCCTTTGACTACATAGGACTACTCAATGTATCTTACATAAGTTAATTACATAAGACTTCGACTACTCGGTGTTTCTAACAACTATAACTTCATAAATTGACTACATAGGACTTTGATTACTCAATTTTTCTTACAGCTAGCAATTAATAAATTGACTAGATAGGACTCTGACTTCTCAGTGTTTCTTACACCTAGTTATTCATGAATTGACTACATGGGACATTGACAACTCAGTTTTTTGGCAGGTAGCACTTATAAAATTGACTTCATATGACTTCGACTACTCGGTGTTTCTAACAGCTAGTACTTCATAAATTGACTAGATAGGACTCTGACTTCTCAGTGTTTCTTACACCTAGTACTTCATGAATTGACTACATAGGTCTTTGACTACTCAGTATTTCTTGCAGATAGTACTTTAACAAATAATGTACTGTAAACCAATTTTTATTCGCGGCGACTTTATTTCGCGATTAACTACCAATAAACTGGTTCGCGACGACTAATGTTCGCGACCAAGCCTTATCTAGACCTGTATTGTTATAAAAACTATAGATAAAGGATTGGTTTGCGGCGATAAATATTCGTGAAGACATGACTTTCTCTAATCTCGCGAAAAAAAGTTGGTTTACAGTATCTTATGAAGTTTTGATTATCAGGCGTGTTCTCCCTCATGGAAGCAGACAGTCACCATCGACACTTATTACGCGTATGGAAAATGCAGTGACGTCCCTTTTGGCAGTATGAACACAAACTACAACAAGTTTTTCGCTGTTTCCTCTGGTCTCTTACAAACCGGGTCCAAAATATTCTATATGGTAGCAGAATTCGGGTTCAGTAGCGCCATTCGGTCAGGGGTAAGCATCGCCTTTTGTACATCTTTTACTGTAGACTTCTTATTTTTCGCGAATACTTAATTTTGCATATATGAAATAAAGTCGCTGTTTTGTATCAATTTTTCTTTTACTATTACGTGTTATATATAGCCAAAAAACTGATATTTTAAAATATACCGGGGGAAAATTCTGTCGAATATACACGAAATTTAATTCCTCGCATATAATTAGGAATCTACATAATTATAAAGAGTGTGCTTTTTAGACAATATCAATATCCTGAGACGAAGAATTATATATTAAGGTATAGAAAAGTTGTTTTTTTTTTAATTTTAGATGTAAACTATTTGGATTTTTTCTGGATCTTGATTAATCAATAGTTTAAGGCCAACCTACATATATTGAAGCAGATGTTGTTTCAATTAATTGAGTTCGTTATAATTATGTCTTTTGGCTTGATGAAAACAAACAAAACCAAAAAACAAAATAGTATTTTTGCAAAGAAATACATTCATTACAAGTAAGTATTTTATCCAATAACAAAATCGCAATAAAAAGTCAAATATTTATTCTGCAAAAATTGTGTCAGCAAAGGTGTATACTGTCTCAATTTTCGTGGAATTGGCGGGTACTTCTCATGAACGAATTAACATCCTCCGCTAATTATTAATTAGGGTTATAAGTCATATTTCCTTTTTCTAGATATAAGAGATTACACGAAATTCCGTCTCGACAAACCTGTAAAATTTAAGCACGAAAATTGGTACTTTTTATTGATTCTACAGAAATATTTAATTATGTTAAACAAATATTTAAAGCACCCATGATATGATTTTACATTTGTGGCTAATAAAAGTTTTAGATTTAGAAAATTAAGAATTGATATTTATGTGCACTGATTTCCAACCGTCTTCGGTAGCCAAAGATTTACGATCCGCTTCTCTCCTCTTTAGTAGAGACAAGAGGAGCGGATCATAACTCTTTTTTGAAGGCGATTTCCAGCAAATTTATAGCTTATCTTTGAAATTAAGAATAATGTCATCTGAATAAAATCTTGATTATTATAATAGAAAAACTTATTTATAATTAATTTGCAACAGAAAAAAGCATTCAATGTGTTAAAATAAAATTGCTTGAAAAATGTAGTTATAAGTTTGAAAAGCAAAATTTCTATCTAGTAAGTTTGTAAAAATATCGCCCAGTTTTGAGATATTTAGTTGTATGTTTCTTTTTCAGTTTGGTGCCAATGGCATTGTGATGGGTACTCCAGTCGTTTACGATTCAACAGGTATGTGTACTAAAGCCAAAAATGTAGAATGGACTGTCAAAAACCGTACATTTCCTTGGTATCCTTACACAAAAAACTTAGGATATTGGAACTTAAATTGATGGAAAGAGACTTCAGTTCGTATACTAGAACGTGTCGTTATGTTAAAAAGCCGGAAAAGTTGTGCATGTCTCAGTACCTTGATTCATTTTTTTGACAGGCGGGTTCATTTACTACAGGGAAAGCAACGTTGCTAATTTCTGGGACAGGTTTAACGTCCTAGAACACGGAAGCACCGATTCCTTGACAACTGTGTTCAGGGCTGGTGCTTATTTAGGTAAGCAATTCTTAATTACCAGTACTTTTATTCAATTCTGTGGTTTTATAAATATATTCGTTAAATAACAATTACTGTAAACGTATTACATTTGGCTGTGTATTCTATTTAACGTTTTTGGCGGAAAACGTCGTCCGCTAAATCAAGTACACCGCCAAATGTAAAATACTTAAATACATTAATAGGTACAATCAGAAATGCTCGAAATCAAATCCACACTAACTTGTTAAAAAATCATATTCCGCTAAATATCGTACACGCTAAATATAATACGTTTGCAGTATCCTGTATTCCGTCGTTGTGTTGATCTGCGAAATTAAATGTTTATTGAAAATAAAATACATGTATATAGAATAATTAATTGGATTCATAGGATCATTGACAAATAAAACGTGTCATTGAAACTGGGATTTTTACCAAGTATACAAACATTGATGCCCGCGAAAACTGATACAACCACTTTATTTTAATTCATACGTTAGCATAAGAAATTGTAGTGCGGCCACCTATCTATTGCCACCACGTGTTACATAAACCAGAACTTATCTTCATATGATTACAGTACTCATTAAAATGATATAAATTTAAAGTTTATAAATACTTGTATAAAAAAAAACTGAGATGCATACGCTTGAAATAAGAATTTGGTGAATGCATAATATGGCAAACTTTTGATAACAATTAAAAAAATCCTTTAATGATGATATTGTTCGAAATATTATGTCATACTGTAAATGTATAACATTTGGCTGTGTATTCTATTTAGCGTTTTTGGCGGAAAACGCCGTCCGTTAAATCAAGTACACCGCCAAATGTAAAATATATAAGTACATTAATAGGTACAATCAGAAATGCTCTAAATCAAATCCACACTAACTTGTTAAAAATCATATTCTGCTAAATATCGTACACGCTAAATATAATACATTTGCAGTATGTCCTATTTCATTATGGGCGAATTTATTGATCAAGAACTAGTTTAGGTTTTAATTCGGTTTTGCAAACTTTTCCTTTATTTGCAAATTGAACTAGTTTTAAACTAAAACCAGTTTTTGTATTTATTGGCTTTAAACTGAATCAAGTTTCCAGGAAACCTAAAACCACCTCCGAGTGCGGTTTCGGGGGTTTTAAATCCTTTCAAGATGGCGAAAAGAGGTGTTCGAAAGAGAGTTGTTGATACTTAAGTGTGGCACATGTGTCAAAGAATGAGCTCAGTTAAGCATAAGGGTATCGTCCTAACGTTAAATTTTTATATAATTTTTAATGTGTCTCAAAGGATCTATGATAGTACATATAGTACTGACAAAAATAATAATGTGAAAGAGGGCGATTCCATTATTACTAACACTGTGAACTACCCTTTGCAATTTACAACAGGCAAACGAAAATTGTTCAAAGTTGTTGATGAAAAAAAAAAATTCAATGAAAGATCTGCTCCTAACATTTTATTTAAGTACACATTGTAATGCATGTAATAAGTTCGCCTGTCTATTTCATTGCTGGCCATTCAACTACGGCTCTTTGAAATCAACAAGATTTGTCTGGCTTTTGAGCTAAGAACACGTAATTAGTGCATATTTCACTTGAAACCAGTGTCATTTTTAACTTGTTTTGTTTCAAACGCCTTGAGTGAACCAAATGATCTCTAGTGATATACGTGTAGAAAAATGAATGTTAATAGTTTTTCATAGCAGCATTCACTTTTCAATAATATTGATATGGTGTTAAAAGTCAATTTTGCAATGGGTTCGCAGAATACCCTAATATGTGGATTTTGCCAGGAAAAAAATTGTCTGCACTGTTTACTATAGAGAATAAAGACTTTCATGCAAATGCATACGAGTTCAAAAATTATCTTCTTCAAATTCCAAGAACAAATCCAGTATGCGAGTGTAATGGCAGCCATTTTTCTACACTAACTTTCCATTTAGTGCTAAACCTTCGAACCACCCAACTGGTTTCAAACAGATATGAAACTAATATCAAACCATAAACCTAAACTCGAACTAGTTTTTTATCAATAAATTGGCCCTATATTTCATTCACACGTAACAGGGTATTCCATTGGAGCTGGCGTGTTCGGACCGACCGTTAGGGAATCCCCTTCATCGTACCCCATTGTTGTGATGGGGGCCCCAGGATTCTCCAACAATGACGGAACGGTAGGCGCGGTAAGTACAAAGCTTAATTAAGGAACGATTACCTTCCGACAAGGGAAATAACTCTCACACTGGAATAACGACAATTTGTTGGGTTATGTACTGTTCTGCACAACTAAGGTACAATTACCTTCCGACAAGGGAATAAACTCTCACTTTGGATTAACAACAATTTTTCTTTTTATTTTCGGGGTGTTATTTACTGTTTTGAGTGCAACATTTAAGGTACAGTTCACCTCTGACAAGGGATATAACTCTAATTTTGGATTATGGATATTTCATCCTGTCAAAATTTGTCGAGTCATATACTTATTCGAGGCGAATATGATGGAATGGCTACCTGTGGAAGATGATATTTACTGAAACCGTCGTATTTAGTTAAACAGGTTAATTTTGATTGATAAACATGTGAAAAAATTGCCTCCATCCTCCCATTATTAAAACCACCGATAAAGGTACCAACAATATTAGTTCCTTCAATCATGGTACCGATAATTTTTACACGTCGTTCATTAAATGAAGACTAGTATGATTCATTCATTTTAATGATAATCTGTGTTTTGTTTTTCTTTAGATGGGAATATTTGAGAGAATTTCTTCAAGTGCTTTAAAGATGCAGAAAATGATTGCAGGCAAAGTGGTAAAAAAATAGCAGTTTATGAAGTTACTGTAAACCTAATTCATTGCTTGATCTAGATAAAAGTACATTGTATGAATGATTATTTTTGAAATAAATTCTCAATAAATGACATTGATGCAGTGGTGTTTAGTGTACAACAAAATAAATAATGAATCAGATGTGAAACGCAGTCTTTCTAACATACATGTATATAAAACCAAATTGTAGTTTCAAAACTTAGATTCTTACTTGCTATACAAAATAGTACAGGTCAATACAGTTGAAAAATGAATTGATTTTTATTCATTGATCAAAACGTGAGAGATGAAAAACTTCCAAAATTTTGCCTGTTGCAAGAGTTATATTTCTTATCCTTTCTTATATATTTATCGGTATATTTCGATTTGCCAGGCCCGGATCCTCAGATGAAAGCTTAAGGTAGCGATCGTTTCCGACAAAATTTACAAAACCTTATTATTATATATATTTTTTCTGCAATGTCGGTACTTTTTTACACGAATGAATCACCAAAGAAAGCATCTATCGTTTTTATGAAACTAACGTCATTCGAAATATATTTCCCGTCTCTTTTTCCATACCATTGAAACACACTGTACAGGCGGTAGATTTTTCCTAATCTAACAAATTCCCCCTTTTTTGACAGATCGGTAGCGGCTTCGGACAGTCTTTAATTGTGGCGGACTTCAACAATGACAACAAAGATGACATAGCGGTCGGGGCCCCAATGGAAGGCGAGGACGACATGAATAAAGTCGATGTCGGGGCCGTCTATATTTACTATGGAACGCTCGGATCGGTAAGAATGTGCATGCGCCTTTTTCAGCATACTTGTACTGTAGATTCCTTATTTTACCCCAGTACTTAATTTTGCGATTCAACAGCTTTCCATCAAATCGCTAGAACATAAAATCGCGAATGCCAAATTTTTTATCTTAGTTTCATGTAGTTTTCATATGTCAAAAAAATATATAAGCGAAATTTTAAAATTCGCAAGATGTGCTTCTCGCGGTTTTAGGCGGATATTAATTCCTCGCGTTTATTTAGGAATCTGCAGTATACTTTGAATGTATTATATTGATCTTTGTATTCTATCGCGCTTTTCTGGCAGAAAGCAGTCCTTAATTTGCTATATTAAGTTTATTGCAGATTACTTATTAGCATGCACTATAAAGATGTTTATGCATAATTTATATTTATTCAGAAAATGTGCGAAATCCAATCTGCACCAACATATACTGAAAACGATTAAACCAAACTTGTATACGCCAGATCTAATACACATAATATACGATGTACGTCAACAGAATTCACAAATATTTTATAATAAATTCTTAATCAATACCAGTTATGTTTGCCAATTGCATACTATTGCTAAATGTTGAAAATATCATTTAATCAAGTTTTGAAAATGAAATATCTCAGATAATTTTTGATGGTTTGTTTAGTATTATCTGACATTTTATGAATATATATTGATTTTAAGTGTGGGATTTAGTTTACCTTAATACATAATCAGAATACTTTGATGTATTGAAAGCCGGGCCCTTTTAAAGTGTCATTTTAAAGACTGCCAATCTCTCTCTCATTGTGTAGTAAAGACGGGCAATCTGTCTGCATCTCTCTCTCTCTCTCTCTCTCTCTCTCTCTCTCTCTCTCTCTCTCTCTCTCTCTCTCTCTCTCTCTCTCTCTCTCTCTCTCTCTCTCTCTCTCACACACACACAAGTTTGTCCAGTAGAAAGACATCTACAGTGCAATAAATTTTTAAACAAGCGTAATGAAATTAACATGTGCTGTCGAATGGACGAACACCAAAACTTTTTAAATTAAAGTAGTTCATAGAATTACATATACATTATTAGTATATGTGCCCAAAATGCATAGTCTTGATTGTAAAACACGAAATCAAAAAGATAAAAGCCTAGCTATTAAATTTTTTCGCAAACAGAAGACCCAAAAGATTTGTCAAAACATGTCTCTCTATGTAACTGGTATAGCTTAGGTTCTACTTTGACGCTGTTTTGCTTTTGTTTACTTAAGGAAGCTGGGCTGTTTATAAAAACATTAACAATTAGCATGCGCAAAGCAAGGACTTTACTTTCAGCAAAGCCTGGCTAAAAAATAACTCTTTCGAGAGAGTTTTTGCGCAGTTCTTAAATACTGTTTGTTTTTCTGCTTGTAGGATTTTATCGATGCCAGTGCACAGCGCCTGCGCGGGTCCGGTGCAATATTAGCCAGGTTTGGACATAGCATTGCCTGCCCAGGAGACTTGAACAAAGATGGCTTTAAAGGTGAATCAAAATAAAGTTTCAAAAAAAAGAAGTATTCGATTTTTGCTAGAACCAGTGGATCATTAAGTTGATGTTGTCTGTTCTCAAGATTCATTTTGAGTAAAACGTCTGTTTTCAAATAAAAAATAGTTTAACTAGATGCATGATTGTGCTTTAGTAGGGTAGTATACGATTGTCTGTAAATGTTATATCAGTCCTTTATATTATTTCAATCGAAATTAATAATTCAATCGATTCCAGAAATTTCAGCTAGAACCATCTAAAATGTATATAAATAACGACCGGATGTTGGATTTTGTAAAAGGGAGACGCTACGGATTGGCAAGGCGAGACAACTGCAATTCATTTATAATGTATAAACGAGCCAATCGCTATAGGTCATGATTTATTCATGTAAACAAGAAAAGTTAAATGAGTTGGCCCACGATGATCCGACGATGATCTACATGAAGTTTGCATGATGTTACTGTTCATTGTTCAACGCATGACTTGTCGCGAGGGTAAATATCTGGGCATGCGCGGATCTACAGGGGAAGGGGTCGGGGGAAAAGGATTAATAAAATCAAAGTAATAATTTAATTATCGAAAATATGACTCTGAGCCTCCGATTCCCATAGCAAATAAAGTTATCCACAGAGCCCCTTCGTAAAAATCTCTGGATTCGCGATTTAAAGGCTTAATATACGTATCTGCATAAATGTCGATCAGTTTGGATACAATTGATACTGTAATCATGACTGTAATGGTAAAATTTCTCTGTTATATAATAGGTTCAGAGGAGGAAACGTTAAATAAAATTGTAATTCTTTTAACTTCTTTTTGTTTCCTCACAGATTTGATAGTTGGAGCTCCCTATGAACAAGATAACAAAGGAGCCATCTACATCTTTAATGGCGGAGCCCCTCGGATGGAGACGATGTATTCCCAGCGAATACTTGCTGCTGATATAAATAGTGATCTGCGCGGCTTTGGGTTCTCGCTGAGCAAAAATACCATTGATGTAGATTCAAATACTTATACTGGTACAGTATAGCGGTTTTTTGCTTGCTTTTATAACTGATGATCATTCTTTTTTGTGAATTTAAATCGATTGCAAGCTACTAGACTTAAATGTATCGTGTAATTTTTGAAACATAATTTTGATGCACATATGTTGATTCTGATTCTTGAATTTCAAAGATACGTCTGTTGGATCTTTGCTGTCATCTCATGCGGTGGTATTTCGAACCCGATCCATTGTTACCATTACTTCAATTCCAAATTTGAACCCGACCGTTATGCCTTTCAACTCAACAGGATTGGCCTGTAGAGGAAACAGTGATAATTTTAATCCATGCACATCGGTCGAAGTCTGCTTCAATTATACCGGAGATGGACTGACAAACGGAATTTGTAAGAACTTTTAAAAATGACTGATATTTCAATATTTCTAGCATAACCTCATGAATATCAATTTTATGTCATCTAACAAAAAAGGGTCCTCTTTATGTTGATGTTAATGAAAAGACTTCAAATCATGGCATTTTTATTAAAACGAGTTAAAATTTTTGCAATGTTTTTTTTTCTAGATATTGATTATACTTTAACCTCTGACCCGGAAACTAGTGACGTCAAGGAAAGACGCTTCACATTCTATCAAAATAACGTAACCCAGGGAACAGTGTATACCAAAACACAGCTATTCATTGCAAGCGGAGAAACAAAGTGTGAAAGCCTTCACGCAAGAATAGCGGTAGTTATTTTTCCTTTTTTTACACAGAAAACAATTTGATTTGGAAAGAAGACATAATAACTCAAAACTGTATTTAGTAATCAGTCAAATTACGAATGAATTTCATTATTTGATTAGCTATGTAAACTTTATGTAATTATGTAGTTTTCACGATTATACATGTAGTTACATGTACTTACATAGTAATTGATTAAGGTTGTGATTCAAGCAGCAATACGTGTAACTATATGTTTAAAATCTATATGTAAAAAGTGAAATTATATACTATTAAAAAGGCTTAAATATCTGAGACGATTAATTATTCATGAACTAACCAATATCTTTGCCTTAGCAATTTGAATGAGAATTCACTTACATAAAAACTAATCTCCATTGTTTATCAGAAATTCAATTCAATCATGAAGCCACTACACAACTTTCACAATGTTCCAGAAACGACGTTAGTTCATAATTCTAATTTGTAGATGACAGACAGAAAATTTTTCGCGCGCGTCAACGACGACCCACGATTCGAGGTGACCTACAAAATCAGTAACGAATCGGCGGGAAACGAGGTACGACCTATCTTAGACAAGGACAAAGCCTCGGAAATCTCCAACGTCACGGTAAGATACTGCGTAACGACTCTGTAATACACCAGGCACGTAGCATCAGAGGAGGGGGCACCCCGAATTTTTCTCGCAGCAAACATTTTTCTTAAATTGACTATATAAAAAAGGAAAATTGGAAATTTATATAGGTATAGTACGCTCTTTTTTTACTTTGCTTGTCAAGATTTTTTGTTGAGTCTGCCCATCCCCTAACTTAAAAAAAACCCCGATGCTACATGCCAATACTCAATTACAGTCAAACCTTTACATCTCAAACTCCACTGAACCGAGATATAAATCTCGACCTATACAAGGTTTTGAGATTCGAGGTGAAAAAACTACATTAAAACAAGGGGTCAGAACCTCCAAATTACTTTGTCATTTCCATACTATTCTCGAAATCGGTTTTCAACAAAACAAAGTTCAAATGTAACTTACACAGACTGAAATATTGCTGCAGCTCTGTATCTTTACGAGGAAATTCAGGTTGATATGCTTTTTTCGGAGTACATGTATAAGTCTGGGAAAAGTAAATAAAGGATATTAGTTGCAATGCATTTGTATCTTATGTTTTGTATATGTGTTTCCAGAGATTTATCAGTCTAGAAAAAACCCCGGCCTTTCGTGCGCCGTAAATCGCAACTTTATTTAGAACGCGAGGAACTATAACTCTCAGTCAAGTCAACTTAAATTTTCCCTTTAGGTCACAAAATCTGCCGCTAACAAAAAACTGTTATGTAATAATCTTTTATGTCATGATATTTTATCAATTATACGTGTTGAGTCATTTGAATGACTTTTGATTCATTACAAAGTTAAATGTAATATCGTAACTTTTTTAACAACAGCTGCATTTGAAGACGAGAACTGAAATAGACGTTGCTTATAGCTTGAGTTCACTATAAACGGTTTCGCAATAGCCGAATTTTACTGTAGCAAATATTTTGGTGAACCAACAGGTGGGACTTTTGTGTTCGTGTCCAGTTCTTAAGCCGTTGCTCACAACTAACTAAGCGGAATGTTTTGTATAACAATATTAGTCACTAAAGCGTAAAATTATTGATATTCAAAATCCTGTTTTTAAATGATTGACACTTTTTAACTTTCACTGATTCACCCCTAACTCTTCCACACCTTATTTGTTTCAAATTTATCGGAGCTGATATTTCAATGTAGATCTAAGTAATAATAATCTGAATAGTGATGTAAAAAAAAATATATTTTTATATCACAGTACTCGTTACATTTCAGTTGAATGCATTATATCATTATAAGATCAATTTTATAGGGCAGGTTTCTGACCGAATGTACTCCCACCTGTAAACCGGATCTGATGATAACAGGAGCTGCACTGACGTCATTGGTCCAAGTGGGGAAAACCCAGGAACTGGAAGTACAGATCCTCGTCATCAACATCGCCGACCCCGCTTATGGCGCCTCCATTGTGTTTAACAATTCCATTGGCGCGATCTTCAGTAGCTACGCGGTTCTGTTGGAGCAAGGGTCAGAGCGTATGACATGCGCCAAGGAAGGCGATGGCGCCCGCTGCACGTTCGACAAGAATCCGCTGTTTCCACAGGTTAGAGGTCTGGTGAATGTACGTTTTGATGTGTCATCACTACAGCTGCTCAGAGGGGTGGCGCTGCAGAGTCTTCCGGCGGTAGCGGAAGTTTTTGCTGTAGCGGAAGTGGCGGGTGATGTGGATACCTCTAATAACGTTGCACGGATGAATACAAATTTACAATTGGAAGCATCCATTGAGATGGCAGGGTAAGTTTACCATTCAGTTGACAGGGTAACATAACCATTCAGTTAATTTAGGGTAATTCAATCATTCACTTTATATATTATAGTAAGTCGTCTCCTCAGATTTTAAAAATGATTCTTCTTAAAAGGGCGTAACAAATTATGGATTGACAATTTTCTTTCATTTTGCGTGTTTCTGTATTTATAAGGGTATAAATTCAACAGTTTTGAAAACACTTAGGAATTTCAGATGTACAGCAAATCTTTCATTTTCAAACACAGAAAACTTAAGCGAAGTTCTTGGGTCAAATGGTGATGGTGTACATTTTTCCTCATCAAAGATAAATTTTCATTGTTGCAGGTCTTCCTCGCCTGACCAAGTGAGAATCTCGGCAGGGGGGAAGTCGAGGCTGACTCTGAGTCAGGCCTACTCCATTATGAACACTGGGCCGAGTCCACTACCTCTAATGAAAACATCTTTCTCCATCCCAGTGATGTATAAGGATAAACTAATAATAGAGAGGTCCCAGCTGGAATTGAGCGCACTCTCGCCCTCCATTAATTGTAGCATGATAAGTTTCCCTTCATCAGAATCTGTGACATCATCACCGGGCGTCGTCATCAACCCGAGCGTGATTATTACCGAAAGTAACGTTCCTTTGGTGAGTAGTTTCTACCAAACAGCAAGTAGATCCAGGTTTTTCTTACTCATAAAATAATGATTTTGAAAATATTTTTTGTTTTTGGTATCTTATTTTCCGTAAGCTTCATTTCGACTTTTACTTTTAATGAAGACAAGCATGAATATTAACCCGAATAATTGTAATCGATTTTCGTCGCGTAAGTTTATCCCAAAATGACGTAAAGAAGGAGTGGTGTAAAGTTGTCATAGAAACCTCGCAACGAAATACATCGGGGTGTTTTCTTTTCGTTTTAGAAACCTACGTAATACATTCGATGTTTTTTTTGTCTCCGTTCTGAAGCCTACGTAATACATTTTATATTTGTTCCCGATTTAGGAGATTCCATTTTAATGTATAGTTTGTGGTTTGTTTTAGGGTTGCGGGGTGTCTGGTGTTGGCTGTGCTGTGTTTGAATGTCTGATCACCGACTTGGAGGTCGATTTTCAAGCCATCGTCATACAGGCAAACATCACCGAGGAAAACCTCCCAGATATACCCGCGGTACACACCATTTCAGTTCAAAACTCAAAGAGAGGCAATTAAAAATTAAGGCGGCTGGGTTGTCATCAAATTAACCATCAGATCTTCCTGAGAAAATTTTCAGATATGATGCATTTAATTATAAACTTTCATTCGTGCAGAAAATATCCAAATAATTTAGAATAAAAATTTTCAATTTTGCTACCTTGTGTATATCTTTCTACAGAGCTCTTCTTTTTTGGAGATTAATATAATCTTAAAATGGCCACGACCATCCAGCCACCTTAATGTCATGAAACATCAGTTTCACGAAGTTTACCATGATTATTGATTTGCAACATAGTCTTTAAGAAAATAGCAAAAAATAAAAACAGTTCTTAGACTAATGTATTTTGCATTTTTTCAGACAAAATGACATGTTTTAAGTTGTGATTTTTAGTATTTCTGAGTATTAAATGAAAATTCAATATGAATGGGTACAATTATAGGTGATATTGCTCAAATTTTTTTCTCTCGAAAAACAAGTCACGATTTTAAGCGCAGTAGCCATTTAGTTTGGTTGACTGTTAAAAATATCAACATTAAGTATTGTATACATTAAAATCAATTAAAATGAAAGAAATGATAAACACTATTAACGCCATCATGGTTATTTGATTTGAATGCTCGGAGTATGTTATATAAATGTGATGCATTTCTTTTTTAGGGTACCACCCAGATCCAGTACTACACAACAGGAATACTTTATCCAAGCAAAAAATTACCAATTCCACTCAATATAAAGCCCTCTAATATCACCTACTCTGTAAGTAAAGCAATGAAGTCCAACACGTATGCATGATATACCTCTAAGATTAAAAAAAATGCAATAAAATACCGTCCATCTGACTTGTTTTGTATTTAAATAGTATGAGATTCCTTACTTCGTGTAACATTATAACATTGTATGTGCTCTTAGAGAAATGAAATAACTTTGAACTTGAGTCTAAAAGGGGCATGGTCACGATTTTGGTCAAGTTTTCTTTTTCTTTTTTTTATTATTTACAATGCTTTAGGAATGCATTTCTAATGATCAAATGAAATTTGGGTGCCCGTCGATGAGTTTTAAGCAAGATGAAGGACTCACAATTCTTCGTCATGTAAACAAGGCTCGTGCCCTGTTTTTGTTTACATAGGTTCAATATAGCAGTAAAAAATCTTTTTCAGGCTGATTTGTCTATCTTTTTATTCATTTTAAGCATGGATATACAGTTCTTAACGATAAACACATTCAGTTGAGGTCTTAAACTGGAATTTTCACTTCAACATTCAAAATGTAAACAAACGCTTTGTTTACATAGCGAAGAATTGTAAGCTCTGTAACTCGCTTATAACTCAACAAGTGACACTCAAATTTTGGTTGCCTATTAAAAATTCCTTAACGAAGCATTGCAAATATTAAAATCGAAAAAATAATTTTTGACCAAAATCGTGACCACGCCCCTTTAACTTTGAACTTCGAATTGCAAGTGTCCTGTCATTTGAGTGACCACGTTGGATAACTCTTTTTTAACAGGCGGTCCTTCCAATTTTCCCAAACAACATTCTTGCTAGGACTGAGGAGCTGAATCTTTGGCCCCTGATTGTTGGTCTGTCTGTCGGTGTCCTCCTGATGGTGCTACTGGCAATCGCACTCTGGAAGGTACGTTGGGTTATATATAAAAGAGGCTGGGTGGTCAATAGATAGCCATCAGAGCTACATTTTTTTTGATATGGCAAAGAAAAAAAATGTATATTTTAACTTTAAATTTGAACATTTTCCTGTAAATTGATACAGAAAAAAACTTCTTAAGGAGATCAATATACATGTAGTAAAAAAAATGGCCACGTTTATACATCCCTCTCAATTTGTGTTCTTAAGTAAATTATGCAGTTTTTTTTTTATTATTAAAAGTCAAATGTTCAGATCTCTAAAATTTGCGTTGGCCAATTTTTAAGGATATTAAAAAGAAACGGTTCATTTACGGCTTATTTGTTAAATATTAGAATCATTTTCATCAGAAATTCTTCTAATTATTCAAGAAAGATAAACTATACACAGTATAGCAGTGTTTTTCGTTTTTTTTTTTTAAATCTATTCGTTACTGTCGAATTAACGTTAAAAAGAAATATGGCTGATGAACTCGCGACTCGCCTCGTTTGAAGCTGGTGTGTATACACAATATCTTCGCCAAATCTAATTGGATTGTTTTTTCTGAAAAATGTAGTTCTGCCAGGTACACAAAATCACAATAAATTTCTCCAAATCTAATAATTTCGGATTGTTCAATAAAGGGTTTATTTGGTGTGTGTCATTTCAGTTGGGTTTCTTCAGACGTAAGAAGAGAGAAGAATTGAACCAGTACAAGAGGAAAAGTTACGCCCACGCGAGGCAGAGCCGGGCCCTGACACGAGCCAGCCGCGATCTGGACGCCGAGGACAGGAAAATACTATCACAGTACACACAAATGAACTAGTTCTATCAACGAATCCAAATCTGTACTTTTATTCTATATGTTCTATTGAATACAATGCGGTTATTTAATATGAAAATAGAATTCTTTTTATCAAGAAACATGATTGTACTTACAAAATTGATGAATCAGAACTTGATTTATTATATCAATTTATCTAAATCCGTAATTGTTATAATATCTTAAATACAAAGTGAGTGCATTTTCTTCTACGATAAAACATTTCTGTGAGCACTTTTAACTAATGTGATGAAATCCAAATCCATATGGAGCATTTTGTGGACGATACAAATTAAGATATGAATGCTGTTATAAAATTCAATACTGTGATAAATCTAATATTCTTTGCTAGGTGAATGTATTTTGTATTTATTAATAAACTTTATTGCATTACTGACCGACTGAGAGATAATTGGACATTATGATAAAACATATAATATTTTTTTTTAAATCCGTTATGATATTATTATTATAATAATTTATTATACTTTTTTATCCGAACATTTTAAAAATGTTGACATTTTCACGCGTTGTTATTTACGCAAGCGAATTCATGTATTGTTATTTGCAAGATGAATGGAATATGATGTTTTCTATATATTTTGTAACTGTGCAATAGATATGTATTTTACCATTAATTTACAGTAAGCTATCTGTAGTTCATTATTGATACTGCATTATATCTAACCCGACTCATGAATTTTCAGACAATTGCAGACGTTATATATCATATTACGTCACTTCTAGATTGCTGCATCATAACTCTGATGTTTACTAATCAATGAACTCTAAATCATGAACACTGACTCCATGTTATAATGTGATTCTACCTAAACTCACGTAATACAGGAACACGTGGCTAGAATTTAAATAAAATCTTGAACAATTTTGGTCAGTTTTTGGTATTATTAAGTCAGTTTAAGAAATGTTTCCATTTTGGTCCACCTACATGTATGTACAAGATGACCGTGCATCTTTCTGAAGTATACATATTTAGTTACAGAGGATAGTAGGCATTCTGGATAAGATATTTTTAAACAGTTAAATTATCTTTATTGTTGATGTATACTGTATGACATTAGATAAAGTTCATTACTAGATTGTTGTCAGTTCTTAAAATAGCGTTTCTAAAAATGTACAATACTCAGTGACAGTCAAAACGAGAAGTAAACAAAGCTGTAAGAATGTAAGACCTGGATGCTCCAACGGGTATTTTTGTGGTTGAAAGTGATGGTAGAATAAAAATACAACCATTCTATTGTGTTGTTATTTTATATTGTTATACTTTCATGTTAAATACTGAAATCTGATTGGTTAAGACGCAGTTCATAATCCTTTCTATTACCCTCAGCGTTAGCAACGCACTTAGCAACAGGTAACATTAAAAAATGTTACATGCACGAAAATTATGCGCGTACTGTTCGCTGTAGAATTCACGTTATTCCTATATAAAAGCAGTA
The DNA here is from genome assembly GCF_902806645.1 of Magallana gigas. Classification (NCBI taxonomy): domain Eukaryota; kingdom Metazoa; phylum Mollusca; class Bivalvia; order Ostreida; family Ostreidae; genus Magallana; species Magallana gigas. The sequence goes on along the minus strand of NC_047567.1, from coordinate 28,027,331 downwards.
AAATTTTCTTAAAAATAAAGACATTCAGTAATCAGTATAACAAAATAAATAGTGCCTCGCGTCGGTTGACAATGGTTTTCTCGGGGTGTCAATTTCAACTGTTACCCTCCCAAACAGGCACTATTTATATAGTGTATATATATTTATGTAAGTGTATGTCGTGCATTAAAGCAGAGAAAGTGATACATGATCTGCACGTAATACAAGTAATTCACATCGAAGACTTAAAGGAATTGTATTTTGCTTTGAATTTTATTGCATTTGTAACATTGGACAGGTGTGTATGTTAATATTTATATCTTTTGTTGCTTGATATAAGTTTTACAGTGTAATTGGTCATTTAGGCAATCGTATAAGCATTCTATTGTTACAGTAGTAAAAATTAAATTCTAATTGAAAATACACTCATTGCAATTCGAATCACTTGAACCTTTTTGATTTTATGAGGAAGTATCTATTTCATTGAATCCGAGTAATGTCTTTTAAGAGAAACTGTTAACTTATTGTACACGTAAGATAAGGATTCCTGGTATTGTACTTTGCTTCTTTTCATTTTGTTGATGAAACGATCCAATATAGTACATGACAGTGTAAAAGACTTTTTCTCCGCTTGAAGTATTAAATATTGTGCGCGTTTCTATTTTCTTACGCGGAATGCGTATAATACATGCATGTTTCGGGTATTAATGACTGGCTACTAAATTTAAAAACTGTTTTTGCAGACTACTACTTAATATCTTTACTTATATCCGTTTGTACTTATGTTCATAATATGAAAATGTCTTGCTGATTTAAATCAGTGAAAAATTCTCAACAAACATTTATAACTTTACAGTTAAAAAGTCAATTAACCATCTTAATTATGTTATGATAACATGTCAGTTGTATGTACATTTCAATTCATTTTCATTGTAAACAATCAGATTTATATTATCGTCTTCTTTATTATCTTTGTAACTTATTAAATCATATTTCAAACATTTGACCTCTTATACATGTACTATAACTATTCTATATAAATTGATTTTGGTGGGGGAAGCTACACAACATTATTCGATCATTTAAGAAAAACTGTTTTGACGACAATCCGCTGGACCGAATGCGTGAAAAAAATGTTTAATATGTTTGCTAGACTAGTGCCCATTCGTAGCTTTCAAAAAGTACAGGGAAAAGACATTCTTGTCCAAAATGAAGATAGATACAGTGCGGGACTGATGTCGGACTACTGACCGAGTACCGAGAAGACCGTGCGAGTTTAAATAAAGTGACATACATGTACTTTAAAGAGGTTCGTTCCTCCTGTTTTTGGGTAGCCATTTTAGGTCACCTCTGTTTTGGAAATAATGCATGGTCACGATTTTAGTCAAAAATTATTTTTTGTATATTAATGTTTACAACGCTTCAGTAACTTAAGCAATTCTAATACGCAACAACAATTTTGGTGTCTTTTGTTGAGTTATAGGCGATTTGCAGTGCTTACAATTCTTTACTATGTAAACAAAGATTTTGTTTACATTTTGAATGCTGAAGTATAAATTCTAGTTTTAGACCTTAAATGAATGCGCGAAACATTAGGGGCTGTTTATTCATGCTGTAAATGAATAAGAAAATAGACAAATCAGCCGGAACAGATTGTATATTGAACCTATGTAAACAAAAAAACAGGGCACGAGCGTTGTTTATATGACAAAGAATTGTGAGGCCTGTTTCTTGCTTATAACTCTAAGACTGACTCTCAAATTTCATTTGATCATTAGAAATGCATTCCTAAAGTATTGTAAATTATAAAAACAGAAAAATAGAATTTGCCCAAAATCGTGATCATGCCCCTCTAAACAGGGTTATTTTCGCACCTGTAAATAATTTTCATCCTTTTGCACTTTAACACAGTTACATTACACGCTCAGTCTAAAATTCTTGAAATAGGCGGAAAGAAAACGGAGCAAATGTTTCCCTGTATACAGGAAATTAGAAATAATTAATGGACAATATAAGAATTGTTGAAGAAAACTGTAGAATGGTTATTAATATAATTGTTTCTCAATTAAATCAGAATAATATTCATTTTATTTTAAGCAAACGGATTCGCTGTGACTTATTTTTGCGAACAAACCTCTAAAGAAATACATGTACATCATACTACAAGACAATTTTTTTGCAGTAATGCATATTCGTGGTGATGTTTTCGCGAAAATTTCTTGCACGAAATAATGTTGTATTTACAGTACCTATTTGGTTAACACAACGACAAATAATTATAATTTGAAATGATGTGACTACTGTTGTCAAAAATGTGCAGTTAGTGTACATTAAAAGATACACACACGATGTCGGTTCATTAAAAAAATCTTCTCGCCTGGCATACCCACTAGCTTATGGAATCGGCTATGCTGTGCACAATGTTTCCATTGTTGAGCACGATATCAAAGAGCCGTGGAATATTATTATTTTAACGCGCTGGGAAAACCAAACATTTAAGGAGTGTGATTGATATTTAGGTCGGAATTTGTCCTTTTTTCTACAAGTTAAATTTTCATTAATGAAAAAAAAACAACGTGGAAATCCAGTTTAAATTTCACTCCCCACAAAAAAGTGTTATGTAAGCGTAATGGTTATAACAGCTATTATTGCTTTACAATCATATCGGTTCATACATATACGTCAGTTTTGGATTACCTTTTTAATTTCGATAGATTCAATTTTAGCTGCTTGACCTTTATTTTAATGTAAGTTTAATATAACTCACAGTTTAAAGCGATTTTAAGATTCAAACAATCAGTAATCGCTTATTAAACTTTACAATAGTTGTCGTGTTGTAAATGTTTTATCTACTGCTATCTGGTAACATAAATTTACAAAATGACAGTTATTGCCAAAACAATTTTCCTACATTTTATTTTGTGTGTATTTTCAAAACACTAAAATTTCGGAAAGGGTGGCAATGGCCCTTTAAGAATATGTGCAAGATCGCACAGATTGCAACAATATATTGTTGCAAAGTGATCTTAGGGTTTGAGTGATGTCATGCAATCATGCTGTAAGCTATTAGTTTCTCTCACTGCCATATGCGTTATCACATACATCAGCTTAGAAAATTAAATGCATATTGAAAGTGAAGTCTCAACTGCTTTGTAAAAAATCTATTGGATGAGGTTATTGCAAGTTTTAAGCCCCTTAAAAATAAAACGCCATTGAAACTGTGCTAATACTTGTAGGTAATATTACAAACGTAAAGTATGTATGTCAAACGGTGCAGACAGTTAGTGATTAAGATATCCCCTAATTATCATTTTGATAATTACAATTGACAGGCGTTGTGGGATGCGTAGGTTTAACGGGGCATAAAACCGCCTGTTAAAATTGTCTGAGAGTCAAAGGGAACAAAAGATTGCAGATGTGATGTAAGAAATTAGCCTTTTAGAAGCCTTAATTGTGTATCACCGGGAAGCCAAGTGCTTCTCGGTGTTGGGTTTTTGTTTATGTTGTGGTAGGTAAAGAGGCGACTGTACTTTGAGAAACCCAGAAGAAACAGGATCAATTAAGGAATTAGTGCTGGGTTATGAAACATATAGTTGTGACACACACTTTCAAGTTTTGGAGATGTTGTATACTTTTATGACACATTTTCTTCTCCTTTGTATAAGTTCTGTCTTGTAAAGTTTTGTTTTTTCTGATAAACAGAATTTTTGGTGTAAACTCAGTTTTTGAAACTGAGTTGTCATGCTGAAAATTTTAAATTCAACGGGTGGCAGTAAATACAAACTTTTCAACATGACAGTTACATTTCTTCAGTTCATATGCAATATAAAATTATCATATCAGGAAAAAGGTTTAATGATTCTTTTTTTACATCCTTAAAGAAGTTCAGATTTTTTTTAGGCCAACATGATGTTTCTTATGTACAAAATTTTGATTTGTTAAAAGAATTATTTTAAAATACATAAAGTTTTATCAAACACTTTATGGAACTTGAATCCTAAGTCAATATGACAATTCCCATTTTATGGTAGGCGCTGGCACGATAAAAATCCGTTTTTGCTTGGTGACTATTAGTGCCGCGCTTAACATACCGTCAAAATATTAAGACCGTTACCAAAACCCCGTCAAATTGATGTCTACGTTAGACTCGTATTCTTATTTTTACGAGAGTTTTACGAGAGTTTTCCCATGTCAGCAAATAATTCCCATTTTGTCATGATTATATTGCATGTTCTCAAACAACTTTGCATGTCAGAAGAAACAAATTAAGTGATGTAAAGTTAAAGTATTCACATTTATAATATTGATTTCTCTATTTCATGCTAACATTTCTGTAGCTTGCTGAAGAAACTACGAAAAGTATTGGTTCAAAAATTCAAAATATATAAATTAAATTTTAACTAATCATCACTACATACAACCCCAAAATGCACTTACAATAAAGCATCTGACAAAAATAAGATGGTCAAAGCTTTATCAAATCTTTTTCAATAATAGGACGGAGTTTAGTATCTATTCACTAGCAGATTTTCAACATAACGCCCCCCTCCCAAATGTTCTGTACATACGGACAAGTAAACTGTAAGTGTTCGGTATTTTTAATTTTGATGTCCTTCAAGGTAGCAATGTAAGGTGTATTTTTTTAAATAAATATTTTTAGAAGGAAAAAGTAAGTTGAAAAAAAATCTTTCATGTATACAATGTACAATATCGCATTTTTAGGATTAAAACTACAATGTACCTTCTCTCCCCCAGCAAATATGTAAAATTACCGATCATTAGGTTTGTTTTTATTAGTTTCGCAATTTATTAAATCTCAGGTACAAATGTTGCAATCAAGTGTGATTCAAATCGATTGTGAAAATAACGTATTCTCGCGGCGATACACGAAACATCAAAACATTTGATCTAAGGAAGTTAATATATACAGAAACAAAACTTGAGCGACCTCACAAAACTCATGATAGTAAAAATGGGGGGTTTTCCTTAAATGCCCAGACATTCTGGGTTAATTACCCAATGATATAATAAGCGATGTGTGAAAGAATCGTATTGTTGGCTGAGAAGAAAGTCGATCAGATTATCTCGAGTGAGTGTATACAACTCGGGTCAAAGAGCTATTACATACTTCAAAAGTTGTAAAAGCGGTGCTATAATCTTGTAAAGTTTATTTTTTTGCTCTTTCTTTTACACAGACTGTTTGATAAGAAATAAGGAAGTCGGTTTATCGCCAATTTGCCCTATTGAATGCACCAAAACAAGATAGTTTAGTTTTGATTGAAATACTAACTGCATCAATTTTAATAATGATGAGAATTAAGTTATATTAAAGAGGATTGAAAAAGAAAGCAGTATAAGAAAGTTATATTAAAAAAAAAATAAAAAAAAAAGTAAAACAAGTAATTCACAGAAAGAATTTTATGCGAAATAAATCTTTGGGTTCTTTGTTTTTTAATATAATTATGATTGAAACAGTACACACACACACCCACCCATATGTATATATATACATGTATATATATATATATATATATATATATATATATATATATATATATATATTTTTTTATATTAAACATTTTTTTAAATCCTAGCCCCTGAAGCGGTTTTGGTTCGCGAAGCGTCAAACGCTTACAATAACAAAGTCTATTATCTTACACAATGAAATGTTGTAAAAAAGTCATCAGTTTTGTTTTCATTCCAAAGCTGTTTTTTCTGTTGCTTGTTGGTTGTATCCTATGTGATAAATTATCTTAAAATATTTTTAGAGCGAAAAATAAGATTAAGCAGTCCGTTTTTGTGCGCCGTAAATCCCAACTTTTTAACACGTACGGAACAACAGCTCCCAGGTTGTTCGTCTGAATTTTTACTGACCGGGAGCTACCTGGTTTTCATGAAACGAAACCTATCATTTATCCCTTATTCATTATGTTTTTTTTTTATGTAAGGATTGAATGTATCAATTATTATGGCCCTCATTCAACTCTAAGTTATGTTCCTGTATTTGTAAAACAAATGACATGCTCTCCCCGGTCTAGTATTTCCATACTTCACCAGTAATAACACGAGCTCATCTCTTTTACTCCTCTTCACGCTCTTTAAGGCTTACCTTTAAGAGAGCATTTATATCTTTACCGTCGTAAAATGCTGTTTATGTTAAAATATTTACTTTTTTTCAGTGTCTTTATCTGTAATAATACTACGATTTAAGTTTGTAACATAAAGTTCAATAATTTCAATAATGACGCAAATGACGTACTGTTGGGGCTCAAGTGGGGTTTGCAAAATTATACGAAGTGAAAAAGAAACCCCGTAAAATGTCAAAAATTTTATCGTACAATTTCTGTAAATTATGCAAATGATGAGGAATCAGCCGTTACATATTATAAGGTTGTTATTAAATAGTGTCGTAGCTTAATCAAATCTATCATAAAGCCTTTAGAGCTTTATTGTTGAATACACCCCAACCGTAATGATCACCTCATAATACCCAAAGAATGAGTTCCTATTCATAGAATAAACGAATGAAAAAAGAGTAATTGTTTTTTTTTGATATATCCGTCTCTTATACCTTATTTCATTATTAGTACTTTTTGTGAAAGTAGAAACCAAAATATATTGCATAAAAGCAATATTACTTGCAGAGTGTATCCACAAAAATTTTGATTTTTCAAAAACTAATTTAAAAACGAAATAAACTGCCTTTTCCTTGTTAAAGTAAAATTCTAAAATAAGAAAAAAAAAACTTTCATTTAAAAATATTTTCGATCGAGATGTCTCTATAGTGCATCCTTTTAATTTTCAAAAACAGTCTATCAGATTGTAAATGTTTATCAATAGCGAACCATCAAAATTTTCACAGAAAATGTTATTTAATTTACCTTAACATCTCTTTACCATTGACAAACATATACCAACGAGAAAGAAAGCAAATCGAACATAGCACGATATAAATCACGCGACCGGTGCAGACGACTATATCTTCGTTTAATCGCTTTTGCTTAACTTCAAAGCGCGCAAACTCGTGTTTGTGGAGAGATAATAACAATTCAGCGGTGGTCTTATCAATATCTTACGATCCAAAAAATCGCACCGAAGTCACAACCAATCAGTAAGCAATTTTGCTTTTCATAAATTGCCCTCACCTCCGGCGATGCACGAGTTAACAGGTTTCGTTTACCGACTGTCGACAGGAGCTGATAAACTTTCCTGGGAGACACCCCAGTCTATCTCCCTCTCTTTGTTTCGTCTGCTTCTCTGCGGCAATTTACCCCCCGCTCAGGTCTCTTTATCATCACTGAGTATATTTCACGCGCGTTCATCATCCCGCGGTTTTTTACGCCACGAGACAGGAATACTCAATTCTTACTATATCGATTGTCTGCACTGATTTACCCATTTACCCTCTCTCTCTCTCTCTCTCTCTCTCTCTCTCTCTCTCTCTCTCTCTCTCTCTCTCTCTCTCTCGTCTATTGGAGTTGTAGTATATGTCCGCTACGTAAGCTAGTAAGCAAATATAATAGAGTTCATCTTTAACCAACAACAGTCGATACAGCTAATTAAAGGTAATGAAAAATCAACAATTGTAGCTACTTAAGACCGTGGGCGTTGTTTACGTTACATATTCCCGCCAATTAGGTGAATCAGATGACCTTGAATGAATCAACATGTGCATTGTTTTATTATTCTCAGACTGACCGATCATCTGCCATTAATATTATCTGGATCCTTGAGTTACCCCAGTCAAGCATTTGTTCTCATGGCAATGCATTAAAATCCTACTTGCTTTCATCACAAAACATACCAATGTTGAAATCAACATTAAATAGGGACCGAAGCCAAAGTTTAGAATCTGACTAAAAATAAATTTATGTGTACATTATTAAAAACTAAGTATTTTAATTAACAATATTTAAAACTTTCCAGTAAAATATGGCTAATCTGTGTACAAAATTATTTAAGGGACCAAGACAAGATTTGAGATCAAAATTTAAAATTTTAGTTTTCCATTTTTTAATGTTTAGAATTGTTAATATTGGTATTTTTAATGATTCGTCAAAATTTGAATGTCAAATATTGAGATACAAGCAAGCTACATAGTTTAAAATTCTTTGTTTTGTTAATGTTTTGCTCGAGTTTTGGTTTTGTTTACAATTGTGTTTTATTGACATAAGATTCAATCAAATGTTGCACTCTTCCGTTAATTATATTATATATGAACATATTGAATCATTTTATCTTGCTCGTCACGAATCATTTTGCCAATGTAATGATGAAACCTTACTTTACATCATTTGCAAACAAATTTGAATATAAGACTCAAGCTTTGTTTACATAACAATGAATTCTTACCTCTGTGTCTCTCTTATAACTTGACTTCTAACATTAAAATATTGGTAAATCGTTCAAAATGCAGAAGTAAACCATTTAATGCATTAAAAAAATGATATATTAATCTCAAAAGGTGTCCAAGTCCCTTTAAGAGGGCTGGATAGTCATGGTAGCTGTCTTTAGACTGTATTAATCTCCTTTAGATGAAGAGCTCCATAAAAAGATAGGTACATTTTTGTATAAAGAAAACTATTAAAATTTCAAATCTAAAATACTGTATACAATGTGTGTGTGGGGGGTATTCGCTTCTATTTTAGTTTTGCCCCTCTCGCCCACGTTGTCACGGTCTTTTATAAAACTTGTCGAATTCCAATGCCTCAAACTATCTCTTTTATAGAAAAACGTGTCTCGGCGAATTTAAGACGGTGCAAAACTGTTTGCAAAAGTAGAACGGCAATAATTACAAAATCGAAGCGAAAATAACCCTGTATACAGTATTTGCATGGATTGTTGTGTCCTAGTAAATAGTTTATAACCAAATTAATTTTTTTTTAGGTAGACCTAATGTTAATTTTTTGACCAACTAACTCTCGCAATATCGGATGATATAATCTTTTAAGAACTTTCACCCACTCATCTTATAGAATAAACCTAGTTGAGTTTTTAATACGACATCGATATTCTGTGTGAAAAAGCACGTCTATTTCACGTGATAATAAAACAATGTCAACTTTTGATCATATGATAAGTAAGTTGCCCTGTCATTACTCATTAACAAATGATCAAATTTCAAATGCTCCTACGCATGCTTCGTGTTTCAGACAGAAAAAAATGTTTCTGATAACATTATTCTTTTTCTATAAAATGCATCGCTGTTTTATCGGAAAATAATTATGCAAATTGTTCAAGCAGACTAAATTAATTTGGTTTTATAACACGGCAATAGAAATATTGAGAAAGAGTGTAATTTTGCAAAGTCTGATAAGGTTGTAGACAGTCGAAAGGTAAAACCTTACCACCCACGTCCCCCGAACTTTCCATCGCTAATAATTCTTTATCACAAATGATTTGTATCTACCGTTGACAATTCGCCATGGGTGACGGGCGCCGACCTTTCAAGATGTCCGCAAATGACCCCCTCTCTTCCTCCACCTTAGTACGTAAATCAACAAGTAAGCAAAATAGTGTTGCTGAATTTTCACCTATTCACGTTATCACCTAATAATTAACGACGGATCTGACAAATCTTAAAATCTATACAAACAAAAATCTAAAGTATACTATTTATTTCTTTTTATTTTTTAGTTTTATCATTTGGACTTTCTTAGGAAAAAACGAGGCAAATAGGCAATTGTGCTTACTTTAGATAAAAGTTTTCATGTATATTTGTATTTATTGATTATTTTTTTTTATAATAACATTTGAAATTCAAATCTTCATTAAATAAAAAGACCTTACTGTGAATATTAAGAAGTTTTTAGGCCAATGTAAAATTACCAAAAAAAGTTTTGCAGTTTTTTCAATACACTTATACATATTTCAATATGTTGAACAACATTCAGATATTGTTTTCCGATGGGTCGCCGCATCGCCCACTATTTCGACGTTTCATAATATTTAATACAACAACCGCATGCCGTTAGTTCTTAAAATATTTGGAGTAGTTGCCCTTTTAAATTCTTTAAAATTAGAGTAGTTGCTCTTAAATATTGACGTCACATTTATATGTCTAAAGCAGAACGAAATTGCACCGTCGAGATTTGCTCTAATCTCTGCAAAGGAGATAACATTAAATAGCAACAAAACATTGTCAGTAAATACGGTGAGGCAAAGATTTTAAAAGAGTATTTGAAAGGTGAGGTTGAGAATTTTGAAGATTTTAAATGAGTTAATTTGGGCATTATGTAAGGTAACCTGTAGTATTGTATAGAACATGAGTTTGCGAAGATCATCGCTTTTTGTGAATAAATGTGTCACTTAATAGTCCTTGGAAAAACAAGATATATGTTTGGTTTACCACTGACTTTTCTATTTTTTCGATTTATTTCAATGTTAAATCCCCCCTCCCCCATTGTGGCCCTATGCTTTCCCGGGTTCTAATTTGAACATTTAGCCATATGGTTTTTCTGAAGAAGATTTTAAAAAAGTAAACCTTTCTCCATTTATTTCTATGAAAAAAAGTAGAAATCTCATTATTACTCCATATGACTTCGGGTATTTTGGTTTAAACAAACTTAAATGTACACTATTACTGCCCGATGAAGCTTCCACACAAGTTAAATTTTTTAAAAAATGCCAACAACTTTTCACTTAAATATCAAATGACCTCTCCTTGAAAAAGGGTTTGTCCCTTTATTTTGACACATTTGAATCCCTTTCACCTTAGAATTATTAAGAAATTGGCCAAGCGGAAGTGAAGTGAAAAAGAAATCGAAAATAAAGGGTTTAAAGAGAGACAGACAAACAGACGGACGTTGGACAAAAGGTGATTAGAACAACTCACCTTTGCTTAAAGCTCAAATTGTTTGCCATATTATGCAAGCAATTTTACTTATGTGAACTTCGAATAAAACATAAATATAGTTATCAAAATGGACTAAAAAAAAGAACATTTTAATTCAATATAACTAACTCGAACTTTGAAAACATTTTTGATGCAAAATATCAACAGGTGAACTGTACTATACAACAGATGAACTGACAAAAGGTAAGTGGTCAGAAAAAAGCCCATGAATGGATGAACAATGTCAGTATGCTTATATGATTTCACATTTTTTTTGCACAGCTTTGTAGAGTTTTAAAATGGATTCCACATACATTTTTAATAATGTGAGAACCCTCAAATGACCTCTATGCAGCGGCAATTTGAGTCTTAACCCTTATGAATTCTTAGAGCATTATTCCATTTAAAGTTTTAAGTAATAAAACTGCAACTGTCAGTTTATGAAATATACTATGTAACACTTGACAATCATTTGAATTATTTTGACCTTAAGATTAGAATTAAATAAAGTATTTAAAAATTACAATTTCCCACTTAAAAAAATCAATGCGATTTATATTTAACACTACTTTTTGTGTTTTAATTTTTATTGTAGATTAAGATGGCGCATATGCTTTGTTGGAGTTATTCCAGATAAACCCAAAATATACATCGTAATGTAAAATTATTTTCTCAACGAATAATTTTTTTCTATTAGATTGTAAGAAAGGCTAACAAAATGACAGACAACAAGTAATCAGAAAAACTCACTAGACAGTTAGTAATCAGAAAAGCTCACTAGACAATAAGTAATAAAGAAACTCACTAGACATTAAGTGATGCATAAAAGCTCTCTTGAGGTAACATGTCGAGTGAGCTAACAAAGTACACATATTTTAACATTATATAAACAATTATTCATTAAGTAAAATTGATAAATGATTTAAAACGAAATCATCTAACTTAACCACTGAATTAAAAAAAAAGAAATGTTGAGTTACATTTAACAGGAATCAAGACATACAGGCAGCAAAAATGAAAACAGTGTGATTAATCGCGCGTTCGGTTCCGACATTTCGACCGTCCGATCAATGCATTCTGGGCGACCTTCGTGACTTCTTAACCCCTGCTATGGCCAGCGGTCAATCAGATCGATAAAGGTATCAAATCACGTGATCTACAACTCTCTTACTATCGTTGTGCAGACTTAATGAAATATCTGGATGCCAGCCAGCGATTGCAACCCAAAGCTACTGACAAGAAAAAAGACTCCAAACATATCGTAGTGAATACTTCTTGTAAGGAATCAATCAGTTCTTGCAGTTAACCTATACAGGGGACGGTTCTCGAAAGCATTTTCATAAAACTTTTCTATCATATTTTTATTATCAATAGGTTCTTTTCTGTGGTTTCCAGTAAACCTCTATTTTCGAAAGCCTTTTCATAAAAAAATCCACAACATTGGTTTGGTTAGTTATGATACCTCGTAAAAAGTGCTTTTAAATGTTTTTATGATAATTTCGGTAGCTATAATCTGTCATTTTTATTTTTAAAAAATGTGATGACGTTAGTGAAACAGTCATGTGATGATTTTATTGGTGCTGCTCAATATGTGTTACATCAAAGAAACAATTATGAGGTACGAACTCATAAAACAAATTTCTTCTATAAAATTTCCTTGCAAAATTTATCTCTTTTAGACAACGAATAGAAATACGTAAAAACAAAACAAATAAAGATGAGACACACTCTGAAAATAAAACTTGATAAATATTCTTCGTGAGAATGTTAGTCATTTTGTATACACCCCTTTTTTCTTCGGCATATAATCGTTAAAAATGAACCAAATCACACGCGTGCGCAAATAGCCTGTCTGCGACCGTTAAAGTCTAGATCTCCTAGATTGTGATATAAAAGGTTGATTGCTTTTACGCCATAGACACAACAAATATGAAGTAAAAAACAGAGGAAAGGGGATAAATTCATGGCAGAATTGGGAGCATTGTGACGGCTTACTAACCCCTTTGCGTCAGACCTATCAATATTTGTCTGTTTGGTTTTTAACAATTAAATCCAGACTTTTGAAAAAAAAAACAGTCAACAACAGATCTGGCAGGAATGGGATTTCCCTGTAAAAATATCAATGTAAATAATAATATTAAAAAAAATCGTCGGTATTTCAAATAAATTTTAAGGATTGTTATAGAAAATTGGTGTTTACTTGTTGAGGAGCAATGATAGGAACTGCTATGTTTTTGTACCAATAGCGATGCCATTGAAATATGATTAATGCGTCATTCTTTTTTTGAACACATAAAAAATTGCCGAAATAACTATAAGAGGAAAAACGAAGATATGACGTTTTCAATGTATGATTTTCCAAATTTTTGTCGCTTCAAATAGCATTCAATAACGTCTAATATAATTAGAATTAAAACAAAACCAGTGTAACTTTCATCTGGTCCTCAGCAAAACACCTTTGATTTTGATTTTCAAGATATCAGAAAATGAAGTAGTTAACAATTCAAAAGTGCAAGAAGTCTTATCTTGAAAAGAGTGTCTGCACTTTAACATGTTAGCAGATGTGTCTGCATAGAAAACAAAACAAGTGCTCTAAACAACTGTTATTATAGTTATACGATTAATTCTAATCTATATTTGATATCGATTGAAACAATGATGATTACAAAAAACGAGACGTATGCTTTTTTTTTAAAATATTTTTGAGATACGTATTTATTTGACCATCTATACTGTAATATAAATGCATTATAACGAATAAGAATATTATTTTAATAATAATTATGATATTTATCTTTTACTATACTAGTAGTTAATGACACTATAATTTTTGACGATTTAACCTTTTACTAAATTTCAGTTTATATTTCCAAGGTGAACTATTTCATATGATTTAAATATTGTGATTTCACAAGGCGAAGTAAACTAATCCCGATATATGTTCAAATATCTAATCACTTATTATTGCCGTGTAATTGATGTGTTGTTTTTAACACCTACGTTGCCTTCCAATGTCAAGTTCAGTAGCACCAGACGCCCCCCATCATCGCCTGCCAAGGTCATATCTCCCCCAAAACAAGCCAGACGATGCAATACGTCTTCATTGACTAGTACTCTTAAGGCGTGCAAAAAAGGCGGGAACGATTCATTAACATATAACCTTTCACCCTTAACACCTCTACGTATGATATAGAGGCGGGTAAGAACAATGTTGTTCCATTTGAGATTTGAGCGGCAGTGTTGAATGTACATTGTGAGACAATTCAGCAAACTCGACAATTACTGACATTTCATTAACAACTACTGGGCTAATAGTGGACGACCTTCAAAGTTGCTGACACCTAGTCTAAATGTGAAACTGCTTGACATAGAACAAGAGTACCAGCAGGGACCATTCCCTTCTTTTCAAATCTGTTTCCCGTATCGTTTTCATCATCATGCTGTGCTTTTCCAGACAGTTTAACTTTTTACTCGCGATGGCAGTGTGTTTCGCGACACTCCATGAGTTTGTGATAGGAACTACAACACCTGCTTCAACAGAAATAAGTGAGGACAGTGCAGATACAGCCACAATGACTCCGTTTATGACGAGAGATAGAATCTCGATTATGCACTACAGGTATAAAATGTGCGTGTCGTTTTATTTCCTTTTTTAGTTAGACTTGTAGTTAGTGATGGTTAAAGTAAAGATCAACTGATGTATCAGTTGACTGAATGTTGTGTTTTAGTCTCTCTTGAGAATAATCACTCAAATTGAGACAAAAATGTTAAGGGAAATCCATGCGTTATCTGACTCAAAAAGTAAAAAAAGGAAATTTTCTATGAATTTACGAAAAGTATAAATATGTTTATACTGGAACTTTTATATATTTGTATTGTTACTTCAAACTAACGTATGGGATTCTTGAATAAGATATTCATTGTCTTTTTAAAACATTAAAATCAAAGTGTAACCTCCCAAAAAAGATATGAAATACAAATAAATCAGTGTTTCAAAATATAGTTTTTCAAGTAACAACCAAAACCAAAATATTTATATTTTATTAAATTTAATTTTTTTGTCAAAGTGATAAATTGAAAAACTTAATAAAGCACAATGAATATTATATTGTAATTAATTTTGACTTCGTGATGCATGTCTTTGATATATTCTAATCTGTAATCTAAAACATTCTTTTTCTATATATTCTTTGATTAAGGTTTTGTCACATTAAACTTCGACTTTAACTTTGCCTATTTTATGTCATGAATGTATGCAATTGCTTTTAGTTTTTTTTAATATTGTTGCTATATACGTTATTGTGTTACTTACACATGAAATGTGTGCTGTGTTCTTAAACCTAAACTATCCCCTAACTATCATTTATACTGAATTTCTTCCACTCTCACATAAATATACATATGATAATATGAATTAATTGAGCAATATAGTAAACTTTTCTAATAAAAAGAAATTTATGGCTTTAAATAAGTAAAACATGTACATCATTACACATTCTACATATTTGTGGTATATACATGTAAGCACCAAATGCCTCAGTATTTCTATGGACAAAAATAGATTTACAACAAAATTCAGCACCTGCGTAAGTTCACCAGTGCGCAATCGTATACACCGTAGGAAACTGATCCATAAATAATTTTGACATTGTTTTGACCTAATTTTCACAGTGTGTTTTGACCTAATTTTCACAGTGAAAACAATCGGATTTGTGTTCCAATCCTGACCTGCAATAATTTTTGTGAATGTAACTTTCAAACAACAGATCAAAATAGGTAAACATTTAGGACAGATATCTGTTAATGTTTTTATCAGTGGAGTTAATTTATTAATTTCAAACTAAAATGTAAATCTTAAAAAAAAAATCTATTTCATAAAATTAACAGAAAAAACCCTCAATTGAATTAATAAATATTCTAATAGCTCTTCCAGTTTTTTCCCTCTAAACCATTTAAATATAACACTTTTGTTCCTCTGTAATAAACGACTTGTACCTTAAAATACCTGAAACGTAATTTTATTGAAATCATAATAACAATTCGTTCTAAAACCCAAATTAAACGTCCCAAAAACTTACGGAGGCACAGCATCGTTTTCATGTTACAGAGAACGTGCTTACAGGAGACAGGAAATCCGGAACAAGGTCCTGGCGCACTTTGGATGGACTTCCGTTCCTCAGATCAGACCACGTGACCGGGAGATCATCAACATCACACTGGCCAACATCTCCTCAATACGAGTCACTGAGCAGCAGTGCTTTACAGCATCTTGTAAGTAAAAAGATACAATTAAAAGAAATAATTGCTACTCATCAATAAGACGCCAGATTCAAAACAAAGTACTTGGCATAACTTTTGGCCTATCGAATGCAGACAAGAGTTCTCTTTTTAAAATTTGTGACGGAAACTGGTGTTGTTCTTTGTATCTACTCATTAAACTGTACAAAAAAATCGTTTTTAAACCGCAAATTCTTTTAATTTTGTCATATAAAGTATATCGAAATGTCGTTATTAAACAACCTTTTATATAAATTTGGAATATTTGTAGGTGAACTGCCTAACAGAATTGACGAGAACATGTGGAATGATTCCACGTCGGGGAGTTTGCGCGTTATATTTGATGTCCTTCCCTCAGACCAATCAACTAACCCTGAAATTGTTAACTCCACTTTGATGTTGCATCTTAAGGAGAGAGTTTGTAAGTAGTGAAATATTTTAGATCTATTGTTTAACAGTTATAATAATCCCCAACGTTCAAATCAAGCGGATTTTCTTACATATTGTCGTAATCCTGTCGTAATATGTCTTAGAGATCACCAGTTGTTAAGTTAAAATTACTCTTAAAAATTTTCACTTGTTTTAAGATAACAAATTCATCAATGGAAAATAAACCTTAGGCAACTGTCTGAATAATGTTGAAATCATGTCCACAATATATAAAAAAAGTAAATTAAAAACGATATTTAGCATAACTTGACAAGAACATTTAATCAAAGTTTATTAAGTTAATCTCCTTTAATTACCTTGGTACAGTGTATGTAATACATGTATTGATTTTTTTTGAAGTGTGTAACTGTCCAGATGATGCAGATTTAGAAAGGATTTCTATCAAGGTTCTCCAGTACCTGAAACCTCTTAGACGCCGAAGCAGAGCCCGAGGAAGATCTAATAGATTAAACGGTAAGTCACCCTCGTTTATAGCATTCAGTTTTGCTTCTTTTAAAGATAAAGAATTCAACAATATTTGCTGAACATTTAACTGTTTCTTAATGCATTAAAGTCTGATCCCCTCTTGTCTGCTGTAATTTATTTTCGAGCAACCGGGTCCAGGATCATAAAATATTTCAGTATTAAGTCAAATTTTCACTACATGTACTTGAATAATTAGATAATTAAAAAACAAAGATATTGACATTTTTAATGTTTGGATTGCAACAAGATTTAGAAAATATATTTCAAAATTTAATTCCATCCGATAATAAAACTTTTAAACAGTGTACACATTCTGACGTTAATCCAAGACAGCTTCATAATCCTAGGACCTGAAGCGTTGCTCGTCATTAAACATTGTATTAAATGTGACTATATGACTTGCCTGAGAATAGTCAATACAATGTTAGGATATAAGTTTTTTTTTAATACAAAGATAAACAGATCTGACGATAGTAGTGCTAGATTGGCAGTCAAAGTTTTAAAAACGACTAGTTCATGTAATACAAGGTAAATTATTTGTACCAACCGTCTATCAAAAATTGTACCAACCGTCTATCAAAAATTATCAGATATAATTTGTTATTTATTCGCAGTTGTCCGCCAACGAGTTCTTTGGACGTCGATGGTTCCCTGGGTATCAAATACATGGGTATCAGTGCCTGTTCATCAGGCTGCAAACGACTGGATCGTCCTTAACCGAAGGAATCATGGGTTTGAAGTTCTTGTTTATGACCAGTATGACCAGCCTATTCATTCAAGTGTCGTATTTTCTGGAATAGAATGCCGACAGCAAGCAGGTTAGTTGCTTGAATGCCAAGATGAAACACCTAGATTTAAAGCTTCTTTTCACTTGTTTACTTAATTGTTCACACGTTGAAGGTAATAGATACAAGTAATCGATATCATTGAAAATTGTGATCAATAAAATAAAAGTTGTCAGAAAAAATGGCACTTTTAGAACTTTTTAAAGGAGGACACATTCTAGTCAGAATGGATGAGATTTTAAATAACAATTTAAACATGCAAAATATCATAATTTTTTCATATTAAAAACATTCATGTTTCCCATTGTTTCTAGAATTGGATTGTATGGAAGCCTTCCTAGATCTGAACCCTCTCCTGAGAAACACAAGTCCCATACTTAGAGTGTTTAAATCTGAATCACCGTTCGTCAATCAGAGGAAAAAGAGAGAGGTACCTAATGAGTATTCACAACCGTCACCAGTACGTCCAGAAGGAACACAAAAGTAAACAATGGGTAAGTATTTTTGATGTAAAAAGGACTTTATGGTCGTGGAAATTGTAAGACTACATGTATATTGATATCTTCGAAAAGAGATCGTTATAAAGATAGCAAGAAATACAAAAAACTTAAAGAAAACATTATGTAATTTTTTTTTACTTAATGAAACAAATCACATTTTAAAATTTAAGGTTGATCTGCAGGGTGATTCGATGATCACCTACCTCTTTAGTTGTTAATGCATGGTAATCTAAAATGTTTTAGGGTACGTGCGTTACAACTGTAATCATCGTACTTTACCATTGTAAATACGTGTTGGACGTGCGCGTTTTTTCATACAGTTGTAAGGGTGAATTAATGTCAACAACTGATAAAACATGCTTTGCACCTTACGAATTTTAAACCTTTTGAATTTTATTGCAATTTAAATTTAAATTGAACAAATATGATAAGAAAATTAATATTTTATATAATGAAATTATTAAAGAAAATTGAGCATGAAACGAGATATTTTACTAAAATTTAGTAAGAAATTAACATTTTCCGTTTGCTTCAGGTTTCCATAAAGCATAAACACCCAGAGACGAGATTGGAATTGTGACATGATTTGACAAAAAGATTTCAAACATTTTGGGGTCCTTAAGGTGCAATAAAATTCCTCGACATGTGAACTTTTGTGTAATTTTGTCAAATTTGCAGATCGCTATCTGACATTGCTTTCCAGCTTCTATCAATTTTGAGTTTGTTGGCATACAGTGAACAAGTTTTGGAATACTCTATGGCTGTAAACTAAGTCTTTTATTATGATAAACCATTGCAAGGCAGCTAATGACATTTTAAGCAATAGCATTTAGATGAACATAAATATTTAACTCTTACGTCAAAGTCGATTGCTTACTTAACATAACAAGAATTACTTTCTTTTTATAATGCACGTCAAACGGTTAATCATATTATTCTACAGAGTTTTGTAAATAACGTTTATGATGAAATCCGCGTTTGCAATATTGTTGAACAGAAAGTTTTCTGTATCAAAGTATCGTGTACTTAAATTATTCTACCTCATCCTATTACGTACATGAATTTGATGTATTTATTTGTAATGTTTGTTGATTCATTAAAACTATCGCTGATTGATTGCATTATGTATTTTGATACTGCTTCATTAAAGTTCTTGTAATATCAACAATCGGAAACTTATGTGTTGTTTTATCCATTGAAAGATTAAACAAAATGAACAAGAGCTTCTATAGTCCATAATTCAAGAGCAATAACTCTTGATTTAAGCGGTATAATCAAGCATTTGTAGAACTCGGTCAATTTGATATTAGCTTGTTTTTTTTCTGCAGAATGTTTTAAGTTATCTTCATTAACAAGTAACGTTAGTCAGTCTTTGTTTGAAAAAATTGTCTACATTTCAAATTATTCAGATGTATTTTCAGGAATGCTTGAGGAATATACATATTATCTTTTTGCAATTTGAATGGTCTAATAGAATATAATCGACAAAATTCTAGATTATATTGCACTTACATATAAAAACCTTTTTTTCTTAATTAATTAAAAAAGTACAATTAAATTAGTTTTCAAAAATTTATATTTTTGTTCATAAGTAAGATGTAGAAATCTAATACTTCAGCTAGAAAATGTTGTTGTTTAGTTCTCAGAAATACAAAACAAAACTGCAATACAAATTGTCCTTTTAACAATCACAAGTTTAAACGGTGTTGTTTAAGTTAATTTATTACTAAATCCTTAATTACTTATACACATATATTATACATATATAAGTCTTCATATATCTCCAAAATTTTCATATCATTTAGTTTTTCGAACATTACTGAAAGAATCCACAATTTATATATGTGCACTTACATTAACATGTAACATTATGACTGACGATAAAATTTGGATTGATCATTTGAAATATATAACTTAAACATTGTAAACATAAATATATAAAGATAAAATTTGACGGAAATCATGAACATATCTCTTTAAGAAGGGTGGGAGGTCAAAAAAGTAACCATCAGATCTGCATTTAACTTTAAACATTAAACATAATTGGCCATATACCAACATTTAGTAAAGAAAAAATATAAAAAAAAAATTCTTTAAAATTCATTATCTTCCTATATACATGTATTTACACAGAACTCCTCTTCTTTAAGAATAAGATTCAAGTAGTCTAAAAATGGCCACGATTATTGAGTCCTCTTAATGTTCACTGGTTCTAAGCGATAGTTTAGGAATGCTTTCAATAGGTTTTCATTTCGGTTTTACTACCATTTCATAAATTATACAAATTTATAAATGAATAAACGATTTTGTTTTGGTTGGACATTACGTTGTTTATATGTCAAAGACCAGACCCTCTGACCTTAGGGACATACATTTTAAATTTTGGTAAGGCTTAACTATAATGCACTCATATTACCTTATATATTCTCATAGTAAAGAGTATGATAATAAATTCATGATATATAAGTATATTATAAATAAGCTAAAAAAAGCAATCGTTTAAGCACAAAAAACCGCACTACTAATGGACGAACTCGCAAAAGAAGTCCAGGGTCGAGATGGCATTCAAGAGCGTCTAGAGCTAGTTCAAGAACAAGCTAATGATACTGTTTATTCTGTAACTGAAATAAATAATTCACAAGAAATTATGTCCAGAGAGATTAGCCGCCTCAAAGACTATGTCATTAAACTAGAATTTAGGGTTAATGTACAAGAGAAACAAATTCTTGAATTAAAATCTCGTTCAATGGAAAATAATGTGATAATAAGTGGGCTCGATGAAAAACCAAACGAAAATCTGGCAAGCGCCGTAAGGGATGCTTTTATGCAGGAACTGGATCTAGGCGTGGAAGAAGTTGATTCGTTCCATATTCTCAACCTTTTTAGACTGGGAGAAAAAGACCCTACGCACAAGAGAAAATATCCAAGACCCATCTGTATCCAGTTTGGATATAAAACTCACAAAGACAAAGTAATGAGTAGAGTGAGGGTCTTAAAAGAAAAGAAATCCCATATCCGATTGGCTGTCCAACAACCCGAAGAAATACGCGAAAAAAGGAAACGTCTGTACGATATCCAAAAAAAGTACTCAGCCAAAAATGTAGAAACAAAAATAAAAGGAGACAAACTGATTTTCACCAAAAGTGGAAACGTTTATCGGGACAAAACAGGAACTAGACCAACAGCCGAGGAAGTTATCTCAGGTGACCAGGTGAAGATAACGGTAAACAAGGGCAAACACATTGAAGACAACCAAAACCGGTTCGAGTCGCACGCCACGGCAGTGAATTCGTACAAACAGGTCAAAGAGTCGCTGATCGAAATACTCAGGCTGCCAACAATATCCAGCGCAAGTCACAATGTGTACGCCTACCGGTTCGCAGGCAGTGATGGTATGGTACATGAGGGTTCTGAAGATGACGGCGAGCATGGGGCGGGGAGAACTCTGCTTAGCGCCATGAACGACAACGGAATCCAGAACGCGCTGATTGTGGTCTCCAGATGGTTCGGAAACAAAATCGGTATGCGTCGCTTCACCCATATCGTTGATGCGGGTTTGAGCGCCGGGAAAAACACAAATCCGTCCTAGCCAAAATGTGTTGACGTTGAATGCAAGTGCGTAAGCACTGCTACATACATGTACTTACATGCGAGTTTTTCTCTTCGACATTCCGTTGACTGATGTAATCATATTTTACGTGCTTTGGATTTATTAATTAATTCTTCAACTGATTGAAATTGTATTTATCTATTCATATATATACTTTTTTTGTATTTATCTACATGTATTAATTTTCTGAAACATGTTTTTGATTTTTCAAAACATTCCGGAATTTAATGAGCTACTTTTTATCTACCCGTGAATTGATTAATTTACTCATAATAGAGATACTCATTTTTTGTATTTCCGAATTTACTAACCATGCTTCTGATGTTTTTTTTTCTTCTTTTTTTTTAAACAAAATTACAGTCCGGAAATTTTTTGGTCTCTGGGCTTGTTCGGTTTTGTATTCCGGAAGTATTTGTATCGGTTCTACTCTATTTTTACCGCATACATACCAACATCCGGTTTGATTTGCTCTAAGAGCAAGAGCAAACGAGGTATGATTTCTACCTTTTTTTATCCATTTCTATTTGTTTATTAAACCTTACATATTCAGCCACTAGTCCTTAGGTGGTAGGAAATGCATTCTCCTTTTCCGAGTTAATTATTGACTGTGCTTTTTTATTTTTTTTTACACTATTACTAGATTGATAGGTTGCAGGATTGTAAATTTGCACTAGCGTTTGCATAGGATATTATTTTATACAATGCAGCCTGTCTCCCTTAAATATATTCTTATTAAAATAGGAGGGAATGTATTTGATACTTCCTGTCCGTTTCCATAAAATGTATTATTTTTCAAACTTTTTTTTTAACTCTACCTGAACATAACTTTAACATATACAGGTTTATCGGCAGCTGTATAGCATGCCAATGTTTACAAATGATAAACAAAACCAATTCATGCGCCGAATCAACACCTTTGCAATGTCATAGCACTTTTTTCTCTTCTATACACTATATATCTCTTTTAACTGTCTTCTGCAGGGGTAAAATATTATTAAATAATCCTAATGGACAACAAAGCACTTAAAGAAAACAAGTTAAAAATACTATCAGTAAACTGCCAAGGGCTTAATGACTTCCATAAGAGGAAAGATGTTTTCAGAAATCTTAAAATAAAAAACCACAATATTTATTTCTTGCAAGATACACATTTTAGTGAAAAAGATGAAATGTTGATACAATCTCAATGGGGAACTAAATCTTTCTTTAACTCATTCAGAACAAACTCTAGAGGGGTGGCAATTCTTTTAAATAACAATTTTGAATGTAAAGTACATAACATAGATAAAGATGATAGTGGTAATTATCTTATATTAGACACTACTGTTGAAAATATGCACCTTTTACTGGTAAATATATATGGCCCAAATTCAGATACACCAAATTTTTACTCAGAACTAAGGAATAAAATTGACTCTTATCTTAATACACAACATATTATAATTGGAGGTGATTTCAATTTAGTAATGAATAAAGACTTAGACTCTATGAATTATAAACATCTGAATAACCCAAAAGCAAGAATAGAAGTTTTGAAATTAATGGAGACATTTAATCTTGTGGACATATTTCGGGAAAATAATGCAAATTTAAAAAGATACACATGGAGAAGGAAAAGTTCTATAAAACAAGCCAGATTAGATTTTTTCCTTATATCTGAAACTCTAACAAATAGAGTACCGCATGTTAAATTTGAAAATAGCTATCGTTCAGATCATTCCCCAGTAATTCTTGAATTTAAAGTAAATGAATTTATGAATGGGAAAGGCTTTTGGAAATTCAACAATTCCCTATTAGTTGATACAATATATATTAACTCTATAAAAAAAATAATTAGGGAAGTAAAAAGACAATATGTTTGTCCTATATACAATATAGATAATTTAGATAATATAAGAAATGAAGATATCCAATTTATAATTGAAGATCAACTTTTTATAGATATTCTTCTTACTGAAATAAGGGGTAAATCCATTTCATACTCTGCTTTTAAGAAAAAAAAATCAAATGAAAGAGAAAAGGAATTAGAAAATGAGATTACATGTCTTGAGCAGAACTTCACGGAAAACTCCTTAGATTTATTATCGAACAAACAAGATGAGCTTCTCAACATAAGAAAAAATAAATTAAAAGGTAAATGTATCAGGTCAAAGTCTAAATGGATTGACGAGGGAGAAAAGCCGTCCAAATATTTCATTAACCTAGAGACTAGGAACTACATAAGTAAACAAATACCAAATATTGAAAAAGATGATGGGTCGGTTATTTTCGATCAAATGAAAATATTAAAAGAAACTAAATCTTTTTATGAACACTTGTATAAGAAAAGAGAAATTATAAATGAAGAAAGTTTCCATGAAAAGTTAAATAAAATTAAGTGTCCTAAACTTAATAGAGAAGAGTCAAATACCCTTGAAGGTCCTTTAACTGATACAGAAATTCTGAATTTCCTTAAGAAAATGAAAAATGAAAAAAGTCCTGGCCCTGATGGTTTTACAAGTGAGTTCTTTAAATTCTTCTGGAGAGACTTAGGAATATTTATCACAAGAGCAATAAACCACTCTTTTCAAATAGGAAACTTTTCAGAAATAAATAAACTAGGTGTTATTACATGCATTCCCAAATCTGGAAAACCTAAACAATTTCTGAAAAATTGGCGTCCCATTACTTTACTAAATGTTATTTACAAGCTAGCTTCAGGAAGCTTAGCTGAACGCATGAAAACTATTCTAGATAAATTGATAAATAATGATCAGACTGGATTTTTGAAGGGAAGATTTATTGGGGAAAATATAAGACTTATATATGACCTTATGTATTATACAGAGCATTACAACATACCTGGCCTTTTAATGTTAATTGATTTTGAAAAGGCTTTTGACACCATCTCATGGAGTTTCATCTCAAAAACACTAGACTTTTTTAATTTTGGACCCTCCTTCAAAAATTGGATAAAAACATTCTATAACGGAATTAAGGCATGTGTGATTCAAAATGGTATAATTTCAGAATACTTTTATCCAGAAAGGGGCTGTAGACAAGGTGACCCAATATCTCCATATCTCTTTCTTCTCTGCACTGAGATTTTAGGAATATAATTAAGAAATGAAAAAGACATCAAAGGTATAAATATTGATGGGGAAGAATACAAAATATCTCAATATGCAGACGACACATCAATTATAATGGATGGTACACCACAATCATATGATGGCATTCTTAGGGTTTTAGACTTTTTCGCACAAGTATCAGGCTTAAAAAATTTTTTTACAAAAACAAAAATGGTTTGGATTGGTAGCAAAAAATTTTCAAAGGATGTATTTCATCAGTCACGATGGAAACTTAGTTGGAACAATTTAAATTTTGAGCTTCTAGATATCAAATTTTCAGTTAAATTAGATGAAATGGAGGAATTAAATTATTTACCAAAATTGTCTGAAATTAGAAGATTGATAAATCAGTGGAAGTTAAGAAAGTTAACACCAATTGGTCGAATTACGATAATCAAGACACTAATAATACCAAAGCTAAATCATTTGATACTAGCATTACCCAACCCAAAAACTGAATACCTAAAAACTTTTGAACATGATATTTTTCATTTCCTATGGGGATGTAAAGTTCATAAATTAAAGAAAAGTACAATTATACAAGACTATAATCATGGGGGTCTCAAAATGGTTGATTATGGAAATTTTATCACAGCACTCAAAGCTACTTGGATGAGAAGACTAATTAAAACTGATACAAAATGGGTAAAGCTTTTAGAATCAATTTTGAAAATAAGTATCTCTGAAATATGGAGAAATGGTCCTGATTATTCGTACCTTCTATGTAAAAAATTAGAAAATTCTTTTTGGAAAGAAGTGCTCCTAAGCTGGTTAAAAATAATTGAACAAACGCCACTTAGTAGACCCCAAATTATAAATAATAATATATGGCACAATCCCAAAATCACCATAGACAATAAATCAATATTTATCAAAAGTTATGTTAATAAAGGATTTATTTTTGTTAGTGATCTGCTTAATATAGATGGAACGTTTAGAAACTTTGATGAATTGAATCACATTAATCCAAAGACAAATTTCATAGAGTATGCAAGTTTAAGAACTCAGTGGCGGATCCAGCGCCGGCGCGCCGGGCGCGCGCCCCCCCCGTTTGATTTTTTTTTTTTTTTTTTTTTTTTTGTGGATGATTTTTTTCTGATCATATAAAGTCATGCTTTACTTTAATATTAAATTCAATTTGTAAAATGAAAAATACAAAGATTTATAATTTGTAGGCATATTCATGTAGAAGTGTTATTTCATTCGATATAGTTTAGTAATTACACCTATAATTGTGTACGATATTTTGAAGTATTTCTTGTTTTTATTTATTTTAATTATTTACGACCGACAAACTCATTGGTGCAAATTTTCTCCTGGACAATTATGACAAATAACAATATTATTGAGTAAAATTGCAAAAGCCTACAAAATGAACAAAATTTAGTTAAAAGTCTTATCCCAGATACAATGATATAAATACTTCTTATTTGTAAGAGCTCAATTGAAACTTTCTGCAGCTTTTGTTACTTCAAAATTAGATGTCTCATAACATTTTGGTAACATTTCTAGTGACTAAAATGACGGGAATATAAGTAAAAATTGGCCCTCCAGACAACATGATTTTGCCTTTCAAAATATCTAGATTTCAGGAGCTTCCGGGGGCTTCGCCCCCTGGACCCCCACCAGGTCTTCGCCCTGGACCCACTGGGGGCCTCAAGGCCGCCCCCAGACCCCCTGCCTTTAACTGCGCCCCCCCGTTTTCAAATTCCTGGATCCGCCACTGGAACTGCAGTTACAACCAGACTACATACACAAGATATACACTTACCAAACCTACAGAACACATTATGATATGGACCAATTGTCCCTAATCATATTCTATTGTTTATTAATACTTGTAAAGGTTGTAAACCCATGTACAACATACTATTAGACAAAAAAAGAGAAATATGTACATCGATATCAAAATGGAGAGAAAAGGGTTATAACTATTCACAAACTTCTTGGAGTAGAATTTTTGAACTCCCTTTTAAGTGTACACAGGAATCAAAACTACATTGGCTGCAATATCAAATACTTCATAGGATTGTCCCTACAAATAAATATCTTTTTAATATAAAAAAAGCAGAATCTGCTGTTTGCACCTTTTGTAAAAAAGATGAAGAAAGTATTGGTCATTTATTTTATGAATGTATTTAAATATAGTAAAAGAATTGTGTTGTGATGTTGAAGAGTGGATTTTTACACAGTTTGAAATCTCGATTACATCTGATATTCAATCAGTTCTTTTTGGAAAATACAAAAATAAAGAAAGTTATAAATTTTTTAACCTGATAGCTCTTATTGTGAAGCAATATATTTTTTCATGTAAATATAAAAGTAATCCGATACCAAATATACATGCCTTGAAAAAGGTCATAACAGAAAGAATCTTAACTGAAAAATATTTGCTGTTGAAAAGATGTAATTATAAGGAATACGAAAGCCACTGGCAGAATATCTGTGAAAAATTGTAGTTATAGAGATAAGTTTAATTTTTCTGTTTTTTGTTTTTTTGATCGATGTGAACCCTCATACCATTTCATTTGTTTTCAGTATAGCATAGTCTATACTTGTATTGTAATCCACCTACATAATCTCTCTCTCTCTCTCTCTCTCTCTCTCTCTCTCTCTCTCTCTCTCTCTCTCTCTCTCTCTCTCTCTCTCTCAAAATCAGCTTCACTTCATATGAAATATACAAAACTGTACTATTAAGTAGAAATAGTAAAAAGACTATGTAATATGTTTATAAAAATGTTACAATCATTATTATGATACATATGTACATATGTTGTGAAATGAAAAACCCAATAAAAAAAAAAAACAAAACAAAAAAAAAACCGCACTACAGACGTTGCATGGCGACAGATGGCAACGGATACAAGAAGGTCAATCCGGTTTTAAAAAATCATATTAAAAAGTTTCAATTGTTAATCACCATAAACTAATTACTAATGTTTATTTGCAAAATTGTATAATAAGTGGAGGGTAGTATAATAAAAAGAAGAAGAATGGCATCCACTCGCTTATCCTAATTGCAACTAAACATGTTAGCACAAACATCAATTGTCTTGTTTGTTGAGGGAATCGATTTAATATTCCACGGCTAAATAACATAGGTAAACCAAACGCTCAGCTTTAACAGTTTTCTTGTCAATATTTGACAGGGAAGGGCCCCCCCGTCTTGTTTTCTAAAAGGTTGCAATGAGATTGATTTCAAGCATTTCAACCACAACGGGGAAATTGCAGTAAAAAAATTGAGAATGATATGACATTGATCAAAACAAACAATATCAAAAAACAAGAACCACTTAAGTAATAGTAGCCAATCCATTATTTTGGTATCTTAATGTTATTATTTTTTTTTTACATATTTTTTTTATTATTTGAGATACTGAGTACCCTAATGAATTTCTTTGAAACGACTTCTGAAACCGAAAGTACAACTGATGGTATTTTTAGTTATACCGTGACACAAAGTGCATTGTGTTATGCTGCGTGGGCGGTGTCAGAAACGACAGCATAACTCAAAAAATAAAACGAGGAAATTAAGGTTTCAAAATCCTAGTGAGGATAATTTTATTGTTCGATTTGAGTATTAAATACTATTGCGTAAGTAAATGTACATATAATATAACAAGAGGTAAGTAATTCAAACGATGTTATGGGTATGATAAACGAGCATGACTTCCATGTTTGTGTTGATTTCAACATTCTTGATAAACAATATATATAATAAGTAGTAAATCTAATAAAGGATCCTTTAGGGATGAAAATGTATCAAAATGATTAGATGTTTAATATAATTTAATGCATATGATTCTAACAAAGACTATTTAAAGTCTAAGGCACAATACTCCAAAACTTATATAATGCAAACTTTCTCTGTAAACTATCTTCAAGTTGGAGTTGTTTGTTGTTAAAAGGTGATCATGATCATAATGTTACATTTACAGAATTATGCTAGCGATATGCAGACAAAAAGAACTACAAAACGACCTATAAACCTAGGCTTCCCAGTCAGCAATGTAACTTTTATAGTAGAGGATCAACGTATCCACGTTAATAAGGCGACCCTTTCTGGAAACTCACCTGTATTCAATGCCATGTTTAACGGCCACTTCAAGGAAAGAACGGCAAAGGAGATTGTTTTACAAGGAAAAAAGGCAGCAGATGTTGTGGAGTTTCTGAAATTTTTTCATCCTATGAAGAAACAATCTATAACAGGTAAACAATAAATTAAATAAACCAAAAAAAAAAACCCAGATATGCATTTTATAACGAAAGAGCAGGCATCTAACAATGTCAAATTATTTTGAAACAACTTTTTCAATTGGTGTACGCTTTTGGCATAGAAAGATGAAACTTTGAAAAGGATGTTTAGGAGGAAAGTAAATTTTATTCAGTTCCTTGGTATCTATTTCAATGATATACTTTCATCTAACTTAACATTTTTTTTTTATTTAAGATGCTTCATTGTCTGTGTAAAGTGATTGCATAATGTAGTAAACGAAGATATTTCTCTTTAATGCTATGTCATGTTTTTGATCAGTTCTAAGTCTGGAATCAATAGCCATATCTTATTGAGCAGGCACAGCAAATATATATATGTAGCTTAAATGTTCCTCAACGAAATTCCTTTTAAAGATTTTACTTTAAATAAAATGAAATTGCAGAACGGGACGAAAAATGCTCACTAGCTAGAGACCTGAAAATACTGCAAATGTTTAAAAAAATTAAATGCAATAAATAGCTCTGTACCTGTTTAGGATTAAATCATTTTTCCTTTTTAATTTGTCCTAAACAAGGGCTAGAAAAAAGTGTTGGTCTATATTGAAATACAATTTATAGTCTAGAAGTATCATTCTGACATTAAAAGTTACAAACGCATTTTTACTCAGCATTTAGTCATCAATATAAATATAATGACGTACTTCCGATATTTGTAAATATTTTGGGAATTCCCTCTGAACAATTCCGCTACACGTCATTGGTTTAAAAGTATAGCACGTCGCATGAAACCGGTTGATAACCAATATAACACATACTAATTTCCTTACCACAAAGGCTTTATAAACACCACTTATGTATAGTTCAAATGTATAGATGAGTTTATAATTTAAAATCAAAGGGTATGTTTAACAACTTACCGACTTTATAGGCTCAATATTTCAATTAACGATTTGATAAACTTTTTTTGTTTTCCCTCGGACTGAAATGTCACATTTTCATTGGTTTAAACATGGCACGTGATTGCCTCATATATCTCTATGTAGGCTCCGTGAGGATTAATAGTAGGCAATATGGCCGTCATTGGCCGCCGCTTCGCCTACTCATCTCGACATTTCATATTTTTTAATACAGAAACCGAGTTCCGTAAGTTCTTAATATATTTTGAGTTGTTGCCCTTTGGAATTATTTTTAAATTAGAGTAGTTGCCCTTTGAATTGACGTCACATATTGTTGTGTCTGCTGCGTTCGTGTAGAATGGCATCCAGATTTGTGCTAAGCACTGCAGAGGAAAAACAGGAAAAACGATTAAAATTGAACAGTAGCAAAACTGTACAGGTAAACAAAGGAGCGGCTAAAGTTTTTAAGGAATACTTGAAAGTAAAAGGCGAAAATGAGAACTTTCAAGACTTTGACAACGTGAAATTAGACGAGATGCTAGGCCATTTCTACATGGATCTACGTAGAGAAGATGGGTCACATTACAAAGTAAATTCCCTGGAGACAATTCGCCATGGCATAAACAGATATTTGAAGTCACCCCCCCTTCAACAGAAAAGTGGATATAGTGAAGGATTCCTCGTTTACCGATAGCAACACTTGTTTTAAGGCTGTTTTAGCCGAAGCCAAAAGAATAGGGAAGGGAGACGTGGTTCACCATTCTATTATCTCAGACACCGACTTGAAATCATTGTATACAAGTATGCATCTGTCTATCAATACACCACAGGGTCTCTTCAGTAAAGTGCAGTTTGACATCCGAATGTTTTCTGCAGGCGGGGGAATGAAAACATGCATAACATGACCAAAATTATGTTCCGAGTTGAAACTGACGAGGACACTGGTCGAAAAGTCGTGAAAAAAGTCGTTGATGAATTAACTAAAAACCATCGTTTGGACAAAGAAACTTCTTCTGGAATTATGCCAGAAATTAAAGGTTTGTTTTGCTTTTAACTGTGTCTACTCTATTTTTTAAAAGAATTGAGTCATAGAGAAAATCTTATCATACTTATAAATTCTTATTTAAAAATCTATCAATATTTATATGTATTTGTTATCTTTATTGGTAGGATCAATCTACTGTCCAGTTTTGTCCTTCGGGATGTACTTATCAAAGCTCCATCCAGAATGTGACAGGTAATTTTGATTGACACAAAATATATTAAATTTTATGACTGAAAATTTATGTGTATCTTGTTTTGAGTTAGAAATGTTCCCTTTTACAGGCTATGGCAGCGACCAAAAGAGAGTTTTCTCGAATCTGATGCAGTGTGGTTTTGTAATGTCCCTGTTGGTGAAAAGAAATTAAGGAGTTTTCTCAGCTCCTTGAGCAAGGCTATTAACTTGTCAAAAGTATATACAAACCATTCCATAAGAGCAACTGGAGCATCCATTCTGTCCAAGTGTATGTATGGACCCTCACAAGTAATGTCTGTCACTGGACACGAGTCCGTACAGTGCCTGGGTGTCTATCAGCAAGTTAGTGATGCAGAAAAAATTCAGATGGGTGAGTCTATCAGCGAAAATCTTGCACCAACATCCAGCTTGCCAATGTTACCAAGTACCAAGAGGCTTGCTATTATGGCTAATTCATCATCTTCATCAACGGTTTGTGAAAATCAAATAGTGGAATGCGATCTTAGCGGGTGGCAAATTGATCAACTTTTCGCAGATTTTGAAACGCAGAGTCCAGTTGAAGAGAAACGACCATTCAGACCAATATGCTTCAGTAACTGCACCGTGAATATCGGTAACATCAACGTTAACACAAAATAGTTCAGATAAAAAAATGCAGAGATTGGAGTGGTTTTAATTGTTTATTATAAAATGTTTAAAATATTTTATTGTTGAAAAACTGTTTGTTACTGATATAAAGATTGTTGAACTTTATTTACTGTTGAAAAAATAAAAATGTGTGGAATTTAATTATGTGATCAACACTTCTTGCGAGTAAATGTATCACTAGATAGTCCTTGGGAAAACAAAACACTTATTAGGTTAGTTATATTTCCGTAGTGTGTCAGTAACTAACCTAATAAGTAATAATGTTACCCCCCCCCCCCCCCCCCCCAAAAAAAAAAAAAGAAGAAGAAAAAAAACCCAAAACATGAATAATTACTTTTAATTTTAATGTTTTATTCACTCCAAACACCTGCGAGAAAAAAAATGAGAGAAATCAATTCATGTTTAGTATCCCATCCCAACGCGGTAGTCAAACAAATTTCTCCCCAGATATGTATAAATGCAGTCAAATATTTTTGTGACCACACGTGAAAGATTTTGTGATGTTAAGGCATTCTTCACATGTATAAGTACCCATAGAATAATTTTTAAAAAAAAGTATCATTATGATGTTAGATTTCCATCAATTGCTGAAAAAGCATCGTTCCCGCGTTAGAATATACATGTCATAAAAATAAACAAACTTATTATATTTGTCCTCATATTCTGAGTGAATCTTTAAACAGAGTCAATGGAAGATGAACACATTTTTTTTTTAAATAATTCGAAAAACCGGTGTTGTGTAGTAGGATTTAGACGCCTCCTCCCTAAATGAACAATAATTATGAAAAAATATATAAATGTTGTTATTTTCAAATATCTCCTTAAAAATTCAACTTTATACTTATTTCAATAACGCACAATTTGAGGAGTGTGAAATTAGATTATAATTGTAAAATAATTATAATTGCTGCCTTAAAATAACGGTACAATATATTTTTAAAATGTAATGTATCTATATATATATATATATATTAACTCAAAATAACTTTACAACATGCTTTTTTTCCTTAAGCAATAAAATGACTTTTTCTCAATTGATTTGGAAAATATTGACACAATTTAGGCTTTAAAATGCTAGTTATTCAACTATGTGTGTATTCAAATTGTTATCTAACAAATGTGAAGAAAGAAACTACCGAGCCAAAAAAAAAAATGCGTAGGTGCGAATGTTTTGTAGCCAACTTGGCTGACTATTAATTGTATATATTTAAAAATAATCGAAAATGTCGACTTCTACTGATGTGAAAAAAAGATTCATTTTTATAAACGAGTCACAATTTTAGAGAAAAAAGGAAATCTTTTTTTTAATGGATTTGTTAAGATATATATTAGTGTAATTTGGATATATTCAATAAGAATTTCGTATGATCGCTTGATTATATCTTTGATAAGGGCCATGAATATTTAATATACATTCTTTCTACTCAATATTGATTAAATTTCTTTTGGTAATATACAATTAAACCATTACAAAATATGTACATGTACTAAAGAGTGACATAAGAATTCTTATAATCAATTATATATATTCTTGAAGACATTCAAATGTGAAGATTAATAAAAATTAACCCTTTTCACAAAGCAGTTACCAGAACAGTCACCAAAAATATAAAATGAACACAGCTCTGGAATTCCCAAGTGCTAGTTTCTTGTCCTGTGAAACATTTGATCGATGTTTAAAGTTAAAAGAAATATTTTTTTCCATAAAGTAAACTGTTAAGGAGACTCGGTGGTCAACAACTTACCTGTATAATCTACCTTAAAATTTGCAACAAATTACCTGTCAGATATATCTTAAATTTTAAGATACGATTTTTTTTAGCTATAACTTATTACATGTATATAGTAAAGAAAAAATGTATTAAATCTTTTAAATTTAAGAATTTTCCTATATCTTTATGCAGAGCTCTTCTTCTAAAGAAGATCAATACAGTCTAAAAATGGCCACGACCACCCAACCCACTTAAAAGGAAAACAATCAGACAAAGCTAATACGCTCAAAGAATTGAACCAAAAACTAATCACCTTTTTAACATCTTATTTTTCATCTTTTAAAAAAAATTATTTCTTAAATCATTTGCTCAGTTGTAATTTTATTTTATTTAAATTGTTTTAAGGTGCAATTTTTTTAAAAATATTAAATGGCAAGATTTACAAATCTCTAAACTACAAAGGCTGCATGTACTATCAGAAATCTATAGGTTTCCCCAAAAGATGGTAGTCAAGAGACATAACTTATGCAAAGTTTGGATTGACAGTACACTACCAGGGAATAAGTAAAAATGATAAATATTATGATAAAAATCATACAATTGTTCTATCATCTGAATAAACTAATTCGTTTTGAAATGTGTTATTCTTTCAGAGGATAATGTATTGCAGATTCTTCCTTTAGCACACGAATACCAGTGCGACCTATTGACGGAATGTGAAAATTTCATGACTAATATGTGTAAACCAAACACACAACTGACAGTTAGCACGCTTCTAGACTTCATCTTGACTGGAGAAATGTACGGTTTAACGAGATTTCTTAAGGTTGCTGTTGAATTCTGTGCCCATGTTGATTTCGAACTTCTTAATGGGAAAAAGATTCAAATGGGCTTTATCGATGAATATGGTAATTGTTTGAGTTACCACAAAGCGGAAGATTATACCATTGCTGAGAAGTTTTTGGAAATTGAATCAGAAACTCGCTACGCAATAGCAGAGAAGAGACTTCAGTATCTGGAGTGGAAAACAAAGCTTTGCAAATCAGACGCATTGAAAGACGATTACACAATTCCATTATCATAAAAGTACATTAATATCATCTACCATCCAAGCATTTTCAATCATAAAACTTAAACAAGCAACGTTGTATATATTCTAGCAAAATTACTCATGCTTTCTAGATTTGTTTATACTAATTAGGCCACTTAATTTTTGATATAATATGCAATAATTATAGGTCAAAGATATGGTTGTTCGAATTCTTTCAAATCCAATATAAACATATTGATGACATGCCAGAAACCACGAAAAGTTGGACTTTATTTTGTGCTTTAGAAGTTTAAGTACGCAAGTTTTCCGTGTGTCATTTAAATTGATAGTCAAGAAATTTTCTGATGTTGATTTTTCTACGTTGACTCCCTTTTTTGTACCAAGTCGCTTTCATGTTAACCCATATTTAGAGATAAATGACATTGAATGTAAAAAAATTGTATTTACTAATCACAGATAGGGTTTACGAACTTTATACCGGCAATGGACACAGAGCAAAACGAAGTAAAAGGCAATTTACTTTCTCTCTACAAGTAGCTGGTCGGTTGTATGCAAAATTTACTAAAACAAATCCACAAAGTTTACTCTAGATGGAATGCATTCATGATAGGATATTCAATGCATTATGAAGGATACACGATAGAAATCAAACATATCCTATCCATCCTCTTACTGTGTACTAGTAATTCATTAACAAATGATTGGTTTTGTTCAGTCATTTTAAATGATTGTTTTACCAAAACGAATTCTTTTAGCTTGACACTTCATGAAAAAAACGACTTTTGTAATAAATACTTTTGAATAAAAAAAAAAAACCCAAAAAACTAACCCTTTTTTCTTTCAGAGGATGGATCGGATTTGATTTGAGAACAATGTAAGAAGCTGGATACAGGTTAATTTGTAAACTTTATGAAAAGAGGCTCTGTACATGTATTTAGAAAATTGGTAAATATGTGATTTATCTTTTGTTTTAAATTTATGAATTCTTGATTCTTAAGTGTAATAACCTGCGATAATTTGCCCATCTTCCTTTGTATACGTACATTTAGTTTTATGTCAGCAATAACTTTTAGCAAAACGAATTCTTTTAGCTTGACACTTCATGAAAAAAAAAACGACTTTTGTAATAAATACTTTTGAATAAACAAAAAAATAAAACCCCCCAAAAAACTAACCCTTTTTTCTTTCAGAGGATGGATCGGATTTGATTTGAGAACAATGTAGGAAGCTGGATACAGGTTAAGTTGTAAACTTTATGAAAAGAGGCCCTGTACATGTATTTAGAAAATTGGTAAATATGTGATTTATCTTTTGTTTTAGATTTATGAATTCTTGATTCTCAAGTGTAATAACCTGCGATAATTTGCCCATCTTCCTTTGTATACGTACATTTAGTTTTATGTCAGCAATAACTTTTAGCATTTCCCTCCCCTCCCCCCCCCCCCCCCCCCCCCGAACAAATAGAGCCTTGATCGAGACTTGATCGAGATGATAAACTATTCTTGAGAATGCTTTATAGAACCATTTCATTTCAGGGGGAGAAAAATAACACGTAGATGATTTAAATCATTCATTATAGATTGTACAATATTTTTCTTCTAAACATTTCATATTTATGTAATCCCTATATCTAAATCATGATCCCCGGAGTCATAAAATGAACATTGATTTTTAATTTCCAACTTTAACAATATATGTATATACATGTACATAACATTTCTAAAAAACTAATCTATACAAGTATATTTGAAAACCTTCAAATGGTTACTTATTTTATAATGTACAATTCTTACGTAGTAAAAGTTAAGATGCGTGGACATTGTTTAATACATAAAAATATAAACCATATTCATCAGATGAGTACTTCTTTTAATAGAATGCTTAAAAGAGAAGAAAAAAGGATCAAAATAGAATTAAAAAAATATAATAATATATATATAAAAAAATCAAAAATAACAAGAAACAATTAAATCATAGCTACGACAGTTTATCACATATTTTCTATCAATGGCTTTCATTATATTTATATTTACCTTTTTTTATGAGCATACATATTTCGGTTAAAAGCTTTGTGATATGACATTTTTAATGCATATCTATTTGGACTTGCGTTACTTTTATATTCACAAGAAAAAATATATTGTTTCACAATAGGAAACATTAAGTTAAAAAAATCAGTAATGCAAATAAATTTTTTTTGTGTCCAACTCGTTTTTTGTGATATTAATAAACACCAGAATTTCTATTGTGAATCTCGATTGCGAGTTCTCGCTCAATGGCGGACAATAAACAAAGGTGTGATAAAAAATGGACAAAAAACTATCTGAAAATCTAAATAAAACCCCTGAAAAAAAGCTTGCACAAAGTGCCAGATTCAGTGAGGAACACCATAGTATCGGATAAAGCTGCGTCCAAAAAACAGAAAAGAACAGAGAGTTCAGACATGGACTCCCCGCTTGGGGCCCCACCAGGAACAACAGGTATATCAGGTGAACTAAAATCAATACACAAGACCCTTTCTGACATACAGGAAAACATGGGTGCGTCTTTTTACCCCAATGAACCCCAATGATACCCCAATGAACCCCAATGATACCCCAATAAACCCCAATGATACCCCAATGAACTTTGAAATACCCAAATGATACTAAGTATGTTCATAATTGATACACTTAATGAATTTTATGTAACAACATGTTACACAAATGAAATTTCAACTACGTGCCGTTTTCTCACCGATTGGGCCATATCTTGTAATGGGAAATGATTAGAATTTTTCAAGCTAAAATTTGACTCAAAGATTGTTTGTGATCTGTAATTATGTCTTGATGGTAGCTTTGGTCATTTGTGCTAGTTCAACATAACTTTAAGAAAAAGAGACATATCGATTCTTTTCCATTAGAGAAAGACTTTTGATATTTTCATTTGTGAGCTTGCTCGCAGTACCTCAGTGTTTCGTAAAAAAACCCAAACATGATCAAAGTACATTGTATAGATGTATTTAATTATACAAAACATATCCCCAATATTAATAACACAAGGCACCTTTGACGTGTCGGGTCTGATGTATAGATACTA
Organism: Magallana gigas; assembly: GCF_902806645.1. Classification (NCBI taxonomy): domain Eukaryota; kingdom Metazoa; phylum Mollusca; class Bivalvia; order Ostreida; family Ostreidae; genus Magallana; species Magallana gigas. Next base: position 27,989,484 of record NC_047567.1, on the reverse strand, counting down.
AGCCAGTAAATTGAATATATATAGAGCACTGAAAATGGCTAACAACGCGAATTTTCACAATTTCAATTTTTCGTGTCGCTAGCCATTTTCAGTGCTTTATATATGAGCGGACCCACATACGAGGGTTTTTCAGTAATTATTGAGACATTTTCTCTTATTCGTTTAGGAACAAAGATTAACCCTTGACATTTCACAAAAATCTAAATAAGGATAGAGTTTATTGATGTGAAAAGTTTTCTGTCTACGGCATGATTAGATCATCCCTAGTTAGCTGTTCAACGTGCCTTGGACCAGTGACCCGGCGCAAGTTCTGCAAATTTTTTGCAACGTCATTTTAACGCTTCTCATTGCTCCTGTGTTTTAAACACCTTACAAACGAACAGAAAGAAGACTTGTTCTTTATTTCTCATCTTTTGTTTTCATTTCAAGATGTCATCATTTACATTTTCTCTCATTCTTGAATTTTTGTGGAAAAAATTTCGGGTTATTTTTAAACGAAAGTCAAATTACTGTAAATGTCTCCTTCAGTCATTTTGTACATACATGCAATTATTTTAGAACTGTTGACAAAAGTTATCGTGTAAAAAATGCTTGATATTTAGTCCCTTTGTTTTAATTCTAGTAAAACCATCAGTAAAAAAAATATGACGAACTGACGCTCTCTATCCCTTGTCATCGTATAGTTTTTGTTTAAGCAATTGCTTGGCCTTAAAAGGTCTTCTTCTGATATTTCAACCAGTTTGAAGTATATTCGCTGCGCCGCCTTGACGTCAAAATTCAATGTAAAGTCGTTGTCAGATTTCTATTGCTTGGTAAATATATTCGTACCATATTCGTATTTCAACTCAAACATCAGTGAAACTTGGTCAAAAGGTAGTCGCAAAAATTGTAAAATAAACATTTATTATTTGATTTCTTATAACATTAACTGTAAGTGTAATTTTAGCTTAAAAAATTCTAATCATTTCCCATTACAAGATATGGCCCAATCAGTGAAAAAACGGCACGTAGTTGAAATTTCATTTGTGTAACATGTTGTTACATTGAATTCATTAAGTGTATCAATTATGAACATACTTAGTATCATTGGGTATTTCAAAGTTCATTGGGGTATCGTTGGGGTTCATTGGGGTATCATTGGGGTTCATTGGGGTATCATTGGGGTTCATTGGGGTATCATTGGGGTTCATTGGGGTAAAAAGACGCACCGGGAAAACATGGTAAAAAGGACTGAAATAAAGACAGAAATAAAAAATATAATGACCTCATTCTTAGAAGAAATGAAAAAAGATTTCAGACAAGAAATCATTACAGATGTTAAAAATTCAATTTTGAAAGAAATCAAGGAAGAAACTACAAATGATATAAAAACAGCAGTGAAAAAAGAATTTGAACAAAAAATTGAAAATGAAACAAGTGAATGCAAAAAAGAAATCAAAGATAGGTGAGATGGTTTCAATCTTGACCTAGAAAATTTACGCGAAAAATTCAATGCTCAGGCTCAGTCAATAAGACAAATGAGGGAAAGTTTGAACTCCCTTCAATACATGGCAGGTAATGCTTTAACTTTGGCAAACCAGACACAATAATACTCGCAGAAGAGTTATATTAAATTTCTACAATGGAACGAAACACAGAACGAAGATCTCCGGGACATACTGTGCCGCATCATGAAGGAGACGGTGAACGTCGACCTATCACCAGCCGATATTTTAGCCATCCACCGAGTTCCAGGAGGGGGTAGGGACGCACCCAGACCAGTAATCGCCAAATTCCGCGATGCCAAAACAAAGATCCGGATTATAAAGAACCGCTCGGTCGAAAAAGTGAAAAAACACTTCATCATGCATGATCGTCTGACTCCGCTGAATGCCAAGCTGATCCGTTATCTTAAGGATGATTCCAGGATACATTCAACCTGGTATTAGAGTGGCAAAGTATTTGCGTTGGACAACGTGGGAAATATACATAAATTCGACATCCTGGATGACATAACCGAGAAACTAAAGCAACGGCGCTAACTTTTTTTTTGTGTAAGTTTTGTTAATTGCGGAGTCGCAAAAACATTTTGTGAGATCGGGATCTGAAAACGATAGACGCTTCGGGTTTGATGTTTGTTTATTTACAGTTGGTATGGAAGGTGAGAGACAGGGTGCGAGAGTGCTTTTCATTTTCTTTTCCAATTAAACTCCAATATAACTGGATGCATATGGTAGTGGCAAGTGGTTGCTTACAATTTTTCCTTTTTGATCATTTATATATGACATTTGTTTATCTTTCTCCGTTTGAAAATGGTTGATTCTATAAAGATTGCCACAGTTAATTGTCAGGGGTTGGCCACTTTATCAAAACGTCAAGATGTCTTAAATTTTTATAAAACCAAGGGTTACTCTATCATATGTTTTCAAGATACACACTTTATTCCCGAATTTGAGCAATGTGTAGAAGCCATGTGGGGTTATAAATGTTACTTCAACTCTTACAAATCAAATGCAAGAGGTGTCTCTATATTTTTTAAAAATAACTTCGAATTTAAAGTTCATCAAGAAAGAAAGGACAAAGCAGGAAATTTAATAGCCTTGGACTTAATAATTGAGGGAAATATGGTTACTTTGATTAATATTTATGGTCCAAACACAGAAAGTTTTGATAATGAGTATAATTTATACTAGTTGGAGATTTTAATCTTGCGTTAAATCCTGTTATTGATACAAAAAACTATAATACAATAAATAACCCCAAGACAAGAGAAAAATTACTTGAAATTATGGCTGATTTAAGTCTATTCGACTACTTCCGGACTTTGAATCCTGACAAAAATGTATATACATATTCAATGGTTACAGTACAGATTACTTCATAGAATTCTTCCTGTAAACTATTATTTGAAAAAAATCAATGTTGTATCTTCTGATTGCTGTTCCTTTTGTGAATGTGATGTTGAGACAATCCAACATGTGTTTGTAAGCTGTGAAAAAATACCAACAATTTGGAGCAACCTAAGCATGCATATTTACCAATATACTTCTATACGCATTGGTTTCAATGTTATTAATATTTTATTCAGTGAACTCCCATTGTCAAAAGACAATGAAGTTGTAAACTTTATAATTTTGTATACAAAACAATATATATTTTGTTGTCTTAAAAAACATATACTGCCTAGTTTATCAGGGCTGTTGTTTTATCTATATAACAATTACAAAGTTGAAAAATATATTTCATGTTAGAAATTTCAAATGAAAAAGTTTACCAACTACTGGCATGTATGGAAACATATATTTGATACAATTCAATAATTTTTCATCTTTTGTTTCTTCTTTGGTTACTATTAATATTAACTTATTGTCATTATTAAACAAGCAACCACTACCAAATCTGGGTGAATGTGAGCATGAATGTGTGAGTGGATGAGTCAAAATTGGCTTTGAATTATATCATTAAAATGACTGTATGCATATGAAAAATTATAAATAAAAAAAAATAATAAAAAAGGAACACACGGTTAGTTATATATTGATATAAAGAGGGAATAAATCTAAAAACAGCGCACTTTTCTGTGATTAATGACTATAAAATTTTTTCAATGGGTGGCACTATGGCTCTCTGGTCGTCCATCCAATTTTTTAATAGTAGTGGGCTACAGATCTGCAGCTATGGCATACCCTATTTGATATTACAGAAATGTATTGTCGTAGCAATATTAACCAACTAATATTAGTTCAATCAAAATGATGTCCAGAACAATCTAAAACCGTGCATCTTCACTAGCCAAGGGTTTTCGGTCCACTTTGCTCCCCATAACCCTTGGCAGATCTCATTACGAAACCTCGGTGACAAGATCCGTTCATTGATTGGCTGCAGCTGCGAGTAGCTAATCCAATCGCATCGTTGTGAACAAGCGGTTATAAATAAACTTTCAAAGCAACAAACCGTGATCTTTGGTAAAGCATTCGGTGCTTTTCACAAGTTGAGGCACAAGTGCTAAGTATAGTACCTCTACAAGGATGGTTTAACCAGATCACTTTAAAAAACGATATATTTCACTGGATTATGCTCGTGGATCGTAGCATGGGAAGTAAATGTTTACATGGCGAAAGAAGAGGTTGCCTATCCCGTTAGTATATACGCCACCGCTTATGTTTATTGCTTTTAACGGTCAAATAGGCTGTATTTTATTTAAATTCTAACGTCCACAATAATTACGAGAACGATACCTGATTTTTATGGCTGAAATGCATTTATATATTAAAGACTCTTTCATTCTCGTTACAAGTCCTTACAAACTGACAAACACTATAAATAAATCATCTCTTGCTTTCACTAGTTTATATCTTCATTTCTATCTAATAGCACCGTTAATTATGTTCCTATTCTCGCTAGTCAACATGTTTTCAAGTTGTATTTACGCCGAAGCGGGTATATATTACCCGTTTTTCATTCCATTAAAATGTAAATATACAAGGGGCACAACTCAAGTTGCTCCCTAGATAGGACCACCGCATCACCGAGTTTTCGTATTGAGATCTGCTAAGAGTTTATGGGGAGCGAAGTGGACCGAAAACTCTTGGCTATCGAAGATGAAAAACGTGTAATATGTCTGGATAATTCATTGAACTGTATATTTCTGGCCTTAATGTTAACTTTTAAAAAAATCAAAAGATGTGTTATACCCCAAACTTGCTATAGTAAAAATCAATTGGAGTGAACAAAAGCCTTTGTTCTTTGGTCATGTACAATAACTTCTGACTACAAATAGTATCCATATATCTATCACTTCACTAATGGATCAGAGCTGAATGAGACAAAAGTATTTTTTACCAGAAAAAAATCAGAGCTAACAGACACTTAAGTCAGTTACAATAAATAAATCATGAATAAAAATTCTTAAAATCCATATACATGAAACTTTTCATACTTTTTTAAAACTCTTCCTATTGAAAATTAATTCGTAGGTCAAGTATCGTTGATCATTAACAGCACATGATATGATCCTGCATCTTTTTTAATTTAGTGAAGGACTTAAAATTAAAGTCAAATACATCAGCTCATAAAGTCAAATAAGCGTAGTTATCATTATTTTAAGGTAGATCGGGATAAAAATGAGAAAGTAAGTATAGTAATAAAACGCTAAAAATTAGAGCACAGTGGTTTTGGGTCACGGAATTCTTTCTTCAAATATTTAAAATGCATCAACTAACTTTTTTTAATGACACTGATTACACAGTGGTTTAAGAGATTAGAGAAACTCAATTAAAGATTATACAGCCACAAAACAAGGGATGTGAAGACCAAAAATGGCTCACTTATTGGTAAGTACGTGCCCATTTCATGCGAACAATCTAATTATATGCCAACTAAGATTATTCATCCACACTGATATATATTTTGGTAACTTTTTAGTATACTCTAGGGAATACCCTACCCCCCCCCCCAAAAAAAAAACACCAAAAAAAAAACCAAAAAAAACAAACAAAAACCAATCAAACGAAAAAACAAAAACCACCAAGAAACAAAAACTAAACACCCTCCTCTTAAAATTCAGTATGACGTTAATGACTTTGATGAAAAATACATCTCGGAATAGTAAACGACAAAATTAAAACCCAGCTATGGCGCAATGGCATAGCCAACTTGTTCAATCAAGTTCAATTTAAATGCTCATCAATTCAGAACAATTCGTGTGGAAAGTCTGGATTGATTTTTATTTGAATAAAGTATGATTATATATTTTAAGCTTTAATGGTCGCTTTCAGAAAATCTGCATCAAAGTCCCCATCACTGCTTTGGTTAAAAGCTACTTACTGCAACTATTAGCCAAAGATCCGTCTTGTATGTTTTCATTATTAATGGACCTATCAACTCATTGCTGAATGAGACATTAGTAATTTATACCAGCAACAAAGTACAAAGCTTACATGATCTTTAGTTAGTCACAATAAGATCGTTTGATGCAAGTGCAAATTAAACGCATTTAATTGATTTTCGAAAAGCACGAAAGGCGTAGGTTTTGACACGTTTCCCAATTATTGCGCGCACGCGGCGAATTCCTCCTCTTTCGCAAGCTATAATTCCTCGCGTTTGCTCAACTAATTGTTTAAAACTAAGTACAAACAAAGAAAAACGCAAGGACCTGTTCCAACAAGACAAGGACGAAGACCACCACAGATATCAAGCGATCCATTCAACGTGGAGGAATGACCCTAGCCGCCCTCCATCACACCTAAGGGGATTATGCAACTGGTACCTCGGCCGCGGAACAGAGCGCCTACGTTCTTGGCGACCGACGATACAACCCCAGGGGAAATGACAAATGACACGGTGGTGTAAACGATATTGCTTCAATTCAAAGCGAGAAATTGTGTACAAAGTTAAAGCACGACAAATGTTATTTGTAAAATAATATGGTCCGATATACTTCCTCGTCGAAATTGGATAGGGGGCGTGACATGCGCTCCGTCGAGCGAAAACGGAGAAGAGTTGACAGAGCTTGTGGAATGGGCGGAGATTTTAAAGCCATAGATCACGAAAAGGGCTATGATGTCTAAAAGACACGGGAGATATAATGTTAAGGACTTGCAATCTCATGCCAACAATCTATTTCAAATTCATAACAAGATGATTCATCCATAGTAATATATTTTATTGAAAGTTTTCATTATACACTTAGCAAAAAACAAAAAGCGAAAAAAAAAAACCCAACAAAACACAAAAAATCAGTATAGCGTTATTGACGTATGGAACTCGGAACATTAAATACGTCAGAAAAACTTCTTTGGTGGAATAAAATACCCTACTTGATTTTAGAAAATTTATTTGTTTACCAAGATTGACAAAGTAATACAAGTTCAATAAAAAAATGCTCTTTTGTTGCGATGACAAACGTGTGAAAAGTCAGGATTGATTTGTATTTAAACATATTTTTATCTGTATCTTCTTAGCCGCTATGGTACCTTTTTAAAAAATTCAAAGGTTAAAGTTTGTGTCAATATTTTAATCACTATTTTGGTAAAAAAAAATTTGGAGTACAAAATGATTTGTGGTGTACAAAATCCACTCACTACAACTATCAACATATAATTCATCTTGTCTGACTGAAAAAATAGATATATTCTCTATGAATGAGACACACGCATTTGAATAGACAAAGTTTAAAGCTAACAGTCACTATAGTCAGTCACAATAAATGAATCATAAATTCTAATACCGAAAATGAATGGCCCAATAATATACTTTTTGAGAATGTGTTTAATTATTTTCACTCAAATAATTTGCAGGACAATTTTCGCAACAAAATATATTATTCTGTTCAGTTTTAAATTAAGTGAAGGTATAACAATTGAATTAAAAACATATCAGTTGATAAAGTAAAATGAGCTAAGTAATCATTGTAGCCAGATGGACTATACTAAGTTGAAAGCGAATTGCTGTTACACACCATATACTTGCAAGCTAACAACAGTTCATAAGCAGTAAATGACCTCTACCGACACTCTGACCTTTAAAATGTTCCCTTATGACAGCCAAAAAAGAAACAGAGTATTGTGAAATTACATTCAAGGGAATACTGTATATTCGATTTCGCTTCTCAAGAAAGTTTTTTTTTATTATTTCTCTCAGTCATTTATGGCAATTAAAAAAAGGTTTATTGTAAATTTTGCACTGTGAAAATAGATCTTTGCAAAAAAGGATGTAAAGTTGGTTCATACTAGAAATACAGACATTTTTCCATGATCAAAACACACGAAAAATAAGGCACAAACTCACAAATGCCTGGACCAGAAGCATTGTGAAGGTTATGGAGAAACACAGCTTGTTAATTATTCTAGAAATTTCTTTCCACGTTGGAGTCTCTTCGTCCACTCGTTTATCTTTTCTTTGACAATCCTCGGTGTCATCTTTTCGTGAAACCTCGTCTTCTAGATTTTCAATTTTTTCCACTGGGTGTACTTTAGATTTAGATGGATGTTTGCGGCTAGCTAGGATATACATTAAGCGAACAAATTTTGTCCACGATTTTGAGACGGGTTTTTCTGTTTGATGATTGTCATAAATACGGAGTGTAAGTATGGACATCAAAACAATGAGACAACTTGTAGAAAACTGGATAAAAATGACAATGTTAGCCACGCTGATCGGTCCTGTTGATGGTAGTCTGTCCGTGATCATGTTGAGGTACAGAATTAATGATAACAACATTGTAAGAGAAAATGAAATCCTCTCTCCTGATGATTCTGGTAGAAAGAACACAAACAGATTCAGAAGACATAGAATAAGCAAAGGAGCAGAAAAGTTTAGTCTATGATGCCAAAGCCTCCGTCTTGAAATCTTAAATGACACTATAATAAAATTGAGGTAAGGTCCATATGTTGTCTCAATGCTGACGCTGTTCACTTCCCATTTCAAATTCTGGTTTGCAAAAGAAAGATTGTACGGTAAAAGGTTTGAACGATTCAACAATATCTTATCTTTTGTTTCCTCGGCTGTTAAATTTAGTTTACATTTATGTTCGTCCATTGGAAAATAAAACGAATTTGCATCACAATTAGTTACGGCAAGTCCTATTTCGGTGAATTTCAAAATGCCGTTTTCGTTAAGTATCGCAGTTTTAAAATTGGAATCACCAGTCTGCAATACCATATTTTCTGTTTTGGTGTTGAGGAGAACGATTTTCGGATGCCACACAAAATGCAAAGGAACTAGGATGGCATCGCTTTCTTTGAAAGAAAAATTTCCATTGGCTATAAATTCATCTTTCCATTCCAAATGTATCACGACGAGAGAATTTAAAGTCCCTGTGGTATCATCATATGACAATAGAGAAAAAAGGTCTATGTCAATATTCACAACAATTGGGCGTTCTTGGTCCTCTATCGGTTTTATATAAGGACACATGTCTTCTTCAAGAAATTTGTAAAGCTTGCGCTGATTTTCAACATTCATCGCTAAAGCATAGGATGAAAATAGCAAGGCAATACACCTAAAAAGAATTCGCATCATGATGTTCTGTCGGAAACCTATGTCTGAATTTTCAAACGGCTTTCAGAAAATATCCAAGAGTATTGTCAAACTGCCTCTTATATATATGTATTGCACCATTTTGTGAAAATAAATCAATGCAGACGATTGTAATGAAATAATTCTCTGAATTTTACGAAAATCACAATCTATTCTTCTATGTAAAATATGTCTTTCATAATGTACCATTACGTGTAAATCAGTCAAAATTATCACTGGGGATTGATAAAAAAGAATTTCCTGAAATTTCAGTATACTAAACAGATGTTTTCTGTATAAAATATTTATTTCATAATTTACCAGCCCGTGTAAAAAAAAAACAAAATTAATGCGGGGGTTTGCGATGAAAGAATTCTTTGAATTTTCGGTAAACCAAAAATATATTTTTTGGATAAAATATTTATTTTGAAATTTACCAATCCGTATGAATCAGTCAGAACTGGTGCTGGGGATTACGATGAAAGATTTCACTAAAGTGCCAGCAACCCAAAAATATCTTTCTGATTGAAATATTTATTTCATAGTGTACCATTCCTTGTTAATAAATCAAGATTGGTGCTAGGGGATTACTACGGAAGATTTCGCAGAATTTTCAGTAAAACAAAACTATGTTTTCTATATACTGGAAAATTGCGATTAGAAAAAAAAGATTTTCAGGAGAATACATTTTACATGTGTCGTTTAATTTTTTTGTAGATTCCCTATATAACAATATATGATTACTGGACCATCGGAATATCAATTCTTTAGACTCCTGTAGCGTGTCTGCCTCGATTACCATACGTACGCAATATTTTTGAAGCTTAGCTTTACTACACTTATTCATTAGTTGCCAGTGATATTTTGTATGTAATGTCTATTTGTCTAGTTGTATCATTATGCAGCAGTAAACACTGCTTTTAAATTGATTAAATATAAAGCTTTTATTGTTATATAGGGAATCTACAAAAAAAATAAACGACACATGTAAAATGTATTCTCCTGAAAATCTTTTTTTTCTAATTGCAATTTTCCAGTATATAGAAAACATAGTTTTGTTTTACTAAAAATTCTGCAAAATCTTCCGTAGTAATCCCCTAGCACCAATCTTGATTTATTAACAAGGAATGGTACACTATGAAATAAATATTTCAATCAGAAAGATATTTTTGGGTTGCTGGCACTTTAGTGAAATCTTCCATCGTAATCCCCAGCACCAGTTCTGACTGATTCATACGGATTGGTAAATTTCAAAATAAATATTTTATCCAAAAAATATATTTTTGGTTTACCGAAAATTCAAAGAATTCTTTCATCGCAAACCCCCGCATTAATTTTGTTTTTTTTTTTTACACGGGCTGGTAAATTATGAAATAAATATTTTATACAGAAAACATCTGTTTAGTATACTGAAATTTCAGGAAATTCTTTTTTATCAATCCCCAGTGATAATTTTGACTGATTTACACGTAATGGTACATTATGAAAGACATATTTTACATAGAAGAATAGATTGTGATTTTCGTAAAATTCAGAGAATTATTTCATTACAATCGTCTGCATTGATTTATTTTCACAAAATGGTGCAATACATATATATAAGAGGCAGTTTGACAATACTCTTGGATATTTTCTGAAAGCCGTTTGAAAATTCAGACATAGGTTTCCGACAGAACATCATGATGCGAATTCTTTTTAGGTGTATTGCCTTGCTATTTTCATCCTATGCTTTAGCGATGAATGTTGAAAATCAGCGCAAGCTTTACAAATTTCTTGAAGAAGACATGTGTCCTTATATAAAACCGATAGAGGACCAAGAACGCCCAATTGTTGTGAATATTGACATAGGCCTTTTTTCTCTATTGTCATATGATGATACCACAGGGACTTTAAATTCTCTCGTCGTGATACATTTGGAATGGAAAGATGAATTTATAGCCAATGGAAATTTTTCTTTCAAAGAAAGCGATGCCATTCTAATTCCTTTGCATTTTTTGTGGCATCCGAAAATCGTCCTCCTCAACACCAAAACAGAAAATATGGTATTGCAGACTGGTGAGTCCAACTTTAAAAGTGCGATACTTAACGAAAACGGCATTTTGAAATTCACCGAAATAGGACTTGCCGTAACTAATTGTGACGCAAATTCGTTTTATTTTCCAAGGGACGAAATAGTAATTTGACTTTCAGGTGAGAATAACTCGAATTTGGTTGCACCAAAAAATAAAAAAAATCACGGATAAGAGAAAAATTAAAAGATGACGTCTTGAAATGAAAACAAAAGATGAGAAATAAAGAATAATTCCTATTTCCGTTCGTTTGTAAGGTGTATAACAGAGGAGCAATAAGAAGCTTTAACTGACGTTGCAAAGAATTTGCAGTTGCGCCGGATCACTGGACGAAGGCACGGTGATTCGCTTACCAGAAATGATTTAATCATGCCATGTAGAAGAAGCTTTTTACATTGTTAAACTCTATCCTCATGTACGTTTTAGTGAAATTTCGAAAGTTAATTTTTTTAAAAAAATAAATGAGAGAAAATGTCTCAATAATTTACGAACAAAATCAAAAGAAATAGAAAAAAGACAACTATAACTATATACAGCAGTGTAATAAAGCGATTAATATTTGAGCAGTCACAAATTGTTTAGCAATATTCCTTTTTGGCTGTCAACGTAGTCCATATATCCCAATCCAACTCGGCGAATCTACTGGGTCAATTTTCTTCGTGATTTCTGTATGAGTATTAATTAGCTAATATTAATTAGCTAAACCCCATTCTGCTTAACAATGACCTCACATAGTGTTTCATGTGTTCGCAAGTGAGATAACCCTTTCTTGTTGAAATCAAAGCTGTGGCTGTTATTCCTCATTGTTGTAACATTTGAAAACTCTGAAATCGAACATGCTATCAACAGCATTACATCCCCAAAAACCAGGAAAATGTTGGCTGCGCATGAACATTAACCCCCACGAATAACTTGAATTTAAGGTATCAGCTAAGACTTGGATACAAAATGAGAACGTTTAGCAATTAAGCACCAAAATAACGAACATAAGGACAGTAATTTTGGTAAAAGACTCTTTTTAATATTTTTTAGATTTATCAACCCTTTATTTACATTACTTCACACATCAGAGAATCTGTAGCAACAAAACATGAACATGGGTCACAGTGACGAAGAAACACGGGATATTTAATGCTAAGTACTTGCGATCTCATGCCAATAATCTAATTAAAATGCAAGACAAGATGATTTACACATATTGACATATTTTTGTTAGCTATTGCAATACACTAATAAAAAAAACAACGTTATTGAAGAAATGAACTTGAAATCTGAAGAAAAGATTCCAGCGATGGCTTAATGTCATAGTCTACGTGTTTTTACAAATTTTCTTTTGTTAATCAAAATTGAAAAAACAATATCCATTAAATTCTGTCTGATACAATTACTCCGAAATGCTTTTGATAAGTCGGGATTTATTTGTATTTGATTATTGTTTAACTATATCCCCAACCGTAGATCTAGCTTTAAAAAACCAAAGCTTAACATTTGTGCCAATATTCTAATCAATGATTTTGATAAAAACTATTTGGGGAAGAACAAGAGCCTTTGTGATGTACAACTGTAGTCACTACAGCCACGAACATTACATTATTCTTCAACTAATGGACCTATTCTCTATGAATGGGATACAAGTATTTGAACCAGCAGCAAAGCTTAAAACAAACAGAAACTATAATAGTCACAATAAATGAATCATAAATACTAATACCAAAAAGAATGCCCCTTGACATATTTGTTGCTAATATATTAAACCTTTTCACTCAACTAAATTTGATGGACAAGTTTTACATTAATCGTAGATTAATCGTATTTTGTTAAGATTTAAAATCAGCGAAGGTACAACAATTCAATTAAAAAAATACATCAAAATTATCTTTTCAATCAAATGAATTAAACAAGCTGACATCGTTATTAAACATCATAGGAGCATTATGTAAGCACAAGCATTAAATACGAAATGTTTCTCTACAGACATCCGAACCTTAAAAAGAAATGTCTTTCTTCATTTTCTTAAAAAAGAACAAAATAAGTTCCATTTTTATAAAATTTCAAATGTATACAGGCAACAATTTTATGACAAAGAAAAAACCCAATAGCATCGCGAAATAATATTCAGGAAAATACTGTATATGCGTGTTTTCGCTTGTCACAAAGCTTGCGTAAAAATGTAAAAGGAGTGTTTTTTGCCTTAATTTTCTTGATATTGTATATTTTGCAATGTAAAATTTAATCATTGCTAAACAATTGATTATACCGCTAGCTAACAAAAAGAAATTATAAATGCTTTCAAGATTAAAAAACACGAAAAACAAGGCACAAGATCACAAATGTCTGAACCAATAGCATTGTGAAGGTTATGAAGAAATTCAGCTTGTTAATAATTCCAGAAATTTCTTTCCAAGTTAGATTTGCTTGGTCTGTCCATTTATTACTTGTTTCACTATTTTCGATTATATCTTTTTGTGTTACCTCGTACTGTTCAATTTCTTCAACTTGGTTTGCGTTTATCTTTGATTTTGATGGACATTTTCGGCAATCCAGGACATATATCAAGCGAACAAACGTTATCCACGATTTTGAGACAGGTTTTTTTGTTTGATGATTGTCATGAATACAAAGTGTAAGTATAGACATCAAAACAATGAGACAACTTGTAGTAAACTGAATGAAAATACCAATGTTAATCAGACTAATCGGTCCTGTTGATGGTAGTCTGTCCGTGATCATGTTGAGGTACAGAATTAATGATAATAACATTGTAAGAGAAAATGAAATCCTCTCTCCAGAAGATTCTGGTAAAATAAAGACAAACAGGTTCAGAAGACATAGAATAGCTAAAGGACCAATAAGGTTTATGAAAAGATGCAAAGGCCGTCTTGAAATTTTAAATGACACGGCAATAAAAGTGTAGTTTAATCCATATATCGTCTCAGAGCTAACACTATTCACTTCCCAATTCACATTATTGTTTGAAAGTTCAATATCGTACGGTAAAAGATTTGAACGATTCAACATTATTTTGTCCTTTGTTTCCTCGGCTGTGAAATTTAGTTCACATTTATGTTCGTCCATGGGAAAGTAAAACGAATCTGCTTCGCAATTAGTAACAGAAAGTCCAATTTCGATAAATCTCAAAATGCCGTTCCGGTATAGAAAGGCAGTCTTAAAATTGGACTCCCCGGTTTGCAGTACGGTATGCTCTGTTTTAGTATTGACGAGAAAAATTTTCGGATGCCACAAAAATTGCAATGGTATTGAAATGGAATCGCTCTCTCCAAAAGAAAAATTTCCATTTGCTATGAATTCATCTTTCCATTCCAAATGTACCATGACAAGAGCATTTAAAGTTCCTGTTGTATCATCATATGATAATAGAGAAAAGAGGATAACGTCAATATTCACAACCATTGGACTTCCTTGGTCCTCTATTGGTTTTATATAAGGACACATGTCCTGTTCAAGAAATTTGAAAAACTTGCGCTGATTTTCAACAGTCATCGCTAAAGCACAAGATGAAAATAGTAAGGCAATATACAAAAGAAGAATTTGTTTCACGATGCTCTGTCTGAAACACATGTCTGCAGTTTTTGAGCGGCTTTAATATATAAGTTTTGATGTGTTTTTAATATAAAGGTACAATATCGAATACTGTTAGTAAAGTACCTAACCTTTCAATGCATCAACTTTGCGAATTCATTTTAAGTGTCGTACTTAACTACGCTTAATGGATTATGAACACACATCAGACAAATCCATTTGGAAAATCAATTCTTCATTGAATTAATACTGTTATGACGTTTTTTGATTGTCACAGCGATGTGTAAAATACTTCATACAATACGACTTCATAATGAACTTAACTCTGTATATTTACCTTTTCTACTCTACTTTCTTTGTTTGTGATAACATAACGGATTAATTGTAAGGCCTAAAACCCAATAATGAAATAAAAGATGAGTGACACAAAATGGGCGTGTCTTATACATGTAGCATAACCGAAAAACGGTATTGGCTATGCCGCATAGTAATTCATAGCATGTGCTACATGAAAAAAGTGGCTTTAATTTATTTAATTAATTAGATTAAAGAGTAGACATTGGTAAAAACATAAATATAATTTATAAGGAATCATTCGGGCTTTATTCGATTTTATTACGCCCCGAACAAAATTATCACCCCATAATACTCACAGAATGATTCCTTATTCCTTAATTAAGTGTGATGTAGGAAATTTTCTCTAAATGTAATGTGGGAATTTCATATAACCCAATTTGAATCAGTCTAAAGGTATTTTAATTTAAGTGTTTAAACAAATATTAAAAAAATAAAATATCTATTTGAAGCCAAAGTAAGAACAGCAATTATATGAAATACCTAGTGATTTTTACTGAGCATTTTGTAATCTGTCTTTATTTACCTGCACCTGTGCGATAGAACTAGATCATTTGGAGTGTTAACATACATATATCACACTTTTTAGATAGATTAATTTCAAGTGTCTCTACAATATCATTCAATTTTGAAACAAATCATTTCATTCGTCGGGACTTTGACTCTTGATTGACCTTTTTTATTTAGTGTTCAATATAAGGAATATTATGTTTGGCAATTGGTTTTTGATATCATAATTTCTTTTTTTCAGACATTCTACATCCTTGAATTTTATACAATTTATATCATGTTGTATAAGGATGAAAGAACCAATTATGTTACAGAACACGGCGTGCGACTTGAGATGTAACACCTATTGACGTCTTCAAAAGTCATGTCTGGTTATGAAATTTAAAAATTGTATCCTTTTATTATGAAATGCTTCTCTAACGTCTTTCCCTTAGTACTTACCTTTTTATCTTAGCACATTCATATATCCACAGATAGATACCGTATATCAAGTTTTTTGCGTGTCATGTTTTCCCCCACGAATCAGAACCTAGAACTGTATATAAAACTTACGGGAATCAAATTTTCACCACTAGTATTACAAAGTCATAATAAAATTCACGATTGTTTAAACTGGTGAAGTAAGAGGGAAAGAGTATCTAATTTGTCACTCTAAATAATGAAAGAGATGCAAACACTTATAGATCAATAGATCATGTACTGTTACATACACGAGTAGCTCAGGTATAATTAGACATCGGTTTACGCAAGAAAAGTGAACACTACAGGTAGGTTGTGGATTATTAAAAAAACAACGTACTCACAAAGCTGTTATTTGGTGTTTGTCCTCCGATCCCGCTATATCTACCTCTACTAAACTATCTGAACACAGTTCATGGGTAATGTAACTTACCCGTTCACTTTATAAGGAAAGAGAAAACTCTATTACCAAAACAAAATTTTGACTAGTTACAAAATCATGATTTTATATAGGCCTTAATTTAGAATAGCATGTGAAATACAAATTTTGGCTAACATTCGAAATAAATCACCGTCTTTCTTTAATAAATCTAACTAATTTATAATTTTTCAAATAATTAATCATGATCTCGATTTTAAGTATTTACATTATCTAACATACATGCGCCTGGCAGCTAAAAACTAGTAATAATGCCATCTGACTTTGTCCATCGGTGGTTCTTATTTCTTTGTATCTATTTCAAATTGATTTATTTGCAGGTCAACCAATATGTCCTGCATATATGTGTACTTCGACGCATCTTAGCCTCAGTGTGTTACTGCATTTGATAGTTGTAGTGTTAAGTGTTAAGGCTAGATCGTATCGAAAGGTATTATAGTATTGGTATACCATAATGCATTCACAATAGGTTTACAATATTGTGTTGGATTGAATAATTTTTATAAACTTGATTAGTGGGGCTGGGCACAAGTTCAAAAAACGTATAACGGTCGCACCTGATATTTACTAATCAATATAACATTCCAAATACAAGTTACCAATTATGAATATATAATATTTTTTTTCTTTATTTGGAATTCACATATGTAGTAATGATAATGGACAGACAAAATAATAACATTATGCTTAGTAAATCTTTATTATCTTGAACCGTCTTTTTAGAACGGGGACCAACATTTAGTAAACAAAAGACGGAGCTCTGCCATTTAATTAACTTCTTTTACTTTGAAAATTATTTTTTAAATAAATATACGTTAGCCTCCCTTCCCCCACGAAGACTGACTATATAGTGGAGTTTTTCGCTTTTTATAGCCAGTGTACCCTTATGGAATGATATTGGGGAAAATAACGGATGATGCTTTATCGATTATACATATTTTTGAATCGTCTCTTTAGAGTAAGTGTCATTTTAAATCCATTGCACAGAAAGAAACATAAGCATTTGCTATACCATATTATACTGTAATATCATTTTCACTTTGATTATTAAAAATGGTGTCTCAACATATCATGATCATTTGTCACAAACTAACTGAATAAGACCCCTCTCAAGAAATGATATATAGCATGGGGGCTATGATTCATATCACTTATCTGATCAACATATCGTGATCATTTGTCACAAACTAACTGGATAAGAACCCTCTCAAGAAATGATATATATCATGGGGCCTATGATTCTTATCACTTATCTGATCAACAGTGTTGAATTTATCCATTCCCACTGTCATTTCATCAAAACGAGTCCTCATCTACTGCAGAAAAGGGAATGAGCTTCAAACGTATTAATTGGACATCATTGTGTTCCCTTTTCTATTCATGGTTATGTTGTCAGCCTTAATTTTAAATTTAGATGAAATGCCATGAATGTGTAAGTAAATTAACCGCTGTAACTTACAAATTTCCTTTATTTCCTTAATTAATTTTTTGAAACGTAAATAAAGCATATTTTCACCGTTAACGTGAATTCAAAAACTATTTCGACACTAACATGTAACCGGGTCACTTGCTACATTCAACGATTTTAGATTATAGGATATTACCCTTTGGTGAAGAATTTTTGTCTGCATTAAACATTCACATCATACCACAGAACAAAAATGGGATTGCATAAACAAAAATGCATAAGCGATATCAGAGCTGGGTTTGAGATGAAAATTGGATTACTTTGCAACACTTTTTTCTAAAATTTTAAAATGCAGAAAATCGGATAGTGACGACATCGCAACTAAAAGGGAAAATGTATAAAAAGCGGCATAGCGAAGTGACGAAATCCAATTTAGAGTTTCAAAAAACAAGTTTAAACCAATACGATAAGTAAAAAAGCATCTAGTATTACAAAAAATTAAGTGTTGTGTAAATCTTAAGTTAACTGCCTCTCGTTATCAATTGTGATCACTTACAATTCAGAATACTCGTACATCTTAGGCGGGCTGAATGGCTGTGACCAGCTTTAAGCCATGTTTCCCTCCTTCGAAAGAAGAGCCCTGTTTAAAGATATGAGGACAATTCAAAGTTTAAAGGTCACATATTAAGATTTTTCTTTTACTAAATATTATATTATGGACCAAAATTCATATTTAAAAACTTGAGGCGGATCCGATTTGTTGACCAATAAACCCCTTTAAAAGATAGTTCGAATTAAGGTCAACCTAACAAAAATTAGAAAGGAATTATAAACACTTTTGATTGGCGTACATAATGTTGAGATATTGATATAGTAGAAAGTTCTTGAGGAAAGCAAGGCTATTAAGACAGGGAAATGAGACAAAGAAATGAGACAACGATTTTATAACATAAAGCTTTCTGTTTTGCAATTCAGAACAATTATAAATGGAGAGTTCCCACAGCAGGGAAAAAATCGAAACGTGTTAACGACTCATAACGATTTTATTATTTACATAGAGTCAGATTACGCTACCACTAAAATTTTCCAATGTTTCATAGAGCTCGTAGATACATTTCCTGTGCACTCCATATAACACTAAAACAGATGAATAACGGTTTATAATCCATTGTTTTATTACTATTTACATGCATGAAGGATCAATAGATTCTTATATAATCGTTTGATATCCGATTTTTATATGCATATATTGTGATCTGGGTTTTTACAATATTTACTCGTGTTTGGTGATTTTATAGAAGCATTCAAATATCTGTATAAACTACCAACCGTGGGTCCGACTATTGAGCTATAGCTATTGACTACAAAACTATTAAAAACTTAAATTTCGTTGATAAAGGCTTGCATATTTTGCGTAGATTAGACATGTGTTCTTAGTACTTATGTTAAAACAGTTTTCAGTTAATGTATTTATTGTATTGCATACAATGAAACAGTGGAATCAATTTTTTAGATACAGAACGCACAATAAGATTGAACTATTCTAACATTCTCCAAAATTAATATGCTTATTACAGTGTTAGTGGTTTTTACTACCTTCCAAAAACTACAGAATGAAGAATAAGTGATGATTTACGGTTTCTCAGGCGTAATTAAGGACATAAAAAAATCATGTAATAACCCATGATAGAAAATCTTCACTTTTATGTATCTACATTTGACATGCATGATACTTTTATTACAAATAACAATAAAACTTTAATGTGACATTGGTACGAAAAAACAGACACGACTGTTCCTTTGTTTTATCTAAACATTTGAATCACTCTACATTATAAAACAAGGTATTATCATAATAAACGGCTATTCTCAATCAAACATATCAATTATATTAATTAATAAAGCATAGAAATAAGGAAATCATAAATCTTTTCAGTAACACCAAAATAAAATAATTATATTTGATTGAAAATAGCCATGAGATATATATATATATATATATATATATATATATATATATATATATATATATATATATATATATATATATATATATATATATATATATATATAGATCACAGTTGTGTCCATATGGGGACTCCAGCAAACTTTTCTATTTGCACACGAATTGTGCTTTGTGCTACTGTATTGATTATGACTGACAACCTCATTTAAATCTTTAATGATTACGAAAAACGTTACTCATCCCATTGTCTTCAAATTAAACATTTACACGATTACTTACATGTACATACAGATTCTAATCATGTTTTTATGCACATATATGTAAGAATATTTATCGGAAGTATAATTCGCCTACTTAAAGAAAAGCTTATTCATGTTTTGCTTTTTCTGAAATAAACAAAACGGTTCTATATATAGTTCATTGCATGTACCGTCATGCTTTTGCAATACATTCACAGAGCTGACTAATGTGTTATTTATACATGCCGATCATTCTTTTAAAAGGAATTCTTGTTTCTCATTTCAACAACATATTAGAGAACTAAAATGAGATACACAATCACCTGAACCAAAAACATTATGAGGGTTATGAAGAAAAACAGTCGGTTTGTCTTTTGAGAAATTTCTCTCCATGTTGCGTTGCCTTCATCTGTCCAATTGGTATTTGTTTCGCAGTCTTTCGTAGTTTCCTCTAATGAATCCTCTTGGTCTTCATTTTTTTGAACAGAGCTTGCATGTACCTTTGATTTGCAGTTATCTTTTGTACTTTTCAGTAAAGACGTGAGTCGAGCAAAAACCTGCCACGCCATTGGTACTGGTTTTTGTAGTTGGTTGTTCTCTTGAATACGAAGTGTAAGAATAGACATCAATACAATAAGACAACTTGTAGTAAACTGAATAACAATGCAAATGTTAATCAAGCTGATCGGTCCTGTTGATGGTAGTCTGTCCGTGATTATGTTGAGATACAGGATTAATGATAACAGCATTGTAAGAGAAAATGAAATCCTTTCTCCAGATGATTCTGGAAGATAGAACACAAATAGGTTCAAAAGACAAAGAATGAATAACGGGGAAACCAGGTTTATCATGATATACAAAGACCGTCTTGAAATCTTGAATGACATTGTTATAGCGGAGTGCCGTTGGTCAACGGTCTTTTTGATACTTATTTCGCTCACTCCCCAGTTAACATTTTTGTTCGTGAGTTCAATTTCAAAAGGTAGTGTTACTGTACGATTAAACGCAATTTCATCGCTTGATTCATCGCTAGCGAACCTTAGTTCACATTGGTGTTCGTCGTTTGGATAATAAAACGAATTTGCATCACAGTTAGTAATTGCAAGTCCTATTTGCCTATAGTTCATGATACCATTTGGACTACTTAACACAGTCTGATAATTTGATTCTCCTGTCTGCAAAACTGTATTTTCTGTTTTTGTATTTACGATTAAGATTTTCGGATGCCACACAAGTTGTAACGGTATTGGAATAGCATCGCTCTCTTCAAAAGAGAAATTTCCATTTTCTATGAATTCATCTTTCCATTCCAAGTACATCAGAATTAAAGAGGATAAGGTTCCTGTTGTATCATCATATGATAACAAAGAAAAGAGGGTCAAATCGATGTCCACAACCATTGGTGATCTTTGATCTGGTTTCGGTTTAATATAAGGACACATATCTTCTTCAAGAAATTTGTAAAATTTGCGTTGGTTTTCCACTGTCATATTTGACGAATAAGACAAAAACAGTAAGAATATTTGCAGAGAAAGAAAATAATGCGGCATGGTTGGCATATAACACATTTTTGTTCATGCAGCCTTTCAGGCTAAAGCAGCTCATATAGAGTGCCGATGTGCTTTAAATAATAATCACGTGAAAGGCGTCCATTCGATCAAATGCAGTTATGATATTAAAGTACATAGCTTTTATCCTTAAAAACTTTATCAACATTATATTTTTTTCCTTTTTCAAGATAAACGTAGTGAATCATATTGATCACGAATTGCATTCATCAATACATTATGCAATACCGATTTTAGTTAAGTATTTGCTATCTACAGCACAGATTATATTGACATCGTAAAATGTTTTATAAATAAAATTTGATATTGAGAGTATTTCAAATATCAATATTCGTTGTCGATTTAATCACGTTTAAAAAGCTATATTGTCTGTTTAAAACATTGTTCTATAATTGATAATTTTTCTTTTTTTAATCCAATGTAGATTATCAAAAACAGTTTTTAAAAGAAGTTAACATAAACAAATGAATGATGAATAAAACTTCTGTACACATGCTTTTGTTTTATTTCTGTCATTTTTGCCCTCGTTTTCAGCAGGCAAATTAGAAACTGGGGGATTTATAATGTCATATTATCTTTCTATTAACGAAATTGTATCTGAGCGAATTCAAGACGGTGCAAAACCGTTTGCAGGTGTAGAAGGGCGAAAATTGTACTGAGCGAAATAATAACTTAGAGACATATTAAGACTAGAACCTTCCAGAATTAATGATAAGGTTCACAGTCATTAGAACATATACTTACACAATACTGTTTATTAATAATTATGCTACTCTGTGGCAGCTGGACAGTCGAAAGTACATATTCATGGTATGTAATTCATATCTATAAATCCCTTTTTTTTTTTAAATCTGGCAATCATTTCATTTCGATGAAATTAAAAACCATTTGAATTCTATGCAACCTTTTTACTTATTATAACTTGGCCTAGATACAAACTGAGTGTAAACTAAATTGACAATGTGCCTTCATTTCCTGAAATAGCATAGAACATATGAGTGACGGAGTTAGGTTCATTAGATATGATTTGCACGTATGGTAAACATCGTATTCAATGTACTAATCTGAATAATAATGAAAATAGTTTTGAAAATTCTAAATAATGTCTCAGGTTATATTTAGTGACTGCAAATGATAAAAACACAAAAAAAAATTACAGAGAAACGCGGGATGTTTTCTGTTTATGGTGACAGAGTTTTGGTACTCGGGAATAATATTGTAATCATCTTGACCTATTAATATAATGTTTTTGAAAAATTAAAATAAACATTTTCAATTAGTATTTAGCTGTGTAGAAATGTCTGAAAAATAACTTTTCAAAAATTTGCCAAATAATGCTTTCTAGATAATTTAAATTTTGCATAATTGCAGAAAAAATATATAATTACAATAAAAACTGTTTAATGATTACAAAACACCGAATAAAACACCAAAAAAGAAAAGATTTCGCTAAATTTAAAGTTTAACATTCCGTATAAAGTTATTAGCGTGTGTGGACTGTCGTTCAACCTACCTCTACTTAGAAGAACAAGCTGTACAGCGGAGCCCAAAGAAATGTTGTCATAGTTGAGTTAATGTGTACAGCTACATTGCTGTTTCGAGCCTTTTTGTTTGTTACAGTCATTGATACATGAGCTTGCTTTGGGACCATATGTAGACTGTGAAATAAGAACAATTAAACCTAAATACAAGAAGAACATACATTTCCCGTTTTCTCTCATCCTCTCGTCGTCATCCTCATCATCGTCATCTCTCTCTCCCACTCTTTCTCCCTCTTTCTCTCTTTCTCCCTCTCTTTTTTTCTCTCTTTCTCTCTGTTATGTTATAAATGTTTCAAAATACTATCTAAATAATAATAAAACATTCTTGATTTGTGTATGAAACTTTTAAATTAGACACTTCTGATCAAAAGTAACTATAAACAAACCTGTGGAGGACAGGTAGGAGTGTTGAAAACATGTCCATTGATTGTTGCTTTCATCACTGGGTTCTGAGATTCTACAACGATAATTCAAAGAACAATGCTATTGTAAAACAGCATTTAAACAAGCAATTTTAAACATTGCATCAATTTTTATTGCTGGCCAATGAAATCAGAATATAAGAAAATTATTATAGAGAAAAAAAATTGTGTAGTAGTTTTCAAATCTTGCTAGGCTAAGAATACCAGGATTTGCTGCTGTGAAATGAATGTTTAGTAAGTCCTCTCGTATTTTTTCTCTATTTTGAGACACAAGGACTGGACAGGAATTAATGGTTTTCTGCGTGGATCGTTAATTCGCAACGGAAAAATAATCCACGTGATCTGCCTCCGGGTATAGTCTTAAATAGATAAAACAACAGTTTTAAAACCTTCCACACTTATTCTCGGATGCAGAACGTTTTTCCAAACATGGTCTGAGTGATATTTTTGATTTTAGGAGGGATTCAGACCCTACATTTAGTAGTCTTTATTTATGATTTTATAAGTATGAATTTAATAAAAAGTCAAAAGGCCCCTATCCACCCATTCCCCTGACTACCCTCTCGTTCAGTTTCACACACACTTTAAGCATAGTCTAAGGTAGCGTCAGCTGTGCTTACACATAACAACAAAGGCAGGCAACAAAGAGCACCATTCCATAAACAATTCTGCAGATTAAGCTTTATACTTAAGTTAAGATTATTAATTGCTTCTGTGTTTGAGGTTGACATGTGTGAATAAGTAATAATTGTTTTTCTGTGTGGTATTTTCAAACAAAGTTGATATAAGATTTTTTTAAATTTCTTGTTTTACACAGTATGAACGAGATAGCTTTTGTTATCGGTTAAAATTTTCAGAATCATACAAATTAAAATAACTTAAGTGTCGTAAAACAGGCAAAATTAAATTAGATCGCAAATATCAAGTTTCAGTATGATGGTTGCAATAAATCTGCGTGTAATGCTGTATCATATCCCCAGGAATAAATGGGGCTACCAGGGTTTTATTTCCATTTACTTTAAAACCGGTAATATTAATAAGGACGATATGTAAATTCCTACACTTTGGTCATGCCTTTGAAATATGATACCACAAATCCCATTATGACGAACTTTTTGATTAAGATGCACGGATGAACACATAAATTCACGAAAATGGGTCATATGACTATTGATGATATTAAAGTTGCAAATGTATGAAAGATTTATGTTTGATACCATTCACATACTTATTTGGACAGTTGATAACTTTACAAGCGTTTTCTCGGGTACATTTCTGGCGAGTTGTGTCAGGCAAACTTTCTGGAGCATCTTCATATCTCAAGACAGCCTTCACAACTCCAGTGTAAATAGGGTCCTACAATTACATGAACCAATTCGTATTTAACCTTTTGCTTCATTCAATTATTTCTGTTCAATTAATTTACTTTTGATAACAAAAGAATATAATCTTAAAAGAAAGGATAAACCCATCTATAAAGATGGGTGATAAACCGTTGTTATTTTTCTTATTTGAGAACAATATTTGTTTCTTCTCAATTCTTTACATCATATAAAAAAATTGTTGATAAATTCATTACATTTGTTGCTAACAGTATAAAAAAAATCATACCAGATATTGGCTTTTGAGTTCCATGCTTTCGGCGCGGATAAAGAAGTTTTTCCTCGAATTCATTTTAGTTTTAACACAAACATCATATCTCTCTCTATTTGCGATAACGACCGATTGGGCAGCTTCCGGTTCAACGTCATGTCCGTCCGTTGCAATTACACGCAACAAGTGCTGACAATTTTATTTAAGAAAACGATGTTAAATGAAAGTATATATATTAAGAATGATGTATCATTCGACAAAGACTTAAGTTTTAGCTTTCAGTGGGTTTATTAGCAAATTGATTATTTAAAATTTTATTATAAGTCCTATTAAATTGCAGTTGGTTATGGAACAATAGTGATTAAAATTCTCAATCAATTCAAAAACAAACTTCCATATTCAGTGTATCATTGAATAGTATGAATTAAAAGACACACACCTCGTCTATTGAAAATCTGAAGGACACAAACGTGGCAGCATTTATGATTCGAAACCGATAGTTCTTGCTTGGTTTTACTTAAAATATTTCAAGGGGAAGTACCGGAACTTAAGGTTTTTTCGTTTTATCCAGATAATGATGACCTATTAAAAGAACATCAAAATCACAGCATAGCGTATACATACAATTTTCGGTATGCAAGCCAGCCTTATATCCATAAATAAAGAAAAAAATCGTTCAATTTACAGGTAATTCTTTGAATCAGTCAAACAAAACTGTGTCAGGGTGATTGTGAAATAATTTACCGTTGTCTTTTGTGTGTGAATCCGGACGAGTGTACGCCTCTGGCATATCTCTAATACAGTTAAAAGCATGCATTTTGCTTATTCATTAAGGTTTAACGTCTATTTAATATTAAAGGGACATGGTGACACAAAATCATGATTGAGCAAATATCGAATTTTTACACGATTTCCATATTTTAATATATTATTTGAAAACACGAGTCTTTAGAAAATTACGTTGTTCAAAAGCAAATAAATTAAATTAAAAAGAAAAAAATAGAATTAAGCCTTGGGCTAACACAAAAACATTGAGTTTTCCTTCCGTTTCATAACCACGCAAGCTCAGAGGCATGTAAATACTGCAGCGTGGAATATATCATGAGCCAGAAGCCTCCCATTGAAACCTGATGTCTTCAAGAACTATATATTTATTAAGATACATTCTTTATAAATGCATACTTTTTACCACAGACATCGAATAGCTTCATATTCAAAATATTTTCTCAGAGTCTCAGTCCCTTTGTAACTAATTGTAGACAGAAATTGCAATAAGTGTCACTGAACCAATATCCAAAACAACCCGCGTTGACTTGTAAATTGAAAGGTGATGCCTTATGATGTATGAAACCTTCCGTATAATTAATTTTCGTGAAGATCTTCTTCTTTATTTGTTGTCTTAATCAAAAAGTAAAATATCTTTTGAGTAACCGTGCCACTTTCAACCATCCTGCTATAAACAACAATTGCGAGTTCTATGATGTAAATGATACTTACAACATGTTTCCAGTCCTTCATCCAGAAACCATGGCGTATCAATGTCAATGTGCAAAAAAGATTTTATTTCTAACATAAGGTGTTACATGTATATGGGTGTTTTTAGTAAAAATATGAATTACTTAAAAGATCTGGACAGTTTTTTTTGCACCAAGCTTAAAGGTATTCAGGACTTATCTTTTCAGTTAATTAGTCCAGAATGAAAAGGTTCCATGCCCATGAGGTTTCCGTCAGTGGTATGTGTAACGATATAACAGCTCTCAGTACAATTAAAGTCTTTGGCGTACCTGTAATGAAAATGAAGGTGTATTTCAATAAGTCAACATTGTACATTGTATAAGTATATGGAATTCAAATAGTAAGCTTCACAGTAAAGTTTTACATACTTTATTTTTGTTTAAAATACGTCAATTTCTTTCTTCATAATAACAGAAAAACACGTCTTAGTTATTTTGAAAATGAGTTTTGTTTTGCAAATATAATTTCTAAGCAAAAAAAGTAGTAAAAAGTAATAAGCCCCGTAAAAGGTCTGAATAACGGATGAATTTTATTAATGATTTTTTGCGATTAATTTACTTTCCAATCTGTTTTTTTTCTACAGAAAACCATGAAGAAAACATACAAATGCATTTTCCATGCATGGATTTCGTGATTTTCGTGTGATGATTTGTTACTGTTCCACTCCTGTATGACAATGATGAAGATGTCCTCTATCCTGGGTAGATCCGTCCGTTTTTGGCGTGGGAGGACTATCAGGGGTCCCACCAGCCCGTCCCCCCTCATTGACCCCTGTTGGGCGTGGTACCAGTGGTTACCTGCTGGGTCAGCCTTAAATCTTCAAAAACATTTACAACTTAACGATAGGTGATTTGAAATGTTTCCACACTTAAAGTGAGTCATAGTTGACATGCTAATGTTGTACAAGTAACCTTTCTCTGCAAAGTTTTACATATCTATTTATATGAAGAAAAATTTTTAAAAAATCTGAATATTAAGCTTTTTTTCCCATTTTTATTCTAAAAAACATTAATACATTTCTGTTAAATCAGGTTTTGTTAGTTTGATGGAATGTTAGTGCTAAAGGTTTGATTGCTTACCTGTATATAAAGCTTTGGCCTGGTCCAATAGGACATTGAGATACCATGGAAGCCCCGTCCATCCAAGGCGTGTGTTTCTGGTGCATGCCGTGCCAGTGGATAGTGAAGACCTCGTTAGAGAGGTGGTTCCTCACCAGGACCTCTATCTATAATCATTTTTTAGTTTTTTTAGCAATCATGCCTAAGTTTTTTGTTTGTAAGATACAGGCAGTCTGATATGTGTTTAAATAGTCATTTCAAATGTGGTTTCCATTAATATTCAAAGGTATCCTTTTTCGTGAATAAAATGAAAATCATAATTTCAAGGATAAGCAAAATCGTGGCCAATGACCCTATTAATACACGTTGTTATAGAAATTGCACTTCAATCGACATTTAATTCCATGGGAAACCTTAACAACGAAATCCACGAAAATCGGTATTCAACAAATATTGAGAAACCACCGTATATGGTTGCGGGAACCATTAAGAAAAAGAAAATGTATCGCATCGTTTTCAAAACCCAAGAATCAAACATCATATAAAAGACGGAAAACGATATGTCACTCTGATTGAAATAAGCGTTGAATATATTGATTAAAAAAATAAAATGAAAAGTAAAATTGTGACATCTAATCAACAACTCGAGATAAAGCTTAACATTAAAAATAAATTCCTTTCTAATCTAAAAAAGCCGATTTTTAAACATAAGGGACTAACCATTCAAATTAGGGGCATACACGAGGTTTATTTGTGTAATCTATACCTTTTAACGATGAATATACATGTACTAATTTACAATCCAAAAAATAATATTTTGTGTGTACCTTTGAATATCAATAATAATATCATTTGGATGTCACGTAAAAAGGGATTGCAATCGTATCGATTCCGATTTCTGGTGCTGGTGTTTTCATTTACCTTTTTCACTATGTGTAAAAAAATCTTCACCAAAGAATGTTTCTTAAGTATCCTAATTCTTTGAATTTTTTTCCGATAAGACATCGGAATCATTACCCAAAAAGTAATAAACTTTATGAAATGTACTGTAATGTCTTTGGACTTATTGGAATGATACAAAATATATAAACATTGTATATGTTATTCGGGTGCAAAGGAACTTATTCAGATAAAAAAGTATTATTTCTAAATTAAATTAAATGTAGAGAAGAAATTGGAAATTGCACATGCAGTTACTTATGCAGTTTTTGCTCTCCCAGGTATTGTTACATTTGTATTTGCAAAATCTTCAAGTGAGAGTTTTTCTTTTTATAGTTTTATAATTCATATAAAAACACCAAATGGGTTTGGGCAAAATGCATATTTACAAAGCAATACTGTACATAAAAGAGCTTCTAAAATATAGATTGCAGATTAATATCCTCTTAGTGCATTTAATAAGAATTGTACTATACAAAAACTGTGTCAAGCTGTTTCATGGCTTAACAGACTCAAAAAATATTCAAGGTCGTCGATTAACTTCTGAAGATTTGTAAAGAACACTTTCATCCCAATAATTTATGATGTCTAACACCATAATGTATGTAAGGAACCGTATCAGTTGAATGGAATAAATTATGCCCTAATGTAAGAGTTACATAAACTGCATTTATAAAGTTCAATGTTCTGAAAAAAAGTTATGAAACCTTAAGCCTTGTGGGTCATTAGCATAAAAATCGATTCACATGACTAAAACTTTTGGGCGGAGTCTAGATTTGCATTCATAGAAAAAATACTATGTAGTAAGTAGTTCTGACACGGAGTGCAATTCAATCATTCGGACTATTTTTGTGTGTAAATTAACTTTTTCAGACTTTGTGATAATTGCTAATAATATTTTCTTCTATTTTGATAACTGTTTAAAAACGTTTTTAATTCTTCGCAGGATAACAAAGCATGTTTTCTTGTGGGACTGGAATATCTAGATGGATATTACACATTAAATCACAATTTGAATCTATAAATTTGCTAATTATTTATGATAATCTATTGCTCTGTGATGTAAATAAATTTGAAAACAAGCTGTTCGCGAATGTATAAAAGCATTAAAACAAATTTTAAAACTGAAAATTACGTTAAAATTAACCTTTCATTGCACAATTCAGATGTGGTATACTCCTAATTATAATTTAAACGGGGCGACATAAGTGGGAACCTCTCGATGAATTGATATGTAATTTTTGTGTATGAAATGAAATGAATATAAGAGTCATTTTTCTGTTGAATTGTACAAAGTATTCTTATTTTAGAAGGAAATTTTTTAATAATGTCGGATACAATCCAACACTAGTACTGTAATGACAAATTTAGACTATATTATTCTTCTACTGTCAAATTTTCCCCGCAAACTTTTAAATATTTTCTTGAAGCTTACATTTACAGTCAGTCATTATAAAAAAACCCCACAATGCGTAATAAGCTTAAGTGTATTATATATGTCATAATTGTATTTGCAGTAATATATAGACCCTATGGGCCGCGGTTGTGTAATTATTCATTATTGCATATATATAATATGTTATAACATTAGCTTCCGAAGACAACTGACGATGATGTAATAAAAGGGGGCATTCGGAAATATTAAATGGTGTCAAGGGAGGGGGTATCCTGTCACGGTATCAGTAGAAAACGTACCCAGGTACGCGGGAGACATTGGCTTCGTCGTGTAACCCTTTGATTAGATGTGTGTACACCATCTACTAGTATACACTGTGTGTATTGTATGTATACAATAATTGTATTCTATATTTTGTAGAAACTATCAATAATGAACAAAAACACACAAAAAGGAAACGTGATATTTAAAAAAGGAGCAAGAAAAAGACCTCTTTACAAATGTTGGCATATTTTTTTTAAATTTAATTACCTTTAAGCAACAAAATCTAATAGCATGGAAAATAGTGATCCAAGTTTGTTCTTATGATTCGAATTTCGAAATAAGTATCCAGTTAAAACTAAAAAGGTATACATAAATGTAGGTTCTAATAATTGTCCTTATTTGTAAATTCTGTTGGCGTAAACACCAGGAAACATTTATGTAAAGATTGTAAAACAGAACAAAACAGTAAAAGCTTATGACTCAAAAAACTAAATTTTGGATATTATACTAGACAGCGAAACTATAATCAAAGTACTGAAGGACTGTCGGGAGTTGATATTATTGATTATTATCAATTTTAAAATCAACGATATGTTATACAAATTTTATAATATGAATTCTCGAACTTTTCCGACAAGAATTTCGAGAAAAATCCATATGAATCATGTTGTGTAATATTTAAAGATATAATTAATTCCACCAAACTGTGTATTATGACTCGAAATGTTTCTTAAAATTGTAAACGTCTTGATCCAAACAATATTGAACTCTAGTCTCATTCAACCAGACGCTCGGCTGTCTCCGTTAATCTCCGACTACCAGAGAGACTCTCTGCTTGTTGGAGATTTACGGAGACAGCCGAGCGTCTGTTTGAACGAGACTATATTGAACTCTAGCATAGGAATACATGCAACTACAAAAAACAATTGAATTGTTCGTACTATATAAAATCTGACTATTTTCAAGGTATTTATAAATACTGTTCTTTTGAAAAACAACGGTACAGCATACAGTACACCGAATTCATCCATTTTTTGCAAGATCTACGTCTTGTCAGCGGTGATGGTTTGTGCTTAGGTGCAAACACTGTTTCACTTTCGGTTTGCCAGAGTAACTGCATAGGAGAGTTGATTAAATTCAACTCCCAAAAAAAACAAAAAACAAAAACAAGCAAGAATAGCAATTTGTTTAGCACTTGAAAAAAATGCATTTTACATTCATGATATTTTATAATGAAACTTATTTTGAAGCGCTCGTAAAACACAAAAAAAACATGATTTACCCTTTAGAGCATTGGATAAATTTGCTCATAACATTCAAATTGATACTGTAAGCGAAAGTGACTTTGGGGCGCTCATATGAAAAAAAAATTATCATGAAAAAAACAACATTTGGGGCGCTCGTGAGATACACTTGGGGCGCTCGTGGAAAGTACTTGGGGCACACCAAGAAAAATTTGGGGCGCTCGTGCATGAGGCGCTTTGGCTTTGGGGCGAAGTGATCAACACCCGGGTAAAATGCATATTTGCAAAGCAATAATGTACATGAAAGAGCTTCTAAAATACAGATTGCAGTTTAATATCGTTTGGTGCATTTAATAAGAATTGCACAATACAAAAAATGCGCCAGGTTGTTTCATGGCTTAACAATATATTCAAGGTCGGTGATTAACCTCTGAAGATTTATGAAGAATAATTTCATCTAAAAAATTTATGATTTCTAGCAAAATAATGTATGTAAGGAACCGTATCAATTGAATACAATAAATCATGTCCTTATGTAAGAGTTACTTAAACTACATTCATAAAGTTCAGTGAGGTGAAAAAAAGTTATGAAACCTTAGTCACGTGGGTCATTAGCATAAAAATCGATTCACATGACTGAAACTTTTGGGCGGAGTCTAGATTTGCATTGTCAGGAAAAAAGACTAAATAGTAGTTCTGTTACGGAGTGCAATTCAATCATTTGGACTTTTTTTGTGTAAATTAACTTTTTGAGACTTTGTGCTAATTGCTAGAAATTTTTTCTTCTATTTTTACAACTGTTTAAAAACGTGTTAGATTCTTCGCAGAACATTTACATTACATAAATACATGGTAATCTATATGACATCTGAAGTCCTTAGATGCCAGCTGCAACCACGTGAATTCATTTTACGTGATAGATGTGTCATTAAATGAGGGCAGGTAAAAGCAGACCCAGACAGGAAATAATCCAGTACTTGATTATGAAACATTTCTCAATCATTCAGCCATTTACGTTTCCCTCAAAACCAGCAGTCACATGATTTGAAAGTAACATTGTCAGATAGCAAATCAGAAGGAGGAGGATTACCATCGGGAATGTATGCTTTTATTCTAAATGTGCTTTTAAAAGATGAGCAACCTTTTTTTTCACCGTTAACGTGAATTCAAAAATTCTTTCGATTCTGAGATAATATCCTTTGGTAAAGAATTGTTGTCTGCATAAAACATGATATCATACCAAAGAAAAAAAATGGGACTGCAAAAATAAAGAAAAAAAAAACAAAACAAAAAAACTTGTATTACTGATATAAGAGCTGGCTTTGAGAGGAAAATTGGATTACATAGCAAAGCTATTTTTCTAAATTTCTTAAATGCAGAAAATCGGATAATGACAACATTGCAACTTAAAATGGAAATGTAAAAGAAAAGGTACAGCGAGGTGAAATGCAATTCAAAAGTTTTAAAAACATTTAAATCAATAGGTTAATAAAAATGACAGCTAGTCTTACAAAAAATTAAGTGTTTAATGTGTTGTTTAAACCTTAAGTTAACTGTCTCTCGTTATTTGTTGTGATCACTAACAATTCAGAATACACGTATATCTGAGGAGGACTGAATGGCTGTGGCCACTTTTAAGCTATGTTTACCTCCTTCGAAAGAAGAGCCCATTTTAAAGATATGAAAACAATTTAAATTTTAAAGGTCACATATTTAGATTTTTCCTTTACTAAATATTATATAATGGACCAAAATTCATATTAAAAACTTAAGACAGATCCGATCTGTTGACCACCAAACCCCCTGAAATGATAATACGAATTAGATCAGATATTGAGGAGTATTAAAAAACACGGCTAATAAGACTGGGAAATGAGACAAAGAAGCGAGACACCGATTTTATAACATAAAGGTTTCTGTTTTGCAATTCAGAACAAATATAATTGGAAACGTTCCCACATCAGGGAAAAAATTGGAACCTGTTAAAGACTCTTCATAACGATTTTTTTTTATTTAAATAGAGTCAGATTGCGCTACAACTTAAATTTTCCAATGTTTAATATATCTCCTAGATACATTTCCTGTGTACTCCATATACAACTAAAACAGATGAATAACGGTTTATAATCCATTGTTTTATTACTATTTACATGCATGAAGGATCAATAAATTCTTATTTAATCGTTTGTTACATTCATGCTTATATCCGACTCGACTTTTATTTGCAGATATTGTGATCTCGGTTTTTACAATATTTACTCGTGTTTGATGATATTAGATGCATACAAATATCTGTATAAACTACCAACCGTGGGTCCAACTAGTGAACTACAACTACTGACTACAAAAAATGTTAGAAAAATTTAACTTCGTCGATAAAGGCTTACATGTTTTGCGTAGATTAGACATGTGTTTTGTACTGATGTTGAAAAAAAATCAGTTAATATATCTATTTTATGGCATAAAATGAAACTGTAGATTTGATTTTTTAAATATAAAACGCACAATAAGATTGAACTATTCTAAAACTCTCGAAAAATAATAAGCTTAGTACAGTGTTTAGTGGTTTCCACTACCTTTCAAAACTAACAGAATGAAGAATAAGCAAGGACATAAAAATCATGTAGGCTTATAACCCATGACAGAAAATCTTCACTTATCTACATGTGACACCCATGCTACTTTTTTAACAGATAACAATACAACTTTGGTATGAACATTTATAGGGATCTTAGATGCGTTGATTTTGTACTCCCTTTTTATGTATGAGTGTTATATTTCGACAAAGGCGTAATATATAAATAACGTTGTAGAATTGCAATGTATTTATTGCTATACACATGTATAAGATTTATAATAAATATGAATTTGTGAACATAAAAATAATGGGTGATATAAAAGCGAAGAAGTATGTTATAGGTTCAGATTCCTATAACAGCTTTAAAATTTGCTTTCTCTTTGCTTATAAGAAAATATGTATGCAGAAAGATAAAAAAGGTAATTATTTCATTTCACTACCTTATTTTGAAGTGTTATTTAATGATAACGTATACTTTGGGGGTTAGTGGAATCCACTAATGGGAACGAAAACCTATTTGACGAACATTAGCTTTTCTAATGTGGTTTCTAATGATGTGCTATTTTTTCAGTTTCAAATGATTAGGTCAATGACCTATACTTTATGCTAATGAGCTCCGACTGTTTCCTGAAATTTTTTTAAAATTGCTTACTCTTATTAAAGTCTACTTAATTGTTAAATTATCTAAAATAATCAAACATTTTTGTGATTGGAAAATGATAAAATAAGAATACATTCACTGATTTGATTTTTCAATTAATCGTAAAAGACCAGAAATTAATTTGAATTTAACTTTAAGGTTCGTCCATATATATAATCTTCTATTTATTAGAAAAATTCTACCTGTTTTTAATCGAATATTACAGAAGTGGACTGATAGGACCTCAAAACCATTGATTGCCTAAAACTATTTTAAAGTCTGTATTCATCCATCAATATTGTGTATCAATACACAAATAACAATACATAACGTCAATGATTAAATTTTCAAGAAATTTTATCCTTAATTAATTTTATGTTATTTCTATTTTTTTGCCATGTCGGGCCAGCTAGTGATATAGAATTATACTCGAAATAAAACAACAATACACCAGAAATTTAACTTTTTTGTTTGTGATATCATTGTTACAGAAAGTTTTAAGGGATAAAAGAAAATACAAAAAAATAGTCCGAATTTCTCCTGTTTAATATAAATCTTGTTTTGTCGTAATATACTTTATCGAGATAAACAAGACATTGATACATCAATATCGAGATTTTTTTTTACATCGTTATTCTGTGATTTAAAAAAAAAATTATTTCAGGTATTGGACCTTGTAAACAAAATTGAAATCTCAAAGCCCAAGTAAACGTAATTCTTTTTATTTAATTTATCGCGTTCAGCTAGCAATGATAAACTTGTTATTTAACTCATGTTATTTGTCACCGTTACAAATGAACACCGATTATCATTAGGGAACAAAATAAAGTTGCATGTCAACAAACCTCCAATTATTCAACTTTTTTGACGCAATAGCGTCTATCAACACTTTAGATGTATACCTTGTACAATAAACCGTAAAAGATATTCGCGTGATGTAATTTAACTTTTTGATAAAAGACTTCCGTTTTTATTACAAAACTAATTATCATTAGAACCATGCTTAACGCGCATACATGTAAGGTGTCTGTTTTCTAACAATAATGATCTTTATAGAGTTGCTTTCTAAGTCATATTTGGTATATTT
Source organism: Magallana gigas (assembly GCF_902806645.1). Lineage (NCBI taxonomy): Eukaryota > Metazoa > Mollusca > Bivalvia > Ostreida > Ostreidae > Magallana > Magallana gigas. The sequence continues at coordinate 27,953,658 of NC_047567.1, read as the reverse complement.
TGATAACATTTCAAATAATGTTTCTTTTGCAAAGAATTCCTTGTTATTACACAAAGGTTTTTGTTTCATATTTTATTAGCCTTAAGCAATAATACCGATGTGTTTAGTCAAAAAAGTCTCGAGTTGGCAATGAATATCTAAGCTGTGTCAACGTTTTTCATTTTTTTTGCATTTTATACGAATTGTCCGAAAACTAGACTGAAAGTAAATATTTTATTTCGAAGCTCTTTTCCCTTTCGATGTAATTTCGACACTTTCGAATGTTTTGTTTGGTAAAACGTCGTTGATTAGTTTATGATTTTAATATATAAGAACTAGTTTGACTTATGGCACTTGTGCCTCAAAAACAATATTGAAAGAAGAAGTTTATTATTAATGAAATGAAAAACATAAAAATCAATGATGATATTTTTTCTAATAATACTGTCTTTATACAGAACTCTTTGTTAAGTTGAGCCATATGATTTGAGTTTGGCTCTATTGTTCTGTGTTAGCAGGCTGTACGGGCTCTCCTGATCACGCATTTCTATAAGACAATTACAAAAGTAGCATTTGACTAAACATAACAGAAAAAGGACAGCTCCAAATGAACACGTTATTAAAACAGCTGCAGTTAATTCCCACAGTAAATCCGTATCGCTCAATTTCTGGGTATCTGAAATTAAAGAAAATGATTCATTTTTTTAAATGACAAATAAGAAAAATATAAATGCACTGATGATTAACACTTATAAAAATAAATGTACTTTGAAGGTATGGTGATTGGAAAAAAAATATTGATAACCTTGAAAATTAGATAAAACAAAAATACTGATTCTGAAAGTTAAAAAAAGATATTTGATTTAAAGATTTAAGTAGCATTTTTTTTTCATGCTTGACATGTCATTTTCTACAAATTTTTTACACATAGGACAAGCTCATAAAAAAAACCTTTCTAACAGCGATATCTATTACCTGCAACTTATTATTTCATGTAAAACCCAATATCTATATCATTTTCCAAACGAGAAATATTTAGATTAATTCAGCCATAATCTTTCAGCAAAGAGAATATATTATGTAAAAAGATTAAGGTGGTATAGGACACCTCCATATTGTGACGTACTATTTATCAAATTAAACAAAATAATAAAACGTAATTTTGTCGATAGTTTCTTTCTAAAAAATTGTCACGTTCCAGCGCAGCGTGGTGGGTCAGAGGATTCTTCACGAGCCTGTAAGTAACGAGTTCGAATCCCGCTGGGATTTTAGATATTTTACCTTTCCAATACTGTTTAAAACGTAGTTTTGGTTACACTTTCTAAAATTATAAATTCTGAACGGTGAAAGAGTTTTATTCTAAATGTACTTTACTCCACATTAATATCGACAGATGTTTCCCATCACCTTAACCGTACATACAGACTTTATTTTTGTTGATAATCTTAAAATTACAACTACCAACAATATCTTTAAACATATTACAAAAATAGATTTTGATATTGAATTGTTTTCATGACAATTATTTTTACCATTACTATCCGTCGAGTTGTTTCGTTGCCTAGAATAGCTATTCTGACATCCTTGTAGTCATTAAGACTCCATGTGAATTCTCCACAAGATGGAAACCCTTTGGGAGGTTTAGGGTGGAATATTCGTTGTCCCTCCTTAATTATAAGTGTCATACCTTCCATTTGGTGGGCATCCATATGGCAATGAAGGAACCAATATCCTTAATTTAAAAGGAAAAAATGTGTTTTAGTGTTTTAACTATTGAAATCAGCTATTTTCTTACAATGTATTATTGATATCATAACATGCTATTTTTTTTTTATTTATAAAACGACCAGCTGTGTTCTTTGACATTTTTCGATAATTTAAAATACCCCAAACATGATGGGGCTTTCTTTGTGTGGCCTATGTTTTGCTGCAAAGGCTTACTAATTTATCATAGTTAATTCTAAAGTGCATAAGAAAGGTAATATTCTACAAAAGACTTATTTGCTCTCAGTCGACTAGCAAGACGATGATTTCAAACTCGTCAAAAAATGTAAAAATTGATACACTATAAGAAATTCTGCCATAGTTTTGCATTTCAAAGCCGGAAAGATAAGTATAACATGTATAATGTGAAAAAAAATTAAAAGCTGGCAATCAAACTTTTAAAGTAGTAAGCTCTAATGAAACGAATAAACATTTGAGATGCCTGTACAATTTTGAAGGGCAAGAGTATATCATAAACGATTGATCACTTAGGTTTGTATGTTTTCAAAGATAGAATAAGCATTTTTTTGAAAAACTACACATTGAGCTATATCTATCAATATAATATTATCAAAAGAAAATCTGCTTATCATACCTGGATTATCCAGGTAAAATCTAAGTACCACATAGCCTCCTCTTGGCACCACCACCGTGTCTTTGAGTGGAGGATTCCGCAAATTCAGGTTAGGAAGGTTTCCACCGGCCCACTCTTTACTACTCCATCTTGGTTTTAAACAGGTCTCGCTTTCACATTCGATGTCTCTGCTAAAGTTCGTCACCAACCCTGTTGTGGGATCAAGTTCAGGGTATACAGTTTTCAAAACATGAAAACTGTGACCGTGTATGTGGATTGGATGATCTGTCGCTCCTTGTAATCCATCTGAAATATCAAACAAGAAAATCCCTCAGTTCATTTATCGCATAACCCCCCGACTCCGTCACTGCCTTAACTCCGTCACTTTCGTGAAACTCCTCGCCTTTTGTAATCAAGTGAAATTACGACGTCATAATTTACATGTAAAAATCTCCAATTAAATGTCAACGATTTGCAACGGTTAAATTTAAGAATGTGTTAAAACATAACAAAATTACACCTAAATTTTTTGCACTAATAATTGCATGTAGTATTATTCAGCTACCACTTTCTTTTACGGATGAACTGAAAATCGATATATCTGACATTGAAGTCCAAACACTTGCGATGGTCTTCATTGTTAGATAGGTTAAGTAAAATAATTTTACATGCAATGCAATTTTAATTAAGGTAATAATACATTTTTTCAGTCCGCACTAGCGTTTATGCATAACCCTTGATAATAACGTCAAATCGTTCAAGCCGTAATTTTTGCCTTATACAAGATATAAATATATACAACATGTCGCTATTTAGAATATGCCACATTTATAAAAAAAATGTAATATTGAAATAATAGAATCATTAATACATTCGTTAATGATATGAAATATTTGAAAGAAGTAAGGACAGAAATCAAACGGCATCCATGCATTTTGAAAAGTCCGTTGTACTTATTGTTACAAGGAACAACTTTTTATTCTGGCGATCATTTCATTTCGATGAAACTTAAAAACTTAAAAATTTTTAAAATTGTATGCAACATTTCTACTTATTATAACTTGGCATAGACACAAACTGAGTGTAAACTAACTTGTTATTGTGCCTTCATTCCCTGAAATATCATAGAACATGTGGGTAACGGAGTTAGGTTCATTAGATATGATTTGCACGCATGGTAAACGTCGTATTCAGTGTACTTATTTGAATTATCACAGGATGAATCTCTGCCATTCAGTCAACTGAATGATAACTGAATGGTCTGGAAAGGTGACTGAATGGCACACATATGCCATTAAGTCACATTTCAGTTACCTTTCAGTCACCTTTCAATTGACTGAATGGCAGAGATTCATCCTGTGTATAATGAAAATATTTTTTGATCATTCTTAATTGAGTTTCAAGTTATATTTAGTGACTGCAAATGATAAAAACCACAAAAATAATTTACAGAGAAACGTAGGATGTTTTCTGCTTATGGTGACAGAGTTTTGGTATGGGAGGATTATATTATAATCATCTTGACCTATTAACATAATGTTTTGCAATATTAAAATAAATATTTTCAATAAGTATTTAGCTGTGTAGAAATGTCTAAAAAAATAACTTTTCAAAAATTTGCCATTTTATGTTTTCTAAATAATTTAAATTTTGTATAATTGCAAAATAATGTATAATAAAAACTGTTTAATAATTACAAAACACCAAAAAAAACCCAGGGTTGACCGGGAAATACCAGTGCTGGGAATACCGGTGGTAAATACCGGTATTTCCCGTCACGGTAAATACTACTGTTTTTAACTAAACTGGGAAATACTGGGAAATACAAATTTATAATCTTTATTTATTTACTTTGTTCAATGTAAAACTTATGTTTTGGATATAAGATATTAACAATCAGAATCAAAAACCAATTTATCATACTTTCCCATTTTTCTGTCAGTTTATGAATCTTAAATTCACTAGATCACCTATTCCTAAGGACTTCTATAGCTGCTAATGTACACATTTTAGTCCAGCATTTTGTACTTCAAGTTTTGAGCTTTACAATTCAAAGCACAAAATAAACTGTTATAATTACTGTATGTGTTACAAGTAACAATTAAATAATCATACATGTTGTTTTAATAAATAATTGACACTTGACAGTTTTGTGCTCCTGTTTTGGGGAGATATATACTATGAGTGGGGCTAATTGGCTTCTTCTTAGGTGTGTTGCATACTGAGGTAGTGACACAGTCATTTTATTTTTTCACAATTTTCTTGCCCCATTTTCACAATTTCACCAAATAACCAGAAAATGGAACTTTTGATTTCATGTTTATGATAACAGTATAGATGCACCTATACCTGACTTAAGTCTTAAAACAAAATAACAATATGATCAATGAATGAACCGTGTTTGGAGTAATCATAAGAAAATAACCAATGCATTACTGACCAGTCAAAACTTGTTAAAATCAAAGAATATTATAAAATGTCATATAGCTGACAAGGTGTACTATTGTCTACATCCATACAGATTTGATTAAGACTAATATCTAAGTATGAAGTACTATAATATGTAGTTGAAGAACTTTATTTCCCAGTATTTCCCGGGAAATACCAGTAAATCCCGGGAATTACCAGTATTTCCAACCATCCTGGGAAATAGGAGTATTTCCCGCTTTTTTGCCAACCCTGAAAAAAAACACCATAAAAAAGATATCGCTAAATTTTAAGTTTAACATTCCGTATGAAGTTATAAGCATGACTGTGTTGACTGTCGTACAACCTACCTCTGCTGAGAAGAACAAGCTGTACAGCGGAGCCCAAAGAAGTGTTTTCATAGTTGAGAAAATGTGTACAGCTACATTGATGTTTCAAGCACTCTTGTTTGTTACAGTCATTGATACATGAGCTTGCTTTGGTACCATATGTAGACTGTGAAATAAGAACAATGAAAGTCAAATGCAAGTAGAACATAAATCCCATTTTCTCTTGTCTTCTCCTCGTGATCCCCATTCTCATTATCGTCATCTCTCTCTCTCCCTCTCTCTCCTCCCTCTCTCTCTCACTCTCTCATACATTATAAATGTTTCAAAATAATATCTAAATAATCATAAAACAAATTTGATTGGGTATGAAACTTTTAAATTAGACACTTTTGATAAAAAGTAACTATAAACAAACCTGTGGCGGACAGGTAGGGGTGGTGAAAACATGGCCATTGATTGTTGCTTTCATAACTGGGTTCGGAGATTCTACAACGATAATTCAATGAACAATGCTATTGTAAAAACAGAATTTAAACAAGAAATTTTAGACATTGCATCAAATTTTATTGCTGGCAGATGAATTAAGAAATAAAGAAAATTATTATAGAGAAAAAAATGTGAAGTAGTTTTCAAATCTTGCTCAGCTAAGAATACCAGGATTTGCTGCTGTGAAATGAAAATTTAGAAAGTCCTCTCGTATTCTTTCTCCATTTTGAGACACAGGGACTGCACAGGAATTGATGGTTTCCTGCGTGGATCGTAAATTCGCAACGGAAAAACAATCCACGTGATCAGCCTCCGGGTATAGTCTTAAATAGATAAAACAACAGTTTCGAAGCCTTCCACACTTATTCTCGGATGCAGAACTATTTTCCAAAAATCGTTTAACGAGTATTTTTGATTTAAGGAGGGATTCAGACCCTAAAGTTTGTAGTTTTTATTTATGATTTTACAAATATGAATTTAACAAAATGTCAAAAGGCCCTCATCCACCCATTCCCCTGACTATCCTTTCTTTCAGTTTCACACACACACTTTAAGCATAGTCTATGGAAGCGACAGCTTTGCTTACACATAACAACAAAGGCAGGCAACAAAGAGCACCATTCCATAAAGAATTCTGCGGAATAAGCTTCATTCTTTAGTTATGATTTTTAATTGCTTTTGTGTTTAAGGTTGACATATGTGAATTAGAAATCATTGTTTTTCTGTGATGTGTTTTCAAACTAAATCGTCATATAATTTTTGAAATATGAAAGAGAAAGCTTTTGTTATCGGTGAAAACTCTCAGAATCATGCAAATTAAAATTATCTAAGTGTCGAAGAAACAGGCAGAATTAAATTGGATCGCAAATATAATGTTCTATTGTGATGATTGCAATAAATCTGCAAGTAATGCTGTATCATATCCCCAGAAATAAATGGGGCTACCAGAGTTTTAATTGTTTTACTTTAATACCGTAATATTAATTAGGATGATATGTAAATTCGTACACTTTGGTCATGCCTTTGAAATATGATGCAACAAATCCCATTATGACGAACTTTTTGATTAAGTTGCCCGGATCAACACAAATACACGAACATGGGTCATATAACTATTAATAAAATTAAACTTGTAAATGTATCAAATCTCGCAGAAGATTTTCTACTCTCAGAATTATGTTTGATACCATTCACATACTTATTTGGACAGTTGATAACTTTACAAGCGTTTTCTCGGGTACATTCCTGGCGAGTTGTGTCAGGCAAACTTTCTGGAGCGTCTTTATATCTCAAGATAGCCTTCACCACTCCAGGGTAAATAGGGTCCTACAATTACACAAACCAATTCGTATTTAACCTGTTGTTTCATTCAATTATAATTGTTCAATTACATTTACTATTATTTTATTCTTTACATCATAGAAAACCATTGTTGATAAACTCATTACATTTGTTGCTTATAGTATAAAACAAAAAAAAATTATACCTGATATCTGCTTTTGAGTTCCATGCTTTCGGCGCGGATAAAGAAATTTTTCCTCGAATTCATTTTAGTCTGAACCAAAACATCATATCTCTCCCCACTTGCGATAACGACCGATTGGACAGCTTCCGGTTCAACGTCATGTCCGTCCATTGCAATTACACGCAACAAGTGCTGACAATTTTATTTAAGAAAACGATTTTAAATGATAGTATATATAATAAGAATGATGTATCATTCGACAAAGAATGAAGTTTTAGCTTTCAGTGGGTGTATTACCAAAATAATTTTAAAAAAATATCATAAGTTGTATTCAAAAGAAGTTTGATTTTGAAACAAACATAGCTATATAATGATGACAATAGTAATTAAAATTCACAATCAATTCAAAAAACCAACTTCCATATTTCAAGGTACATGTATCATTGAATTTAATAAATAAAACCACACACACCTCGTCTATTGACAATCTGAAGGAAACAAACGTGGCAGCATTTATGATTCGAAACCGATAGTTCTTGTTTGGTTTTACTTTAAATATTTCAAGGGGAAGTACCGGAACTAAAGGTGTTTCCGTTTTATCCGGATAATGATGACCTATTAAAAGAATATCATAATCACAGCATAACGTATATATATTTTCGGCATGCAAGCCAGCCTTATATCCAAATCTTTCAATTTACTAGTAATTTTTTGAATCAGTCAAACAAAACTGTGTCGGGGTGATAGTGAAATAATTTACCGTCGTTTTTGTGTGTGTGTATCTGGACGAGTGTATGCCTCTGGTACATATCTTATACAGTTAAAATCATGCATTTTGCTTATTCATTTTATTAAGGTTTAACGTCTATTTAACATTAAAGGGACATGGTGACGCACAAAATCATGATTGAGCAAATATCGAATTTTTACACGATTTCCATATTTTAATATATCATTTGAAAACACGAGCTTTGAAAAAAGTACGATATTCAAAAGTAAATAAATCAAATAAAAAAGAAAAATATAGAATTAAGCGTTGGGCCAACACAAAAACAATGAGATTTCCTCCCGTTTCATAACCACGCAAACCCAGAGGCATGTAAATACTGCAGCGTGAAATATATCATGAGCCAGAAGCCTCCCATTAAAACCTGATATTTTCAAGAACTATATATTTATTAAGATGCATTCTTTATTAATGCATACCTTTTACCACAGACATCAAAAAGCTTCATATTCAAAATATTTTTTCAGTGTCTCAATCCCTTTGTAACTATTTGTAGTTAGAAATTGCAATCAGGTGGCACTAAACCAATGTCCAAAACAAGCTGCTTTGACTTGTTAATTGAAAGGTGATGCCTTATGATGCGTGAAACCTTCCGTTTAATAAAATTTCGTGTAGCTCTTCTTCTTTATTTGTTGTAATAATTAAAAAGTAAAACGTCTATTTTGAGTAACCTTGCCACTTTAAATCATCCTGTCATAACAACAATTGCGAGTTTTATGTTGTAAATGATACTTACAACATGTTTCCAGTCCTTCACCTAGAAACCATGGGGTATCAGTGTCAATGTGCAAAAAAGATTTCATTTTTAACATAAAATGTTACATGTATAGGTTTTTTTTTTAGTAAATATAAGAATTACCTAAAAGATAAATGATATGGACAGGTTTTTTCGCACCAAGCTTAAGTTTATTCAGGACGTACCTTTTCCGTTAATTAGTCCGGAATGGAAAGGTTCAATGCCCATGCTGGTTCCGTCCGTGGTATGTGTAACGATATAACAGCTCTCAGTACAATTAAAGTCGTCGGCGTACCTTTAAGGAAAATGAAGGATTTTTTCAATAAGACAAAATTATACATTATATTAGTATATGAAATTCAAATAGTAGGCTTTACAGTAAAATTTTACATACTTTATTTTTTTTTTGTAAAATTACGTCAATTATTTTGAAAATGATATTTGTTTTGCAAATATAATTTCTAAGCCAAAAAAGTAGTAAGCAGTAAAAAGTCTAAATAACGGACGAATTTTATTGTTAAAAATTTATTGCGATCAATTTACTTCCCACTCCTTTCTACAGAAAACCATGAAGAAAACCTACAAATGCATGTTCCATGCATGGATTTCGTGATTTTCGAGTGATGATTTGTTTCTGCTCCATTCCTGTATGACAATGATGAAGTCGTCTTCTACCCTAGTTAGATCCGTCCGTTTTTTGCGTGGGAGGACTATCAGGGGTCCCGCCAGCCCGTCCCCCCTCATTGACCCCTGATGGGCGTGGTACCAGTGGGTACCTGCTGGGTCAGCCTTAAATCTTCAAAAACATTCTCAAATTAAAAATAGGTGATTTGAAATGTTTCCACACTAAAAGAGAGTCATGTTGGCATGCTGATGTTGAAAAAGTAACCTTTCTCTTCAAAGTTTTACATATCTACACATATGAAGAAAAAGTTTTTTAAAAATCTCAATACTAAGTTTTTTTTAAACCTTTTTTACTCTAAAAACAATTAATACTCAAGGTTTGTTGCTTTGATGGAATGTTTGAGCTAAAGGTTGGATTACTTACCTATACATAAAGCTCTGTCCCGGTCCAATTGGACATTGAGATACCATGGAAGCCCCGTCCATCCAAGGCGTGTGTTTCTGGTGCATGCCGTGCCAGTGGACAGTGAAGACCTCGTTAGAGAGGTGGTTCCTCACCAGCACCTCTATCTATAATCATCAAGTTTTGACTTCGACAGGATTTATTTTATATAAGGTACTGACAGTCTGATATGTGTTTAAATAGTCGCTTCTACTGTGGTTTCATTAATATTCAAGGGTATCAATTTTCGTAGATAAAGTGAAAATCACAATTTTAAGGATACGTATATTGATGGCCAATGACCCTATCAATGCATGTTAATAGTAGAAATTGCACTTCAATGAACTTCAAAAATAATAAAATGGAAATTAAAATTGTGACATCTAATCAACAACTCGAGATAGAGCTTAACATAAAAAATAAATTCCTTTCTAATCTAAAATAGCCTATTATTAAAAACAAGGGACTGACCTTTCAAATTTGGTGCATACAAGAGGTTTATTTGTATAATCTATACCTTTTAACGATGAATATACATGTATTATTTAATAATCAAAAAAATAATATTTTGTGTGTAGCTTTGAATATCAATAATAAAATTATTTGGATGTCACGTAAAACAAAATTGAAATTTGATCGCCCCTATTTTTGGTGGTTGTGCTTTCATTTACCTTTTTCACTATGTGTAATAAAATCTTCACCAAAGAATGTTTCTTAAATTTGCTAATTTTTGGAATTTTTTCCGATAAGACAACGAAATCATTATGTGACAATCAAATCCTAGTAATTGTTGTAGTGTAAGTTGTTTTTATATGTAGTAGATTTATCCCGTACTGAACCCCAGTGTTTTGATAGACTTTTTATTTTTATCCCGTATGGAGCCTCATATTTTTCAGTTTGGCTTAGGTCAGCATAATAGACTCAACCTGGGTCATTGTACCCTCATTGGTAGTGCTTTATAAGGTTTGAATTTTGCAGTTCTGGACAGAGCACACGATTTCCCCACACGGATCTGACAACGTGTAATTAGTTTTGTAATTGCCTGGTAACTAAATCTCCAGACGGGGTAAGTTTACTTTTATTCATTTCATTTCATTTCTGTAACCCTTAAAGCTTATGAGTGCTACGTTATATTACTATAAATAGCGGACAAGAGTTGCCACGTGAATGTTACCTTAGCATTGTATGTTTAACAGGGCCACGTGTATGCCACGTATATATCGCAATATTTTTGCATTATAGTCTAATAGTGTCATGTTTTGTTTAGATATTAAGTATGTAGTGTAGTGTAACTACCTGTGCCGTTCGCTACGGTATGTAAACATATATCTAAGTGTTGAGAGTTCACTCTGTTTAAATGTATTATACGGAGACCGGTCATGGTCATTAATACATTGTATTTTTGTAAGCATTATAATTAAAGGTTCCCGGGGTTAGTCACATTCTATGCATTGACGAGGCTCTGTGTATTGGCCTGAGAGGTGATGGTGACTGACGGCCCATGGTGGACGACCGGAAGAGTTTCTGGTAGTTGATTACCTTGAGCAGGTGAAGTGGTGAACTGGTGGACACGGTGGACACAATGGACGATGATTCAGGGTAGCATGGTGATGGGCGTAGATAGGAGGATTAGAGCCTAAGGACCGTCTCGCGTCGTGTATTGCCGATACTTTTTTGTATATTTGTAATTTTTGTATATAAATATTTTATTGCATATAGTATTGTTGTTGTTACTGATCAGAGGCTCGGTCATGGTGACACATTACCCAAAAAGTCAAAAACTTTATGAAATGTATTTTAATGTCTTTGGACATATTGGAACGATATAAAATATATAAACATTGTTTATGTTATCCGGGTGCAAAGGCACTTATTCAGATGAAAAAGTATTATTTCTAATTATATTAAAAGTGAAGATGAAATTGGAAATTACACACGCAGTTTCTCATGCGGTTTTTGCTTTCCCAGGTATTGTAACGTTTGTTTTTGCAGAATTTTCAAGTGAGCGTTTTAATAGTTTTATAATTGATATAAAAAAAAAACCCAAATGGGTTTGGGTAAAATGCATATTTACAAAGTAATATTGTATATGAAAGAGCTCTTAAAATATAGATTGCAGTTTAATATCCTCTTGGTGCATTTAATAAGAATTGCACTTTACAAATCTGTGTCAAGTTGTCTCATGGCTTAACAAGCTCAAAAAATATTCAAGGTCGGTGATTAACTTCTGAAGATTTGTAAAGAATACTTTCATCTCAATAATTTATGATGTCTAGCAACATAATGTATGTGAGAAACCGTATCAGTTGAATGGAATAAATTGTGTCCTTATGTAAGAGTTACATAAACTGCAGTCATAATGTTCAGTGATGTGAAATAAAGTTATGAAATCTTAGCGACGTGGGTCATTAGCATAAAAATCGATTCACATGACTGAAACTTTAGGGCGGAGTCTAGATTTGCATTATCAGGAAAAAAGACTAAATAGTAGTTCGGTCACGGTGTGCAGTTCAATCATTAGGACTATTTATGTGTAAATTAACTTTTTCAAGCTTTGTGTTAGATGCTAAAAATATTTTCTTCTATTTTGACAACTGATTAAAAACGTTTTAAATTCTTTGCAGGACATTTACATTACATAAATACATGGTGATCCACATTACATTTACATAAAAGTCCTTAGATGTCAGCTGCAACCACGTGAATTCATTATATGTGATAAATGTCATTAAATAAGGGCAGGTTAAAGCAGACCCAGACAGGAAATAATCGCGTAGTTCATTATGAAACATTTCTCAATCATTCAACCATTTACGTTTCGCTCAAAACCAACAGAGTTACATGATTTAGGAGTAACATTGTTAGCAAATCAGAAGGGAGAAAATTACCATCGGAAATGTATACTCTTATTTTAGATATGCTTTCTAAAGATGAGCAAACTCATTTTTAGCAACAAACTACGCATCTTTTTTTTCTTATCTCATCAGAAACAAATTTGGTAGACTTATGAAATACATAGGTTAAATAATGCACATTCAGCATGCAATTGTAGTCAATTCATATATTTTATTTAACATTGTATTCAAATAATGTATGATTTTATTATTAAATTATACCATTAAAGAAAGAGTGTATGTTTTATATTTCCATTTTGATTGCATTTGGAATATGCGACGATCAATTTCCTGTAAACACACTTAGAGACGGCTCAGTCTTGTCATGGCGCATGAACACAAGTAAAAAGGTTTTTGTGCATTTTGAACATATTTATCATTGTACGATTGAATGAAATGTTCAAACTAACATAAAAAAAAATCGAGAATGTACTTATGTAAAATGATCGTGCAATCATAACTATTCGTTTATAAAAAAAAATCTCACCAAAGTTTCTAGAACTATTCTTCAAGTCGCAGAAGCGATTTGAATAACATGTTGATATTGCTGTTCTATTGTCAGATAGCAAATCAGAAGGAAGAAAATTACCATCGGGAATATATATGATGGTTGATTCAAACGTAAAATTACAAATGCCTAAAGATTGTGAAAAGTCACCGTAAAGTGACAAAAACTTGTGCTTTGAGATATATACCTATTTCATTCAGATCAGAAAATTTTAATTCATTATTATTAATATTTCTGAAGATGGTATATCTTGTAAAGCGTGAGGTAAGTACAGTCGCCGCACGCTAGCGACTTCATTTCTAGATCTTTGGTGTTCTGATAGAATTTCGTAATATACTGTGGTTTTATCAATATTCGTTGAATACCAATTTTCGTGGATTTCATTTTTAAGTTTAACCATGAATTTCAATGTTCATTGAAGTGCATTTTCTACTAACAATTTGTATTGATAGAGTCATTGGCCACGGACTTACGTATCCTTGAAATTGTGATTTTTACTTTATCCACGAAAATTGATACCCTTTGAATATTAATGAAACCACAGTAGTAATACTCTAAAAAAATTGGCTACAATACTCTGTTTTACTTTTTTCCCCCTTTTTAGCTCACCTGAGCCAAATGCTGTAAACTTGTACATTGTTAAAGGTTGTAAACTTTTCATATTTTCATCTTCTTCTCAAGAACCACTGGGCAGATATCAACCAAATTTTGCACAAAGCTCCACTAGGTTAAAGGGATTCAAGTTTGTTCAAATGAAGGGCCACGCCCTCACTAAAGGGGATATAATTGAGAATTATTGAAAATTTGTTAGTATTTTTCAAAAATCTTCTCAAAAACTATTCGGCCTGAAAAGCTTAAACTTGTGTGAAGGCATCCTCAGGTAGTGTAGATTCAAGTTTGTTCAAATCATGGTCCCCAGAGGTAGGGAGAGGCCACAAGAGGGGGATCAAGTTTTACATAGGAATATATAGAGAAAATCTTTAAAAATCTCCTTCTCAAAAACTATCAGGCCTCAAAAGCTCAAATTAAAATGGAAGCATCCTCAGATAGTGTATAATCAAGTTTGTTCAAATCATAGTCCCCGGTGGAATGGTGGGGCAACAACGGATTTTTACATAGGAATATATAGAGAAAATCTTTAAAAATCTTCTTCTCAAAACCTATTAGGTCAGGACAAATTGAAATGGAAGCATCCTCAGGTAGTGTAGACTCAAGTTTGTTAAATCATGGTCCCTGTGGATTGAGTGGGGCCACAATAGGGGGAACAAGTTTAACATAGGAATTATTTAGAAAATCTTTTAAATCTTATTCTTAAAAACTATTAGGCCAGGATAGCTCAAATTAAAATGGAAGCATCCTCAGGCAGTGTAGATTCAAGTTAGTTCAAATCATGGTCCCTGTGGGTAGGGAGGGGCCACAATTGGGGGATCAAGTTTTACATAGGAATATATAAAGAAAATCTTTAAAAATCTTCTTCTCAAAAACTATTAGGCCAGAAAAGTTCAAATTCAAATGGAAGCATCCTCAGGTAGTGTAGATTCAAGTTTGTTCAAATCATGGTCCCCGGGGGTAAGGTGGGGCCACGATTGGGGGATCATGTTTTACATACATGTAGGAATCTAAAGAGTAAATCTAAAAAAAATCTTCTTCTCAAAAACTATCAGGCCACAAAAGCTCAAATTAAAATGGAAGCATCCTCAGGTAATGTATATTCAATTTAGTTCAAATCATGGTCCCTGGGGGTAGGGTGGGGCCACAATTGGGGGGATTGATTTTTACATAGGAATATATAGAGAAAATATTTAAAAATCTTCTTCTCAAAACTATCAGGCCACAAAAGCTCAAATTGAAATGGAAGCATCCTCAGGTAGTGTAGATTCAAGTTTGTTCAAATCATGGTCCCAGGGGGTAGGGTGGGGTTCACAATTGGGGGATCAATTTTTACATAGGAATATATAGAGAAAATCTTTAAAAATCTTCTTCTCAAAATTTATTAGGCCAGTAAAACTCAAATTTGAGTGGAAGCATATTCAGATAGTGTAGATTCAAATTTGTTCAAATCACGGTCCCTATGGGGGTAGGGTGGGGCCACATTTGGGGGATAAATTTTTATACAGGAATATGTAGAGAAAATCTTAAAAAAACTCTTTTAAAACTATTTGGCCAAGAAAGCTCATATTGGCGTGTAACCATCCTCAGTTAACGTAGATTCAAATTTGTTCAAATCATGGTCCCTGGGGGTAGGGCGGGGCCACAATGGGGGACAAATTTTTATATATAGAGAAAATCTTTAAAAATCTTCTTCTCAAAACTATCAGGCCAGAAAAGCCCAAATATGAGTAGAAGCATCCCCAGATCGTATAGATTCAAGTTTGTTTAAATAATAGTCCAGGGGTAGGGTGAGGCCACAATGGGGGGTGAATTTTTACATAGGAATATATAGAGAAAATCTTTAAAAATCTTCTTTGTAAAGACTATTTGGCCAGAAAAACTTTAACCCGTGTACAGGCATCCTCGGGTAGTGTAAATTCAAGTTTGCAAAATCCCTAGTGGTAGGGTGGGGCCGTGATGGCGGTTTGAATTTTTATTTAGGAATATATAGAGATCTTTAAAAATATTCTTGGAAAGTGTTCGGTCCAAAACACAGTACTTTGTGTGAAAGCACAGGTTAGTCAGATTTAAGTTTGATGAAACCATGATTCCCTAGAGAAAAGTGGGGCCACGAAATTGGGGGGGGAGGGGGGGGGTATATAGGAATAGAGAAAAATCTTCTTACAGGTACAACAAAAGGGGCTTGGTATTTACCAAAAAAAGAGGTGGATAAAAATTGGCAGATTTTCACTTTTTTTTAGCAAGATCTACTGTACTTAGTTGTCAAGATATTTTCATACTCTAATGCTAATTTGATCAGAATTAGGCAATTGTTGCTCAGGTGAGCGATGTGGCCCCTGGGCCTCTTGTTTTATAAAGTGACTAATTACTCTTTTTGTAATTGATCGGGTAGTACATGTATATGATTTAAATGTTATTTAATCAGTTTGTTGGGGTCTCCTCAAGAAGTTATGAACGTAACTTTATGATATAGCTCATGACGTAAGAACCTAGCTTTAACTTTCCTCCAGAGCGTAAATCTTCTGTCTATCTAATTTATTTATGAACATGACATATGCCTTTATAAGATATTGGAACCACGTTTATGGTACCTTGTTCACTCGCTCTCAATTTTAGGTTGATATATCAATTTCAGTACATTTTCTAGTGATTTCTGTCCATCGAAAGCAAGAAATGCCTCGTATCGCTTTTCGCAAGTCAAGTCTTTTTATTCTTTGATCTAGAGACAAAATGAATTGCGTATCTGAAATGAATGGTAACGTTCTGTAATATTTTAAGACAGCAAGAAAAGGTCTATGACATGTCTGTTTCAAAATATTGTGTTGTTTAGGGCTTTTTTAAATATTGAAGCATGTAATTCATTTATAAATAAAAGATGTAAATTCATGACGCGACGATGTTACGTAAATATCATGCTTAAACATCAATATATTAAATTAAATGAAGATTTTAATTCTAGTTAGAATTTGGATCAGGAAAATTTTGATGCATCATTTTATACAATACAGCGCCAGTGTGAAACGCGGTGCATAGTGTGTCATTAGTTTTGGATCAACCCTTCTACTCTTATTCTATAATTGTGTTTTTGAAGGTGAACAACCTCATTTTTAGCAACCAACTATGCATCTTTTTTTCATATCCCATAAAAAATATTTGGAAGTGGTATGAAAAACATAGGTTAATTAATGTACACTAAGATTGCAATTGTACGGTTGTAAAGATTGCGGTACGTGAAACTAAAAACAATACATAATAAGTTTTTTAATTAACCCATTCTTTACTATTCTCATGTAAATTAAAAACAGAATGTTTGTAGACAACCTAAGTTTAGAAGATTAATCAATTATCAATATTTGACATTAGCATGAGATGAAATGTCCTACACCTTACGATCATTGAATCCGTGTAGGGGGTTAAAATTTCAAATCTGAACTTTACTCTTGCATTTGTAACAATACATTTAAGCTGACATGAATTCATGAACATGCATTATTTCCCTTTTATCTCCGACTTCTGCCATACTATTGTTCTGCTCATCGCTACACAACCCCTTTATAAGGCTGAGAGTACTATTCATGTTTCACCGCATTCAGGAGTTTCATACACCCAAACACATTTTATTGGACGAAAAGACATATAGAAACGTGTTTTGAAGAAAAATAAAATGACAACCACTGCATTGGCAAGATATATCCAAAAAAATGACGAAACAAGACAGACTGCACAAAATCCAGGCGCAGATACTTATAAAATTCCTCGATAATTGTTGACGGTTTTCCCGTGTATGTTATAACATCGCACATGCGCAAACTAAACACTGTCGCAGATCGGGAAATGTCAATGATCGCATGGATTTTAGAAACGGAGCATTTTTGTAGAAACGGATGGAAACGATGTTACGTTGTTACTTTCTTGGATTTACTATCATTATATCTACTGTGTTATATATAGTGTCGCCAGGGTTATCAAAAATACACAGACGTTATTCCTTCTGTATGAACGACACACGTGTTCGATGTGAATGCGAAGTGCGGCAGCACTGTCTGTGCAAAATAATAAAGATATCTTGAGAATCCTTTCAAAGAACAAATATACAAAAGAATGTATTTTGTATTTTATTGATTGTTGTTTTCTTTATTCTAAACTATAAATATTTTACTACAATGTGTAATTAATGCATTTAAGAGTCCAAGCAACCTGATTGCCTCGATCGGAAAGCAACCGACCGTAACTTTTTCAACCGGTATATATAACCTAGTGGCAGTAGAGGTGCGATCGAAACTAATATGGCTACCAAATGCTTTTATGAATTCATGTCAGCTTTAACCATTATTGGTGACAATGTAATTGTTTTAAACCATTTCATTTTTTTAAAGATCTAACTAGAAGATCTATTGGATTATATGTTTTATTATTATATGTATTGGAAAAAGTTGTTCTATAGTTAAGGAAATAATGATGGATTATCGACCTGTAAATGAGAGAAAGTACCTTTAAATGAACTTTCCAAACATAACAAAAACATAATTTTATAACAATACTGGGAGTAACACTAAAATGTTTTTATTTACGTCGACAAAGTCAATTCATATATTTTATGTAACATTATATTCAAATAGGGTATAATTTTATTATTAAATTACTCTATAAGAAAAAGAGCGTATGTTTATATGTAATATAATTTTCAATTTGTTTGTATTGGAAATCTGCGACGATCAATTTCTGTAAACACACTTAGAGGCAGCTAACGCCTGTCAAGGCGCGAGAGCACAAGTAAAAAGGTCATTGCACATTTTTAATATATTTATTATTGTAAGATTAAATGAAACGTTCAAACTAAAATTAACAATAAACAAAAGATGTACTTAAGAAAAATAATTGTGTTATCATATCTATACGTTAATAAAAAAGATTTTTCTCTCCAAAGTTCCTCGCACTATATTTTAAGTCACGGAAGCATACTAAATAACATGTTGATATGGCTGTTCCATGCATGTTTCATGTTCCCGACTAAGGGCGTATATAATGGCTTTAAAGCGACAATACACAAATAATTCTTACAAACTGACATAAGTATATACATTTCTGGACTGAATTTTTGATTTTGTTTTCGGATGTCGGCGGTTCTTAAATACACCAGGCCGTGCAGACAAATAATCAACCCGCGCAAACGTGCAGTAGTCGATTTGTCCGCACGGCCTGGTGTGTTATGAGATGGACGACATCCAGAAAAAAAGTATTTAACTTACCGTTTGTCCTTCATAAACAACAATCGGTGGGCCTGGAAATTCTCCATTTATGCTGAAAAGAAGTTTGTAAACTCCATCTACCGTCAACACTTGCTCAAGTTCTGAAAAACAAATTAATACAATCGACGTGCTTAAGATCTTTAGAACAGATGACCGTAAACAAGAGGGATGTACAGAACTGTGGAATCATTAGAACTTGTGGTGGCTCAATTTTCGTGAAATTACGTCCCCACAAACCTGCAAAATAAGCAATCCACGAAATTTGGCCCCGACGAAATTGATTGATTCCCCAGTATGCCTTTTTAAGAATTGAACAAGTTAAATCAACAGGAAAGAGCAGAAAGCATTAAGAGGGGTATTTTTCTGCTTTTTGAAAAATATTTGAATAAGCACCAAACATTTCTAGTTATGAACTGAATAGACAAAACTAATTCTGAACGAGTTATATTAAGAACTAGATACGATCTCGTTACGAGTAACGAGTAGGTCTTCCGTTCAATTTTTAAACGATGCGATTAAAATATCAATGAAATTTCAGCCCTTTTTCTTGAGTTTATTCAAAAGGTCCCACACATACTAACAATTTTTGTTCTTACACGTATCTAAAATTGTTGTTCATTTTTTAGATACCGATGATTGATTATTTTAGGGGCCGGCCCTCTAGATCCTTAATGGGGACAGAAACTGGTCTTTTGATTGATGGAATCGATTAGAATCATCAATGCAAGCATTTTCTCTTCTACAAAGCTTAACAAAATATGTCTCCTTCTTTAGATGTATTGCGTCAAAGCTTAAGTACTTTGGCCCCTAAAAATCCCTAATTACGTAAAAAATGGGCGATGATTTTTCTGATAGATATTGTAACGATCAACAACTTTGCTTCTATAATGCATTACAAAATCTTTATCGTTTTTAAGTTATTTGCATTAGAGTTTACAAGTATCTTGGCCCCTAAATAAAGGGGCCAGCCCCTATTTCTAGAATTTGTTGGAAAGAACTTTTGATTATCTACTACGTTTGTTATCTTAACAAAATATTAACTGATTAAATGATACAGATCAAAATGTATGAAATTATGATGCAAAATTCGTACCCAATTTTCGAGCCCAAGCGAGCTCAAAGAAATGGCGCCACTGGCACCGAGCAACTACAATCTACACACCTTCAAACTATGGTCTACCTATCCTGAAAATTTCATATTCATATCGCTAATAGTCTCTGAGTTTATTTCTGCACAAAATTGGTCGTAAAATCTTACAAAAATCGGCCCGAAATCAGAACCGGAATTGACGATTTCAAAATTTCAAAAAACTTCCAGAATTATGACCACTGGCAATCATCTGTGAAAAAATGGTCGAAATCGGCCGAATAGTTTTTAAGATCTCGTGTGCACAAAATACGTGGGAAAAAATAATAACTAGATACGACCTTGTTACGAGTAACGAGTAGGTTTTCCGTCCGATTTTTTTTAAAGTTTAAATGATACCATGAAATATTGATAAAATTTCATAATTAACACCCCCCCCCCCAAAAAAAATATTGAATAAAAATCCCTAATTACGTCAAACATGGGCCTGACGATGACTTTTTTCAAACCGATAATGTAGTGTCCAACAACTTGGATTCTATAATGCATAACAAAATATTTATCGTTTTCAAGTTATTCGTAAAAGACTTTACGAGTCCCTTGGTCCCTAATTAGAGGGGCCAGCCCCCTTTTCTTGATTTTATTGGAAAGAACTTTTGATTTTCTACCACTTTTGTTATACAGAATATAAACTGATAAAATGATAGATATCGAAACGTATGAAAATTTTGAATGAAAACTCGTACCCAATTTTCGTGCCTAGGCGAGCTCAGTGAAATGGCACCACTGGCGTAAAACAATATAATAGTGTACAACTTCAAACTATAGACTACATATCCTGAAAATTTCGTATTCATATCTTTAATAGTTTCTGAGATCAGCTCTGCACAAAATAGGTCGTACAAAAATAGAAAATCCGCTGTAACTCGGTACCGGAAGTGACGATTTCAAAATTTCAAAAAACTTCTAAAATTATGACCTCTGGCAATCATCTGTGAAAAAATGGTCAAAATCGGCTGAATAGTTTCTGAGAAATCGCGTGCCCAAAATTTGTGGAAAAAAATAATAAGAAGAATCAGTACGAAAACAATAAGGTCTTCCGTTGGAACCTTAATAAACAATAAACGAGTCGATGAAGTAAAAGTACTAGCATAATGAATTAACAATAAGAATTATTCTATTAAGAAGATTGTGACGGTGTTATAATGCCAGTGCCAAGGTGGCATTTCATTGTTGCGCCCGTTTAAGATGCAGTTTCAGAAAAATCCATACATACCGAACGATTGTCTAGAGAGTATATAATCACTTTTGGTTTAAGTGCATTAAACATGACAGGTAAGATATTTACCTTTGAAATTAATATCCCAAAGCAAAATGATAATTCCCATAGGAGAAATGATTTCCTCCCAGTAATATTGACAATCCTATGGGATTTTCAAACAATCCCATATGAATTTTATTTCCTGTAGAGTGGTATTTCCTGTTGGATTTTAACTCAGACAGGTAGTTTTCCTAAAGGAAATAAAGATTTCCTATCGGATTTTATCAAATCCTATCAGAATTGAAATTTTTTTTAGGAATCTCTTGTATTCTGATAGAAAATTTCCTTTAAGAATATTGTTTTTCCTATAGGAATATTAATGTTTTTCCTAAATAAATTTTTTTTTCTGTATAAAATTATTTTGAAAGGTAAATTTCTCACCTGACAGCGTGTTACAGTGATAACAAAACTGGTTGTAAACTCTTTAAAAATTGTCTATCATATGGTGTATTTGTATTTTTTGATATATGCAGCTTAAACGGATGCAAAAATGATAGCTTGGCACTGGCATTATTATCAGGCACAGTGTTATGCTTTGGTTTCGGATAAAGTTCCCGTCAATATTTTTGTAAAATTGAGAATTACTGTAGTTGAAGGCTTATGAATGTTGTTAAAATTCATGAAATGATTTTTAATGATTATCATTAGTTAGAGGGATATCTCTTGTTGAAAAAAAGATGCGATATATAGGCCTTATATGTTAGGTACTTGAGAATCAGAAGTAAAATGCGAAACCTGCGGCTTTGACTGTTGTGTTGACTTTACACAGTGAAATTGTAAGTTACAGACGAGAAGGTAAATAACACGAAAAGTATGTGGATGGTAAAATGTAAACTATACACCGGTAAGTTTCTCACATGTGGTGGTGAAACATACACACGGTACGGAAGGTCAACCCTTTGCAGGGAATTGGTGGGAGAGGTATAAAAAGCTGAAAAATCATAAAAAATAAGCAAATCATTAAAGGTCAAATCTAATGAAAACCAGTATTTATAAAATTTTACAAGTTTTGATTAGTAATTATCTTCTGATATTGGTGATTGGCCTTATAAAGAGTGAATTAAAAGTATTTGTGCTGAATAGGAATTGAGGAAATTCTAGTTACAGAGTTCCGAAGACACACATCTCCTGGCTACAATAAAAAGTATCAAAAAATTGCCACCTTTATATATTTTAACCGAGGGCTCGTTGGTCGTTGCCATTTTAAAACTGCATTGGAATCCTTCAGTAAAAGAGCATGTAAGCATGTACCCAGATCAATTGTCATGCGACACACATCAATCAAGTAAATTTGTGTTTTGTTTTCCGACAACCGAGTTACACAACTGCTTATACGGAAGGTTGTTTTAGTTATGTATTATTGTTAATGCCTCTTCAAAGATAAAATATGCAAATACCATTCTATAATACTTTTCGATGTTTATGTTTCATGGTGTTCAGAATAACTAGTATTAGTGTGTGGATGTGGGGGAATGAGGTAAGGCAAGCATCACGTTAACTGAAATCATATTTTCACACAATGCTCTATACTGAAATCTTCATATGTCTAATGTTTGTCTTCTTTCATATCCTTTTCGATTCAGAAACTATCAACCGACGCGCTTATTTACCCCATTATTTTTTAAGTATGATGTGTACGTTACGAGAGAAATAAGATAAATATTTTATAATAATATCATGGATATAAAATACCATCTTTTGAAAAAAAAAATCAAATTCTGTAAAGTTATTTCACATTTTGGCATAAATGATTTAATCATAAATCATATAATTTATTTAAAGAAACCCTCATATTCCATTACAAAATTGCACATCATTTTTTCAATTAAGCATAAATTAATTTCATAAATCACCTTTTCGATTCCAAGAGAGAAAGAAGGAGAGTGATAGAGAAATTATTTAATAGAAAAAGAAAGACTTACCCTTCGGAGTCAGGAGTTTAAATTCCTCTTTGTTATATGATGATCTTTTCAGCAATGTCCCATTTCGAATTACGATAGGTTTGGCGTATCCCTTTTCGTCACTGTATACCATTGAAAACTTGTACCGTACATCAAACTTAAAACTGCAAACGGTTTCATGCTCACTGCATGATGAAACCACCTTATGATTAAACGCACAGGAAACACCAGGTAAAAATATCAGCAAAATCAGACAAAATCGGACAGAATTCATTAGTAAGTCGTTTTCTTTCGAAGGTTTATAGATATCGGTACCTCTGTGAAATGTTCATACTATTGTAATGGACGTTAATACTGAGAATTTAACTATTTATTTAGATAAACACCTCTGTAAATTAATGTTTTGCAATTGACAAAATGAGTTCACGCTCAGCAAACGTTCGAAGGATAGACTGCGACTATGTGATGCGCTAACGGTTCTCGGGTAACGCTTGTCAATCAAAGTAATTTATACATTCGGGGGGGGGGGGGTATTTTCCGTGCACTACTGATCACCTTGAACAAAAAATCAGAGTTTATCAACATGAGAAATATGAAAAAGCACAATGTTTTTGTTGTTTCTTTTTTATTCGGGTTACAAAAACTGGTTCACATTTGGTAATTATGTATTTAAAATGCGAGATTAGGTTTTTCCAATGTTAAAGCCTTGGGAGTCTCGACTTTAATCATCGGTCATGTTATAAAAACCATCGTGGCTAAAACTTGAAACGGCGTGAATTTACTGGATACTGTCAAGTTTATCTATCTAATCAGATGTGTGGATGAGATACATGGCAGTACATGTATATGCATTTCTTATATCCCTACTCAGATACTAACATAAAGGGAATCTTTAAAGGAACAAATTCAAATGTATCGAATATTTCTTATTTCTGAGAAAACGGCATCATTTATTGTAGATACAAAACAGCTGTTTACCTGCCAGTGTCATTTTTCCTTCCACAATACTATTTCCACCTGAATGTAAATGTAAATTCGTAATTGTTTTATGAACAATAATTTTGCATTTGATGAACTGCAAAGTTTAGCCTTTAATAGATTTTAATTTGTGTTGAACATTACTTAAAAAGACTTGTTATTCGTCTTTTACATTTAAAAATCCTTGATGATTCCATGTCAGATAGTCTTCATATATCATTTCCTTTTAAGAATACCCCGACCAATAACGTTCTATAATTATCACAAGAAGTTTCGCTCTAAAATTTAAATGGTATAAAAACCCTGTTTTTATTCTAAATATATTTGAAAATCCTAGATGTTAAGTTAAAAGGTCTCATTTACTTTATCATTTATTTCAATGTCGTCCTTTGGGATATTGTGTGGTATAAAAGATTGATTATAAAAATTGTGAATACCTTTACTTCCCAGAAAGAGGTAATTCATCGCTTACATATTCTTAAAAAGCCACAGAGATTTCAAACAACGTCAAATTTAAGACAATAGTTATGATTATTTTAAAAATTGAAGGGTTTGTTTACTGTTCTTTTTGTATAAGATATGTAATTTAAGACCATAACATTTCAAAAGCGAGCTTTTGTAATGTTTTTAAATGGCTGAATGGTACAGTAATTGTTTATTGGGGGGGGGGGGGGGGAGAGGGGTGTTCTTTTTTTGCACATACTGTTCATCTACATGTAAAATGAAGCAACATCGTTAATATCAAATAGTATAATCATTCCAAATGTAGAACATTCGATGACTCAGTTTAATAAACGCTTAGTTGTAAATATTTACACTTTTGATTCATACCTTGAAAATGATAACTTGAGAACATTCAAACACATTTTGCTCTTTTTAATGAATTTTAAAGTTTTAAGTTAGTAATTCATATTTCATATGAAGTCTGAATGGCTTATGATTTTCTGTTTATTGGTGACAATTAAAACTTCATAGTCAAGCCTTCATCGAAATTTTGTTTAGATTATTTTTTTGTAATGATGGTCCAATTCCCATGAACCTCTAGCGGTAATGTTCTGAGATAAAATGTTCTTTCATGGTAATAGAAGTACTTGAACAAAAGCGCAATACAGTGGAATATGATCAGACAATTTGATACCTGGCCCACATCAGTCATTGTATTAGACAGGGTCGAGAACTTCACAAGGTAAAAAGCTTTGATGCATTTCACGAAAATTGTCAAAATGATAAATGCTTTGATAGTGTGTATTTGTGTGTGTTGGACGTCTTTCCTTTTTATGCAAACAAGTATATACTGTTGACAAAATTGCCAGGCATTTAGTTTATTCGCTCATTATATCTAAAAAGAAGTTTATATCGTTAAATTCTGGGGTTTTTTTTTACATTATTACATTATTGTTATTTCAATAGCAATAATTTTTAAGGGTTTTTAGAAATTTATTTTGTTTTCTTTTTATATGATATTAATGTTTGATATCTTGAAAATTGTGAAACTCCGAGAGAACTCAGATCAATACCATCGTTAATATAAATCGGTTGGTTGATTTGACATCGGCTCCTGAATCTTTCATATCGTATGCATGTATCGTAACCTTGTAAGTATAGCGTTAGATCGGATGTCTAGCATGTGGTTATTTGCCCTCCTCTCAGCTAAAGTGACAATTTACTTCTGTCTCTTTCACATCGATTTGGGTTTAAATGACGATATAAACTGTTTTTCTTTTTTTTTCGTTAATCTATATTATTCAATAAAAAATCAATATAGGTTAAACATAAAATAATAGAACCACAAAAACTTACACTTATCATGTGTATAGATTAGGATACTAGCTTTTATCATATGTATAGATGACTAGATGTGTAATCAAACTTCAAATATTAAGGATAATTAATAAAATTTTAATCTCATCATCATATAGTGTTACATAACTATACCTTTTATTATTGATGTTGATAGAAAGTGAATTTATTTCATATGTTACAATATGTACTTCCAGTTAAGTTTGTGTTACATAATGTAAAAGTAAAATTGTCATTTTACTTAGCATTTCATTGATGGAACACCAACTGACAGGTATCCAGATCCAATATCTGCAGTTGCTACCAGCTATGACTCAGTGACCACAGCCCGAAAACCACTCACCAAAAGAGTGCATGCATGTACAGTTACTAGAAATGCTTCTTGTGAAAGCACATATTCATCAAAGCGACAAATTCTTGCAGATACTTCTGCTATTGAGTAAGTTACTAAACAAGTATTCATATATATTTAATGTGCATAAAAATGATATTTTATTGCCTTTCATTTCAAAGTAATTGTAAAACTTCATTGTTTCAACTTTAAGGAAAGACCAGAATATGAATGCTGGATCCAGTGCCATGCCAGGACCTTTAGAACCTCCAGCTCAGCCTGAGTGTTGTCCAACTCCTTTTGTTGCGCCATTTGACAGTTCAGGTAATATCCCCATCTAAACTTAATTGTTTATTTAAAATGCAGAGTTTTCCATATTTTACTTATATGTCACCTTTTGTTTAAAACAAAAAACTTATTAAAGTAAGAATAAAGTTATTTCATTTGCATCCAGACATTGTTCAAATTTGTAACTCAGTTAGCATCATTATTTTGCACAATGGCTTAAAGTGTTGTATGTAGAACTCATACAATTTTCTGACCAAGGCATCCATAATGGGCCTGTGGGGATAAATTCGTTCCACATAGAAGTCTTGCTTGGTGTATGTAATAAAATCACAAAAAGGGGCCCCAGGTAAAAGATGTTGACCCTGGATTTGATACCAGTGTGCATGACTGTTTAAAGAAAACAAATCATCATTTTTTTGGAGGAAAAAATTTCTCTGACAAAGTATGGACATTTGATTTCAATTATAGCGCTGTTGATTTTTCACACATTTTGCCATCAGGTGTTGCACCGAGAAAAGGCAAATCAGGGTTGACTATCAAACCAACTTCATGAAGATGATTTCCTGTATTTCTAATGTACATTTGCTTTGCAACAATTTCATTAGCTTTCCCATAGGATGTAGATGAGGATGAAAACTTTTTTTTGAAAGGTATTTTTCATGAAAGTTTCATTAATGTCCTTTTTCCTTCTCATTATGAGTCCAAAGTTGGAAGCAGTAATTCTCTTACTTCGCTCTGTGTACCATCTCGGGTCAGAACTTTGTATGCAAGTTGACCTTTCTAACTCATTGGCATCACTTTGAGTTATATTAAAATTGCTCCACTCTTGTGCTAGTTGCTCCACACTCTGGAGATCACAAGGGGCTAGGGCCTTTGGAAATTCTGTATCTCCACATCTCCATGCAGCTCGGGGATTTGCGATTGGCTGAATCAGTAGTGCCGAAAAAAAGGTTGAAATAATTGATAAAATAGGTCTGTAATAAATTAGTCATTGTATCTCTTTGGAAGTTTTAGTTACTATGAAATATTCAATTATATGTTAAACTTAGTATCAAGTTATGAACAAATGTGTTTATGAAATGCAATTCATGAATTATAACCCTTTTGTAATTTGCAGATGGTATGTTAAAACTTAAACTTTTGGCTGTTGTTGCGGAAAACAAAGCATTGAATGAAGAGAGGGAAAATCTGCTTCAAAAATATTCTGACACTCAACAACAGTTTCTATAACTTCAAAAATTACAGGAGGGATGTTTTGGTTGTCACAAATACAAGTATTATACTGGGTTTACAAAGGAACAGTTTGATGCAGTGTACATAGTTTTAGTTCCAACAGATGAAGATCCCATAAAGTGGAATAAAACTGTAAAAGGTTCCAAATCCCTATCAACAACAGACCAACTTTTACTTGTTTTGATTAAGCTTAGACAAAACTTTGATTTTCAACACATTTCTCATTTGTTTGATATATCTTCACAAGACTCTAGTGCAATATTTAATCAGTGAATAAACTACATGTTTTTTAGACTTGGTAGTTTAGATATTTGGCCACATCGTGGGGCGCCTGTAAAGTGCGAAACGAAATCGAAACGAAACGAAACGAAACGAAATCACTTATTTACATTCCTATACCTTTTAACAGATGAAGATATACTCTCTCTCTCTCTCTCTCTCTCTCTCTCTCTCTCTCTCAAAACGTCTGAATATCTTTTAATCATTTAATGAAACAAATTAGAAACATTAAAAGGTATAGGAATGTAAATCACTTATTTACATAATTATATAATTTTTGCAAATTTCGGATAATCGGCTAAAAAATTTACAGCGCCAATCTGAAACATACAGGTAGTTATATTTTATGGTTCAAAAATTTATTTCAATGAATTTATTTTAACTTTTATGTAGTCAAAATTGATATTAGTTTTGTCTAAATTCCGTTTCGTTTCGTTTCGATTTTTGGTTTCGTTTCGTTTGATTTCGTTTCGTTTCGTTTGATATCGTTTCGTTTCGATTGATTTCGTTTCGTTTCGATTTGTTTCGTTTCGTTTCGTTTGATTTCGTTTCGTTTCGTTTCGATTTCGTTTCGCACTTTACAGGCGCCCCACATCGTGAAACTTTAATTGAAAATATCCAGAAAGTTATAAGAAAGATTTTCCAAATACCCTTATCATCATTGACTGAACAGAACTAAAGGTACAAAAACCTAGTTCTCTCCATAGACAAAGCCAATGCTACTCTGATTATAAATCGAGTACAACTTTGAAAGGACTTGTTGGAGTTGATCCACGAGGTTCGGTAATATTTTCTTCCATGTTATTCGCCGGTTCTATATCTGATAAGGACATCACAGAAGAAAGTGGCTTTCTTAAATTACTGTCAGACCTTATACAGAGTGGAAAACTACAGAATGGGAATGGGGTAATGGCTGACAAAGGGTTCCATATAGAGATTGCAGCTGTTGGGCTTAAACTGAATATCCCACCTTTTGCATCCTGTGCATCACAGATGAAAGCTTCTGAAGTTGCCGAAACAGTTAAAATAGCAAAACACCGTGTTCATGTAGAACGTGCTATTGCTCTTATAAAGCAGTTTAAAATCTTATCAGGAAAAATTACTCTTTCTTTTTTTTCAATTATTGATCAAATATGGTTGACATGTTGTTTGTTGACGAACTTCATGAATTTTTTAATTCAAGATAAAAACACTGATGAACCTTGATTCTTGTCTTGCTTTGTTATGTGAATTTAGTATATCAAATTTTTAATTATTGTATTAAATCCTCACATGGTAACTAAGAGCTGAACCAATGAACTGTACTCCAAGTGATGTATCTACTGTACAGTTTGCTGTTGAAGTAACCAGATATGATATGGGGCTTTGCTTTAAAATCTTCAATTTTTCAATATCATCTATATTGATGTCCGTCTTCCTGAAAAAAAAAGAAATAAACAAATTAACATTTATATATGTACTATATATGTACTACTATTGGTTTGTGATGATCAGAACAGTTCGAATAGCAGCACCAGACAGCTCAGTTGGTTAAGCTCAATTCTATAGAATATAATAAGGCGGTCTATATTTCGAATCCCAGTCTGGTCTGTCATTTTTTGTTTTATCTTGAAAAAGGGGTTAAAGAAGTCTCCTGAACTATTCATCTTACTTAAACATCTTGTCATCATCTGATCCTTGTATAAATTTAAATGTTAATTTATGTATACTGAATTTAACATACCATCTGTGATCACATATTAAACATTTTTTTGAAAATCATAACATACATTGTACATGGGTCTAAAGATATTTATCTTGTATCAGTGACAGGCTTTCATTTACCTTGTATCAATGTACGATGCGATAACAGGCTTCCTTTTTCTGTGAAAATTTGTTGGACGTGAAATTATCATTTTAGACACTGGTTCGGCTTTTATTCCCCCCCCCCTCCGAGGTTTGTCCCACTGCTGTGGCAAACTGGTTGATGAAGGTTCTGATGGTATCTCTTTGTACCCAGAGATCTTCCACTGCTCCAGTGCATTGACTACAGCTAAGACATGCGCACATTGTCCAGACATCCTGCATAATGTATATTACTATTCATCAATAACACTCTAAAGACTATGTGTATCAATAATTATGCCTTATGATACATGACACAACACATTTTTCTCTCTCTCTCTCTCTCTCTCTCTCTCTCTCTCTCTCTCTCTCTCTCTCTCTCTCTCCCTCTCTCTCTCAGATTCACCAAATCACAAACCTCATCTTTGTGTTTGAAATATTTTATATCCTTTGAATGCTGATGGCAACTGCATGCATTAACTTGAAAAAGAAAAAGTAACATGGAAATGAATGTGATTCAAACAACAACATTGAACAAAACATTTGAACACGTCAACAACAATAAAATGAACTTTGAAACAAACAGTTTACATACCCAGCTTTGCAACTGCAATGTGCATCGTTGAAACTCTTCCCGGTGATATTAACGTCGAGATTAACGTGATGGGGATCATCGCTCTTTCTCTGACTTCTGAATATTTTAGCGGTAATTTGAATGCTGTTTTCATTTTCTCCTCTAAAAATTTTAACAGATTTAATGTATGCATCTTTTACAAACGCTATAGCCCTTTGCTTTTGACGTAAAGTCGGCTTATAATTCAGAAAAGATTACGAAAAATCGTCCGGGACGTCCTTCAGGGAAATTTCGCCCGCCATATTGTTTACCTTCGATGTCGGGCATTTCACTTCTTAGTAACCGTCGTCACGGTGGGCGGGGCTTAAGCACGGATCTGCGATCCGCCAATTCAATAATACAATGATGTTGGTTATCTAGAATGCAAATTGCTGTTGATAATACAAGTGGGTGTATTCGATTCAGTGATTAAGATTGTTGAAGAATATTTTTTGTAAATTAAAGTAGATGCTATCTCGTTGGAAACAACGAGAGGTTTCTGTTTGAATCCAACATAAAAAGTTATTGGGATAATTTTCATTTCCTATCTTTTCTTAAAATGTAAACAATTTCCAAGTATCTCAATAGATATACATATTGTTACGGGGAAAGCGGCTTTATTATTGCAATTATTTTTAACAGAATTGAAACGAAAAATAATACAATCTATCATTTAAAAGACAAACTCGCAAATCTGAGCACAATGAAGATAGGGAAAAAAGTTTTGTCTTGAGGATTGAAGCTCGTTGCCGCTGCATTACACCACTACTCCAACCATTACGCCGCAGGAACTATCGTTTCACAACTTTTATGCCCAATGTTGATTTTAAAACAAATTACTTTTTATGTGTCTCTATTAACTAATAAAACCCCAGAAGATTGTAAGAAAACAAAAACTTTGGAACAAGGCAGGTTTTTCTCTTCGGTGACGACAAAATTAACGGTGAACGTTTATATAAGTTATAGACTTTGTGAGTATAGAATGTTTTTGATAATTGAGAATTTGAAATTTCTATCTTCGATACTCTCTGAGAAAAATGATGCACAAAACCCACGAAATCTGAAATATTTCGGGACCGAACTTGAGAAATTTTGAGAAAACGTGATAGAAAAAATGAAAATAGAGAAAGAAACTAAGGAAAAACAGTAATGTCTTTCGTTTAAACGATAGATTTAAATTAGCAATTATCTCTATTTCTTTAATTTTCGCCATGTTTTTACATGTTTATATGAAATGAGATCACCCTGATTTTCGTATATATATTTTACCTGGTGATTTCCAGAATTGTTCAGGTGCTTTTAATTAATAATGAAGATCCCACAGTATCTATTAAATAAGTCATTTTAATAAGTTTATGTATTGTCATTGTCTGTGATCTCACTGATTGTGGTGCAGTTCATTTGTAGTAAGTTTTTATTTGTCATTAATCAATGACATTATTTCGTCAATGATTATTGAGTTGGTTTTTAAAGTGAAAAATTTACAAGCTTTAGTTCAAAGATGGAACAAAAAATGGAGATTATTGATTGAACAGTCTTTATTGATAGTCGTTAAGCTCAATGGATGGGCATATATTTTTCTGTTAAAATATTCAATTAAAAAATGACATCATTTTGAATGATTATATTTGCTCTTTTGAATTTTGAAAAAAAAACAACGCCAACTTTAAGGAGAAATTAGATATCTTTAGTATCTTATTATTTTATAATTTGTATTATAGAGAAAAGGTAGTGTTGATACAAGTAAAAAAAATAGATAGATAGATAGATAGATAGATAGATAGATAGATAGATAGATAAATAGATAGATAGATATATAGATAGATATAGATATAGATATGGATATATATCTATATATGTATAGATATGTGTTTATTATTATTTTAGAAGGATTTCATTTTCTTCATATAAAGCCATTATAGAGTTAATGAATTTCAAAAGAATCGTACAGCTTGGAATTAAATTCCTTGTCCTGTCTCAGCAAGCAATATGGATCTCCGAGTTCATTCTCCTCTTTAACATGTTTACATTTAATACTTTTGATTAAACATAACACTACTGCAACTGTTCCAAAGAAGACAATGAGAAAAACAGCCGTTTCTAAAGTCGTCTTAATCTTCGTCTTGCTTCTTTTTCTGATATCTGAAGTAATTGAAACTAATGAAAAAAACTTTCTCTTACACAACATATATTGAATAGCAAACATTACAAAACATAAACCAAAATAACAAAACAATAACAAAATTAAGAAAACATTAGCCATCATTGGTCGTTGAGTTTCGTTTCGATCCAAAACTTGCTAGGCCGTCATTTGTTACCCCTAGGGACTCATTTATTGTCCATGTAAAATCTCCGCAGGATGGAAAGCCTTTCGGAGGTTTTGGGTGGAGAGTTCTTTCCCCTTCTTTGATGATAAGTGCCATACCTTCCGTAAGATGTGCGTCCATATGGCCATGTAGATACCAAAATCCTGAGAGAAAAAAAGCTTTTGATTATAGTAATAGAAAATAATTATGTTACAAGAAACAAAACTATCGGCATGGATATGCATAATTTTTTTCTCAAAAGTTTAATTATCGTAGATCTTTAGGAGACGTAACATTGAAGTTAACTATTTGCAAATTTAAATGCATATTATATAAGGTATTTATACAAAAAAGATAATATTCAAGAAACCACTGAAAGTTTTTAAAACTTTCAAGTGAAAAAAAAGCATATTCCAATGTTCCTAATCACTACAATATAAACTATTGTGATTTAGTAAA
This sequence comes from Magallana gigas, assembly GCF_902806645.1. NCBI lineage: Eukaryota > Metazoa > Mollusca > Bivalvia > Ostreida > Ostreidae > Magallana > Magallana gigas. The sequence goes on along the minus strand of NC_047567.1, from coordinate 27,920,362 downwards.
TTTTCATTTAACTGAAATTTGTTTATCAATTATATACCTGGATTATCCAAATAAAATCTAAGCACCACATAGCCTCCCCTTGGCACCATCACCGTGTCTTTGAGTGGGGGATTACGCAAATTTAGGTCAGGAAGGTTTCCACCGGCCCACTCTTTATTACTCCATCTTGGTTTTTGACAGGTCTCGGTTTCGCATTCAATGTCTATGCTAAAGTTCGTTACCAACCCTGTTGTGAGATCAAGTTCAGGGTATGCAATTTTCAAAACATGAAAGCTGTGTCCGTGGATATGAATTGGATGATCCGTGGACCCATGGATGACATCTGTGGAGCAAACATTAGCCTTTGGTTAGACAGGTATTATTTTTTAATCTGACTCTGTGGTCACTGTTATCGTTTATCTAGCTGTATAATTAGTACAAATTTAAGAATTTAAAAGTTTCACTTCAACCTAAATGAACCTTTCATTTTTTTTGCTGAGGCCTTGTGTGGTTAATTTCAAAATTTTGGTAATTACTGATTGTTTTTGATAATTTACTAATTTGCATTTGAAATAATGAAAAATCATGAACTCTACGTCAAAAATAATACAATATATGACTATGTTATTTACCTCTATTTAAGAGGATGAGTTGTACAGCAGATCCCATCAGCGTATTGTCATAGTTAAGCATTAAGGTACAATTGCACAGTCGTATGGTACAGTCATATCGACTACAGTCATTGATACATGCGTTTTCCTGCTGTTTATATGTTGACTTTAAACAAGAAAAGAAGTTAACTTTAAAGTTATTCAGGAAAGAAAAAAATGAGGATAGCACTGTATACTGCTACGTTCATTTCATTCGATTTATATTCTCAGTATTTAATAATTGATCTAAATCTTTGCAATATGCCTATTGATACCGTCATAAGATACCTGAGGGGGACAGATAGGTGTGGTAAAAGCATGTCCATTAATCTTCGCCTTATACGAGGGATGTACAAGCTCTACAAAAACAAGAACAGAACATGATTTTGATATCTGTTGTGCATCATATTTTTCATTCATCAATATCAAATAAATAAAATAAAATCTTTAAAAAATATAGATTAACCATAAAAAATTCTTTAAAAAATACCAGCTTTTTATCATATATTCACACAATTTTCTGTAAACGGATACAACCGTGCATATACTGATAATGTCCATATAATTATTAACGTATTTAGAATACCAGGAGTCGATGTCGTAAAATGAAAGTTGAGAAAGTCCTCTCGTATAGCTCCTCCTTTTAACGAAACAGGGACGGGGTGGGAATCGATGACTTCCTGTGTGGATCGTAGATCAGAAACAGGCAAACACTCAACGTTGGCAGCTTCTGGATATGATCTTCAATGTAAACGATATATCCAAATATACTGACTCTCTTCAGAATCTTGTTGAACACTTTCAGTATTTACCAGAGCAAAGTCTTATTCATTTTGCTCAATCTTAGCCACTTAATGTATGAAATTAACAAACGTATATTAGGAGAAAAATCAATTTCTTAGCAAATCTATGTAAAGTAGCTGACAATACATCTTCATGGTTCTCATCAAGGAAATATGAATATTTATATTTTTTTCTTATATAAATATACATATTTCACATTTACTGACCATGAGCTTTAGTATTAAATTTCTTCATATCAATGTTTTTACGATCTACGTTAATCGATCAATTGATTTAAGTTTAATTACATTAATACGGGAATATAATGGCTTTTTCCTAATGTGGAAGAGTTCACAAAAAATGACATAACTTGAGACACGTGGCTTATTTCCTAAAGTATCATTGCAAAAATGAAACAGCGGTTTTTTGTTTATGATATCTAAGTTACTAAACATAATTTTGTTCATGGTATCACTTACTTATTTGGACAGTTAATGACTTTACATATATTCTCTTTGGTGCAGTTTTGGCGACGTGTCTTGGGTAGCTCATCTGGAGCGTCCTGATATCTAAGAACGGCCTTGGCTACCCTGGGGAATATAGAGTCCTACAACAAAACAAGCATTAGACAAAGTAACAATCTCTCATTCCGTTTCATAACCTCAATATATACATGAACCATTTTTTTCCAAAGCTTATTTGCATTCAACAGTTGTATTTCTTTCTCAGTTTATGATTCAAGCCAAGTTCTTCTCTGAGCATGTATTGCACGCAGAATCAATTCATTGCTAGATCATGCAACAATTTTGTTGTTTCTAGGAATATCAGCTTATTTTTCAGAGTACATTTTGCCGCAGAAATGCGCTATAGTGATAATTATGAATGTTGTTTAAACACACTACAATGATGTATTCATATAACTAAATCAAATAGCGTTTTATAGGATTAAAAATGTATAACTATGAAATATATACATTTAGTATGTACACTTTTTGTAAAGACGACAAGAATTAACATTGCTTCAACAGGGGCTGCTGAAAAGCCTCCCCAAAATCAATTACTAATAGAAGTTCTATATAAACAATAATCTTGTAATACAATTTGAAAAAAAATTACGATATTGCAAATAGCTAAAAAAACGCAGACATAGGTAAGATATAACATCAATGTTTCTTTGTACATCTTGTCTGTTTTTGACTTCCATGTCTCCTAGTTGAATAAAGTAGTTTTTCATTGAGTATGGCTTGGTTTGAACCAAGACATCATATCTCTCTCCACTCGAAATAACGATTGACTGTGCAGTTTCCGGCTCGACGTCATGTCCATCAGTTGCAATGACATGCAACAGGTGCTTAAAAGGAAATTTAAAACATGTCAGAAACGTTGACTCTACCTTGGATAAGAATGGATTCATTTGATTAAGTTATCTTGAAAAAGATGTGTATATTTACATGTATATTGAAATATAAGATGTGGCATATTTTGATATTTGAAGGAGGATGATCATGATATCAGTCAAATATTTTTTTCCTAATTTTAATGTTTAAAATGCTCCAGTAAGACATGTTAATAGGCACCAACAATTTGGACGTTTTTCGTTGAGTTATGAGCGAGTTACAGAGCTTACAATGTTTACATTTGTTGAAGTGTGAATTCCAGTTTGAGACCTAAAGATGAATGTGATTACGTAAGGACTGTTTATGCTTAAAATGAAAAAGAAAATAGACAAATCAGCTTGAAACAAGATTTTACAGGTATATGTATATTAATCTATCTAAACAAAAACAGGGCACGAGCCTTGTTAACATGACAAAAAATTGTGAGCCCTGTAGCATCAACGTGCATTTATGTTCAAGAATAACTTTGATAATAATTTTTTATAATATTATTGTAAAGTTTTATACAAACCTCGTCGATAGAAAATCGGAAAGACACAAACATGGCAACATTTATGATCCGGAGTCTATAGTGCTTATCTGGTTTCACTTTGAATGTTTCGAGAGGAAGTTCAGGATCTAAAGGTTTTTCTGTTTCATCCGGGTAATAGTGACCTAAATAACACCATAATAGCTCTTATATGAAATATGAACATTGGTTTTACGAAACTTCAAAATGTAAAGGGCAAAAATATCACCAAAACTATGGATGACATGTATTTAAAAAAAGTTACAGCGTCCTAAGATATAATATGTGTACATTCAAAATATTTACAAACTTAAAAACTATCTGTTTTAGTCGACACTATAGAATACATAAAAATATATTAAAAGTGCACTAACTAAGCCAACCTGCAATTGATGTGAGACATACCTTTTCCGTTAATTAGTCCAGAATGTACAGGGTCCATGCCCATGTTGGTTCCGTCCGTGGTATGTGTCATAACGTAGCAGCTTCCGGTACAATTAAAGTCTTCGGCATAACTACAGAAAGACAAATACATTCCTTTTTACATTATTAAAAACATTTAAAAAGGTGTATGATGTAAATTGCTAGAAAAATCATTCAAATTTTTCAATACAATACAACCCTTTGTAGACATCCTTTTCCCCTTTTTTTGTCGATACAATAGTCAAATTTTAAACAGAATATCTTGTTAATATCATACACAAGTTGTCAAATTAAAGATATTAATTTCGATACTTGAATTGATAAACGTTTGTTTTAATACTAGTATCACGATTTTTTAAATTCTCCATCTCTCTCTCAATCTCTCTCTCTCTCTCTCTCTCTCTCTCTCTCTCTCTCTCTCTCTCTCTCTCTCTCTCTCTCTCTCTCTCTCTCTCTCTCTCTCTCTCTCTCTCTCTCTCTCTCTCTCTCCGTAACACATTCATGAAGTTCCACACAAGAACACGCGAATTTATGGCTACACAGTAATACACCTAACATACAGATGCATGTTCCATGCATGGATTTCGTGATTTTCGAGTGAAGATTTGTTTCTGTTCCACTCCTGTATAACAATGATGAAATCGTCCTCTACCCTGGGTAGATCCGTCCGTTTTTTGCGTGGGAGGACTATCAGGGGTCCCGCCAGCCCGTCCCCCCTCAATGACCCCTGATGGGCGTGGTACCAGTGGGTACCTGCTGGGTCAGCCTTAAATCTTCAAAAACATTCTCAAATTAACAATAGGTGATTTGAAATGTTTCCACACTTAAATAAAGAGAGTCATTTTGGCATGCTGATGTTGAAAAAGTAACCTTTCTTTGCAAAGTTTTACAAATCTACACATTTGAAGAATTGTTTTTAAAGAATCTCAATACTAAGTTTTTATTAACCTTTTTCATTCTAAAAACAATTAATACTCTTCTATTAAATCAAGGTTTGTTGCTTTGATGGAATGTTTGAGCTAAAGTTTGGATTACTTACCTATACATAAAGCTTTGACCCGGTCCAATTGGACATTGAGATACCATGGAAGCCCCGTCCATCCAAGGCGTGTGTTTCTGGTGCATGCCGTGCCAGTGGACAGTGAAGACCTCGTTAGAGAGGTGGTTCCTCACCAGGACCTCTATCTATAATCATCAAGTTTTGACTTCGACAGGATTTATTTTATATAAGGTACTGACAGTCTGATATGTGTTTAAATAGTCGTTTCTACTGTGGTTTCATTAATATTCAAGGGTATCAATTTTCGTGGATAAAGTGAAAATCAGAATTTTAAGGATACGTATATTCATGGCCAATGACCCTATCAATGCATGTTATTAGTAGAAATTGCACTTCAATGAACATTGAATTCCATGGAAAACCTTAACAACGAGATCCACGAAAATTGGTATTCAACAAATATTGATGAAACCACCGTATATGGTTGCGGGACCATTAAGGTAAAGGAAATAAATGTTTTTAAAAACCCAAGAATTGAGACCAGTGAAATATAGAATTAAGATACACTTAGGCTTGATACCATATCCGACAGAAGTTTGTAACACAGATAAATTAAAACACTTAACTAGACAAGAAACAGATGGACGTAAACATCATAAAAACGACTGAAAACGATTTTTCACTCTGATTGAAATAAGCGTTGAATACATTGATTAAAAAATAATAAAATGGAAATTAGAATTGTGACATCTAATCAACAACTCGAGACAGAGCTTAGCATAAAAAATAAATTCCTTTCTAATCTAAAATATCTTTTTTTAAAAATCTTTCAAATTAGGGGCATACAAGAGGTTTATTTGTCTAATCTATACCTTTTAACGATGAATATACATGAACCATTTAACAATCAAAAAAATAATAGTTTGTGTGTAGCTTTGAATATCAATAATAATATTACTTGGATGTCACGTAAAACAAAATTGAAACTGGATCGCCCCTATTTTTGGTGCTGGTGTTTTCATTCACCTTTTTCACTATGTGTAATAAAATCTTCACCAAAGAATGATTCTTAAGTTTGCTAATTTTTGGAATTTTTTCCGATAAGACAGCGGAATCATTATGTCACAATGAAATCCTAGTAATTGCTGTAGTGTAAGTTGTTTTTATATGTAGTAGATTTATCCCGTACTGAACCCCAGTGTTTCGATAGACTTTTCATTTTTATCCCGTATGGAGCCTCATGTTTTTACGTTTGGCATAGGTCAGCATAATAGACTCAACCTGGGTCATTCTACCCGCATTGGTAGGGCTTTATAAGGTTCGAATTTTGCAGTTCTGGACAGAGCGCACGATTTCCCCACACGAATCTGACGACGTGTATTTAGTTTTGTAATTGCCTGGTAACTAAATCTCCAGACGGGGTAAGTTTGCTTTTATTCATTTCATTTCATTTCTGTAACTCTTAAAGCTTATAAGTGCTACTTTATATTACTATAAATAGCGGACAAGAGTTGCCACGTGAATGTTACCTTAGCGTTGTATGGTTAACAGTGCCACGTGTATGCCACGTATATATCGCAATATTTGTACATTATAGTCTAATAATGTCATGTTTTGTTTAGATATTTAGTATGTAGTGTAGTTTAAAGTTCTACCTGTGCCATTCGCTACGGAATGTAAACATATATATAAGTGTCGATAGTTCACTCTGTTTAAATGTATTATATGGAGACCGGTCATGGTCATTAATACATTGTACTTATGTAAGCATTATAATTAAAGGTTCCCGGGGTTAGTCACATTCTATGCATGGATGAGGCTCTGTGTATTGGCTTGAGAGGTGATGATGACTGACGGCCTGTGGTGGACAACCGGAAGAGTTTCCGGTAGTTGGTTACCTTGAGCAGGTGAAGTGGTGAACTGGTGGACACGGTGGACACAATGGACGATGATTCAGGGTAGCATGGTGATGGGCGTAGACAGGAGGATTAGAGCCTAAGGAACGTCTCGCGTCGTGTATTACCGATACTTTTTTGTATATTTGTAATTTTTGTATTGCATAAAGTATTGTTGTTGTTACTGATCAGAGGCTCGGTCATGGTGACACATTACCCAAAAAGTCAAAAACGTTATGAAATGTATTTTAATGTCTTTGGACATATTGGAACGATATAAAATATATAAACATTGTTTATGTTATTCGGGTGCAAAGACACTTAGTATTATTTCTAATTAAATTAAATGTAGAGAAGAAATTGGAAATTACACATACAGTTTCTCATGCGGTTTTGCCCTCCCAGGTATTGTTACATTTGTATTCGCAGAATTTTCAAGTAAGATTTTTTTTTATAGTTTTATAATTGATATAAAACACCAAATGGGTTTGGGTAAATTGCATATTTACAAAGCAATATTGTAAATGAAAGAGCTTCTAAAATATAGATTGGAGATTAATATCCTCTTGGTGCATTTAATAAGAATTGCACTTTACAAAAGCTGTGTCAAGTTGTCTCATGGCTTAACAAGCACAAAATATATTCAAGGTAGGTGATTAACATCTGGAGATTTATAAAGAATATTTTCATCTCAATAATTTATGATGTCTAGCAACATAATGTATGTGAAAAACCGTATCAGTTGAATACAATAAATTATGTCCTTATGTAAGAGTTACATAAGCTGCATTCATAAAGTTCAGTGATGTGAAAAAAAGTTATGAAACCTTAACCACGTGGGTCATTAGCAAAAAAAACCGATTCACATGACTGAAACTTTAGGGCGGAGTCTAGATTTGCATTATCAGGAAAACAAGACTAAATAGTAGTTCTATCACGGTGTGCAATCCAATCATTCGGACTATTTTTGTGTACATTAACTTTGTTGGGCTTTGTGTTAGATGCTAAAAATATTTTCTTCTATTTTGACAACTGATTAAAAACGTTTTAAATTATTTGCAGGACATTTACATTACATAAATACATGGTAATCCACATTACATTTACATAAAAGTCCTTAGATATCAGCTGCAACCACGTGAATTCATTATACGTGATAACTGTCATTAAATGAGGGCAGGTAAAAGCAGACCCAGATAGGAAATAATCCCGTACTTCATTATGAAACATTTCTCAATCATTCAGCCATTTTCGTTTCGCTCAAAACCAACAGAGTTACATGATTTAGGAGTAACGTTGTCAGCAAATCAGATGGGAGAAAATTACCATCGGAAATGTATACCCTTATTTTAGATATGCTTTTTAAAGATTAGCAAACTCATGTTTAGCAACAAACTACGCATCTTTTTTTTTCTTATCTCATCAGTAAAAAATTTGGAAGACTTATGAAATACATAGGTTAAATAATGCACATTCTGTTTGCAATTGTAGACTGCGGTTCGTAAAACTAAAAAAAACCCATAATAACTTTATTAATTACATTGTACATGTATCTCATTCTTCACCACTCTCCTTGAATTAGAACGAAATGTCTGTAGACAACTTAAGTTTAGTAGATTAATCAATTATCAATATTTGACATTAGCATGAAATAAAATGACATATACCTTCCGATTATTGATTCTGCGTAGAGGGGTTAAAAGTCAAATCTGAATGTTACTCTTGCATTTGTAACAATTCATTAGCTATCTGCATTTTTAACAATACATTAGCTATTACTGGTCTCAATGTAACTGTTTAAAACAATTTTCTATATTTAAAGATCTAGCTAAAAGATCTTTAGGATAATATATTTTATTATTGTATGTATTCAGAAAAGTTGTACTAAAGTTGAATTATACAATTAGAGCGCATGTTTATATAAACGATAATTTCCATTGTGTTTGCATTGGAAATATGCGACGATCAATTTCCTGTAAACACACTTAGAGGCGGCAAACCCTTTTCACTGCGTATGAACACAAGTATAAAGGTTATTGTGCATTTTGAACATATTAATCATTGTAAGATTGAATGAAATGTTTAAACTAACTTAATAAATCTAAAATGTACTTATGTAAAATGATCGTTTAATCAAAACTATTCGTTAATAAAAAGATATTCTCTCCAAAGTTCATAGAACTATATTTTTTGTCGCGAAAGTGAACTAAATAACATTTGATATTACTGTTCTATTGTCAGATAGCAAATCAGAAGGAAGAAAATAACCATTGGGAATATATACAATGACTGATCAAAAAGTAATATTACAGATGCGACAAGTCCCCGAAAAGTGACAAAAACTTGTGCTTTGAGATATATACCTATTTCTATTCAGATGTAAAAAATTTAAATCATTATCTGAGATATTTCTGAAGACGATAATATATATCGTGTAGAGCGTGAGGTAAGGATAGTTGCCGCACGCTAGCGACGTCATTTCTAGATCTTCAGCGTTCTTGTAGAATTTCGTAATTTTGTACTCTATAAAAATTGCTTCAATACTCTATATAACTTCCCCCCCCCCCATTTTTATATGGTAACTATTAACTATTTTTGTAATTGATGGGGTAGTACATTGTATATGAATTAAATGTTATTTAATCAGTTTGTCGCAGTCTCTTCAAGAAGTCATGAATGTATCTTTATGATATAGCTCATGACGTAAGAACCTAGCTTTAACTTTCCTCCAGAGCGTATATCTTCTGTCTTTCTTATTTATTTATGAACATGACATATGCCTTTATTATATAGTGGAACCACGTTTACGGTATCTTGTTCACGCGCTCTCAATTTTAGGTTGATAAATCAATTTCTGTACATTTTCTAGTGACTTCTATCCATCGAAGCAAACAAAAAATGCATCGAAACGCTATTCCCAAGTCAGGTCTTTTTATTCTTTGATCTAGAGACAAAAGGTATTGCGTATCTGAAATGGATGGTAACGTTCCGTTATTTTTTGAGACAGAAAAGGTTTGTATTGTGTATGTTTCAAAATATTGTGTTGTTTAGGGCTTTTTTAAATATATTGAAGCATGTAATTCATTCATAAATACAAACCTTAAAAAAGACGTAAATTTCATGACGCAGCGATATCACGTATATATCATGCTAAAAACATGAATATCTTGTTAAGCGGTCAGCGAAATTTAATCAAAATTTTACTTCAAATTAAAATTTTAATAAGAAAAGTTTTCATGTATCATTTTATACAATACAGTGCCTGTGTGAAATGCAGTGCATAGTGTGACATTAGTTTGGGATCTACCCTTGTACACTTATTCTAAAATTGTGTTTTTTAAAGGTGAACAACCTCATTTTCAGCAACCAACTATGCAACTTATTTTTTTTCCCCATAAATAAATTGGAAGATGTATGAAAAACATAGGTTAAATAATGCACACTTAACCTGCAATGGTAGGCTGTGGTTCGTGAAACTCAAAACAATACATAACTTTTTTTAATTATAGTCTAGTCCGATTTAGTCGAAAAAAAACTTTTAACGGCAAAGAATTACTATTTGGTCCAGCATGGTTTTTAGACATAATTAAAGTGTGCTGATTCCAAAAAAAATATGCTGGCCTTCATGAAAATGGCGTTAAGTAGCTCAAAATGGCGATTCAAAATGGCGGACAACCAAATTTTATATTTTTTTCTTAAAGTCTTTTTATTATTGACAAACAATAATGAAATGATCCAGCTTAGTATTTTATCATATCTAAAGTGTGCTAAGTTTGAAAAAATTTGCTGGCCTTCCCCAAAAAGCATTAATTAGGTCAACATGGCGATTCAAAATGGCTGATACCCAGATTTTAAAATTTGTTTCCTAAAAAATTTAAACTAGGGAAAACGCATAGAAAACAATAATAATTCCAACAATGTTATTGTACTTAAGGAAAATAATCGTTTTATCATAACTATACGTTAATAAAATATTTTTCTCTCTAAAGTTTCTAGCCGCAGAAGCGTACTAAATAACATGTTGATATGGCTGTTCCATGCATGTATCATGTTAACCACAAAGGGCGAATATAATGGCTTTAAAGCGACAGTACACAAATATTTCATACAAATTGACATCATTATATACAAATAAATGTAAGCATTGAATGCTTACTTCTGGATTGAATTTTTGAATTTGTTTTCGGATGTCGTCGGTTCTTAAACACACCAGGCCGTGCAGACAAATAATCATACCGCGCAAACGTGCGGTAGTCAATTTGTCTGCACGACCAGCTGTGTTATGAGATGGACGACATCCAGAAAAAAACCCATTTAATGCTTGAATAAATACTTACCGTTTGTCCTTCATAAACAACAATCGGTGGGCCTGGAAATTCTCCATTTATGCTGAAAAGAAGTTTGTAAACTCCATCTACCGTCAACACCTGCTCAAGTTCTGAAAAACAAATTTAATACAATCGATGTGCTTAAGATCTTTAGAATCGATGACCTTTAACAACAGGGATGTACAGAACTGTGGAATTATTAGAGTTTGTGGTGGATCAATTTATGTGAAATTACGTCCCACAAACCTGCAAAATTTAAGCAATTCACGAAAATTGATTGATTCCACAGCATGCCTTTTTAAAAAGAAATTGAACGAGTTCTTTAAATAGGAAAAAGCAGTAAGCATTTAAAGGTGCATTTTGTTTTGTTTTTCTGCTTTTTGATATTTGAATAAGCACCAAACATTTCTAGTTATAAACTGAATTGACAAAAATAATTCTGAACACGCACATGATGAATGACCATCTTTAAGTTCTCCTTAAAGATAGCTTAAAGATGCCTAAAGGTAGCTTAAAGACGATCTTTAAGCCACCTTTAAGCTACCTTTAAGCTATATGTGTTGCTTAAAGATGGCTTAAAGAAAGCGTAAAGATGGCTTAAAGGCAGCTTAAAGACTATCTTTAAGCCACCTTTAAGCCACCTTTAAGGACAACTTATAGGTCCTTAATGTCCAAACTTCTTTAAGCTACTTTCAAGCCACCTTTAAGCCACCTTTAAGCCACCTTTAAGCCATTAAAAAATCGTTTAATTCAATATTGTGCTTAATTTACCAACAAAATATATTAACTATATGATAATGATAGAAAAGGTATTAAAAACGGTTTTTGTTCTAGAAAAAAAAATAAAAAAAAAATAATCAAAACGCCCAAGCTGAGAATTGAACCCGGGTCCCTTCGTTTACCAGCATCACCTCGCTTCCTCTGCGCCACGGCTACTTACATATTTAGTTATGTTTTTATATTCTATATATCAGTGGATATTGAATCAATGTATTCAATGTGTATTTTTTACTTGAAAAGATTTTGACTTCCATTCAAATTGTAACAATCAATCATATCTAATTTATAAATTACATGCATGCATATATTTAGAATGAAATACGGAACTTGGTCTTTAGTGAAAAAAATATATTATACCATAATGGAAACCGATAGGCTTATTTAGTAAATAAATTTAAACCGAGTAGATAAACGTTCATCTAATTCGCAGCTAAATGAAATGCAAGGAAGAAGATGAAATCATTTCTTTTATTAAATGCATTGAAACTATTAGGGTATTAATTCTACGCAATTTTCCCGGTTTTCATGATCACGGCGCCGTTCCAGTATGTTTAAACATTTACTTGTATACATGATTTTTAGACTATCAATTCTATAACAAACAATATTACCAACAACGGGTGACGTATTTACTGCATGAGGCAATTGCAAATGATGTATACATATACTTGTACATACAATTGTATGATATACCAGGCCGAGTATGTGACATATTAACTCTTATACATATATCTAAACAAGTAACCCCTATTTATACCGGTACAGGAATTAATTAGCCTCTAGATTTTACTCTCTTTAATTTGTAGACGTAATATTTTTAAAACACAGAGTTGGGAAATGATTCTTTGAAAATGAATTACAAATGTAAATAAACTTTTATTCACTAGAATTATCGTATACACGTACATACTAAGATTCAACGCCTTTAGAAACACTGACTTGCACCTGGGCACACGACACACCTGTTGTGTATATCTTGTATATTCTGTGTTAGTTCCACGGGTTTTCTTAAGTTGGACAAACAATAGACTCTAATTAGATATACACAAACATGCACCTGGGCACAAGGCACAACAGTTGTGTATATCTTGTATATTCTGTGTTAATTCCGGGGGTTTTCTTAAGTTGGACAAACAATAGACTCTAATTAGATATACACAAACGAACAAAACTATGTCTAGACAAACAAAGCAGTAATATTCTGCCCGATATAACAAAGGCAGTTGAGAGTATTTTCATCTTTAACATGTATCTAGCAGATCTAGAATTAGACCTAGAAATAATTAAAATTGAAAAAAATACATACCTTCAACCGATTGTTAAATTAAATCATGCAGTTTTGGTTCATTATCTTTATTTTGTTTAATAACCGGATGAACTAAGAGAGAGAGAGAGAGAGAGAGAGAGAGAGAGAGAGAGAGAGAGAGAGAGAGAGAGAGAGAGAGAGAGAGAGAGAGAGAGAGGGAGAGAGAGAGAGAGAGATAGATTTCACCGATTAATTTATAGTAGGAAACACACATAATTAAATATATTTTCATACACAAATTTAGATACAGAGACTGTGCTCACCCCTACAATAATTTTGAAAAAAAAAATTATAAAGAATTTTATAACGGCAATCTGTGTCCATCGGAGCGGTGTTGATGATATCGATATGTGTTTAATGGCACAAAAATAAAACCGCCTGGAACATCCCCTCCCCTTCCTTGGAAATTATATCATCACTCGGATCACCCCCTCCCCTCCCTATAAAAGAGCTTTCGCATTTAATACATGTTTTTAATTATTGTTCAGTTTGATCAAACCTGACTTAAAGGGAACCTAAAGATGGTTTAAAGACAACTTAAAGGTAGCGTAAATGCCACTTAAAGATGCTTAAAGGTAGCTTAAAGATGGCTTAAAGGTGACTTAAAGAAGTTTGGACATTAAGGACCTATAAGCTCAGCTTAAAATTGACTTAAAGGTTGCTTAAAGATTGTATCTCCTTTAAGCCATAAATATATATATATATATATATATATATATATATATATATATATATATATATATATATATATATATATATATATATATATATATATATATATATATATATATTGTATAGATATTGTAATGTTGTAACTCTTTTGCACTGATTATTTTTTACATAACGTGCAATTGATAGCTTGCAGCAGTAAGCACATGTACACAGATTAATTGTCACGCGATACACATCAATCAAATAAATGACAAACAAGTTACACAACTGCTTATACGATACGTTTGTTTTAGATCTGTATTATTGATAATGCCTCTTCAAAGATAAAATATGCAAATACAATTCTATAATACTTTTTGATGTTTATGTTTCAAGGTGTTCAGAATACTAGTATTAGAGGGTGGGTGTGGGGGAATGGGGTAAGGCAAGCATCACGTTAACTGAAATCATATTTTCACACAATGCTCTATACTGAAATCTTCATATGTCTAATGTTTGTCTTCTTTAATATCCTTTCCGATTCACAAACTATCAACCGACGCGCTTATTTACCCCATTATTTTTTAGGTATGACGAGTACGTTACAAGAGAAATAAGTTACATATTTTATAAAAATTACATGGATACAAAAAACCATTTTAAAAAAAAATCAATTTCTGTTAAGTTATTTCACATTTTTTGGCATAATTGATTTGATGATAAATTGTATATTTGATTAAAAGAAACCCTCATATTCCTTTAAAAAATTTGCACATCTTGTTTTCAATTTAGTATAAATAAATTTTATAAATCACCTTTTTGATCCTAAAAGAGAAATAAGGAGAGTGGTAGAGAAAGTATTTAATAGAAAAAGACTGACTCACCCTTCGGAGTCAGGAGTTTAAATTCCTCTTTGTTATATGATGATCTTTTCAGCAATGTCCCATTTCGAATTACGATAGGTTTGGCGTATCCCTTTCCGTCATTGTATACCATTGAAAACGTGTACCGTACATCAAACTTAAAACTGCAAACGGTTTCATGCTCACTGCATGATGAAACCACCTTATGATTAAACGCACAGGAAAGCCCAGGTAAGAATATCAACAACACCAGACAAAATCGAACAGAATTCATCAGTTAGTCGTTTTCGTTTTCTTTCGAATATCTATAGATATCTTTACCTCTGTGAAATGCGCATACGGTTGTAATGGACGTTTATACTGAGAATGATAACTTTTTATTTATATAAAATTAATGTTTTGCAATTAACAAAATGAGTTCACGCTCAGCAAAGGTTTAAAGGATAGACTGCGGCTATGTGATGCGCTAACGGTTCTCGGGTAACGCTTGTCAATCAAAGTAATTTATACATTTCGGGGGGGGGGGGTGTTATTTTCCATGCACTACTGATCACCTTGAACAAAAAATCAGAGTTTATCAACATGAGAAATATGACAAAGCACAATGTTTTTGTTGTTTATGTTTTTTTTATTCGGGTTACAAAAACTGGTTCACATTTGGTAATTATGTATTTTAAATGCGAGTTTAGGTTTTTTCAATGTTAAAGCCTTGGAATTATCGACTATAATCATCAGTCATGTTATAAAAACCATCGTGGCTAAAACTTGAAAAGGCGTGAATTTACTGGATACTGTCAAGTTTATTTATTTACTCAGATCTGTAGATGAGATACATGGCAGTACATGTATATGCATTTCTTATATCCCTACTAAGAAACTAACATAAAGTGAATCTTTAAAGGAACAAATTCAAATGTATCGAATATTTCTTATTTCTGAGAAAATGGCATCATATTTATTGTAGATACAAAACAGCTGTTTACCTGCCAGTATCATTTTTCCTTACACAATACTATTTCCACCTGAATGTAAATGTCAAATTTATAATTGTTTTATGAACAATAATTTTGCATTCGATGAACTGCAAAGTTTAGCCTTTAATAGATTTTAATTTGTGTTAAACATTACTTAAAAATACTTGTTATTCGTCATTTACATTTAAAAATCCATGATGACTCCATGTCAGATAGTCTTCATATATCATTTCTTTTTAAGAAGACCCATTTTTTACAAATACTGTTCATCTGTATGTAAAATGAAGCAGCATCGATAATATCAAACAGTGCAATCATTCCAAATGTAGAACAATCGACGCCTCAGTTAAATAAACGCTTACTTGTAAATATTTACACTTCTGATTCATACCCTGAAAATCATAGCTTGAGAACATTCAGACACATTTTGCTCTTTTTAATGTGTTTAAACTTTTAAATTAGTAATTTATATTTCATTTGAACTCTGAATGGAATAAGATTGCTTGTTAATTGGTGACATTTAAACCTTCATAGTCAAGTCTTCGTCGAAATTTTGTTTAGAATATTTTTTTTGTAATCATGGTCCAATTCCCATGAACTTCTAGCGGTAATGTTCTGAGAAAAAATAATGTTCTTTTATGGTAAAAGAAGAACCTGAAAAAAAGAGCCCAATACAGTGGAATAAGATCAGACAATTTGATACCTGGCCCACATCCATCATTGTTTTAGACAGGGTCGAGAACTTCACAAGTTAAAAAGCTTTGATGCATCTCACGAAAATTGTCAAAATGATAAATGTTTTAATAGTGTGTATTTGTATGTGCTTGGATTTCTTTCCTTTTTATGCAAACTTGTATATACTGTTGACACTGTTACCATGCGCTTAGTTCATTTGCACCTTCTATTTAAAAAGAAGTTTATATTGTTAAATTCTGATTCTTTATTTGCTTAATTCTGTTTTGATTTGATTTTTGATTTTGATTTGATTAATTCTGCACCTTTTTATTTAAAAAGAAGTTTATATTGTTTAATTTTGATTCTTTATTTGCTTAATTCTGATTCTTTATTTGCTTTACATTTTTACATAATTTTTATATTAAAAGCAATGATTTTTTAAAGGTTTTTAAAATTAATTTTGTTTTCTCTTTATATTATAGCTATGTTTGATATCTTGAAAATCATGAAACCCATATATTACTCAGATCAATACCATTGTTAATATAAATCGATTGGTCGATTTGACATCGACTCCTGAATCGTTGACATCGTATGCATGTATCGTAACCTTGTAGGTATAGCTTTAGATCGGATGTCTAGCATGTAGTTAATTGCCCTCCTCTCAGCAAAAGTGACAATTTTTTCTGCCTTTTTCACATCGATTTGGATTTAAATGACGATAAAATTTTTTCGCAATTCAGTAATACTATGATGTTGTTTATTAAGAATGCAAATTGCATGATAATACAAGTGGGTGTACTCGATTCAGTGATTAAGATTGTTGCAGAATATATTTTTTAAAAATTAAAGTAGATGCTATATCGTTGCGAGTAATGAGAGCTTTTCCGTTTGAATGCAACATAAAAAGGTATTGGGATAATTTTCATTTCCTATCTTTTCAATTTTCAAGTATCTCAATAGATATACATATTGTTACGGGGAAAACAGCTTTATTATTGCTATTTTTTAACAAAATAAAGAGGAAAAATAATACAATCTATCATTGTAAAGACATATTCGCAATTCTAAGCAAAATGAAGATAGGGAAAAAAGTTTCGTTTTAAGGATTGAAGCTCCCGCTGCACAAAACCATCACTCTAACCATAACGCCGCGGGAACTTTTATGCCCAATGTCGATTTTAAAACAAATTATTTCTAATGTTATTATTTTAAATGTGTCTCTATTAACTATTAAAACCACAGAGAATAGTAGAAAAACAAAATCGTTGGAATAAAGCAGGTTTTACTTTCCGGTGACGACCAAAATAACGGCGAACGTTCATATATGTTGTATACTTTATGAGTATAAAATGTTTAGATTAATTAAAAATTTTAAAGTTCTTTCTTCGATACTCTTTGAGAAAAATGAGGCACAAAACACACAAAATCTATAATATTTCAGGACCGAAATTGAGAAATATTGAGAAAACGCGATAGAAAAAATAAAAATAGAGAAACAAACTCAGCAAAATCAGTAATGTCTTTGAAAAAAAAATAGAGAAAGAAACTAAGGAAAAACAGTAATGTCTTACGTTTAAACGATAGATTTAAATCAGCAATTATCTCTATTTCTTTTTTTTTTGGCCATGTTTTTACATGTTTACTTAAAATAAGATCACTCTGATTTTTGTATATATATTTTACCTGGTGATATCCAGAATTGTTCAGAAGTTTTTATTAAATAATGGAGATCCCACAGTATCAGTTTAAAAAGTCATTTTAATAAGTTAAAGTATTGTTATTGTCTGTGATCTCCCTATTTGTGATGCAGTTCTTTTGTAGTAAGTTTTTATTCGTCGATAATTAATGACATTATTTCGTCATTGGATATTGAGTTGTTTTTTAAGGTGAAAAATTTACAAGCTTCAGTTCATAGATGGAACAAAAAATGGAGATTTTTGATTGAACAGTCTTTATTGGTAGTCGTTAAGCTCATTGAATGGGCATACATTTTTTTCTGCTAAAACATACAATTAAAAAATTACATCATTTTGAATGATTATATTTGCTCATTTGAATTTTGAAAAAATAACAATGCCAACTTTAAGGAGAACTTAGATATCTTTATTATCCTATTAGTTTATATATATGTGAAATATGTTTATTATGTAATTTTAAAAGGTTTGCATTTTCTTCGTATAAAGCCATCATATACCTAATGTATTTCAAAAGAATCGTACAGCTTGGAATTGAATTCCTTGTCCTGTCCTAGCAAGCAATGTGGATCTCCGAGTTCATTCTTCCCTTTAACATGTTTACTTTTAATACTTTTGATTAAACATAACACTAAAGCAACTGTTCCAAAGACGACAATGAGAAAAACAGCCGTTTCTAAAGTCGTCTTAATCTTCGTCTTGCTTCTTTTTTTTATATCTGAAATAATTGAAACTAATGAAAAAAAAATTCTATTAAACAATATAAATAGAATAACAAACATAACAAAACATTCACCAAAATAACAAAACAACAAAAATAAAAAAACCCATTAACCATCATTGGTGGTTGAGTTTCGTTTCGATCCCAAACTTGCTAGACCGTCGTTTGTTACCCCTAGGGACTCATTTATTGTCCATGTAAAATCTCCGCAGTGTGGAAAGCCTTTCAGAGGTTTTGGGTGGAGAGTTTTTCCCCTTCTTTGATGATCAGCGCCATACCTTTCATAGGATGTGCGTCCATGTGGCAATGTAGATACTAAACCCTGAGAGGAAAAAAAGCCTTTTGATTATAGAACTACAAAATATTCATCTTATAAATCTTATAAAAAACAAAACTATTGGCATGTGTCTGCATAGTTCTTTCTCATCAAATTAATTTTCTTAAACCTTTTAAAAAACATAATTTTAACGTTGTTGGAAACAATAACTATTTGCAAACTTTACTTCATGCATGTATATACAAAAAAGATCATATACAAAACGTTATTTAAATTTTGCAAAGCTTAAAGTGAAAATAAGATTTTTGAATGTTACTACAATATAAGTTTTGCTTATTTTATTATTTTTTTTAGCGAAATTTGTCTACCAATTATATACTTAGATTATCTAAAAAAAAAAAACCTAAGCACTACATAGATGATCTTGCTGTTTTACACACTCGTTTTGTGAAATTGTCTCTTTATGTATTTGCCTGTAGTACGCAACCAGCATAAACAGTGTTATCAGTCTGAGAAATTTCACTACAAAATAATGTAATACTATAAGAAACAGAAGAATTTTGTTGTTTGTGAAAAAAAATAAAAGCATTTTTACTTGGATTATAATGAAGTCTCCAAGTAAATGCATAATTTACTTGGTAACGTACACATTTTAGACATCTTGGCGAATAGCTTATTAAAGTAGTATCATCCGCTAATAAAATTTCTTGTATGTGAATATGATCCAAAAGCAGACCATAATTATTTTAGAAAATTTTAGATAACAAACCATTAATATGAACAAGAAACATAAAACACTAAGGACTCTTCCTTGTTCTAAACCTTTTAAATTTTAAGCAAAATCAAATTTGCCCCAAAATGACAGAAACCATTTGCTTTCATTATACCAGTATTTTTGAATTTGCCATATTCTAGAGTCAATATTTAATTAATACAATTGATAAAAAAGACCACAATGCTAAATTCTGTTGGGCGCCTTTTCATCATCTAAAAATGATAAAAAAAAAACCCCTGGTAAACCTTTGTTTACATTATAACTAATTGCTTCTTTTGAAATATAACAAGCTGGCATGGCATCATGGTCCCTACTGAACCCCCACTGTATAAAATATTCATTTTCCATTCGTGATAGAATTAATTTTTCTAACAGTTTGCTGACTACAAATGTCAATGTAATATCTCTGCAATTAATACGATCACACTTATCCTTTTTTTCACCTTTATAAAGAGATATTATTTTCCCAACTTTAAACATTTCAGCTATATGTTTTTCATTCAGAATAGCAATAAAAATTAAAATAATTTTTTGGTATGAGTACGTTCACTGTATATATGATGTTCGTTTGTAGGAAATCTGGTACAGGGACTTTGCCTTTGCAGTCTTTCAACTTGATTGTTTATTTCCTTAACTGTTTAGCGTTTTGTTCCGCGAATGGTTTTTCATTATAGTTTAGATTCTTATTGATATTTTCACATTTCACATTTTCATCTTCTTCTCCAAAAGCACTCGGCAAATTTCAACCAAACTTGGCATGAATCATACTTGGGGTTTCAAAGTTTCAAAGTTTATTTAAATAAATGTCCAGTTTTACTTTAAAGGGGAGATGATCAGAAAACACTGACAATAGACTTTAGTGTTTCAAAATCATATTCTCCAGAACCACAGGTCCAATTTCAATCAATCTGGGCACAAGGTGTTTGGGGGAAGGGTTTGTAAATTTGTTCAAATAAGGGTTCAGTTCTTCAAAGGGTACATAATTAGAAAGGGTTAACAATAGGGTTTGGTATTTTAAAAATTTAAAGAACCAGGCCGCCAATTTCAACCGGATTGAGCACGTTTTAGTATGTTTTGGAGAAGGGCTTTCAAGTTTGTTAAAAAGAAGGGCCAGCTTCCTTTTACAGGGAAGATAATTAAAAAAGAGTGAAGATACGATGAACAAATAAACCAAAATCTTTTTTCTCGAGATCCGCGGATTCAATTTCAACCTATCTGGACATAAGGTATGTTTGGGTGAAGGGGTTTTAAGTTTGTTCAAATGAAGGGCCAGTTCCCATTCAAAAAGACAAAACAAGGAAAGAGTGAAAATAGGGTTTTGTGTTTTTAAAACTTTCTTCTCATGGACCATTGTGCAAAATTACATAAAATTGGCACAAAGCATTCTTGGGATAAGGGTATTTAACTTTTTTCAAACGTAGGACCAGTTCTCCTTCAAAGGGGGATAATTTTAAAAAATGAAGATACGATGAGGAAATCAAACATCTTTTTCTCCAGAACAAAAAAAAACCTGTAAGAACCAAACTTTTTCATTGCCTTTCTGATATTTATTAGATTTTAATGTGTTAAAATTATGACCCCAGGATGCCACGAAGGGGTTCTAACTGATTTGATGCTCATAAGATAAATAAGTAGAAAACAACACTGAAATTATTCTTATGAATTATCAAATGGCTATTATTTGTGAAAATAGATTAGAAAAAAGCTATAATACCAAAGTCTAAGTTTACAAGTGTTGCGGTAAACCATTGTGTGTCATATAAAGGTCATTGGGGGGGGGGAATTGAATTATAGGATACTATATTATAAAGAAATCCTTTTGAAGCAAATATCCAGTAGCTGGTGTGCTTATGAGAATCAAAGTACTGAAAGTACTGAAAAGCGCTAACCTATCTTGGTTCTAAGAAAATTTACTGGGTGCAAGCGTAGGCGGAAATGAGCCTTATTGAAATTTTGGTTTATGTTTAATGAATATCAATTTAAAGTATCGAAGGCCAGATTTCTTTAAATATATGTTACTTTCTTAAGATGATGTGAATTAAAGCTGAACACGACTTGTATATGGATACTTGCCTGAAAAAAAATATGTTAAAATCACAAATTATACCTTTTGAACAGTAATTCATCACAGTTTTTGACATTTTTTTGCAAAGAATCGATTTTATTTTTCTAAATTTTAGCTTCTGAATACGCACTATATTTTTCACCACTGTGTAGCATCCCGTGCTGATGTACGTAAGCCCCGCAAACCAATCGTATCAACTCGGCCATTTCCGTCACCCAGATAACTGGTTCCCTATACCTCTTACCAGTTTAAATGATGTATATTCTGCTCATGGAGGGCAGTTATTCCTTGCACCGGAAATAGAAGTCTAACGACAATAAAGCGCTGAGCTATGCTTAGCGCTTTAAAAAAGGCTTAGGTATTTTGTAAATAAGGATTGTAATAATGAATTTTCAGTGTTATCTATTTCAAATGAATACATCAATAGGTTAGAAATTTAAAATACACATTTTCTTTTTTACTGAAGTCAAATTAGGGTCTAGATTAAAATCTTCATATGCATATTCAAACAATAGACTAGCCGGTTTGCATTCATTGATTATGGGCGGAAGTGCCCTGTAATTTAGGACAGGCAACCATTTTATTATTCCTTTATATTGGGGAAATCATTTACATTTACATTTAGTGTTGCAAGTTGTATTTCCTCAAGTTCAATGTTTCGTTTGGCAAGGTGCACTAGTAGAATATTTAAATTGAAATAAACTTGAACTAATTCACTAGATTAAATTTGTTAAGAATTCGTTGCTGGATTTGTTTAAGCTGAAACAAATAGATTGACACTATGCAGTAGGATTCCATTGTTTGTATTGTACTGGATAGTCTGTCTCTTTTTCCAAAAGCTGCAACTTGCTAGATAGAGTTATCACCAATGTAACTCAGGTACGCGAAGTGGCCCCTGAGCCTCTAGTTGTGTACAATTCGTATTGTTTATCTCTAAGTGAACCTTCTGATTTCCACGCTCTTCTAATGCGTCGCATTTTATAGTGAGCGTTGTTCGTCTCAGATTTTTTTTTCCAATATAGTTTAATGTGTAGAATGAATTTTACATACGGTTTATTTTGGTCTATAGACCAAGTGTAAAGAGTCTATAGACCTTGGGTAGAAAACGACATGAGAAAAACAACTTTGGCGCAATAGCTTACCCTACTGAATCTTAAAGAAATTTTTAACCAAGACTGACAAAGTAATACAAGCTTAATCAAATAGCTGTTCAATTCAAAACAATCCTGAAAACGTGTGATTAGTCAAGATTAATTTGTATTTAAAAAATGTTTTATCTGTATATTTTCAGCCTTTATGTTAGCTTTCAGAAAAATCAAAGCTTAAAATTTGAGTCAATATTCTAATCACCGTTTTGGTAAAAACTTTTTTGATAACAAAAGACTTTGTGATGTACGAAGTTCACTCATTACAGTTATCAACATAAAATTCATCTTCAAGTTGTATGTCACTAAATTAGTAGACCTATTATCTATGAATGAGACACAGATATTTGAATTAGCAACAAAGCTTAAAGCTGACAGAAACTATAGTCAGTCGCAAAAAATAAACCGTAAATACAGATACCGAAAATGTATGCCCCATAGTTTACTTTTTGCGAATGTATTTAATAATATTTACTCAAACAAACTGCAGGACAATTTTTTGCATTACAATGTAACAGCTATCATTCTGTTCAGTTTTAAATTAAGCAAAAGTATAATGAAATAATGAAATTAACAAACCGTCAACCATCTCAAAAATCCATAAAACGAAATACAAATTCAAAGCAGAGCAACACGGACCTCCAAATAGATAAAGGTAGGATCAGGTGCTTAGGAGGACTGAGCATCTTCTGCTGACCAGTCACACCTGCCGTGTGCTCTTTGTCGTTATCGGAAAAAAAAACCGCGGAAAATATAACAATTGAATTTAAACATATCAACTGATACAGTAAATAAGCTATGTTATCATTATAGCCAGATGGACTATACTAAGTTGAAAGCGCATTACTATTATACACCATAAACTAGCATGTTAATAACGTGCATAAGTAGTAAATGACCCCTACCGACACCCATACCTTTAAAAGGTCCCCTTATGACAATCAAAAAGGAAGGTATTCAGGGAAATACTATACGATTGTTTTTCCAATTGTCACAATACGTCTTTTTTATTTTTTCTTAGTCATTTATCGAAATTAAAAAGTTTTCAAAAAATACAGGTGAGATTTCTGGATATTGTACTTTTTTGCGATTAGAAACTAATTCACTGCAACCCCCCCCCCCCCCCCCTCCCCCAACGATATACAGTTGAAATACATACTGGTTTTCAAAGTTAAAACACATGAAAAACAAGGCATAAGTTCATAAATGTTTGAACCAGAAGCATTGTGAAGGTTATAAAGAAACACAGCTTGTTGATCATTCTAGAAATTTCCTTCCACGTGGATTTTTTTTCGTCTGATTTTTTGTTTGACAATCCTCGATGATATCTTTTCGTGTAACCTCGATTTCTTCAATTTCTTCAATTTCTACAACTAGATGTACTTTTGATATAGGTGGACGTTTGTGGCTATCTAGGACAGACATCAAGCGAACAAAATTGATCTATGATTTTGGGACTGGTTTTACCATTTGGTGATTGTCATCAATACGGAGTGTAAGTATAGACATCAACACAACGAGACAACTTGTAGAAAACTGGAAAAAACAATGTTAATCAAGCTAATTGGTCCTGTTGATGGTAGTTTGTCCGTGATCATGTTGAGGTACATAATTAATGATAACAACATTGTAAGAGAAAATGAAATCCTCTCTCAAGAAAATTCTGGTAGGATGAACACAAACACGTTCAGAAGACATAGAAAGGCCAAAGGAGAAATAAAGTTTATATCATGATACAAAGACCGTCTTGAAATCTTAAATTAGACTATAATAAAATTGAAGTAAGATCCAGGAGTCGTCTAAATGTTCATGCTGTTCACGTCTCAATTTACATTCTGGTTTGTAAAACCAAAATCAAACGGTAGTAGTTTGCAACGATTCACCATTATTTTATCTTTTGTTTCCCGGCTGTAAAATTGAGTTCACATCTGTGTTCGTCCCTTGGGAAATAAAACGAATTTGCCTCACAATTAGTCACTGCAAGTCCAATACGGTGGATCTCAAAATACGGTTTTGGGAAAGAATCACGTTTTTAAGATGTGACTCCCCAGTCTGCAATACAAGATGTTCCGTTTTGGTATTGACGAGAACGATTTTCGAATGCCACAAAAAATGTAATGGAATTAGATTGCCTTCGCTGCCTTTAAAAGAAATTTGATATAAATTCATCTTTCCATTCCAAATCTATCATGAAAAGATAATTTAAAGTTCCTTTTGTATCATCGATTTCTTTTTATGCATATTGCCTTGCCAATTTCTTCGTGTGGCATCAGTAAAAGCAGAACAACACCTTATCATCCAATGGGTAATGGTCTTGTTGAGAGATTCAACCAAACACTGATTAAAATGTTAGACACATTGGATAATTACAAAAATGAAGAATGGAAACATACTTCCTTTAGTACATGCCTACAATGCAACAAAACAAAAGACAACAGGATTCAGTCCACATTATTTAATGTTTGGTTGGCATCCAAAGTTGGCTGTAGATGCATTTTTAAATTTGGACAATACAAACGTATCCGAAAAACCTATCAGTCATTTGAATTATGCTGAAATATTTGAGGAAAGGTTACAATTTGCCTATAAAGTTGCAAGATCCAATGTTGAAAAAAATAGTTTAAGACCCAAACAAAATTATGACAACAAGGTTAGGTTTTCAAAGTTGGTAATTGGAGACAGAGTGTTGGTAAGGTTATTAGCTAAAACAGGAAAGTGTAAACTTTCTGATAAATGGGAAAAAGACCCATATGTAGATTTAGATATCCCTAATGAAGATATTCCTGTGTACAAGGTACAGATAGCCTCAAGGAAAGGCCCTTCAAGATTTCTTCACAGAAATTTATTATTACCATTTATGTTTATTTCAGAGACTAAAGAAGTTACTGAGAAATCCCCATTGATACCAATGAGAGAGACTAGAATGAAGAGGAAAACAGGTTTGTACCAGCAGCGAAGATGAGTCTTGTGAATCAGACTCGGAGCAAGAGTTAATTATACCAAAACCGTCATTTTCATATCGAAAGAATAATGCCGTGAACACTTCAGGTGTAAATCACAAATCAATAGTTCAATTGAGCATATGAGATCAGGTGATTATAGCGCATTATCAACCGATCCTTTCAATGTAGGTAATGATGTTAGTAGAAAAAATCAACAGTTAGATTCATTCTCTTCTATTGAACCTGAATCATTAATTCAGAGTAACTACTCTAACACAATTTCGGGTTTCGATTTGACTAATGTTAATCAAAGTCAGTCACGAGATCGTGAAACGAGTCTGTCTACTGCACAACCGAGACGCTCTACTCGAGTGCGAAAGCCACCAGATAAATACGGTGAATGGGTAGTGGGTGATTTAAATTCTCAAGTATGGTATGTTTAGGGGGAGAATGTCACAGGAATATTCTTTAGATATTAGTGTATTATAGTTTTATGATCTTGTATTTAGTAATGAACTATGTAAAGTTACTAAATCAATTTTATGATGATAATAATCATATATTGTTTTCATAATGGTATAAATAATGCATTTCTTTTACTTCGATTATGCTCGTAAAATGATGATCATATAAAGCTCATGTTATTAATGTGTATATTATCTTCTTATTTACAGGAGAAGACAACTGTAACGATCATCCTTGGAGTGAAGTTAATATATTTATCTGATATTCCTATTTTTATTTCAGATGTGATTTATTTTCATGTTTGAAATGCCATGCTACATTTTCTCTAAGAGGGGGAGAATGTCACAGGGTGAATTATTCATTGATTCAATATTTATTTTAATAAATTCATTTATAATGCACTAATATTCATATATCATTTTCATCTTCGTCTATAAACATAGTGAATTACAGATCACTGGAATTTACTACGTTTCAACATTTATATTCATGGTGTTTTACGTTCATTGGTTGAGTTTGGAGTGTGAAAGGTCAAAGGTGTTTGGGTCATGTGAGAGTTGTATGATTGGTTGATATTTAAGAAATAGTGAATGAGTGGTTTTACATTTAAGTGCGCATGCTTGGCGCCAATTCCTTAATCTAACACACTTCACCCCCAGACAGCCAAGAGAAAGGGAGAGTTTATCTCCTTCTTCAAGATTATATTATCTATTTCATAATAGTAATATAAAATATCTGTCAGTTTGGTAAGTTCATTTACCGCAGTTGCCTAATTTATCTGTTAAAATAATTAATAACATTAAAACATCTTAAAATATATATAATGCATGAATCTTAGTTGCGTGAGTGTGTATTTTATTATATTCATTTCTGTAATAATTGTTACAGATCACCATCAATCTATAAATTGAAAAAAATATAAAATACAAGAACCCAACAGCTAGCTGGGTTGTTATATTATCAACAACAACGATTTGTGTAATCATCAAAAAGCGGCTGTGACATAACAAAATAAAAAAAAAGAAACAATTAAATCATAGCTACGACAGTTTATCACATATTTTCTGCCAAATGGCGTTCATTATATTTATATTTACTTTTTTTAATGAGCATACATTTTTCGGTTAGAAGCTTTGTATTATGACATTCAATGCATGTCTATTTGGACTTGCTTTACTTTTATATTCACAAGAGAAAAAAAATATTGTTTCACAATAAGAAACGTTAAGTTAAAAAAAATCAGTAATGCAAATAAATTAGGAACACATTAGTCATATTTTGATATAAAGAGGAAATAAATCGAAAACAGTGCACTTTTCTGTGATCAATGAATATATTTTTTTTTCAATGGGTGACACTATGGCTCTCTGGTCGTCCATCCAATTTTTTTTAGTAGTAGGCTACAGATCTGCAGCTTTGGCATATACCCTACTTGATATATTTACAGAAATGTATTTGTTTAGCATTATTAACCAACTAATATTAGTTCAACCAAAATTATATCCAAAACAATCTAAAAACGTGCATCTTCGCTAGCCAAGGGTTTAAGGTCAACTTTCGAAAACTCGGTTACAAGATCCGTTAAATGATTGGCTGCAGCTGCGAGTAGCACATCTAATCGCATTGTTGTAAACAAGCGGCTAATAAACTTTCAAAGCAACACACGTGTCACAATGTGATCTTTGGTTAAACATTCGGTGTTATTCAAAAGTTGAGGCACAAGTGCTTTAGTAGAATACCTCCACAAGTTACTAACCAAATTACTTTAAAAAACGATATATTTCACTTAATGGATTTAACAGAGATAAGGCACGTGTGATCGTAGCATAGGAAGTAAATGTTTACATGGCAAAAGAAGAGGAGGTTGCCTATCCTGTTAGTATATACTTCACTGCTTATGGTTATTGCTTTTAACGGTCCAATGGGCTGTACTTATTTAATTTCTACTGTTCACAATAATTACGAGAATGAAACCTGGTTTAAATGGCTGGAATGCATTTATATATGAAAGAGTCTTTCACTCCCGGTACAGGTTACTACCAACGTAAAAACACTATAAATAAATCATTTCTTGCTTTCTCTATGTTATATCTTTATTTCTATCCAATAGCACCGTTAATTATGTTCCAATTCTCGCTAGTCAACATGTTTTCAATTTGTATTTATGCCGTAGCGTGTAAATTACCCGTTTCATTCAATTTAAATGTAAATATAAGGGGCACAACTCAAGTTGCTTGCTAGATAGTGCCACCGCATCACCGAGTTTTCATATTGAGATCTGCCAAGGGTTTATGGGGAGCGAAGTGGACCGAAAACCCTTGGCTAAAGAAGATGAAAAACGTGTGAAATGTCTGTACAATTCATTGAACTATATATTTCTCACCTTAATGGTAGCTTTCAGAAAAATCAAAGCATATAATGTGTTATGCCCTGAACACTGCTTTAGTATTTTGTTCTATGGTCGAGTACAAAAACTTCTGACTACAAATAGTATCATTATATTTATCTTATATGTTTACTTAACTGACGGATCAGAGCTGAATGAGACAAAAGTATTTTGTACCAGAAAAAACGCAGAGCTAACCGACACTAAATGTCAGTCACAATAAATAAATCATGAATAAAAATTCTTAAAATCCATATACATGAAACTTTTCATCCTTTTTCAGAATTTTTCTTATTGAAAATTAACTCGTAAGTCAAGTATCGTAGATTGATAACTGCACAAAATATTATCCTGCAGCTTTTTTTTTAATTGAAGGAATTAAAATTTAACTCAAATACATCAGCGCATAAAGTCAAATATGCCTAGTTATCATTATTTTAAGGTAGATCGGGATAAAAGTTGAGAAAGTATAGCAATAAAACGCTAAAAATTAGAGCACAGTGGTTTTGGGTCACGGAATTCTTTCTTCAAATACTTAAGATGCACCAACTTTACTGTCTTTAATGACACTGGTTACACATTGTTTAAGAGATCAGAAAAACTGGAATAAAAATTATACAGCCACAAAACAAGGGATGGGAGGACCAAAAATGGCTTACTTAATGGTAAGTACGTGCCCATTTCATGCGAACAATCTAATTATAATACATAATAAAATTAATCATCCACACTGATATATATTTTGGTAACTTTTTAGTATACTTCTGAGAATACCCTACCCACCTACCCCCCCCCCCCCCCAAAAAAAAATAAAACCACCAAGAAAAAAAACTAAACACCCTCCTCTTAAAATTCAGTATGACTTTAATGACTTTGATGAAAAATACATCTCGGAATAGTAAACGACAAAATTAAAACCCAGCTATGGCGCAATGGCATAGCCAACTTGTTCAATCAAGTTCAATTTAAATGCTATTCAATTCAGAACAATCCGTATGGAAAGTCTAGATTGATTTTTATTTGAATAAAGTATGATTATATAATTAAAGCCTTAATTGTCGCTTTCAGAAAATCTGCATCAAATTACCCATCACTGCTTTGGTAAAAACCAATTTTGATTATTAAAAGCTTTTGTTTTTTTATCATTTAAAAGCTACTATTTTGTATGTTTTCATTATTAATGGACCTATTAACTCATAGCTGAATGAGACATTAGTATTTTATACCAGCAACAAAGTACAAAGCTTACATGATCTTTAATTAATCACAATAAGATCGTTTCATGCAAGTGCAAATTAAACGCATTTAATTGATTTTCGAAAAGCACGAGGGACGTACGTTTTGACACGTTTCCCATTTATTTCGCGCACGCGCCGAATTCCTCATCTTTCTCAAGCAATAATTCCTCGCGTTTGCTCAACTAATTGTTTAAAACTTCGTACAAACAAAGAAAAACGCAAGGACCAGTTCCAACAAAACAAGGACGAAGACCACCAGAGATATCAAGCGATCCATTAAACGTGGAGGAATGACCCTAGCCGCCCTCCACCACACCCAAGGGGATTATGCCAATGGTACCTCGGCCGCGGAAGGAGCGCCCACGTTCTTGGAGACCGCCGATACAACTCCAGGGGGAAATGACCAATTTCACGGAGGTGAAAAAGATATTGCTTCAATTAAAAGCGAGAAATTGTGTACAAGGTTACATATGACATATGTTTTTTTGCAAACAAATTACCAAATTGTAAAATAATATGGTCCGATATACTTCCTCGTCGAAATTTTATAGAGGGCGGGACATGTGCTCCGTCGAGTGAAAGTGCAAACGAGTTAATAGAGCTGGTCGAATGGCGGTCGCATCTGTCAATGGAAAAACTGCAACTCACTCTAATATAGAATTTTTGGAGGATGGTCTGTTCTGCGTTGACAGAGTGCATATGTCTGATGTAGAAAATGCAATTATAACAATTATAACAAATTCGCAATCTGCGATAAAAGCTTTAATTATTGTTTGTGTGGCAAAGATGTATAAACATCTCTGAGTGGCGGAAATGTCAGACAAGCAGAGACATAATTCATCAATAAAAGATTATATTATTTTTTATTATGTATTTTACATGCTTGGTAGAACATATGATAGCTTGCTAAGGCTGCCCTAAGAGCCACGCAAGCTTGATTTGGAGTGCACTAGGAGCATGTGTGAGGGATCTGTATGGTAAAACAGTAACCTCGTAACCCGTTTGGTATAACGGGTGGTTTCATTTTGCCTTACTCGGTAAAGTGGACTTACCTGTTCATAATAACAGGCAGAAGCCTTGCTAAAGAATCCCCTAGGAGGCATTTACATTAATATTATCGCTGGCTCGCTAAGTGGTACCCTAGGATTCGATTAATACATATTATGACGCCTTGCTATGTATTGCCCTTTAGCTAGAAGGCGCGGTGCAATAACGCCCGTTACCATATCAGGTATGTGGCACCCAATGATTGTAAAATGCTTGTCTTACATTTGTCATTAAAACAATTATTAAAGATTTATCATCCAAACTACATAGTTTGTCATTTTTCGGAAAATATTTTATTAAATAAAGCATGAATACAAATTTCAAATGTATTTAACTCTTTTTATTCAAATTCAATTAAAAAAACAAATTGAGTTTAGCATTGGATGAGCAGGATATGAAAATGGCACGTTGAGATAAAGTGAAAGTATTTGAATGTAAATCAAAATATATCAACTGATATATGGGATACAAATTGAGAACTTTAAGCTATAAAACACCAAAATGACGTACATGAACACAGATATTTTGAGTACGACACTCATTGTTCAAATTCTTTAGGCATCAACTGGCTCCCTTTATTAGCATTAAGCCACACGTCAGAGATTTTAAAGCCATAGATCAGGGCTATGATGACTAAAATACACTGGAGACATAATGTTAAGTACTTACAATTTCATGCCAACAATCTATTTCAAATTCATAACGAGATGATTCATCAATAGTGATATATTTTATTGAAAGTTTTCATTATACACTAAGCAAAAAAAAAAAAAACAAAAAAAAACACAAACCCAAAAAACAAAAAAAGCCAACCAAACACAAAAAATCAGTATAGTGTTATTGAGTATAGAACTCGGAACATTAAATGACATCAGAAAAACAGCTTTGGTGGATTAACATGCCCTACTTGATTTTAGAGAAATTTATTTGTTTACCAAGATTGACAAACTAATACAAGTTTAATAAAAATGCTCTTTTATTCCGAAAAAAATCGTGTGAAAAGTCAGGATGGATTTGTATTTAAACATTGTTTTATCTGTATCTTTCTAGCCGCTATGGTAGCTTTTAAAAAATCAAAAGTTAAAGTTTGTGTCAATATTCTAATCACTGTTTTGGTAAAAACTTTTTTAAATGATTTGTGGTGTACAAAATCCATTCACTACAACTATCAACATAAAATTCATCTTGTGAGACTGAAAAAAAACCCTATTCTCTATGAATAAGACACACATAAATTTGTTGAGTAGCAACAAAGTTTAAAGCTAACAGTTACTATAGTCAGTCACAATAAATGAATCATAAATTCTAATACTGAAAATGAATGCCCCAATAATATACTTTTTGCAAATGTGTTTAATTATCTTCACTCAAATAATTTGCAGGACAATTTTTGCAACAAAATATATTATTCTGTTCAGTTTTAAATTAAGTGAATGTATAACAATTGAATTAAAAACATATCAGTTGATAAAATGAGCTAAATAATCATTGTAGCCAGATGTACTATAATAAGTTGAGAGCGAATTGCTCTTAAACACCATAAACTTGCAAGCTAACAACAGTTCATAAGCAGTAAATGACCTCTACCGACACTCTGGTCTTTAAAATGTTCCCTTATGACAACCAAAAAAGAAACAGAGTATTATTAAATTACATTCAAGGGAATACTGTATATTCGATATTCGCTTCTCAGGAAACGTGTTTTTTTTATTTCTCTTAGTTATTTATCGCAACTAAAAAAGGTTTATCGTAAATTTTGCAATATGAAACTAGATCTTTGCAAAAAAAAGGATGTAAAGTTGGTTCATACTAGAAATACAGACATGTTTCCAAGATCAAAACACACCAAGAACAAGGCACAAACTCACAAATGCCTGGACCAGAAGCATTGTGAAGGTTATAGAGAAACACAGCTTGTTAATTATTCTAGAAATTTCTTTCCACGTTGGAGCTTCTTTGTCCGCTCGTTTATCTTTTCTTTGACAATCCTCGGTGTCATCTTTCCGTGAAACCTCGTCTTCTAGATTTTCAATTTCTTCCACTGGGTGTACTTTAGATTGAGATCGATGTTTACGGCTATCTAGGAT
This sequence comes from Magallana gigas, assembly GCF_902806645.1. NCBI lineage: Eukaryota > Metazoa > Mollusca > Bivalvia > Ostreida > Ostreidae > Magallana > Magallana gigas. Next base: position 27,887,305 of record NC_047567.1, on the reverse strand, counting down.
AGATATTAAGCGAACAAATTTTGTCCACGATTTTGAGACGGGTTTTTCTGTTTGATGATTGTCATAAATACGGAGTGTAAGTATAGACATCAAAACAATGAGACAACTTGTAGTAAACTGGATAAAAAGCCCAAGGTTGACCACGCTAATCGGTCCTGTTGATGGTAGATTGTCCGTGATCAAGTTGAGGTACAGAATTAATGATAAAAGCATTGTAAGAGAAAATGAAATCCTCTCTCCAGATGCTTCTGGTAGATAGAACGCAAACAGATTCAGAAGACATAGAATTAACAAAGGAGCAAAAACGTTTAGTCTATAATGCAAAGACCACCGTCTTGAAATTTTAAATGACACTATAATAAAATTGAGGTAAGGTCCTTGTGTTGTCTCAATGCTGACGCTGTTCACTTCCCATTTCAAATTCTGGTTTGAAAAAGCAAAATCGTACGGTAAAAGTTCTAAACGATTCAACAATATCTTATCTTTTGTTTCCTCGGCTGTAAAATTCAGTTCACATTTATGTTCGTCCCTTGGAAAATAAAACGAATTTGCATCACAATTAGTTACGGCAAGTCCTATTTCGGTGAATTTCAAAATGCCGTTTTCGTTAAGTATCGCAGTCTTAAAATTGGACTCACCAGTCTGCAATACCATATTTTGTGTTTTGGTGTTGAGGAGAACGATTTTTGGATGCCACAAAAAATGCAAAGGAACTAGGATGGCATCGCTTTCTTTGAAAGAAAAATTTCCATTGGCTATAAATTCATTTTTCCATTCCAAATGTATCACGACGAGAGAATTTAAAGTCCCTGTGGTATCATCATATGATAATAGAGAAAAAAGGCCTATGTCAATATTCACAACTATTGGGCGTTCTTGGTCCTCTATCGGTTTTATGTAAGGACACATGTCTTCTTCAAGAAATTTGTAAAGCTTGCGCTGATTTTCAACATTCATCGCTAAAGCATAGGATGAAAATAGCAAGGCAATACACCTAAAAAGAATTCGCATCATGATGTTCTGTCTGAAACCTATGTCTGAATTTTCAAACGGCTTTCAGAAAATATCCAAGAGTATTGTCAAACTGCCTCTTATATATATGTATTGCACCATTTTGTGAAAATAAATCAATGCAGACGACTGTAATGAAATAGTTCTCCGAATTTTAGGAAAATCACAATCTATACTTCGATGTAAAATATGTCTTTCATAATGCACCATAACGTGTAAATCAGTCAAATTATCACTGGGGATTGATAAAAAAGAATTTTCTGCAATTTCCGTATACTAAACAGATGTTTTCTGTATAAAATATTTATTTCATAATTTACCAGCCTGTGTAAAACAAACAAAATCAATGCGGGGGTTTGCGATGAAAGAATTCTTTGAATTTTCAGTAAACCAAAAAAATATTTTTTGGATAAAATATTCATATTGAAATTTACCAATCCGTACGAATCAGTCAGAACTGGTGCTGGGGATTACGATGAAAGATTTCACTGAAGTTCCAGCAACCAAAATATATCTTTCTGATTGAAATATTTATTTCATAGTGTACCATTCCTTGTTAATAAATCAAGATCGGTGCTAGTGGATTACTACGGAAGATTTCGCAGAATTTTCAGTTTTTCTATATACTGGAAGACTGCGATTAGATTTAAAAGATTTTCAGAAAAATTCATTTTACATGTGTCGTTTAATTTTTTTGTAGATTCCCTACATAACAATAAAAGCTTTATAATTAATCAATTTAAAAGCAGTGTTACTGCTGCATAATAATACAACTAGACAGATAGACATTATATACAAAATACCACTGACAACTAATAAATAAGTTTCAGCCAAGGAAAGTAAATATATGATAATATTGAAATGGTCCAAGATGTACGGATAGCGATTCATTTTCATATAATTGAAATAATTCAATTACAGACATTGTTATATCAGATATTTTGAAAACCTCTTCACCAAAATGAATTCGTACATTTCATAATGAAGCATAACTTAATCAGAGAAGATCTTTCAACTTCGAGGTCATTGCTGGACTTAGTTAATATTAAGTCAATATGTTCTCAGTGAATATGGCCAAAAGAATCAAAGGTACCATAGCAGGGATTAAGCTAAGCTATAAAAAGCCAACGTGAATAAGACCACACAATTGTTAAAACCAATGCTTCAAATCTAATTTTCCGTGTTTAAGAGATTAATAATAGTACTGCGTATTTCCGTATAATGATTAATTCTAGTCAGTGTATTCTGGTGTGGTTCAAAACCTCAGGAACTTATAATTTTTGGGTTTTCATGCTACTGAACCTTTCAAACTTACATGTGTAAACATTCAAACAAATGAACACAGGAACTGTTGATCCCTATGATCACTGGACCATTGGAATATCAATTCTTTAGACTCCTGTACCCTGTCTGCCTCGATTACCATACGTACGCAATATTTTTGAAGCTTAGCTTTACTACACTTGAAATAGATATTGCGAAAAAAACGGATGCAATTGCACTGCTTAATTATAGTATTTATATCCATTAAGTGGCGTTGTATCATTGACAGTTATTACGTAACAGAAACAAAAGCCTCTAATTACATGATCTATAATTATTCACAATAAATGCTTACAAAATCTAAAATCCATTAGCATGACACTTTTTCTCAAATGAATCAATTTAAAAAAAAAATTAAAACTCAATTCGAAAAACGAATGTTGTTAAGCATTGATTAAGCAGGATTTAAAGTTAAGAAGGTGGTCAACCATCAGATTAATAATTAAATAAAATATCCGAATAGTTTATCTTACAATTTAAATCGTCTTTTTAACATTAAATCGAGCTATTTCCTCTATGTGATTGATATACATATAGTATAAAGGATTCACGTAAGGGGATATCTGCGTATGACCACGGAAAAAATAGAAACAACATTGGGGAAGAGGAATGGCAACAGGTTTGTTCACAAAATTTGATAGTGAAAACCCTCTTTTGACGTTAGCCAATGATATTCCTTTAAAACTTTCTTTACGAAAGAATATCTATTATCAATAAATCCATAAACCACCATTTTACTTCATAACTGTTCATGGAATAAGTTATATAGACTGTCGATATTTCCATTTTGGGCCCCTCGACGTTGTTGACTTACTGAATAGGCTTTTCACATCACGTGGTCAGGTAATTATGAATAATTCAAACTGGGTCGGTCAATAAAAATAATTTAAAGCTATTCACTGAATTTTAATGTGTTTGTAAAATATGTAAAATTTTCCAAAAGTGTTAAATAAATTATCACCCGAAATAATTTGGATCGGGTTTTAACATACCAAACAGCTTAAAAAGTGCATACTTGAGGGCTGTTCGGAAATTATTCAGACACCTCGAATATTTCCCTTCTAAATTGACTTATTTTAATGGAAAGAGCGCTTCAGGTCATTAAATTTTTTCACTGGGTTTGTAACTAGAATTAAGACAAAGGGACTTAATATCAAGTGATTTTTACAAATTAACTGTTGTCAACAGTTCTGAAATATTTACAAAATGACTGCAGGAGACATGCACAGTAATTTGACTTTCAGGTAAAAATAACTCGAATTTGTTTCCACACGAAAAAAATCAAAAATAAGAGAAATAGTAAAAGATGACGTCTTGAAATGAAAAGAAAAGATGAGAAATAAAGAATAATTCCTATTTCCATTCTTTTGTAAGGTGTATAAAACAGAGGAGCAATAAGAAGCTTTACCTGACGTTGCAAAAAATTTGCAGTTGCGCCGGGTGCGGTACGAAGGCACGTTGATTCGCTTACCAGAAATGATTTAATCATGCCATGTAGAAGAAGCTTTTTACAATGATAAACTCTATCCTCATGTACGTTTTAGTAAAATTTCGAAAGTTAATTTTTTTTTCAAAAATAAATGAGAGAAAATGTCTCAATAATTTCCAACCAACTCTCGAATAGCTATAGGTATAAAAAGACAACTATAACTATATACAGGGGTGTAATAAAGCGATAAATATTTGAGCAGTCACAAATTGTTTTGCAATATTCCTTTTTGACTGTCTACGTAGTCCATATATCCCAATCCAACTCGGCGAATCTACTGGGTCAATTTTCTTCGTGATTTCTGTATGAGTATTAATTAGCTAATATTAATTAGCTAAACCCAATTCTGCATAACAATGACCTCACATAATGTTTCATGTGTTCGCAAGTGAGATAACTCTTTCTAGTTGAAATCAAAGCTGTGGCTGTTATTCCTCATTGTTGTAACATTTGAAAACTCTGAAATCGAACATGCTATCAACAGCATTACATCCCCAAAAACCAGGAAAATGTTGGCTGCGCATGAACATTAACCCCCACGAATAACTTGAATTTAAGGTATCAGCTAAGACTTGGATACAAAATGAGAACGTTTAGCAATTAAGCACCAAAATAACGAACATAAGGACAGTAATTTTGGTAAAAGACTCTTTTTAATATTTTTTAGATTTATCAACCCTTTATTTACATTACTTCACACATCAGAGAATCTGTAGCAACAAAACATGAACATGGGTCACAGTGACGAAGAAACACGGGATATTTAATGCTAAGTACTTGCGATCTCATGCCAATAATCTAATTAAAATGCAAGACAAGATGATTTACACATATTGACATATTTTTGTTAGCTATTGCAATACACTAATAAAAAAAACAACGTTATTGAAGAAATGAACTTGAAATCTGAAGAAAAGATTCCAGCGATGGCTTAATGTCATAGTCTACGTGTTTTTACAAATTTTCTTTTGTTAATCAAAATTGAAAAAACAATATCCATTAAATTCTGTCTGATACAATTACTCCGAAATGCTTTTGATAAGTCGGGATTTATTTGTATTTGATTATTGTTTAACTATATCCCCAACCGTAGATCTAGCTTTAAAAAACCAAAGCTTAACATTTGTGCCAATATTCTAATCAATGATTTTGATAAAAACTATTTGGGGAAGAACAAGAGCCTTTGTGATGTACAACTGAAGTCACTACAGCCACGAACATTACATTATTCTTCAACTAATGGACCTATTCTCTGTGAATGAGATACAAGTATTTGAACCAGCAGCAAAGCTTAAAACAAACAGAAACTATAATAGTCACAATAAATGAATCATAAATACTAATACCAAAAAAAAATGCCCCTTGATATATTTTTTGCTAATGTATTAAAGCTTTTCACTCAACTAAATTTGATGGACAAGTCTTACATTAATCGTAGATTAATCGTATTTTGTAAAGATTTAAAATCAGCGAAGGTACAACAATTCAATTAAAAAAATACATCAAAATTATCTTTTCAATCAAATGAATTAAACTAGCTGACATCGTTATTAAACATCAAAGGAGCATTATATAAGCACAAGCATTAAATACGAAATGTTTCTCTACAGACATCCGAACCTTAAAAAGAAATGTCTTTCTTCATTTTCTAAAAAAAACAAAACAAAATAAGTTCTATTTTTATAAAATTTCAAATGTATACAGGCAACAAACTTATGACAAAGAAAAACACCCAACAGCATCGCGAAATAATATTCAGGAAAATACTGTATATGCGTGTTTTCGCTTGTCACAAAGCTTGCGTAAAAATGTAAAAGGAGTGTTTTTTTCCTTAATTTTCTTGATATTGTAAATTTTGCATTGTAAAATTTAATCATTGCTAAACAATTGATTATACCGCTAGCTAACAAAAAGAAATTATAAATGCTTTCAAGATTAAAAAACACGAAAAACAAGGCACAAGATCACAAATGTCTGAACCAATAGCATTGTGAAGGTTATGAAGAAATTCAGCTTGTTAATAATTCCAGAAATTTCTTTCCAAGTTGGATTTGTTTGGTCTGTCCATTTATTACTTGTTTCACTATTTTCGATTATATCTTTTTGTGTAACCTCGTACTGTTCAATTTCTTCAACTGGGTTTGCGTTTATCTTTGATTTTGATGGACATTTTCGGCAATCCAAGACATATATCAAGCGAACAAACGTTATCCACGATTTTGAGACAGGTTTTTTTGTTTGATGATTGTCATGAATACAAAGTGTAAGTATAGACATCAAAACAATGAGACAACTTGTAGTAAACTGAATAAAAATACCAATGTTAATCAGACTAATCGGTCCTGTTGATGGTAGTCTGTCCGTGATCATGTTGAGGTACAGAATTAATGATAATAACATTGTAAGAGAAAATGAAATCCTCTCTCCAGAGGATTCTGGTAAAATAAAGACAAACAGGTTCAGAAGACATAGAATAGCTAAAGGACCAATAAGGTTTATGAAAAGATGCAAAGGCCGTCTTGAAATTTTAAATGACACGGCAATAAAAGTGTAGTTTAATCCATATATCGTCTCAGAGCTAACACTATTCACTTCCCAATTCACATTATTGTTTGAAAGTTCAATATCGTACGGTAAAAGATTTGAACGATTCAACATGATTTTGTCCTTTGTTTCCTCGGCTGTGAAATTGAGTTCACATTTATGTTCGTCCATGGGAAAGTAAAACGAATCTGCTTCGCAATTAGTAACAGAAAGTCCAATTTCGATAAATCTCAAAATGCCGTTTCGGTATAGAAAGGCAGTCTTAAAATTGGACTCCCCGGTTTGCAGTACGGTATGCTCTGTTTTAGTATTGACGAGAAAAATTTTCGGATGCCACAAAAATTGCAATGGTATTGAAATGGAATCGCTCTCTCCAAAAGAAAAATTTCCATTTGCTATGAATTCATCTTTCCATTCCAAATGTACCATGACAAGAGCATTTAAAGTTCCTGTTGTATCATCATATGATAATAGAGAAAAGAGGATAACGTCAATATTCACAACCATTGGACTTCCTTGGTCCTCTATTGGTTTTATATAAGGACACATGTCCTGTTCAAGAAATTTGAAAAACTTGCGCTGATTTTCAACAGTCATCGCTAAAGCACAAGATGAAAATAGTAAGGCAATATACAAAAGAAGAATTTGTTTCACGATGCTCTGTCTGAAACACATGTCTGCAGTTTTGGAGCGGCTTTAATATATAAGTTTTGATGTGTGCTTTTTATATAAAGGTACAATCTCGAATAATGTTAGTAAAGTACCTAACCTTTCAATGCATCAACTTTGCAAATTCATTTTAAGTGTCGTACTTAACTACGCTTAATGGATTATGAACACACATCAGACAAATCCATTTGGAAAATCAATTCTTCATTGAATTAATACTGTTATGACGTTTTTTGATTGTCACAGCGATGTGTAAAATACTTCATACAATACGACTTCATAATGAACTTAACTCTGTATATTTACCTTTTCTACTCTACTTTCTTTGTTTGTGATAACATAACGGATTAATTGTAAGGCCTAAAACCCAATAATAAAATAAAAGATGAGTGACACAAAATGGGCGTGTCTTATACATGTAGCATAACCGAAAAACGGTATTGGCTATGCCGCGTAGTAATTCATAGCATGTGCTACATGAACAAAGTGGCTTTAATTTATTTAATTAATTAGATTAAAGAGTAGACATTGGTAAAAACATAAATATAATTTATAAGGAATCATTCGGGCTTTATTCGATTTTATTACGCCCCGAACAAAATTATCACCCCATAATACTCACAGAATGATTCCCTATTCCTTAATTAAGTGTGATGTAGGAAATTTTCTCTAAATGTAATGTGGGAATTTTATATAACCCAATTTGAATCAGTCTAAAGGTATTTTAATTTAAGTGTTTAAAACAAATCTTAAAAAAACAAAATATCTATTTGAAGCCATAGAAAGAACAGCAATTATATAAAATACCTGGTGATTTTTACTTAGCATTTTGTAATCTGTCTTTATTTACCTGTATCTGTGCGATAGAACTAGATCAATTGGAGTGTTAGCATACATATATCACACTTTTTAGATAGATTTATTTCAAGTGTCTCTACAATATCATTCAATTTTGAAACAAATCATTTCATTCGTTGGGACTTTGACTCTTGATTGACCTTTTTTATTTAGTGTTCAATATAATGAATATTATGTTTGGCAATTGGTTTTTTGATATCATAATTACTTATTTTCAGACATTCTACATCCTTGAATTTTATACAATTTATATCATGTTGTATAAGGATGAAAGGACCAATTATGTTACAGAACACGGCGTGGGACTTGAGATGTAACACCAATTGTCGTCTTCAAAAGTGATGTCTGGTAATGAAATTTAAAAATTGTATTATAACGTCTTTCCCTTAGTACTTACCTTTTTATCTTAGCACATTCATATATCCACAGATAGATACCGTATATCAAGTTTTTTGCGTGTTATGTTTTCCCACACGAATCGGAACCTAGAACTGTATATAAAACTTACGGGAATCAAATTTTCACCACTAGTATTACAAAGTCATACTAAAAATAAAATTCACGATTGTTTAAACTGGTGAAGTAAGAGGGAAAAAGTATCTAATTTGTCACTCTAAATAATGAAAGAGATGCAAACACTTATAGATCAATAGATCGTGTACTGTTACATACACGAGTAGCTCAGGTATAATTAGACATCGGTTTACGCAAGAAAAGTGAACACTACAGGTAGGTTGTGGATTATTAAAAAAACAACGTACTCACAAAGCTGTTATTTGGTGCTTGTCCTCCGATCCCGCTATATCTACCTCTACTAAACTATCTGAACACAGTTCATGGGTAATGTAACTTACCCGTTCACTTTATAAGGAAAGAGAAAACTCTATTACAAAAACAAAATTTTGACTAGTTACAAAATCATGATTTTATATAGGCCTTAATTTAGAATAGCATGTGAAATACAAATTTTGGCTAACATTCGAAATAAATCACCGTCTTTCTTTAATAAATCTAACTAATTTATAATTTTTCAAATAATTAATCATGATCTCGATTTTAAGTATTTACATTATCTAATATACATGCGCCTGGCAGCTAAAAACTAGTAATAATGCCATCTGACTTTGTCCATCGGTGGTTCTTATTTCTTTGTATCTATTTCAAATTGATTTATTTGCAGGTCAACCAATATGTCCTGCATATATGTGTACTTCGACGCATCTTAGCCTCAGTGTGTCACTGCATTTGATAGTTGTAGCCAGTGTTAAGGCTAGATCGTATCGAAAGGTATTATAGTATTGGTATACCATAATGCATTCACAATAGGTTTACAATATTGTGTTGGATTGAATAATTTTTATAAACTTGATTAGTGGGGCTGGGCACAAGTTCAAAAAACGTATAACGGTCGCACCTGATATTTACTAATCAATATAACATTCCAAATACAAGTTACCAATTATGAATATATAATTTTTTTTCTTTATTTGGAATTCACATATGTAATGATAATGGACAGACAAAATAATAAAATTATGCTTAGTAAATCTTTATTATCTTGAACCGTCTTTTTAGACCGGGGACCAACATTTAGTAAACAAAAGACGGAGCTCTGCCATTTAATTAACTTCTTTTACTTTGAAAATTATTTTTTAAATAAATATACGTTAGCCTCCCTTCCCCCACGAAGACTGACTATATAGTGGAGTTTCTCGCTTTTTATAGCCAGTGTACCCTTATGGAATGATATTGGGGAAAATAACGGATGATGCTTTATCGATTATACATATTTTTGAATCGTCTCTTTAGAGTAAGTGTCATTTTAAATCCATTGCACAGAAAGAAACATAAGCATTTGATATACCATATTATACTGTAATATCATCTTCACTTTGATTATTAAAAATGGTGTCTCAACATATCATGATCATTTGTCACAAACTAACTGAATAAGACCCCTCTCAAGAAATGATATATAGCATGGGGGCTATGATTCATATCACTTATCTGATCAACATATCGTGATCATTTGTCACATACTAACTGGATAAGAACCCTCTCAAGAAATGATATATATCATGGGGCCTATGATTCTTATCACTTATCTGATCAACAGTGTTGAATTTATCCATTCCCACTGTCATTTCATCAAAACGAGTCCTCATCTACTGCAGAAAAGGGAATGAGCTTCAAACGTATTAATTGGACATCATTGTGTTCCCTTTTCTATTCATGGTTATGTTGTCAGCCTTAATTTTAAATTTAGATGAAATGCCATGAATGTGTAAGTAAATTAACCGCTGTAACTTACAAATTTCCTTTATTTCCTTAATTAATTTTTTGAAACGTAAATAAAGCATATTTTCACCGTTAACGTGAATTCAAAAACTATTTCGACACTTACATGTAACCGGGTCACTTGCTACATTCAACGATTTTAGATTCTAGGATATTACCCTTTGGTGAAGAATTTTTGTCTGCATTAAACATTCACATCATACCACAGAACAAAAATGGGATTGCATAAACAAAAATGCACAAGCGATATCAGAGCTGGGTTTGAGATGAAAATTGGATTACTTTGCAATACTATTTTCTAAAATTTTAAAATGCAGAAAATCGGATAGTGACGACATTGCATCTAAAAGAAAGAATGTAAGATAAAAGGCATAGCGAGGTGACGAAATCCAATTTAGAGTTTCAAAAAACAAGTTTAAACCAATACGATAAGTAAAAAAGCATCTAGTATTACAAACAATTAAGTGTTTAATGTGTTGTGTAAATCTTAAGTTAACTGCCTCTCGTTATCAATTGTGATCACTTACAATTCAGAATACTCGTACATCTTAGGCGGGCTGAATGGCTGTGACCAGCTTTAAGCCATGTTTCCCTCCTTCGAAAGAAGAGCCCTGTTTAAAGATATGAGGACAATTCAAAGTTTAAAGGTCACATATTAAGATTTTTCTTTTACTAAATATTATATTATGGACCAAAATTCATATTTAAAAACTTGAGGCAGATCCGATTTGTTGACCAATAAACCCCTTTAAAAGATAGTTCGAATTAAGGTCAACCTAACAAAAATTAGAAAGGAATTATAAACACTTTTGATTGGCGTACATAATGTTGAGATATTGATATAGTAGAAAGTACTTGAGGAAAGCAAGGCTATTAAAACAGGGAAATGAGACAAAGAAATGAGACACCGATTTTATAACATAAAGCTTTCTGTTTTGCAATTCAGAACAATCATAAATGGAGAGTTCCCACAGCAGGGAAAAAATCGAAACGTGTTAACGACTCATAACGATTTTATTATTTACATAGAGTCAGATTAGGCTACCACTTAAATTTTCCAATTTTCATATAGCTCCTAGATACATTTCCTGTGTACTCCGTATAACACTAAAACAGATGAATAACGGTTTATAATCCATTGTTTTATTACTATTTACATGCATGAAGGATCAATAGATTCTTATATAATCGTTTGATACATATATCCGATTTTTATTTGCAGATATTGTGATCTCGGTTTTTACAATATTTACTCGTGTTTGGTGATTTTATAGAAGCATTCAAATATCTGTATAAACTACCAACTGTGGGTCCGACTATTGAGCTATAGCTATTGACTACAAAACTATTAAAAACTTAAATTTCGTTGATAAAGGCTTGCATATTTTGCGTAGATTAGACATGTGTTCTTAGTACTTATGTTAAAACAGTTTTCAGTTAATGTATTTATTGTATTGCATACAATGAAACAGTGGAATCAATTTTTTAGATACAGAACGCACAATATGATTGAACTATTCTAACATTCTCCAAAATTAATATGCTTATTACAGTGTTAGTGGTTTTTACTACCTTCCAAAAACTACAGAATGAAGAATAAGTGATGATTTACGGTTTCTCAGGCGTAATTAAGGACATAAAAAATCATGTAATAACCCATGATAGAAAATCTTCACTTTTATGTATCTACATTTGACATGCATGCTACTTTTATAACAAATAACAATAAAACTTTAATGTGACATTGGTACGAAAAAACAGACACGATTGTTCCTTTGTTTTATCTAAACATTTGAATCACTCTACATTATAAAACAAGGTATTATCATAATAAACGGCTATTCTCAATCAAACATATCAATTATATTAATTAATAAAGCATAGAAAAAAGGAAATCATAAATCTTTTCAGTAACACCAGAATAAAATTATTATATTTGATTGAAAATAGCCATGATATATATATATATATATATATATATATATATATATATATATATATATATATATATATATATATATATATATATATATATATATATATATATATATAGATCACAGTTGTGTCCATATGGGGACTCCAGCAAACTTTTCTATTTGCACACGAATTGTGCTTTGTGCTACTGTATTGATTATGACTGACAACCTCATTTAAATCTTTAATGATTACGAAAAACGTTACTCATCCCATTGCCTTCAAATTAAACATTTACACGATTACTTACATGTACATACAGATTCTAATCATGTTTTTATGCACATATATGTAAGAATATTTATCGGAAGTATAATTCGCCTACTTAAAGAAAAGCTTATTTATGTTTTGCTTTTTCTGAAATAAACAAAACGGTTCTATATATAGTTCATTGCATGTACCGTCATGCTTTTGCAATACATTCACAGAGCTGACTAATGTGTTATTTATACATGCCGATCATTCTTTTAAAAGGAATTCTTGTTTCTCATTTCACCAACATATTAGAGAACTAAAATGAGATACACAATCACCTGAACCAAAAACATTATGAGGGTTATGAAGAAAAACAGTCGGTTTGTCTTTTGAGAAATTTCTCTCCATGTTGCGTTGCCTTCATCTGTCCAATTGGTATTTGTTTCGCAGTCTTTCGTAGTTTCCTCTAATGAATCCTCTTGGTCTTCATTTTTTTGAACAGAGCTTGCATGTACCTTTGATTTGCAGTTATCTTTTGTACTTTTCAGTAAAGACGTGAGTCGAGCAAAAACCTGCCACGCCATTGGTACTGGTTTTTGTAGTTGGTTGTTCTCTTGAATACGAAGTGTAAGAATAGACATCAATACAATAAGACAACTTGTAGTAAACTGAATAACAATGCAAATGTTAATCAAGCTGATCGGTCCTGTTGATGGTAGTCTGTCCGTGATTATGTTGAGATACAGGATTAATGATAACAGCATTGTAAGAGAAAATGAAATCCTTTCTCCAGATGATTCTGGAAGATAGAACACAAATAGGTTCAAAAGACAAAGAATGAATAACGGGGAAACCAGGTTTATCATGATATACAAAGACCGTCTGGAAATCTTGAATGACATTGTTATAGCGGAGTGCCGTTGGTCAACGGTCTCTTTGATACTTATTTCGCCCACTCCCCAGTTCACATTTTTGTTCGTGAGTTCAATTTCAAAAGGTAGTGTTACTGTACGATTCAACGCAATCTCATCGCTTGATTCATCGCTAGCGAACCTTAGTTCACATTGGTGTTCGTCGTTTGGATAATAAAACGAATTTGCATCACAGTTAGTAATTGCAAGTCCTATTTGCCTATAGTTCATGATACCATTTGGACTACTTAACACAGTCTGATAATTTGATTCTCCTGTCTGCAAAACTGTATTTTCTGTTTTTGTATTTACGATTAAGATTTTCGGATGCCACACAAGTAGTAACGGTATTGGAATAGCATCGCTCTCTTCATAAGAGAAATTTCCATTTTCTATGAATTCATCTTTCCATTCCAAGTACATCAGAATTAAAGAGGATAAGGTTCCTGTTGTATCATCATATGATAACAAAGAAAAGAGGGTCAAATCGATGTCCACAACCATTGGTGATCTTTGATCTGGTTTCGGTTTAATATAAGGACACATATCTTCTTCAAGAAATTTGTAAAATTTGCGTTGGTTTTCCACTGTCATATTTGACGAATAAGACAAACACAGTAAGAATATTTGCAGAGAAAGAAAATAATGCGGCATGGTTGGCATATTACACATTTTTGTTCATACAGCCTTTCAAGCTAAAGCAGCTCATATAGAGTGCCGATGTGCTTTAAATAATAATCACGTGAAAGGCGTCCATTCGATCAAATGCAGTTATGATATTAAAGTACATAGCTTTTATCCTTAAAAACTTTATCAACATTATATTTTTTTTCCTTTTTCAAGATACACGTAGTGAATCATATTGATCACGACTTGCATTCATCAATACATTATGCAATACCGATTTTAGTTAAGTATTTGCTATCTACAGCACATATTATATTGACATCGTAAAATGTTTTATAAATAAAATTTGATATAGTGAGTATTTCAAATATCAATATTCGTTGTCGATTTAATCACGTTTAGAAAGCCATATTGTCTGTTTAAAACATTGTTCTATAATTGATAATTTTTCTTTTTTTAATCTAATGTACATTATCAAACACAGTTTTTAAAAGGAGTTAACATAAACAAATGAATGATGAATAAAACTTCTGTACACATGCTTTTGTTTTATTTTTGTCATTTTTGCCCTCGTTTTCAGCAGGCAAATTAGAAACTGGGGGATTTATAATGTCATATTATCTTTCTATTAACGAAATTGTATCTGAGCGAATTCAAGACGGTGCAAAACTGTTTGCAAGTGTAGAAGGGCGAAAATTGTACTGAGCGAAATAATAACTTTGAGACATATTAAGACTAGAACCTTTCTGAATTAATGATAAGGTCCACAGTCATTAGAACATATACTTACACAATACTCTTTATCACTAGTTATACTACTCTTTGGCATCTGGACAGTTGAAAGTACATATTAATGGTAATATGTAATTCATATATATAAATCCCTTTTTTTTTAAAATCTGGCAATCATTTCATTTCGATAAAATTAAACACCATTTGAATTGTATGCAACATTTTTACTTATTATAACTTGGCCTAGATACAAACTGAGTGTGAACTAAATTGTTAATGTGCCTTCATTTCCTGAAATAGCATAGAACATATGAGTGACGGAGTTAGGTTCATTAGATACGATTTGCACGTTTGGTAAACGTCGTATTCAATGTACTTATCTGAATAATAATAAAAATAGTTTTGAAAATTCTAAATTATGTTTCAGGTTATATTTAGTGACTGCAAATGATAAAAAACACAACAAAATTTACAGAGAAACGCGGGATGTTTTCTGTTTATGGTGACGGAGTTTTGTTACTCGGGGATAATATTATAATAATCTTGACCTATTAATATAATGTTTTTTAAAAATTAAAATAAACATTTTAAATTAGTTATTTAGATGTGTAGAAATGTCTGAAAAATAACTTTTCAAAAATTTGCCAATTAATGTTTTCTAGATAATTTAAATTTTGTATAATTGCAAAAAATATATAATTATAATAAAAACTGTTTAATGATTTCAAAACACCAAACAAAAAACCAAAAAAATATATCGCTTAATTTAAAGTTTAACATTCCGTATAAAGGTATAAGCGTGTGTGGACTGTCGTTCAACCTACCTCTACTTAGAAAAACAAGATTTACAGCGGAGCCCAATGAAGTGTTGTCATAGTTGAGAAAATGTGTACAGCTACATTGCTGTTTCAAGCATTTTTGTTTGTTACAGTCATTGATACATGAGCTTGCTTTGTAGACTGTGAAATAAGAACAATGGAAGTTAAATGCAAGTAAAACATAAATCCCCTTTTTTCTCTCATTCTCTCGTCGTGATCCTCATCCTCATCTTCGTCATCTCTCTGTCTCCCACTCAGTCTCCCTCTTTCTCTCTTTCTCCCTGTCTCTTTTTCTCTCTTTCTCTCTGATATATTATAAATGTTTCAAAATAATATCTAAATAATAATAAAACATTCTTGATTTGTGTATGAAACTTTTAAATTAGACACTTCTGATAAAAAGTAACTATAAACAAACCTGTGGAGGGCAGGTAGGAGTGTTGAAAACATGTCCATTGATTGTTGCTTTCATCACTGGGTTCTGAGATTCTACAACGATAATTCAAAGAACAATGCTATTGTAAAACAGCATTTAAACAAGCAATTTTAAACATTGCATCAATTTTTATTGCTGGCCAATGAAATCAGAATATAAGAAAATTATTATAGAGAAAACAAATTGTTTAGTAGTTTTCAAATCTTGCTAGGCTAAGAATACTAGGATTTGCTGCTGTGAAATGAATGTTTAGTAAGTCCTCTCGTATTTTTTCTCTATTTTCAGACACAAGGACTGGACAGGAATTAATGGTTTTCTGCGTGGATCGTTAATTCGCAACGGAAAAATAATCCACGTGATCTGCCTCCGGGTATAGTCTTAAATAGATAAAACAACAGTTTTAAAACCTTCCACACTTATTCTCGGATGCAGAATCGAACGTTTTTCCAAACATGGTCTGAGTGATATTTTTGATTTTAGGAGGGATTCAGACCCTACATTTAGTAGTCTTTATTTATGATTTTATAAGTATGAATTTAATAAAAAGTCAAAAGGCCCCTATCCACCCATTCCCCTGACTACCCTCTCGTTCAGTTTCACACACACTTTAAGCATAGTCTAAGGTAGCGTCAGCTGTGCTTACACATAACAACAAAGGCAGGCAACAAAGTGCACCATTCCATAAACAATTCTGCAGATTAAGCTTTATACTTAAGTTAAGATTATTAATTGCTTCTGTGTCTGAGGTTGACATGTGTGAATAAGTAATAATTGTTTTTCTGTGTGGTATTTTGAAACAAAGTTGATATAAGATTTTTTTAAATTTCTTGTTTTACACAGTATGAACGAGATAGCTTTTGTTATCGGTTAAAATTTTCAGAATCATACAAATTAAAATAACTTAAGTGTCGTAGAAACAGGCAAAATTAAATTAGATCGCAAGTATCAAGTTTCAGTATGATGGTTGCAATAAATCTGCGTGTAATGCTGTATCATATCCCCAGGAATAAATGGGGCTACCAGGGTTTTATTTACATTTACTTTAAAACCGGTAATATTAATAAGGACGATATGTAAATTCCTACACTTTGGTCATGCCTTTGAAATATGATACCACAAATCCCATTATGACGAACTTTTTGATTAAGATGCACGGATGAACACATAAATTCACGAAAATGGGTCATATGACTATTGATGATATTAAAGTTGCAAATGTATGAAAGATTTATGTTTGATACCATTCACATACTTATTTGGACAGTTGATAACTTTACAAGCGTTTTCTAGAGTACATTTCTGGCGAGTTGTGTCAGGCAAACTTTCTGGAGCATCTTCATATCTCAAGACAGCCTTCACAACTCCAGTGTAAATAGGGTCCTACAATTACATGAACCAATTCGTATTTAACCGTTTGCTTCATTCAATTATTTCTGTTCAATTAAATTACTTTTGATAACAAAAGAATATAATCTTAAAAGAAAGGATAAACCCATCTATAAAGATGGGGGATAAACCGTTGTTACTTTTTCTTATTTGAGAACAATATTTGTTTCTTATCAATTCTTTACATCATATAAAAAAATTGTTGATAAATTCATTACATTTGTTGCTAACAGTATAAAAAAAAATCATACCAGATATTGGCTTTTGAGTTCCATGCTTTCGGCGCGGATAAAGAAGTTTTTCCTCGAATTCATTTTAGTGTTAACCAAAACATCATATCTCTCTCCATTTGCGATAACGACCGATTGGGCAGCTTCCGGTTCAACGTCATGTCCGTCCGTTGCAATTACACGCAACAAGTGCTGACAATTTTATTTAAGAAAACGATGTTAAATGAAAGTATATATATTAAGAATGATGTATCATTCGACAAAGACTTAAGTTTTAGCTTTCAGTGGGTGTATTAGCAAATTGATTATTTAAAATTTTATTGTAAGTCCTATTAAATTGCAGTTGGTTATTGAACAATAGTGATTAAAATTCTCAATCAATTCAAAAACAAACTTCCATATTCAGTGTATCATTGAATAGTTTGAACTAAAAGACACACACCTCGTCTATTGAAAATCTGAAGGACACAAACGTGGCAGCATTTATGATTCGAAACCGATAGTTCTTGCTTGGTTTTACTTAAAATATTTCAAGGGGAAGTACCGGAACTCAAGGTTTTTCCGTTTTATCCAGATAATGATGATCTATTAAAGGAACATCAAAATCACAGCATAGCGTATACATACAATTTTCGGTATGCAAGCCAGCCTTATATCCATAAATAAAGAAAAAAATCGTTCAATTTACAGGTAATTCTTTGAATCAGTCAAACAAAACTGTGTCAGGGTGATTGTGAAATAATTTACCGTTGTCTTTTGTGTGTGAATCCGGACGAGTGTACGCCTCTGGCATATCTCTAATACAGTTAAAAGCATGCATCTTGCTTATTCATTAAGGTTTAACGTCTATTTAATATTAAAGGGACATGGTGACACAAAATCATGATTGAGCAAATATCGAATTTTTACACGATTTCCATATTTTAATATATTATTTGAAAACACGAGTCTTTAGAAAATTACGTTGTTCAAAAGCAAATAAATTAAATTAAAAAGAAAAAAAATAGAATTAAGCCTTGGGCTAACACAAAAACATTGAGTTTTCCTTCCGTTTCATAACCACGCAAGCTCAGAGGCATGTAAATACTGCAGCGTGGAATATATCATGAGCCAGAAGCCTCCCATTGAAACCTGATGTCTTCAAGAACTATATATTTATTAAGATACATTCTTTATTAATGCATACTTTTTACCACAAACATCGAATAGCTTCATATTCAAAATATTTTCTCAGAGTCTCAGTCCCTTTGTAACTAATTGTAGACAGAAATTGCAATAAGTGTCACTAAACCAATATCCAAAACAACCCGCGTTGACTTGTAAATTGAAAGGTGATGCCTTATGATGTATGAAACCTTCCGTATAATTAAATTTCGTGGAGATCTTCTTCTTTATTTGTTGTCTTAATCAAAAAGTAAAATATCTTTTGAGTAACCGTGCCACTTTCAACCATCCTGCTATAAACAACAATTGCGAGTTCTATGATGTAAATGATACTTACAACATGTTTCCAGTCCTTCACCCAGAAACCATGGCGTATCAATGTCAATGTGCAAAAAAGATTTTATTTCTAACATAAGGTGTTCCATGTATATGGGGGTTTTTAGTAAAAATATGAATTACTTAAAAGATCTGGACAGGTTTTTTTGCACCAAGCTTAAAGGCATTCAGGACTTATCTTTTCAGTTAATTAGTCCGGAATGAAAAGGTTACATGCCCATGCTGTTTCTGTCCGTGGTATGTGTAACGATATAACAGCTCTTAGTACAATTAAAGTCTTTGGCGTACCTGTAATGAAAATGAAGGTGTATTTCGATAAGTCAACATTGTACATTCAATTGTATTATTATATGGAATTCAAATAGTAATCTTCACAGTCATGTTTTACATACTTTATATTATTTCAAATACGTCAATTTCTTTCTTCATATTAAAAGAAATACACGTCTTTTTTATTTTGAAAATGAGCTTTGTTTTGCAAATATAATTTCTAAGCAAAAAAAGTAGTAAAAAGTAATAAGCCCCGTAAAAGGACTGAATAACGGGTGAATTTTATTAATGATTTTTTGCCATTAATTTACTTTCCACTCTGTTTTTTTTTCTACAGAAAACCATGAAGAAAACATACAAATGCATTTTCCATGCATGGATTTCGTGATTTTCGTGTGATGATTTGTTTCTGTTCCACTCCTGTATGACAATGATGAAGTCGTCCTCTATCATGGGTAGATCCGTCCGTTTTTGGCGTGGGAGGACTATCAGGGGTCCCACCAGCCCGTCCCCCCTCATTGACCCCTGTTGGGCGTGGTACCAATGGGTCCCTACTGGGTCAGCCTTAAATCTTCAAAAACATACACAAGTAAACAATAGGTGATTTGAAATGCTTCCACACTTAAAGTGAGTCATAGTTGGCATGCTAATGTTGTACAAGTAACCTTTCTCTGCAAAGTTTTAAATATCTATGTATATGAAGAAAAAATTTAAAAAAATCTGAATATAAATTTTTTTTTCCCATTTTTATTCTAAAAAACATTAATCCATTTCTGTTAAATCAGGTTTTGTTGGTTTGATGGAATGTTAGAGGTTTGATTACTTACCTGTATATAAAGATTTGACCTGGTCCAGTAGGACATTAAGATACTATGGAAGCCCCGTTCATCCAAGGCGTATGTTTCTGGTGCATGCCGTGTCAAAGTGAAAGTGGAGACCTCGTTAGAGAGGTGGTTCCTCACCAGGACCTCTACCTATAATCATGTTTTAGTTTTTTTAGTAATCATGCCATAGTTTATTTGTTTGTAAGATACAGACAGTCTGATATTTGTTTGAATAGTCGTTTCCACTGTTTCCATTAATATTTGAGGGTATTAATTTTCGTGGATAAAGTGAAAAATTTCAATTTTAATGATAGGTATATTGCTGGCAAATGACCCTAACAATGTTTGTTGTTAGTAGAAAATGCACTTCAATGAACATTTAATTCCATGGAAAACATTTACAACTAATCCATAAAAATTGGTATTCAACAAATATTGAGAAAACAACAGATATGGTTGCGGGGACCATTAAGGTAAAGGAAATAAATGACATTGTTTTAAAAAATCCAAGAATTGAGACCCAGTGAAATAATGAATTAGGATACACTTAGGCTTGACACCATATCCGACAGAAGTTTGAAACACAGATAAATTAAAACACTTAACTAGACAAGAAACAGATGGACGTAAACATCATAAAAACGACTGAAAACGATTTTTCACTCTACAAATTTATATTACTTGCTGGCACGCGATTGGAAAAATCTTAAAAATACATAAAATCGATTCAAGATGAAATATTTCGACATTTTGATCATTGATCTTATATAATGTTAATGAAAACATAATACAGACAATAAACAGTTTTAGTCAATTAATAGTTTGGAGCTTCTATTAGTCAGTTTTTTGTAAAACTCGATCAAAAATGGGTATAATTTTAGAAATTGACAGACGAAATTCGGATTAAAAAAAATTTAAAATATTAGCTTAAAACGATTCATTAAATATAAAATTAATAAAACTATTCGTATTTTATCATTTCCCAACCTACAAATTGTTTTATTATTTTAAATGATTAAAAAATAAGAAAACCTTGAAAATGGTGGATGATTTTGACAAATTTTGACAATTTTTAAAAAAAAACATTTAGAGATCACTAGCAGAAAAAGTAGGTCATTGACCTAGTTATTTGAAAGTGAAAAATAGCATCAGAATAGTGGGGCTACAATGAACAATAAGTAGTTTTTCGTTCCTATTAGTGGATTTTTTCCGCCCCTGAGTAAACGTAATCCTTAAATGTCTTTGGACATATTGGAACGATCTAAAATATATAAACATTGCATATGTTATTCGGATGCAAAGGCATTTATTCAGATAAAAAAGTATTGTTTCTAATTATTTTAAATGTAGAGAGGAAATTGGAAATTTCACATGCAGTTTCTTATGCAGTTTTTGCTCTCCCAGGTATTGTAAAGTTGTATTTGCAGAATCTTCAAGTGAGAGTTGTTTTTAATAGTTTTATAATTCATATAAAACACCAAATGGGTTTGGGTAAAATGCATATTTACAAAGCAATACTGTACATGGAAGAGCTTCTAAAATTTAGATTGCAGTTTAATGTCCTCTTGGTGCATTTTATAAGAATTGCACTTTACAAAAACTGTGTCAAGCTGTCTCATGGCTTAACAAGCTCAAAAAATATTCAAGGTCGGTGATTAACTTCTTAAGATTTGTAAAGAATACTTTCATCTCAATAATTTATGATGTCTAGCAACATAATGTATGTGAGAAACCGTATCAGTTGAATGCAAAAAATTATGCCCTAATGTAAGAGTTACATAAACTGCATTCATAAAGTTCAGTGATCTGAATAAAAGTTATGAAACCTTAGCCACGTGGGTCATTAGCATAAAAATCGATTCACATGACTGAAACTTTAGGGCGGAGTCTAGATTTGCATTCTCAGATGAAGAAAAAACTAAATAGTAGTTCTGTCACGGCGTGCAATTCAATCATTCGTACTATTTTTGTGTTTAAATTAACTTTTTCAGACTTTGTGTTAATTGCTTATAATATTTTCTTCTATTTTGACAACTGTTTAAAAACGTTTTAAATTCTTCGCAAGGTAACAAAGCATGTTTTCTTGTGGGACTGGAATATCTAGATGGATATTACACATTAAATCAGCATTTGAACTTAAAAATTTGCTAATTAAATTTGCTATTTTTTTTATGATAATCTATTGCTCTGTGATGTAAATAAATTTGAAAACAAGCTGTTTGCGATTGTATAAAAGCATTAAAACAAATTTTAAAACTGAAAATTACGTTAAGATGAACCTTTCAAAATCGCAAAGATATATTATTGCACAATTCAGATGTGGTATACTCCTAATTAGAATTTAAACAGGGCGACATACGTGGGAACCTCTCGATGAATTAATATGTAATTTTTTATGTATTAAATGAAATGGAAGATAAGAGTCATTTTTCTGTTGAATTGTACAAAGTACTCTTATTTTGGAAGGAATGTTTTTAATAGTGTCGGATACAATCCAACTGTTGCACTAGTACTGTAATGTCAAATTTAGACTATATTGTTTTTCTACTGTCAAATTTTACTCCCAAACCTCTAAATATTTTCTTGAAGCTTACATTTACAGTCAGTCATTATAAAAAACCCACAATGCGTAATATGTGTATTATATATGTCATAATTGTATTTGCAGTAATATATAGACCCTATGGGCCGCGGTTGTGTCATTATTTATTTTGTATTACATATATGTAATGTGTTATAACATTAGCTTCCGAAGACAACTGATGATGATGTAATATAAGGGGATATTCGAAAGCATTAAAAGGTGTCAAGGGAGGGGGTATCCTGTCACGGTATCAGGAGAAAACGTACCCAGGTACGCAGGAGACATTGGCTTCGTCGTGTACCCCTTTGATTAGATGTGTGTACACCATGTACTAGTATACACTGTGTGTATTGTATGTATACATTAATTGTATTCGGTGTTTTGTAGAAACTATCAATAATGAACAAAAGCGCACAAAAAGGAAACGTGATATTTAAAAAGGGAGCAATAAAAAGACCTCTTTACAAATATTGGCACATTTTTTTTTTAAAAATTTAACTACCATTAAGCAACAAAATCTAATGGCATGGAAAATTATGATCCAAGTTTGTTCTTTTGATTCGAATTTCGAAATAAGTATCCAGTTAAAACTAAAAAGGTATGCATAAATGTAGGTTCTAAAAATTGTCCTTATTTGTAAATTTTGTTGGCGTAAACACCAGGATACATAAATAAAAAAATTGTAAAACAAAACAAAATATTAATAGCTTATGACTAAAAAAAATACATTTTGAATATCATACTAGACAGCGAAACTATAATCAAAGTACTGTAGGACTGTCGGGAGTTGATTTTATTGATTATTATCAATTTAAAAATCAACAATATGTTATACAAATTTTTATGATATGAATTCTCGAACTTTTCCAACAAGAATTTCGAGAAAAATCCATATGAATCATGTTGTGTAATATTTAAAGATAGAATTAATCCATCAAATTGTGTATCATTACTCGAAATGTTTCTTAAAATTATACACGTCTTGATCCAAGCAATATTGAACTTTAGTCTCGTTCAACCAGACGCTCAGCTGTCTCTCTGCTTGTCGGGGATTTACGGAGACAGCCGAGAGTCTGGTTGAACGGGCTATATTGAAATCTAGCATAGGAATACATGCAACTAAAATAAACAATTGAATTGTTCGCACTATATAAAATCTGACTATTTTCAAGGTATTTATAGATACTATTCTTTTGAAAAACAACGGTACAGCATACAGAACACCGAATTTATCTATTATTACTGTAGAGCATACAGAATACCGAATTTATCTATTATTTTCAAGATCTACGTTTTGTCAGCGGTGATGATTTGTGCTTAGGTCCAAACACTGTTTCACTTTCGATTTGCCAGAGTAACTGCATAGGAGAGTTGATTCAAATCAACTTCGAAAAAGGAAAAAAACCAAGCACGAATAGCAATTTGTGTAGCACTTGAAAAAAAAAAGCATTTTACATTCATAATATTTTATAACGAAACTTATTTTGGGGCTCTCGTAAAACACAAAAAACCATGATTTACCCTTTGGAGCATTAGAAAAATTTGCTCATAACATGCAAATTAATACTGTAAGCGAAAGTGACTTTGGGGCGCTCATATGTAAAGAAAATTTTTTCATGAAAAAACCAACATTTGGGGTGCTTGTGAGATACACTTGGGGCGCCCGTGGAACGATCTTGGGGCGCACCAAGAACAATTTGGGGCGCTCGTGCATGAGGCGCTTTGGCTTTGGGGCGAAGTGATCTACACCCGGGTAAAATGCATATTTGCAAAGCAATACTGTACATGAAAGAGCTTCTAAAATACAAATTGCAGTTTAATATCCTTTGGTGAATTTAATAAGAATTGCACTATACAAAAACTGGGTCAGGTTGTTTCATGGCTTAACAAGCATAACAGAAATATTCAAGGTCGGTGATTAACTTCTGAAGATTTATAAAGAATACTTTCATCTCAATAATTTATGATTTCTAGCAACATGATGTATGTAAGAAACCGTATCAATTGAATACAATAAATTATGTCCTTATGTAAGAGTTACTTAAACTACATTCATAAAGTTCAGTGATGTGAAAAAAAGTTATGAAACCTTAGTCACATGGGTCATTAGCATAAAAATTGATTCACATGACTGAAACTTTAGGGCGGAGTCTAGATTTTGTCAGGAAAAAAGACTAAATAGTAGTTCTGTTACGGAGTGCAATTCAATCGGACTTTTTTGTGTAAATTAACTTTTTCAGACTTTGTGCTAATTGTTAAAACTATTTTCTTCTATTTTTACAACTGTTTAAAAACGTGTTAAAATTCTTCGAAGAACATTTACATTACATAAATACATGGTAATCTATATGACATCTTAAGTCCGTAGATGCCAGCTGCAACCACGTGAATTCATTATACGTGATAAATGTGTCATTAAATGAGGGCAGGTAAAAGCAGATCCAGACAGAAAATAATCCAGTACTTGATTATGAAACATTTCTCAATCATTCAGCCATTTGCGTTTCGCTCAAAACCAGCAGAGTCACATGATTTGAAAGTAACATTGTCAGATAGCAAATCAGAAGGAAGAGGATTACCATCGGGAATGTATGCTTTTATTCTAAATGTGCTTTTAAAAGATGAGCAAACTCTTTTTTTCACCGTTAACGTGAATTCAAAAATTATTTCGATACTTAACCGATTCTGAGATAATATCCTTTGGTAGAGAATTGTTGTCTGCATAAAACGTGACATCATAACAAAGAAAAAAATGGGATTGCAAAAAAAAAAAGAAAAAAAACATAACAAAAAACTTGTATTACTGATATAAGAGCTGGGTTTGAGAGGAAAATTGGATTTCTTAGCAAAACTATTTTTCTAAATTTCTTAAATGCAGAAAATCGGATAATGACAACATTGCAACTTAAAATGAAAATGTAAAAAAAGGTACAGCGAGGTGAAATGCATTTCAAAAGTTTCAAAAACAAATTTAAATCAATAGGTTAATAAAAATGACAGCTAGTCTTACAAAAAATTAAGTGTATAATGTGTTCTTTAAACCTTAAGTTAGCTGTCTCTCTTTATTTGTTGTGATCCTTTACTAAATATTATATTATGGACCAAAATTCATTTTCAAAGCTTAAGGCAGATCCGATTTGTAGACCACTAAACCCCCTTAAATGATAATACGAATTAGATCAGATATTGAGGAGTATTAAAAACCACGGCTAATAAGACAGGGAAATGAGACAAAGAAGCGAGACACCGATTTTATAACATAAACCTTTCTGTTTTGCAATTCAGAACAAATATAATTGGAAACGTTCCCACAGCAGGGAAAAAATCGAAACCTGTCAAAGACTCTTCATAACGATTTTTTTTTTATTTAAATAGAGTCAGATTACGCTACAACTTAAATTTTCCAGTGTTTAATATATCTCCTAGATACATTTCCTGTGTACTCCATATAAAACTAAAACAGATGAATAACGGTTTATAATCCATTGTTTTATTACTATGTACATGCATGAAGGATCAATAGTTTCTTATTTAATCGTTTGTTACATTCATGCTTATATCCGACTCGACTTTTATTTGCAGATATTGTGATCTCGGGTTTTACAATATTTACTCGTGTTAAGTGATATTAGATGCATACAAATATCTGTATAAACTACCAACCGTGGGTCCAACTAGTGAACTATAACTACTGACTACGAAAAATGTTAGAAAAATTTAACTTCGTCGATAAAGGCTTACATGTTTTGCGTAGATTAGACATGTGTTTTGTACTGATGTTGAAAAAAAATCAGTTAATATATCTATTTTATGGCATAAAATGAAACTGTAGATTCGATTTTTTAAATATAAAACGCACAATAAGATTATACTATTCTAAAACTCTCCAAAAATAATTAGCTTAGTACAGTGTTTAGTGGTTTCCACTACCTTTCAAAAACTAACAGAATGTAGAATAAGCAAGGACATAAAAATCATGTAGGCTTATAACCCATGACAGAAAATCTTCACTTATCTACATGTGACACCCATGCTACTTTTTTAACAGATAACAATACAACTTTGGTATGAACATTTATAGGGATCTTAGATGCGTTGATTTTGTACTCCCTTTTTATGTATGAGTGTTATATTTCGACAAAGGCGTAATATATAAATAACGTTGTAGAATTGCAATGTATTTATTGCTATACACATGTATAAGATTTATAATAAATATGTATTTGTGAACATAAAAATAATGGGTGATATAAAAGCGAAGAAGTATGTTATAGGTTCAGATTCCTATAACAGCTTTTGCTTTCTCTTTGCTTATAAGAAAATATGTATGCAGAAAGATAAAAAAGGTAATTATTTCATTTCACTACCTTATTTTGAAGTGTTATTTAATGATAACGTATACTTTGGGGGTTAGTGGAATCCACTAATGGGAACGAAAACCTATTTGACGAACATTAGCTTTTCTAATGTGGTTTCTAATGATGTGCTATTTTTTCAGTTTCAAATGATTAGGTCAATGACCTATATTTTATGCTAATTAGCTCCGACTGTTTCCTGAAATTTTTTAAAAATTGCTTACTCTTATTTAATTCTACTTAATTGTTAAATTATCTAAAATAATCAAACATTTTTGTGATTGGAAAATGATAAAATAAGAATACATTCACTGATTTGATTTTTCAATTAATCATAAAAGACCGGAAATTAATTTGAATTTAACTTTTAGGTTCGTCCATATATATAATCTTCTATTTATTAGAAAAATTCTACCTGTTTTTAATCGAATATTACAAAAGTGGACTGATAGGACCTCAAAACCATTGATTGCCTAAAACTTTTTTAAAGTCTGTATTCATCCATCAATATTGTGTATCAATACACAAATAACAATACATAACGCCAATGATTAAATTTTCAAGAAATTTTGTCCTTAATTAATTTTATGTTATTTCTATTTTTTTGCCATGTCGGGCCAGCTAGTGATATAGAATTATACTCGAAATAAAACAACAATACACCAGAAATTTAACTTTTTTGTTTGTGATATCATTGTTACAGAAAGTTTTAAGGGATAAAAGAAAATACAAAAAAATAGTCCGAATTTCTCCTGTTTAATATAAATCTTGTTTTGTCGTAGTATACTTTATCGAGATAAACAAGACATTGATATATCAATATCGAGATTTGTTTTTTACATCGTTATTCTGTGATTTAAAAAAAAATTATTTCAGGTATTGGACCTTGTAAACAAAATTGAAATCTCAAAACCCAAGTAAACGCAATTCTTTTTATTTAATTTATCGCGTTCAGCTAGCAATGATAAACTTGTTATTGAACTCATGTTATTTGTCACCGTTACAAATGAACACCAATTATCATTAGGGAACAAAATAAAGTTGCATGTCAACAAATCTCCGATTATTCAACTTTTTCGACTCAATAGCGTCTATCAACACTTTAGATGTATACCTTGTACAATAAACCGTACAATACATTCGCGTGATGTAATTTAACTTTTTAATAATAGACTTCCTTTTTTATTACAAAACTTATTATCATTAGAACCATGCTTAACGCGCATACATGTAAGGTGTCTTTTTTCTAACAATAATGATCTTTATAGAGTTGCTTTCTAAGTCATATTTGGTATATTTTGATAACATTTCAAATAATGTTTCTTTTGCAAATAATTCCTTGTTATATCACAAAGGTTTTTGTTTCAAATTTTATTAACCCTAAGCAATACTACCGATGTGTTCCGTCAAAAAAGTCTCGAGTTGGCATTGAATATCTAAGCTGTGTCGACGCTATCTCATTTTTTTTGCATTTTATACGAATTGTCCGAAAACTAGACTAAAAGTAAATATTTGATTTCGAAGCTCTTTTCCCTTTTGATGTAATTTCGACACTTTCGAATTTTTTGTTTGGTAAAACGTCGTTAATTTGTTTATGATTTTAATATATAAGAACTAGTTTGACTTACGGCACTTGTGCCTCAAAAACAATATTAACAGAAGGCGCAGTAGCTCTATAAAGTTTATTATTAATGAAATGAAATACATGAAAAACAATGATGATATATTTTTCTAATAATACTGTCTTTATACAGAACTATATGTCAAGATGAGCCATATGATTGGGGTTTGGCTCTATTGTTCTGTTTCAGCATGCTGTACGGACTCTCCTGATCACGCCTTTCTATGAGACAATTACTTAAGTAGTATTTGAATAGGCATAACAGAAAAAGGACAGCTCCAAATGAACACGTTATTAAAACAGCTATAGTTAAATCCCACAGTAAATCCGTATTGCTCAAGTTCTGGGGATCTGAAATTAGAAAATGATTCATAAAATATTTTTTAAAATGAAAAATAAGATAACCATAAATACACTGATTATTAACACTCATGAAAATTAATGTACTTTGAAGGTATTGTGATTAAAAAAAATATTAAATAACCTTGACAATTAGATACAACAAAAATTAACATGACTTATTCTGAAAGTTAAAAAGAAATATTCGATTTAAAGATGTAACTAGCAAGTTTTTTTCATGATTGACACGTCATTTTTTAAATCTTTACACAGAGGACATGCTCATTGAAAAAGAACTTTCTAACAACGATATCTATTCCCTGCAACTTAGTATATTTTATAAAACACAATATCTATCTAATTTTCCAAACGAGAAATATTTCAATTAATTAAGCCATAATCTTTCAGCAAAGAGAATATATCATGTAAAAAGATTAAGGTGGTATAGGACACATCCATATTGTGACGTACTATTTATCGAAATAAACAATACGATAAATTGTAATTTAATATATAGTTTCTTTCCTAAAATTGTCCCGTTACAGCGTAGCGTAATGGGTTAGAGGATTCCTTACGAGGCTATAAGAAACGAGTTCGAATTCCGCTGGGGATTTTATAATTTTTACCTTTGCAATACTATTTAAAAAGTATTTTTTGAATAAACTTTCTAAAATTATAAATTCTGAACGGTGAAAGAGTTTTATTTTAAATGTACTTTACTCCACATTAATATCGACAGATGTCTCCCATCGCCTTAACCATACATATACACTTTATGTTTGTTGATAATCTTAAAATTACAACTACCAACAATATCTTTAAAAAATATTACAATAATAGATTTTGATAGTGAAGTGTTTTCATGACAAATGTTTGTTTTACCATTATTATCCGTCGAGTTGTTTTCATTGCCTAGATTAGCTATTCTGGCATCTGTGATTTCCTTGTACTCATCAAGACTCCAAGTGAAGTCTCCACAAGATGGAAACCTTTTGGGAGGTTTCGGGTGGAATATTCGTTGTCCCTCCTTAATTATAAGTGTCATACCCTCCATTTGGTGGGCATCCATATGACAATGAAGGAACCAATATCCTTAATTTAAAAAGAAAAATGCGTTTAAGAGTTTTAACTGTTGAATCCAGCTATTTTTAACAATGGTTTATTGATATCATAACATGCTATTTTTTATTTATAGAACGACCAGCTGTATTCTTTAACATTTTTCGATAATTCAAAATATCCCAAACATGATGGGGCTTTCTTTGCTTGGCCTGTGCTTTGCTGCAAAGACTTACTATTTTATCAATGTTTATTATGAAGTGCATTAGAAAGGTAATATTCTACAACAGACTTATTTGCTCTAAGTCGACTAGCAAGACGAGGATTTCAAACTTGTCAAAAAATGTAAAAATTGATACACTAGGAGAAACTCTGCAATAGTTTTGCATTTCAAAGCCATAAAGATAAGGATAACATGCATAATGTGAAAAAAAAAATAAAAGCTGGCATTAAAACTTTCATATCAGTAAGCTCTTATGAAACGAATAATCATTTGAGATGCCTGTACAATTTTGAAAGGCAAGGGTATTTCATACATGATTGATCTCTTAGGTTTTGCATGTTTTCAAAGATAGAATAAACATTTTTTTTTTAAATTACACATTGAGATATTTCTAAGAATATCGTATTATCAAAGGAAAATCTGCTTATCATACCTGGATTATCCAGGTAAAATCTAAGCACCACATAGCCTCCTCTTGGCACCACCACCGTGTCTTTGAGTGGGGGATTCTGCAAATTCAGGTCAGGAAGGTTTCCACCGGCCCACTCTTTATTACTCCATCTTGGTGTTAGACAAGTCTCGCTTTCACATTCGATGTCCCTGCTAAAGTTCGTCACCAACCCTGTCGTAGGATCAAGTTCAGGGTATACCGTTTTCAGAACATGAAAACTGTGACCGTGTATGTGGATTGGGTGATCTGTCGCTCCACGTAATCCATCTGAAATATCAAACGAGAAAATCGTTTCGTTCATTAGTCGCATAACCCACTAACTCCGTCACTACCTTAACTCCGTCACTTTCGTGAAACTCCTCGCCGTTTGTAATCAAGTGAAATTATGACGTCATAATTTACATGTAAAAATCTCCAATTAAATGTAAACAATTTGCAACAATTAAATCTAAGAATGTGTTAAAACAACAAAATTACACCTTGCTAATTTTTTGCACCAATAATTGCATGAAATATCATTCAGCTACCACTTTTTTTACGTATGAACTGAACTATCGATATATCTGACACTGGGGTCCAATCACTAACGGCGGTTTGTCATTTTTAGAGAGGTTAAGATAAAACATTTTACATGTAAAGCATTTTTGATTCAGGTAATTCAATCAGTTTTTTCATTCCGCAATAGCGTTTATGCATAACACTTGATAATAACGTCAAATCGCTCAAGCCGTAATTTTTGCCTTATACAAAATATAGATATATACAACATGTCGCTATTTAGAATACGCTACATTTATAAAAAATGTAATAAAAAATAATAGAATCATTATTATATTTGTTAATGATATGAAATATTTGAAATAATTAAGGAGAGAAATCAAACGGCATCTATGCATTCTGAAAAGGTCGTTGTGCTTATTGTTACAAGGACCAAATTTTTATTCTGGCGATCATTTCATTTCAATAAAATTAAATACCATCTAAAGCGATATGAGCTGTATTTTTTTAAATTTCATTTTGCTGCAAAAACCTGCTAGTATAGTAAGTCTGCATATATCTTAAAATCAAATGATAACGAGGATCTGAAAAAAATCACTAATTTTTGTCAAAGGAAATATTTTTCTTCCAAGGAATATATAGCAAAACAATTTTTGTACAGGAAACAATAATTTAATTTTGCTCCAAATAAGGCTTCTAAATCCTAAATTATATCCCATGTTATATTTAGTGACTGCAAATGATAAAAACCACAAAAATACAAAAATAATTTACAAAAAACGTGGGATGTTTTCTGCTTATGGTGATGGAGTTTTGGTACTCGGGGATAATATTATAATCATCTTGACCTATTAACATAATGTTTTTGAAATGTTGAATTTTCAATTAGTATTTAGCTGTGTAGAAATGTCCGAAAAATAACTTTTCAAAAATTTTCCATTTCATGTTTTCTATATAATTGAAATTTTGTATAATTGCAAAAAAAAAAATATAAAATAAAAACTGTTTAATGAATACAAAACACCAAAAAAAAAAAACATAACAAAAATCATTAAATTTAAAGTTTAACATTCCGCATAAAGTTATAAGCATGGCTGTGTGGACTGTCGTTCAACCTACCTCTGCTGAGAAGAACAAGCTGTACAGCGGAGCCCAATGAAGTGTTGTCATAGTTGAGTAAATGTGTACAGCTACATTGCTGTTTCAAGCACTTTTGTTTGTTACAGTCATTGATACATGAGCTTGCTTTGGGACCATATGTAGACTGTGAAATAAGAACAATGAAACCTAAATGCAAGAAGAACATAAATCCCCCTTTTCTCTTGTCCTCTCGTCGTGATCCCCATTCTCATCATCGTTCATCTCTCTCTCTCTCTCTCTCTCTCTCTCTCTCTCTCTCTCTCTCTCTCTTTTATACATTATAAATGTTTCAAAATAATAACTAAATTATAATAAAACATTCTTCATTTGTGTATGAAACTTTTAAATTAGACACTTCTGATTAAAAGTAACCATATTCAAACCTGTGGAGGACAGGTAGGGGTGGTGAAAACATGTCCATTGATCGTTGCTTTCATCACTGGGTTCTGAGATTCTACAACGATAATTCAATGAACAATGCTGTTGTAAAACAGAATTTAAACAAGCAATTTTAAACATTGCATCAAATATTTTATTGCTGGCAAATGAATTCAGAATATAAGAAAATTATTATAGAATTAACAAGAGGCCCATGGGCCACATCGCTCACCTGAGGAACAATAGTTATGATAAAATCAGCTCAATGGAGTAATAATACAAACTATCTGGACAATGTACAATAATACATGTAGATCCTGTATAAATAAAATCCATTTTCCCTTGATATTCTTATGTTTATAATCATTAGTCCCTTTTCTAACAGGATGATTTTTATAGTCATATCATATGTTGAGTATTGCAGTTCTCAAAAAGATCCCTAACAATAGTTTATATATGGGATATAAACGTACATCAAACTCTGAACCTTCTCGTGGGGCCAAAGAATTGTCCTGGGGCCAAAGTCTTAACAATTATAAAGAATCATCTGGCTGATTAGTTTCTGAGAAGATTTTTAAAGATTTACCCTATATCTTTTGTTAAACTTTGAACCCCCCCCCCCCAAAGTGGCCCCACCCTACCCTGGGAATCATTATTTTCACAACTCTGAATCTACACTACCTGAGGATGCTTTCACTCAAATTTCAGCTTTCCTGGCTGATTAGTTTCTGAGAAGAAGATTTTTAAAGATTTACTCTGTTTATTCCTATGTAAAACATCGACCTCCCATTGTGGCCCAAACCTACCCCCAGGGGACATGATTTTCACAAATTTGAATCTACACTACCTGAGGATGCTTCCACACAAGTTTCAGTTTTCCTGGCTGGTTTCTGAGAAGAAGATTTTTAAAGATTTACTCTATATAATCATATGTTAAACTTCGACCCGCCATTGTGGCCCCAACCTACCCCCAGGGGTTATTATTTTCACAACTTTGAATCTACACTACCTGAGGATGCTTCCACACAAGTTCCAGCTTTGCCGGCGGATTAGTTTCTGAGAAGAAGATTTTTAAAGATTTACTGTATATATTCCTATGTTAAACTTCAATCCCTCATTGTGGCCCCACCCTACCCTCGGGGGTCATGATTTTCACAACTTTGAATCTACACTACCTGAGGATGAATCCACACAAATGTCACCTTTCCTGGCTGATTAGTTTCTGAGAAGAAGATTTTTAAAGATTTACTTTATATATTCCTATGTAAAACTTTGATCCCCATTGTGGACCCACCCTACCCCCGGGGGTCATGATTTTCACAACTTTGAATCTACACTACCTGAGGATGCTTCCACACAAGTCTCAGCTTTCCTGGCCAATTAGTTTCTGAGAAGAAGATTTTTAAAGATTTACTTTTTATATTCATATGTTAAACTTCGACCCCCCATTGTGGCCCCAACCTACCCCCGGGGGTCATGATTTTCACAACTTTGAATCTACACTACCAGAGGATGCTTCCACACAAGTTTCAGCTTTCCTGGCCGATTAGTTTCTGAGAAGAAGATTTTTAAAGATTTACTCTATATATTCATTTGTTAAACTTCGACCCCCCCCCCCCCCCCCCCATTGTGGCCCCACCCTCAGGTGAGCTAAAAAGGTTCAGTTTACCATTCAATAAAGTGGTTTCTGGAAGAACAGACTTTGACAATTTTCGTAATAAATATTTACAATTTTTTTACTTTTTTAATCTTTAGCTTTTAAGATCTGTGTACAAACATTGTGAGCAAATCTCTGTATCTTGCTTATAATTCGAAGCTTAACACTCAAATATGGTTAGTAAATAGAAATTGTAGGGTAACAATTAAACACAAGAAACATGCACTACATGTATAACAAATAAAGAACACAATTTATTTTTTCGAAATGAATCATATATATACATGTATATACCTACATATTTTCGTCAGCGATATCAAACTCTATTTAAACTAAATAAACTCGAGAAAATGCCGAGCATCTCAACAAAACCTATTGCATTAATCTACCATTACGCAAAAGATAATGCCGAATTACCGATAGAATTAATTGTACTTCAGTACCCCTACATCAGATTTTGCTTAATTTGCGCAGGTAAACTGTTAACTGTTTGATTTACCGTAGTCTCTGTTTTATTTGATACGTAAAAATCACGAAATACAGACGATAGTTCCCAGGTTACAAAGCATAAATAATGAAAACGAAACGAAAATCAGAACAAGCTAACACCAACGTCATGTGTGAAAACTGTCAACGCATTGAAATATTTAGCCTTAATTTACTTCACAAAATCGGCACCAATATATTTTGCATGTTTCAAAAATTTCCCCTCATACGCGAACGGTTGCATAGCAAGTAAATTCATCATAGTCAGATCGACCCTTTTTCGTATAATGTCATGGCTGCTTTAAACAAAGAACCTCGTTTTAGAAGTATGGAATACGAGTCTTGGTAAAATAGGTATGCAAACCCGGGCCGTGGCAAAATAAAAGCCGGGGCAGATCGGCAATCGTCAATTCCAAATACGCATTATTTTGCAGCAATATTTACAGCGAATACAAATATACTGGTCCATCAAATATCCTGAAATTTTAATGAGATTGGCAGATTAATACCTGCCAATCTTTTGTTTTGCTCAGACCAAGTCTTGCCTACCCATTTTACCGTAGGTAATTCTTACCGTATGCCGAGCCCGAAGCTATTAAACTGATTAAAATACGCATTTCCTTTATTATTATTTTCGTAATAACTCAGATTTGAATCAGAATTAGCACTTAATTTTTGCAATTTATATTTTCCTTCCCATAAGGATAATTTATGCTAAACTACGTTGAATTGAACTAATTAGTTCTTGAGAAGAAGATTTTTAAAAATGCACCCCCCTTTTTCTACAGTTTAAAGGTTTTCTCCGCTTTGAATACAGATCGGACTTTTATTTCTGCAATTTATATTCGCCCACCCATAAGGATGCTTTGTGCCAAATTTGGTTGAAATTGAATAAGCGGTTTTAGAGAAGAAGTTCAAAATGTAAAAAGTTTACAGACGGACAGACGGACGGACGGACGGACGGACAGACGGACGGACAGACGGACGACGGACAAAATGTGATCAGAATAGCTCACTTGAGCTTTCAGCTCAGGTGAGCTAAAAAAAAATGTTTAGTAGTTTTCAAATCTTGCTATGCTAATACCAGGATTTGCTGTTGTGAAATGAAAGTTTAGAAAGTCCTCTCGTATTCTTTCTCCATTTTGAGACACAGGGACTGGACAGGAATTGATGGTTTCCTGCGTGGATAGTAAATTCGCAACGGAAAAACAATTCACGTGATCTGCCCTCGGGTATAGTCTTAAATAGATAAAACAACAGTTTTAAAACCTTCCATACTTATTCTCGAATGCAGAACCTTTTTCCAAACATGGTGATATTTTTGATTTTAGGAGGGATTCAGACCCTTCATTTAGTAGTCTTTATTTATGATTTTATAAGTATGAATTTAACAAAATGTCAGAAGGCCCCCATCCACCCATTCTCCTGACTACCCTTTCTCACTGTAAGCATAGTCTAAGGTAGCGACAGCTGTGCTTACATATAACAACAAAGGCAGGCGACGAAGAGAACCATTTCATAAACAATTCCGCGGATTAAGCTTAATACTTTAGTTAAGATAATTCATAGCTTCTGTGTTTAAGGTTGACATGTGTGAATTAGAAATCATTGTTTTTCTGTGAAGTGTTTTCAAACAAAGTCGTCATATAATTTTTCAATTTTCTTGTTTTACACAATATGAACGAGAAAGCATTTGTTATCGGTGAAAACTTTCATAATCCTACAAATTAAAATAATTAAAGTGTCGTTGAAACAGGCAGAATTAAATTAGATCGCAAATATAATGTTCCATTATGATGATTGCAATATATCTGCAAGCAATGCTTTATCATATCCCCATGAATAAATAGGGCTACCAGAGTTTTAATTTTTTTACTTTAATACCGTAATGTTAATTAGGATGATATGTAGATTCGTACACTTTGGTCATACCTTTGAAATATGATGCCAAATATCCCATTTGGACAAACTTTTTGATTAAGTTGCCCGGATCAACTCATAAATTCACGAAAAAGGGTCATATAACTATTGATGAAATTAACGTTGTAAATATTTACAATCTCGCAGAAGATTTTCGACTTTCAGATTTATGTTTGATACCATTCACATACTTATTTGGACAGTTGATAACTTTACAAGCGTTTTCTCGGGTACATTTCTGGCGAGTTGTGTCAGGCAAACTATCTGGAGCATCTTCATATCTAAAGATAGCCTTCACCACTCCAGGGTAAATAGGGTCCTACAATAACACAAACCAATTCATATTTAACCTGTTGTTTCATTCAATTATAATTGTTCAATTACATTTACTATTACTTCATTCTTTACATTATAGAAAACATTTTTTGATAAATTCATTACATTTGTTGCTAATAGTATAAAACAAAAATATTTCATACCAGAAATTGGCTTTTGAGTTCCATGCTTTCGGCGCGGATAAAGAAGTTTTTCCTCGAATTCATTTTAGTTTGAACCAAAACATCATATCTCTCTCCACTTGCTATAACGACCGATTGGGCAGCTTCCGGTTCAACGTCATGTCCGTCCGTTGCAATTACACGAAACAAGTGCTGACAATTTTATTTAAGAAATCGATGTTAAATGAAAGTATTTATATATATTAGGAATGATGTATCATTCGACAAAGACTGAAGTTTAAGCTTTCACTGGGTGTATAAGCAAAATAACTAAAAAAAATATCATAAGTTGTATTTAAAGGCAGTTTGATTTTGAAACAAACAAAGTTATATAATGATGACAATAGTGATTAAAATTCACACTCAATTCAAAAACCAACCTTCATATTTCAGTTTATAATTGAATTGAATAAATAAAACCACACACACCTCGTCTATTGACAATCTGAAGGACACAAATGTGGCAGCATTTATTATTCGAAACCGATAGTTCTTGTTTGGTTTTACTTTAAATATTTCAAGGGGAAGTACCGGAACCAAGGGTTTTTCCGTTTTATCCGGATAATGATGACCTGTTAAAAGAATATCATAATCACAGCATAGCGTATAAATATAATTTTCAGCATGCAAGCCAGCCTTATGTCTATATGAAAAAAGAGAAAAATCTATCAATTTATCTGTAATTCTTTGAATCAGTCAAACAAAACTGTGTCGGGGTGATAGTGAAATAATTTACCGTCGTTTTTTTGTGTGTATCCGGACGAGTGTATGCCTATAGCATACGTCTAATACAGTTAAAATCTTGCATTTTGATTATTCTTTTTACTCAGGTTTAACGTCTATTTAACATTAAAGGGACATGGTGACGCACAAAATCATGATTAAGCAAATATCGAATTTTTACACGATTTCCATATTTTAAATATATCATCTGAAAACACGAACTTTTAAAAAATTACGGAGTTCAAAAGTAAATAAATCAAATTAAAAGAGAAAAATAGAATCAAGCTTTGGGCCAACACAAAAACATTGAGTTTTCCTTCCGCTTCATAACCACGCAAGCGCAGAGGCATGTAAATTCTGCAGATGGAATATATTATGAGCCAGAAGCCTCTCATTGAAACCTGTTGTCTTGAACAACTATATATTTATTAAGATGCATTCTTAAGTCATGCATATTTTTTACCGCAGACATCGAATAGCTTCAAATTCAAAATAATTTTTTCAGTGTCTCAATCCCACTGTAACTATTTGAAGATACAAATTGCAATCAAGTGTCACTAAACCAATGTCCAAAACAACCCGCTTTGTTTACATGTGCCATTCCGGATAAGATTTAATGACTTGTAAATTGAAAGGTAATGACTAATGATGCGCGAAACCTTCCCTATGATAAAATTTCGTGTAGCTCTTCTTCTTTATTTGTTGTCATAATCAAAAATTAAAACCTCTATTTTGAGTGGCCGTGCCACTTTAAATAATCCTGCTATAAACAACAATTGCGAGTTCTATGATGTAAATGATCCTAACAACATGTTTACAGTCCTTCACCCTGAAACCATGGCGTATCAATGTCAGTGTGCAAAAAATACTTTATTTCATAATATAAAAATGTTACATGTATACGGGGGGTCTTTAGTAAATATATGAATTACTTTTTTGGCAGCAAGCTTAAAGGCATTCAGGGCGTACCTTTTCCGTTAATTAGTCCAGAATGGAAAGGTTCCATGCCCATGCTGGTTCCGTCCGTGGTATGTGTAACGATATAACAGCTCTCAGTACAATTAAAGTCATCGGCGTACCTGTAAGGAAAATGAAGGTGTATTTCGAAAAGTCAACATTGTACATTGTATTAGTATATGTAATTCAAATAGTAAGCTTCACAGTAAAATTTTACATACTTTATCTTTTTTTTTCAAATTACGTCAATTTCTTTTTTCATAATTAAAGAAAAACACGATTCACTTATTTTGAAAATGAGCTTTGTTTTGCAAATATAATTTCTAAGCAAAAAAAATATTGTATAAAGTAGTAATAAGGAGTAAAAAGTCTGAATAACGGATTAATTTTATTGTTAATAATTTTTTGCGATTAATTTACTTTCCACTCTGTCTTTTCTACAGAAAACCATGAAAAAAAACATACAAATGCATGTTCCATGCATGGATTTCGTGATTTTCGAGTGATGATTTGTTTCTGTTCCACTCCTGTATGACAATGATGAAGTCGTCCTCTACCCTTGGTAGATTCGTCCGTTTTTTGCGTGGGAGGACTATCAGGGGTCCCGCCAGCCCGTCTCCCCTCATTGACCCCTGATGGGCGTGGTACCAGTGGGTACCTGCTGGGTCAGCCTTAAATCTTCAAAAACATTTACAAGTTAACAATAGGTGATTTTAAATGTTTCCTCACTTAAATTGAGTCATAGTTGGCATGCTGATGTTGTACAAGGAACCTTTCTCTGAAAAGTTTTACATATCAACACATATAAAAAAAAAATCAAAAATTAAAAATCTGCCTATTTGGGTTTTTCCCTCTTTTTATGCTAAAAACAATTAATACTCTTCTGTTAAATCAGGGTTTGTTGCTTTGATGGAATGCTTGAGCTAAAGGTTGGATTACTTACCTATACATAAAGTTTTGACCTGGTCCAATTGGACATTGAGATACCATGGAAGCCCCGTCCATCCAAGGCGTGTGTTTCTGGTGCATGCCGTGCCAGTGGATAGTGAAGACCTCGTTAGAGAGGTGGTTCCTCACCAGGACCTCTATCTATAAATATGTTTTAGTTTTTTTAAGTAAACATGATATAGTTGTTTTTACGTAAGATACAGACAGCCTGATATGTGTTTAAATAGTAGTTTCTACTGTGGTTTCCATTAATATTCAAGGGTATCAATTTTCGTGGATAAAGTGAAAATCGCTGTTTCAAAGATACGTATATTCATGGACAATGACCCTATCAATGTTTGTTGTTAGTAGAAATTGCACTTCAATGAACATTTAATTCCATGGAAAACATTAACAACGAAATCCACGAAAATTGTATTCAACAAATATTGAGAAACCACCGTATATGGTTGCGGGAACCATTAAGAAAAAGAAAATAAATGGCGTCGTTTTAAAAAAAAACTCAAAAATTGAGAACAGTGAAATAATGATTTAAGATACACATAGGCTTGACACCATATCCGACAGAAGTTTGTAATGAATTAAAAAAAAAACACTTAACTAGACAAGAAACAGTTGGACGTAAACATCATAAAAACTACTGAAAAAGATTTGTCTCTCTGATTGAAACAAGCGTTGAATACATTGATTAAAAAAAATTAAATGGAAATTAAAATTGCAACATTTTATCAACAACTCGAGCTTGAGCTTAACATTAAAAATAAATTCCTTTCTAATCTAAAAAAAGCCTATTTTTAAAGATCAATTAAGGGGCATATTAGAGGTGTATTTGTGTAATGTACCTTTTAACGATGAAAATACATGTACTATTTAACAATCGAAAAAATAATATTTTGTGTAGCTTTGAATATCAAAATCTTTTTATTTGGATGTCACGTAAAAAGGGATTGAAATCGGAACGATTCCGATTTTTTGGTGCTGGTGCTTTCATTTACCGTTTTCACTAAGTGTAATATAAACTTCACCAAAGAATGTTTCTCAAGTTTGCGAATTTTTTGGATTTTTTCCGATAAGACAGCGTAATCATTATCCAAGAAGTCAATAACTTTATGAAATGTATTTATGTATTGTCTTTGGACATGTTGGGACGATATAAATTATATATACATTGTATTTGTTATTCTGCTACATTGACAGTTATTCAGATAAAAAAGTATTATTTCTAATTATATTAAACGTAGAGAAGAAATTGGAAATTATTTAACTCTCCCAGGTGTTGTGAGTTACACTTCTATTTCAGAATCTTCAGGTCTGAGTTTTTTAATAGTTTTATAATTCTTATAAAAAGCACAAAATTGGTTTGGGTAAAATGCATATTTACAAAGCAATACTGTAATTGAGAGAGCTTCTAAAATACAAATTGCAGTTTAATATCCCCTTGGTGCATTTAATAAGAATCGCACTATACAAAAACTGTGTTAAGCTGTTTCATGGCTTAACAAGCTCAAAAAATATTCAAGGTCGGTGATTAACTTTTGAAGATTTGTAAAGAGCACTTTCATCTCAGTAATTTATGATGTCTAGCAACATAATGTATGTAAGGAACCATATCAGTTGAATGCAATAAATTATGCCCTAATGTAAGAGTTACATAAACTGCATTCATAAAGTTCAATGTTCTGAAAAAAAATTATGAAACCTTAGCCACGTAAGTCATTAGCATAAAAATCGATTCACATGACTGAAACTTTAGGGCGGAGTCTAGAATTGTATTATCAGGAAAAAAGACTAAAAAGTAGTTATGTCACGGTGTGCATAACAATCATTCGGACTATTTCTGTTTAAATTAACTTTTTCAAGCTTTGTGATAATTGCTAAAAATATTTTCTTCTACTTTTACAACTGTTTAAAAACGTTTTAAATAAATTCTTAGCAGTACATTTACATTACATAAATACATGGTAATCTATATGACATCTTAAGTCCTTCGATGCCAGCTGCAACCACGTGAACTCATTATGCGTGATAAATATGTCATTAAATGAGGGCAGGTAAAAGCAGACCCAGACAGGAAATAATCCCGTACTTCATTATCAAACATTTCTCAATCATTCAGCTATTTACGTTTCGCTCAAAACCAACAGAGTTACATGATTTAGGAGTAACGTTGTCAGATAGCAAATCAGAAGGGAGAAAATCACCTCGGGAATGTATACTCTTATTTTAAATGTGCTTTTTAAAGATTAGCAACCTCATTTTTAGCAACAAACTACGCATCTTTTTTTCTTATCTCATCAGAAAACAAGTTTGGAAGACTTATGAAATGAAATATATAGGTTTAATAATGCACATTTAGGTTGCACTTGTAACTTGTTGCACTGCGGTTCGTAAAACTAAAAACAAACGTAATAACTTTATTAATTACATTGTTCATGTGTTTCATTTTTCACCACTCTCAATTGAATTAAAAACGAAATGTTTGTAGACAACCTAAGTTTAGTAGATCAATCAATTATCAATATTTGACATTAGCGTGAGATAAAATGAATATACCTTCCGATTATTGATTCCGTGTTGAGGGGTTAAAAGTCAAATCTAAATGTTACTCTTGCATTAGTAACAATACATTAGCTATCTGCATTTGTAACAATACACTAGCTATTATTGGTCTCAATGTAACTGTTGAAAACCATTTTCTTTATTTAAAGATGTAACTAAAAGATTTTTAGGATAATATATTTTTTATATGTATTCGGCAAAGTTGTACTAAAGTTAAATTATACAATTAGAGCATATGTTTATATGTAATATAATTTCCATTTTGTTTGCATTGGAAATCTGCGACGATCAATTCCTGTAAACACACTTAGAGGCGGCTAACCCTTGTCATGGCGCATGAACACAAGTAAAAAGGCTATTGGGCATTTTGAACATATTTATCATTGTAAGATTTAATGAAATGTTCAAACTAATATAAAGAATCGAAAATGTACTTTTGTAAAATGATCGTTTAATCATAACTATTCGTTTATAAAAAAAAAATTTCGCCAAAGTTCCTCGAACTATTTTTCAAGTCGCGGAAGCGAACTAAATAACATATTGATATAGCCCAATCCAAACTTTGCAAAAGTTGTTCCCCTTTGCGGG
The DNA here is from genome assembly GCF_902806645.1 of Magallana gigas. Classification (NCBI taxonomy): domain Eukaryota; kingdom Metazoa; phylum Mollusca; class Bivalvia; order Ostreida; family Ostreidae; genus Magallana; species Magallana gigas. The sequence goes on along the minus strand of NC_047567.1, from coordinate 27,844,227 downwards.
GTCAACCCAAAGGAAAAAAAACAACTTTTCCCTTCTTTATGCAACCAAATATTTTGTAAGCGTTCTGCTGTTGAAACCCTTGCAACTGTGAAACAATATCTACAAGATCATGAGTCTGAGCCTGATACAATGTGTGTGAATGATGTTCTACAAAAATGCAATGTATCCAGTGACAAATATTACAATGCATTACAAAATTCATCTAAAACACCAACTATCTTTTTACGTCGTGCTCCCTCTGAAACATGCATAAACAACTACAACCCCCATATTTTAAGGATTGGTCTATTTCTGTTCTATTGTCAGATAGCAAATCAGAAGGAAGAAAATTACCATCGGGAATATATACGATGGTTGATCCAAAAGTAATATTACAAATGCGATAAGAATGTGAAAAGTCCCTGGAAAGTGACAAAAACTTGTGCTTTGAGATATATACCTATTTCATTCAGATCGGAAAATTTTAATTCATTATTGTTAATATTTCTGAAGATGATATATTTTTAGAGCGTGAGGTAAGGATAGTCGCCGCACGTTAGCGAATTGTGTTTTTTAAAAGAGAACAACCTCATTTTTAGCAACCAACTATGCATCTTATTTTCATATCCCATTAAAAATATTTGGAAGACGTATGAGAAAACATAGATTAATTTATGCACACTTAGCTTGCAATTGTAGGCTGCCGTTCGTGAAACTAAAAACAATACATAATAAGTTTTCTAATTAACCCATTCGTCACTATTCTCATGTAAATTAAATACAGAATGTTTGTAGACAATCTAAGTTTAGTAGATTAATCAATTATCAATATTTGACATTAGCATGAGATGAAATGTCCTACACCTTACGATCATTGAATTATCGTGTAGAGAGGTTAAAGTTCAAATCTGAACTTTACTCTTTCATTTGTAACAATACATTAAAGCTGACATGAATTCATAAATACGCATTATTTCCCTTTTATCTCCGACTACCGCCATATTAGTTGTCGATTTATATTGTTCTGTTCATCGCTACACACACCCTTTATAAGGCTGAGAGTACTATTCATGTTTCACCGCATTCAGGTGTTTCATACACCCAAACACATTATATTGGACGAAAAGACATGTAGAAACGCGTTTTGAAGAAAAATAAAATGACAACCACTGCATTGGCAAGATATATCCAATAAATGACGAAACAAGACAGACTGCACAAAATCCAGGCGCAGATACTTATAAAATTCCTCGATAATTGTTGACGGTTTTCCCGTGTATGTTATAACATCGCACATGCGCAAACTACACACTGTGGCCGATCGGGCAATGTCAATGATTGCATGGATTTTAGAAACGGAGCATTTTTGTAGAAACGGATGGAAACGATGTTACGTTGTTACTTTCTTGGATTTGCTATCATTTTATATACTGTGTTGGATATAGTGCCGCCAGGGTTTTCAAAAATACACAGACATTATTCCCTCTGTATGAACAACACATGTGTTCGATGTGAATGCGAAATGAGGCAGCACTGTCTGTGCAAAATAATAAAGATGTCTGGGGAATCCTTTCAAAGAATAAATATACAAAATAATGTATTTGGTATTTCATTGATTGTTGTTTTTTTTCATTCTTTACTATAAACATTTTACAAATGTGTAGTTCAGGCATATAGAAGTCCAAGCAACCTGAATGCCTCGCTCGGAAAGCAACCGACCGTAACTTTCTCAACCGGTATATATACCCCAGTGACAGTAGAGGAGCTATCGAAACTTATATGGCTACCACATGCTTTAATGAATTCATGTAAGCTTTAACCATTATTGGTGACAATGAAATTGTTTTAAACCAATTTTTGTATTTAAAGATCTAACTGTAAGATCTTTTGGATTATATGTTTTATTATTATATGCATTGGAAAAAGTTGTACTATTGTTAAGGAAATTATTATCGACCTGTAAATGAGAGAAAGAACATTTCAATGAACTTTCCAAACAATTTCATCATCTTACTAGATAAACAAAAATATTTTTTTAAACACTACCGAGAGTAACACTAAAATGTTTTTATTTAGGTCAACGAAGTCAATTCATATTTTATAACAATGTATTCAAATCGGGTATGACTTTATTTCTAAATTTTACCATAAGAGAAAGAGCGTATGTTTATTTGTAATATAATTCCATTTTGTTTGCATTTGAAATCTGCGACGATCAGTTTCCTGTAAAAACACTTAGAGGTCGCTAACCCTTGTCGAGGCGCATGGGCACAAGTAAAAAAGGTCATTGCACATTTTGAATAAACTTGTATTTATTGCAAGATTAAATGAAACAATCAGACTAACATGAACAATAAACAAAAAATGTACTTAAGAAAAATAATCGTTTTATTATAACTAAACGTTAAGAAAAAAGATTTTTCTCTCCAAAGTTCCTAGCACTATATTTTAAGTCGCGGAAGCGTACTAAATAACATGTTTATATGGCTGTTCCATGCACGTTTCATGTTCCCAACTAAGGGCGTATATAATGGCTTTAACGCGCCAAGACACAATATTTCATACAAATTGACATAAGTATATACATTTTTGGATTGAATTTTTGAATTTGTTTTCGGATATCGTCGGTTCTTAAATACACCAAGCCGTGCAGACAAATAATCATACCGCGCAAACGTGCGGTAGTCGATTTGTCCGCACGGCCTGGTGTGTTATCAGATGGACGACATCCAGGAAAAAGTAATTAATGCTTAAATAAATACTTACCGTTTGTCCTTCATAAACAATAATCGGTGGGCCTGGAAATTCTCCATTAATGCTGAAAAGAAGTTTGTAAACTCCATCTACCGTCAACACTTGCTCAAGTTCTGAAAAACAAATGTAATACAATCGATGTGCTTAAGATCTTTAGAATGGATGACCTTTATCAACAGGGATGTACAGAACTGTGGAACTACTAGAGTTTGTGGTGGCTCAATTTTTGTGAAATTACGTCCCACAAACCTGCAAAATTTAAGCAATTCACGAAAATTGGCCCCGACGAAATTGATTGATTCCACAGCATGCCTTTTTTAAAAGAAATTGAACGAGTTCTTTAAATAGGAAAAATCAGTTAGCATTTAGAGGCGCATTTTGTTTTGTTTTTCTGCTTTTTGATATTTGAATAAGCACCAAACATTTCTAGTTATAAACTGAATTGACAAAAATAATTCTGAACACGTTTTATTATAAATAAACAATAAAAGAGTAGATGAAGTCAAAGTACGAGCATAATAAATTAACAAATAATAAAAAAATTATTCTATTTACAACATTGTGCCGGATGATGAAGCAAGTGCCAAGGTGGCATTTCATTTTAACGCCCGCTTAAGATGCAGTTTCGGAAAAATCCATGCATACCAAATGATAGAACATTTTCTAGAGAGTATATAACCACTTTTGTTTGAAGTGCATTACACCTGACAGGTGAGATATCCCATATCGGATTTTATGAATTCCTATCAGAATTGATATTCCTTTAGGAATTTCTTGCATTGTGATAGAAAATTCCCTATAGGAATATTTTTTTTCTTATAGGAAAAATTATTTTTTCCTGTATGAATTTATTTTTGAAAGGTAAATATCTCACCTGACAGGTGAGATACAGTGATAACAAAACTGGTTGTAAACTCTTCAAAGAATGGTTTTTCGTATGGCGTATTTGAAATTTTTCGATATATGCAGCTTAAACGGGTGCAAAAAAACCAGCTTGGCACTGACATTATTATCAGGCACAGTGTTATTATGCTTTGGTAGCAAGAAATAGTTTCGGATAAATTGAAAATTGCTGTATTTGAATCTTATGAGTTTTGCTTAAATTCATGAAATGATTTTTAATGACTGTAATTAGTTAGAGGGATGTCTCTTGTTGAAATTGATATGCAATATACAATTAATGTATAGGCCCCATATGTTAGGGACATGAGAATCAGAAGTAAAATGCGAAACCTGCGGCTAGGACTGTTGTGTTGACTTTACACAGTGAAATTGCAAGTTTCAGACGGGAGGGTAGATAACACGAAAAGTAGGTGGATGGGACATTGTAAACTATACACCGGTAAGTTTTTTGACATGTGATGGTGCCACATGCACACGGTACGGAAGGTCAACCCTTTGGAGTGATTTGTCTGGGAGAGGTCTAAAAAGCTGAAAAATCATGAAAAATTAGCAAAACATGAAAGGGTCAAAATCTCATAAAAACCAGCAGGTTTTGGCTTTCTTCCGAAATTGTTGATTATAAAGAGTGAATCTAAGGTATTTGTGCTTAATGGGCGACTGAGGAAATTCTAGTTACAAAGTTCCGAAGAAACACATCCCCTGGCTATAATGAAATGTATAAAAAATAATGTCCCGTGCCACCTTAATATATTTTAACAGAGGGCTCGTTGGTCGTCACTGTTTTAAAACTGTATTGGAATCCTTTAGTAAAAAGACATATATATATATATATATATATATATATATATATATATATATATATATATATATATATATATATATATATATATGTATATGTATATATATATATATATATATATATATATATATATATATATATATATATAAATATATACATATGTAAAAGATATATATATATATTGTAATGTTGTAACTCTTTTGCACTGATTATTTTTTACATAACTGCAATTGTTACCTTGCAGCAGTGAGCACATGTACACAGATTAATTGTCACGCGATACACATCATTCAAAAAAATGACAAACAAGTTACACAACTGCTTATACGATACGTTTGTTTTAATTCTGTATTATTGATAATGCCTCTTCAAAGATAATATATGCAAATACAATTCTATAATATTTTTTGATGTTTATGTTTCAAGGTGTTCAGAATTACAAGTATTAGAGGGTGGGTGTGGGGGAAAGGGGTAAGGCATGCATCACATTAACTGAAATCAAATTTTTACATAATGCTCTATACTGAAATTTTCATATGTCTAATGTTTGATTTCTTTAATATCCTTTTCAATTCACAAACTATCAACCGACGCGCCTTTTAACCCCATTATTTTTTAAGTATGATGTGTATTTTACGAGAGAAATGAGTTAAATATTTTATCATAATTACATTGATATAAAGAACCATCTTTTAAAAAAATCAAATTCTGTAAAGTTATTTCACATTTTTGGCATAATGATTTAATTATAAATGGTATAATAGATTAAAAGAAACCCTCATATTCCTTTAAAAAATTGCACACCTTTTTTTCAATTAAGCATAAACAATTTTCATAAATCACCTTTTCGATCCCAAGAGAGAAAGAAGGAGAGTGATAGAGACATTATTTAATAGAAAAGAAAGACTCACCCTTCGGAGTCAGAAGTTCAAATTCCTCTTTGTTATATGATGATCTTTTCAGCAATGTCCCATTTCGAATTACAATAGGTTTGGCGTATCCCTTTTCGTCATTATATACCATTGAAAACTTGTACCGTACATCAAACTTAAAACTGCAAACGGTTTCATGCTCACTGCATGATGGAACTACCTTATGATTAAACGCACAGGAAACCCCAGGTAAAAATATCAACAAAACCAGACAAAATCGGACGGAATTCATCAGTAAGTCGTTTTCTTTCGAAGGTCTATAGATGTCGTTACCTCTGTGGAATGCGCATACTGTTGTAATGGACGTTTATACTGAGAATAATAACTATTTATTTAGATAAACACCTCTGTAAATTAATGTTTTGCAATTGACAAAATGAGTTCACACTCAGCAAACGTTTGAATGATGGACTGCGACTATGGGATGCATTAACGGTTCTCAGGTAACGCTTGTCAATCAAAGTAATTTATACATTTCGAGGGGGGAGGCTATTTTCCGTGCACTACTTATCACCTTGAACAAAAATTCAGAGTTTATCAACATGAGAAATATGAAAAAAACCACAATGTTTTTGTTGTTTTTTTCTTTTTTGTTCGGGTTACAAAAACTGGTTCACATTTGGTAATTATGTATTTAAAATGCGAGTTTAGGTTTTTCCAGTGGATGAGATACATGGCAGTACATGTATATGCATTTCTTATATCCCTACTAAGAAACTAACATAAAGTGAATCTTTAAAGAAACAAATTCAAATGTATCGAATATTTCTTATTTCTGAGAAAATGGCATCATTTATTGTAAATACAAAACAGCTGTTTACCTGCCAGTGTCATTTTTCCTTACAAAATACTATTTCCACCTGAATGTAAATGTCAAATCCATAATTGTTTTATGAACAATAATTTTGCATATGGTGAATTGTATAGTTTAGCCTTTGATAGATTTTAATTTGTGTTAAACATTACTTAAAAATACTTGATATTCGTCATTTACATTTAAAAATCCTTGGTGACTCCATGTAAGATAGTCTTCATATATCATTTCTTTTCAAGAGACCCCGACCAATAACGTTCTATAATTATCACAAGAAGTTTCGCTCTAAAATTTAAATGGAAACCTTGTTTCTATCTAAACATATTTGAAAATCCTAGATGTTAAGTTAAAAGTCTCATTTACTTTATCATTTATTTTAATGTCGTCATTTAGGATATTATGAAGTATAAAAGATCGGTTTTAAAAATTATGAATACATGTACTTCACAGAACGAGGTATTTCATCGCTTACATATTCTTTAAAAAGCCACAGAGATTTCAAACAAAATCAAATTAAAGACAATATTTATGATTATCTTAAAAATGTAAGGGTCTGTCCACTGTTCTTTCTGTATAAGATACGTAATTTAAGACCATAACATTTTAAATGACTGAATGGTACAGTAATTGTTTATCGGGGGTGGGGGGGGGTCTTTTTTTGCAAATACTGTTCATCTGTATGTAAAATGAAGCAACATCGATAATATCAAATAGGGCAATCATTCCAAATGTAGAACATTCGACGACTCACTTTAATAAACGCTTAATTGTAAAAATTTACACCTCTGATTCATACCCTGAAAATCATAGCTTGAGAACATTCAGACACATTTTGCTCTTTTTAATGTGTTTAAACTTTTAAGTTAATAATTTATATTTCATTTGAACTCTGAATGGAATAAGATTGTTTGTTAATTGGTGACTTTTAAACCTTCATAGTCAAGTCTTCGTCGAATTTTTTTTTAGATTATTTTTTTTTGTAATCATGGTCCAATTCCCATCAACTTATAGCGGTAATGTTCTGAATTAAAATGTTCCTTCATGGTAATAGAAGTACTTGAAAAAAAGAGCCCAATACAGTTGAATAAGATCAGACAATTTGATACCTGGCCCACATCAATCATTGTATTAGACAGGGTCGAAAACTTCACAAGGTAAAAAGCTTTGATGCATCTCACGACAATTGTCAAAATGATAAATGTTTTGATAGTGTGTATTTGTGTGTGCTTGGATGTCTTTCCTTTTTATGCAAACTTGTATATACTGTTGACACTGTTACCAGGCACTTATTTTATTCGCACATTATATCGAAAAAGAAGTTTATATCGTTAAATTCTGATTTCTTTTTACATTATTGTTGCATTATTATTATTATTTTAATAGCAATAATATTTAAGGGTTTTCAGAAATTTATTTTGTTTTCTTTTTATATGATAGAAATGTTTGATATCTTGAAAATTGTGAAACTCCTATAGTGCTTGGATCAATTACATCGTTAATATAAATCGATTGGTAAATTTGACATCGGCTCTTGAATCCTTGACATCGCATGCATGTATCGTAACCTTGTAAGTATAGCGTTAGATCGGATGTCTAACATTTAGTTATTTGCCCTCCTGTCAGCTAAAGTGGCATGTCTCTTTCACATCGATTTGGATTTAATGACGATAAAAACTGAGTTTTTTTTTCAATTCAGTAAAACTGTGATGTTGTTTATTTAGAATGCAAATTGCCTGATAATACAATACAAGTGGGTGTATTCGATTCAGTGATCAAGATTGTTGTAGAATTTTTTAAAAATTAATGTAGATGCTATCTCGTTGCGAGCAACGAGAGGTTTCCGTTTGAATGCAACATAAAAAGGTATTGGGATAAATTTCATTTTATAACTTTTCTAAAAAATTTAACAATTTTCAGGTATCTCAATAGATATACAGACCCTGAAACGTGCTACTACACCAGTTGCACGGTTCGGTTCGTTACGCTTTTTGAACGGTACGGTTCGCTTTGTGAACGGTACGGTTCGTTTTGTGAACGGTACGGTTCGCTTTGTGAACGGTACGGTTCGCTTCTTGCACGGTACGCTTTGCTAAAAATAACTGCACGCTTTGTGAACGGTTTGCGCGCTTTATTAATGAGGTAGGCGTGGCCTGAACGCTTTGATTTTTCTCGATATAATTTTGTTTAGTTTTTGCCCAATCTACCTCAGCAAGGTGGTAATTATGACAATATTTTTTCTTTATTTATATATTTCGATCTATTTAAAATCAGAACTTCCATCCGTTCCCCCGTTTTTGATACGTTTCGTGAAACGTGTACTCGGTGACAACCGGGAAGCGGAGGTAATTTTTATTTTGATTAGTCTGTTATTAATCCATTTAGAATTGCCATAAAAAATTGCCCCGACTTTATTCCGATATTTCTTAAGTTTCCTTTATCATTGTTTTGATTCTCGGCTAGTTGTTATTTATTTATACAAGCATCTTTATTTTTCTTTATTCATAATTCGTATGATCATTCTTTATTGCGTACTTCTGTAGTACTATTGCCGATCAAATCCCCTTAGTAAATAGACGATGTAAAATTACACGCAGTTAATGATCAGATACATGTAAACAATGAAATTCAGATAAGAAATCTTGAAATCAACTCTTATATAGTTTTTTGACACGGATTTTTATTCATTTAAATATTGATTCTATGATTTTCTGCACTTGTTCGTATACACAGATCATACCTACATATAACTCGTCATCTTTTTTCTTATCTGAACTAAGATCGCGTGTATAGTCAAAGTATGACTATTAGTTTTTGTTTTTCCGTTAAACTATACATGTACATGTAACATATTTCTTATGATATGTACGCAATTGGATATACACAAATCAATAGCATTTAATGGCGATATTTATCATTTGAACAAGTGTCCGCTCTTCACTATATGCATGCGATTTAGCTGACGTTTTACGAATGCCGACTAACCTGTTTATATTCTAATTACCTTTTTACACACATACTTGTTGTAAACAGGACACGGAAAAATACCCGGTAATCAACAAATGAATGTTAAAAGTGATAGATATATTAAGAATTTATCTAGTAACAAAAATAATACGACAGCGAGAGAAAACGACTCTGATTGACAGGCGAAGCACGTGGAGTCCTGAGATTAAATCCCGCTCAAATGACCAACTTTAGAAACCCAAAGCGAAATAATATAGTTCAGTGATAAAACTTTAATTTAAGTAATATAATCAACACAAGTTCTCTCTCTCTCTCTCTCTCTCTCTCTCTCTCTCTCTCTCTCTCTCTCTCTCTCTCTCTCTCTCTCAGAGAGTACTATGTAATTGAGTGCAAACAATTTGGAATTATTAGATTTTATTTTTATGAATTACACTCATTTATTTTAGACTCATGGTTTTCACAACGATTTCAACACAATGACTAAAATTTTGTACAGTAGACGATGTATTCAGATTGATCGCGACGGTTAAAATTTCGACGCCATTTCACATCACACATATTAGATAAAAAATAAATTTAAAAGAGCTGTGTTTATGCTTACATCTACTTGCAAAATGTTATAATCCCATTTAACTATTTACAATGTAATTAATCAGTTTTTTGGTACATTAATTTACCCGGTAAATGATATTTTTATCGCAAGTCCCTGAATTGTTCTACGGATCCACGCGCCAAAAGTCTTACGTGTAGTTGTTTGTGTACATATCTACAGACAGTTTTTTTTAAGAGATTAAGAAAAGCCATGAAACGAACAAAAGTAGAAGTAAGATATATTCAGACTATACACACGAGAGATTGTGATGAGTTGCCTAACAGGTGTCCGTGGGAAGGTGTGAATACCGGCATCTCGTGTACACCCGTTTAAGCGTCCAAATATACAGAGTTAGATGTAAAGTACATTCTACTACAGTTATTGCCGAGATCAAAGAGATGCCGCGGACATTATTCTCCATTCTACTACAGTTATTGCCGAGATCAAAGAGATGCCGCGGACATTATTCTCCAATATACCACGAACGTCATCAGTAAATTATCAGATCAGAAATACCTATTTGTCTCGCACTGATCATTAAAGTACACCTTCAAACCGTTAAATTTTTTTTTAAACCATGTCAATTTCACGTGTTAGTTCCAGTCAAAACGATGTGTATAGCCTCAAATGTTTATTTTTAAGAGATCAATGCGGCTGTTCCTAGGACCTCCCTAGCACATTTTCACTGCGTGTTTTTACATAAAATATATAACGTGTAGTAGTAATTATCGTGTTAAATTGCCCTTAAAATATCAGGAACATGATTCAAAGATATTTTATAAATAAGTAAAGAGTATTAAAAATCCAAAGAAAAATTCTGTCGTCTGCATGTGATTCTTTTGATCAATACACATGTAAACATTACTAACAAAACCATTGGGGTTACACGGAACAGCTGTCAAAATGACCTAGATCGTCTCTCTATAGGAGAAATGATCTGTAGAAATACTGAGCTGTTAGTAGAATAGAAATAAAGTTCTTGTTATCGTGAATGTGGCAGGATAACCCCCTCGGTCTCGAAATGTTGTTTGAAATATAAAAGCCTCGGCTAACGCCTCGGCTTATATATTTCAAAACAACATTTCTCGACCTCGGAGGTTATTCTGCAACATTCACGAAAAAAAAAATAAGACAATAACACCTGTTGTGTATAGAACCCAAGATGAAAGACGCTGTTGTGTTTCTGATCAGCTTCTGTATACATGTATCGCACGAGTGATTTTTGTTCATGTGAAATCACGACGCCATTACCAGCTATGCGGGAAATAAAGTTGAAAGTTATTTTATGGAATGCGTGTATATTTTGTTCGTTTAATGCTTGTATTTAATTTACTAAGATTCTATACATGTATTTATCTATAATTATTATATAAGAGTGATTTTTTTGTTTATTTGTAGCTACATAAATAGCTGAAGTACAAATCACTCGAGTCACCGGTAATAAGTGGTTGTCATTTACTACAGCACATCCACATATATTTAAAAGCATGATCTGAAATGTTTTCTTTTCTCATTTTTAATTGGTTTAAATCTTAGCTGTAGATCAAAAAACAAATTAAAAGGTGTTCTATCAAAATGTTTTTCCGATAACAGAAAATAAGACATTTAGGCAAGCTCCCGACATTTTAATCGGATTGTCAGTTACAACATCACGCTGTTTAGGGGAAAAAAAGCACATGACTTAAATTGATTTGAATTTATCTAAGAAAAATTAATTAAAAGGTACCCATTAACGATTTCAGATTACAAAAATTTAACTTCACGTTGAAAACACCGATAATTTTCTGGGTCCGCGTAACGTAAGTCGGCATTCTTTTTTCTATTTTTTAATTTGAAAAGGATATAAAATTATATATTATAATATTTCAACCCTTGTTTAGCCATAATGTATTTCTTTCTAAACATACGCTATTTTTTTAACGTATCAGGTAACGATCTCTCTCTCTCTCTCTCTCTCTCTCTCTCTCTCTCTCTCTCTCTCTCTCTCTCTCTCTCTCTCTCTCTCTCTCTCTTTATGTGCTGAGAATCAATTAAAGCTATGTAAGGTCCAGTGTGTACCAAATGTTTCAAACAATTCAAAAAAAAATCCAAATAGTATAACCACGAATTGTGTGAACATTAATAGTTTACAATGTTTATGAAATAGGCGATGCAAGTTTAGTCGAAATCCAAATAAATGATTACAATCTTAGAAAGGAAATTAAATTAAAATGTTTTGTGACTGTTTTAATAAGAATTATAATGTTCAGTTTTAAATCCTAGCATATGTATTATCCAATCCCGTATAAAAAAAATCTAGCAAAATATTGAACTTAACTGGTCAGCGATAATCTCCGTCCATATTGATCGAAAGACACTAAGTCAATAAGCCGTTTATGGAAGTGCACGCGTCGCTTATTGCACGGTACGGTACGCTTTTTTGTCCGTCTGGAGGCGGGTCTTGCATAAATTATCTTGCACGCTTTTTGCACGGTACGGTTCGTTTTGTGAACGGTACGGTTCGCTTTGTGAACGGTATGGTTCGTTTTGTGAACGGTACGGTACGCTTTGTGAACGGTACGTTTCGTTTTGTGAACGGTGCGGTTCGTTTCTTGCACGGAACGGTACGGTTCGTTTAAGAGGTGTAGTAGCACGTTTCAGGGTCTGTACATATTTTTATAGGGAAACGGCTTTATTATTGCTATTTCTTTAACAAAATTAAAACGAAAAATAATTCAATGTATCATTTTAAAGACAAAATCGTAAATCTTAGCACAATGAAGATAGAAAACAAAGTTTCGTCATGAGGATTGAAGCTTATTGCCACTGCACAAAACCACCACTCTAACCATTACGACGCCGGAACTATCGTTTCACAACATTTATGCCCAATGTTGATTTTAAAACAAATTACTTTTTATGATATTATTATAAATGTGTCTCTATTAACTAATAAAACCCGGAAAATTTTAGAAAAACATACACGTTGGAATAAAGCAGGTTTTACTTTCCGGTGACGACCAGAAATAACGGCGAACGTTCATATATGTTATAGACTTTGTGGGTGTAGAATGTTTTTAATAAATAGAAATTTGAAAGTTCTATCTTCGATACTCTCTGAGAAAAATGAGGCACAGAACACACGAAATGTAAACTATTTCGGGACCGAAATTAAGAAATTTTGAGAAAACGTTATAGAAAAAATAAAAATAGAGAAAGAAACTAAGCAAAAACAGTAATGTTTTTCGTTTAACCGATAGATTTAAATCAGCAATTATCTCTATTTCTATTATTTTCGCCATGTTTTGACATGTTTATATAATGTCAGATTATCCTGATTTTTATTTTTGTTTAAATATTTTACCTGGTGATCTCCAGAATTATTCAGGTGTTTTTATTCAATAATGGAGATCCCACAGTATCTGTTCATTAATGACATTATTTCTTCAATAAATATTGAGTTGTTTTTTAAGGTGAACAATTTAAAGCTTCAGTTCATAGATGGAACAAAAAATGGAGATTATTGATGGAACAGTCTTTATTGGTAGTCGTTAAGATCAATGGATGGGCATAAATATTTTTCTGCTAAAACATACAAATAAAAAAATGACATCATTTTTAATGATTATATTTGCTCTTTTGAATTTTGAAAAAAATAACAACGCCAACTGAAAGGAGAAATTAGATATCTTGATTATCCTTTATTTTATAATTTGTATTATAGAGAAAAGGTAGTAGTGTCGATACAAGTAGAAATATATATATATATATATATTATGTTTATTATGTAATTTTAGAATGATTGCATTTTCTTCAAATAAAAAACTTATAGAGCTAATGCATTTCAAAAGAATCGTACAGCTTGGAATTAAATTCCTTGTCCTGTTTCAGCAAGCAATGTGGATCTCCGAGTTCATTCTTCTCTTTAACATGTTTACTTTTAATACTTTTGATTAAACATAACACTAACGCAACTGTTCCAAAGACGACAATGAGAAAAACAGCCGTTTCTAAAGTCGTCTTAATCTTCGTCTTGCTTCTTTTTTTGATATCTGAAATAATTGAAACTAATGAAAAAACTTTCTCTTACACAACATACCTAGAATAGCAGACATAACAAAATATAAACCAAAATAACAAAACTAGAACAAAATAAGAAAACATTAACCATCATTGGTCGATGAGTTTCGTTTCGATCCCAAACTTGCTAGAACGTCATTTGTAACCCCTTGAGACTCATTTATTGTCCATGTAAAATCTCCGCAGGATGGAAAGCCTTTCGGAGGTTTTGGGTGAAGAGATCGTTCCCCTTCTTTGATGATAAGTGCCATACCTTCCGTAAGATGTGCGTCCATATGGCAATGCAGATACCAAAATCCTGAGAAAAAAAAAAGCTTTTGATTATAGTAATACAAAATATTAAGGTTACAAGAAACAAAACTATTAACATGCATATGCATAATTTTTCCTCAAAAGTTTAATTTTCCTACATCTTTAGGAAACGTAACTTTGAAGTTAACTATTCGAAAATTTAAATGCATGCGATTTATAGAAAAAAGATAATATTCAACACAAGTTTTCAAAACTTTAAGTGAAATAAAAGCTTTTTGCAATGTTCCTAATTACTACAATATCAACTATTGTGATTTAGTTAATTTTCATTTAACTGAAATTTGTTTATCAATTATATATACCTGGATTATCCAAATAAAATCTAAGCACTACATAGCCTCCCCTTGGCACCATCACCGTGTCTTTGAGTGGGGGGTTACGCAAATTTAGGTCAGGAAGGTTTCCACCGGCCCACTCTTCATTACTCCATCTTGGTTTTAGACAGGTCTCGGTTTCGCATTCAATGTCTCTGCTAAAGTTCGTCACCAACCCTGTTGTGAGATCAAGTTCAGGGTATGCAATTTTCAAAACATGAAAGCTGTGTCCGTGGATATGAATTGGATGATCCGTGGACCCATGGATGCCATCTGTGAAGCAAACATTAGCCTTTGGTTAGACAGGTATTATTTTTTAATCTGACTCTGTGGTCACTGTTATCGCTTATCATCTAGCTGTATAATTAGCCCGAATTTAAGAATTTAAAAGTTTCATTTCAACTTAATGAACCTTTCATATTTTTTGCTGAGGCTTTGTTTGGTCAATTTCAAAATTTTGGTAATTACTGAATGTTCTTAATAATTTACTAATTTGCGTTTGAAATAATGGAGAATCATGAACTCAATGTCAAAAATAATACAATATATGGCTATATTATTCACCTCTATTCAAAAGGACGAGCTGTACAGCAGATCCCATCAGCATATTGTCATAGTTAAGCATAAAGGTACAATTGCACAGTCGTTTGGTACAATCATATCGACTACAGTCATTGATACATGCGTTTGCCTGCTGTTTATAGGTTGACTTTAAGTAAGAAAAGAAGTTTAAAGTCATTCAGGAATGAAAAAAGAACATGAGGATAGATTCATACACTGTATACTATTACGTTCATTTCATTCGATTTATATTCTCAGTATTTGATTTAATATTTGATCTAAATCTTTGCAATATGCATATTAATACCGTCACTAATTACCTGAGGGGGACATGTGGGTGTGGTAAAAGCATGTCCATTAATCGTTGCCTTATACGAGGGATGTTCCACCTCTACAACAACAGGAACAGAACATGATTTTGACATCTGGTGTGCATCATATTTTTCATTCAACAATATCAAATGAATAAAAAAAGTCTTTGAAAAATAAGGACTAACCATATTTGAAAAAAAAGAAAAAAAATACCAGCTGTTTATCATATATTAATATAATTTTCTGTAAACGGAAACAATCGTGCATATACTGATAATGTTCATGTAATTATAAGCGTATCTAAAGTACCAGGAGTGGATGTCGTAAAATGAAAGTTGAGAAAGTCCTCTCGTATAGTTCCTCCTTTTAGAGAAACAGGGACGGGGTGGGAATCTATGACTTCCTGTGTGGATCGTAGATCAGAAACAGGCAAACACTCAACGTTGGCAGCTTCTGGATATGATCTTCAATGTAAACGATATATCCTAATATACTGACTCTCTTCAGAATATTGTTGAACACTTTCAGAGCAAAGTCTTACCAGAGCAAAGTCTTATTCATTTTGCTCCATCTTAGCCACTTAATGTATAGAAATTAACAAACGTATTTTAGGGGAAAAAATCAATTTCTTAGCAAATCTACGTAATCATTCTTTTCACAAAACAGTGTATTCTGCAAACATATGATCTTCAATGAAAACAATACATCCCAAAATGCTCATTTTTTCAGAAACTTTTCGAACACTTTCAGTTTTTACCACAGCAAAGTCTTATTTTGCTCCATCTTAGCCACTTGATGTAAAGAAATAAACAAACATATTTTATAGTTGACAATACATCTTCATGGCCCTCATAAAGGAAATATGAATATTTATATTTTTTCTAATATAAATATACATATTTCACATTTACTGACCATGAGCTTTAGTATTAGATTTCTTCATAGCAATGTTTGGCGATCTACGTAAATTGATCCAATGATCTAAGTTTAATTATATTAATACGGGAATGTAATGGCTTTTTCCTATTGTTGAAGAGTTCACAAAAAATGAAATAATTGGAAACACGTGGAACTATTTCTAAAAGTATTATTGTAAAGATAAAAGAGCGGGGTTTTTTTTGTTTATGATATATAACTTACTATACATGATTTTGTTCACGGTATCACCTACTTATTTGGACAGTTTATGACTTTACACATATTCTCTTTGGTACAGTTTTGGCGACGTGTCTTGGGTAGTTCATCTGGAGCGTCCTGATATTTAAGAACGGCCTTGGCTACCTTGGGGAATATAGAGTCCTACAACAAAACAAGCATTAGTCAAAGTGATATTCTCTCCTTCCGTTTCATAACCTCAATATATATATATGAACCATTTCTTTCAAAGACTATATGCATTCAACAGTTGCATTTCTTTCTCAGTTTTGAATTCAAGTCTAGTTTTCTTCTCTAAGCATTTATTGCATGCAGAATCAATTCATTGCTAGATCGTGCAACAATTGTGTTGTTTCTAGCAATATCAGCCCACTTTTCAGAGTTCATTTTGCTGCAGAAATGTGCTATAGTGATAATTATGAATGTAGCTTAAACACACTACAATGATGTATTCATATAATTAAATCAAATAGCATTTTATAGGATTAAAAATGTATAACTATGAAATATATATACATTTGGTATGCACACTTTTTGTAACGACAACAAGGATCAGCTTTGCTTCAAAAGGAGCTGCAGACCCCCCCCCCCCCCAAAAAAAAAAAAAAAAAAATTACTAATAGAAGTTTTGAATAAACAATAATCTTATAATACAATTTATAAAAAAAAATTACGATATTGCAAATATCTAAAAAATGCAGGCATAGGTGGGATATAACATAAATGTTTCTTTATACATCCTGTCTATTTTTGACTTCCAGGTCTCCTAGTCGAATAAAGTAGTTTTTCATTGAGTGTTGCTTTGTTTGAACCAAGACATCACATCTCTCTCCACTCGAAATAACGATTGACTGCGCAGTTTCCGGCTCGACGTCATGTCCATCAGTTGCAATTACATGCAATAGGTGCTAAAAAGTAAATTTAAAACATGTCAGAAACGTTGACTTTACCTTGGATAAGAATGGATTCAATTGATTTACGTATCTTGAAAAAGATGTGTATAGTTACACGTACATTGAAATATAAGATGCCGAATATTTTGATGTTTAAAGGGGGATGATCATAATTTTAGTCAAATATTATTTTTTTCTTATGATTTTTATGTTTAAAATGCTCCAAATGCTCCAGTAAGACATGTTAATAGGCACCAAAAAATTGGGCGGCTTTCTTTGAGGTATGAGCGAGTTACAGAGCTTACAATTCTTTACAATGTGCACAAAGCATTTGTTTACATTTGTTGAAGTAAGAATTCCAGTTTGAGACCTAAAATGAATGTGTTAAACGTTAGGACTGTTTATGCTTAAAATGAAGAAGAAAATAGACAAATCAGCTTGAACAATATTTTTTCTGGTATATCAATCTATGTAAACAAAAACTGGACATGACAAAGAATTGTGAGCCCTGTATCTTGCTTAGAACTTTACGGATGACTCTGAAATTTTATTTGATCATTAGAAATGCATTACTAAAGCATTGTAAATAATAAAAACAGAAAAACAAAATTGACCAAAATTGTGACCACGCCTTTTAAATTTTACATTGGCATAATAAAATAATTCTTTATTTCATTTTTTTTAATTGCGCATGGTGATTAAATTGAGTATAGGAATTTATTGATAACATGTTAATTGCTATGATCTAAAAAAAGACGAATTTTTTTTTTTGAAAAATATCGTGTAGAATATAAAATTATCCTACAGATAACAAACAGATTCATGCTGTAATTACACGAACTTATCAAAAGGCATCTTTCAAGTAACCATATTAATGATTTGATTCATTTTCTTGACAAAAACAAAATGGTTTGCACTTTGATGCAAATAATTTGGCTGTAAAATTAGCAAAAATCGTGTATCAGCATCAACATGTATTTTGGTTCAAGAATAACTTTGATTATAATTTTGATGTTATAGTAAAGTTTTATACAAACCTCGTCGATAGAAAATCGGAAAGACACAAACATGGCAACATTAATGATCCGGAATCTATAGTGCTTTTCTGGTTTCACTTTGAATGTTTCGAGAGGAAGTTCAGGATCTAAAGGTTTTTCTGTGTCATCTGGGTAATAGTGACCTAAATACATAAACATTGGTATTACGAAACTTCAAAATGTAAAGGGCAAAAATATCACCAAAATTATGTATGACATGTATTGAAGAAAAAAAAGTAACAGCGTCCTAACACATAATTTGTGTACATTCAAAATACTTGCAACCTCAAAGACTTTCTGTTCGAGTCGACACTATAGAATACATAAAAATATATTAAAAGTACATTAACGAAGCTAACGTGCAATTGATGTGAGACATACCTTTTCCGTTAATTAGTCCGGAATGTACAGGGTCCACGCCCATATTGGTTCCGTCCGTGGTATGTGTCATGACGTAGCAACTTCCGGTACAATTAAAGTTGTCTGCATAACTACAGAAAGACAAATATATTCCTTATTCATTATTAAAAACATTTAACAGGGTGCATAATGTAAATTGCAAGAAAAGTCCTTCAACTGTTTCAATACAATACCATTCACTGTAGACATCTTTTACTCTTCTTTTTGCCAATACTATATTTTTACAGAATTGATTTAAACAATATTCAAATTTTAAACACAATTTCCTGTTAATATCATATACAATTAATAAATTCAAAATATTAATTTCGATACTTGAATGGATAAACGCTTATTTTAATACTAGTACCACGATTTTTGGAACTCTCTCTCTCTCTCTCTCTCTCTCTCTCTCTCTCTCTCTCTCTCTCTCTCTCAGCGTATCATAACACATTCATATAGCTCGACACAAGACCACGCGAATTTACGGTTACACAGTAATACACTTTAACATACAGATGCATGTTCCATGCATGGATTTCGTGATTTTCGAGTGAAGATTTGTTTCTGTTCCACTCCTGTATAACAATGATGAAATCGTCCTCTACCCTGGGTAGATCCGTCCGTTCCTGGCGTGGGAGGACAATCAGGGGTCCCGCCAGCCCGTCCCCCCTCATTGACCCCTGATGGGCGTGGTACCAGTGGGTACCTGCTGGGTCAGCCTTAAATCTATTCAATGACAATATTAGTAACAAACGTTGATAGCACAGAAAAGTAGTGTTTAGAAATTTACCCTCTGTGGTGATAAGTTGAAAAAAGGTTGAGAAAGATTTATTTTTCATACGATGAATGTTGACAAGTTGATGGTTCTGGATAACACAAAACTTAGGGCATCATTTCTAAGATATCAAGTGCTACTTAAAAGTATGTTTATCAGCAGCAAATTTTTTTACTACTAACTTGTATTTATCCATTACTTCTTCATGCAAAATTTGTGGTAAATCAAAGATTGATTAATTGATCCTTGTATCATCTTGAAATTATTTCACTCAAATTAAAACATACAAAAATACCAAAAAAAATGTTCTCACATCTTTTACCAAGGGGTTCTGTGCCAACGGCAACAGGGAATTTTCTATTTATTTCACATCAAATGATAATAAATCTCGCTGCTAAAAGGTCTTATCTAAAACACAAATTTTAATCACCTATACAAAAATCTCTGTCCCGGTCCAATTGGACATTGAGATATCATGGAAGCCCCGTCCATCCAAGGCGTGTGTTTCTGGTGCATGCCGTGCCAGTGGATAGTGAAGACCTCGTTAGAGAGGCGGTTCCTCACCAGGACCTCTATCTACATGCATAATCAATTTGTTACAGAGTTAATTTTAATTAAGGTACTGACAATCTGATTTTTGTTTATAAATAGTTGTTTCTATGTGGTTGAGGGACTACTCCTACTTGTACAAATATTTGACGCAATCTAGACCAGAAGATGCTATATTTTGTCTTGATGTGCCATGGGAATGAGTACAAGAGCAGAGTTTTAAATTTAAAAAAAAACACATGTATTTATAAATTTAGCTCCTTATAAAGCAAGTTAAAAAATAAAAAAAAACCTTATTTTAACAATTAAAAATGTAATTAAATTGTTTTGCAATTTATGATATATACATAATTTATAAAAAGGTTTAATAGGGAGGTTAAGAAATGCCACATGCATAAACTTCCTTTCAAAAGATATTAGGTAATCAATATTTAAAAAAAAAATATACATTCCTAGAAACATACGTTATGAAAATGAACATAAAAAGGAACAACTTGCACAAACAGTTTCTCATCATTGGCATCGATTTGGCATTATCTGTCTAACCAGAACAACGTTTACATCTGTCATATTTGTTACATCGCACAATCAACATACATGTACAATAAAACCACTTAAGCCGCTTGGTAAGGTAGTCGAGAAATACGTATTGTGTACATGTTCGTTTAACCTTGTACATTTATACGCACATTTTTTTACTTTGACTGCACCAGGGCATTCAACAAAACTAAGTATCTCATGATATGTACTTAAAACATGTCTTGTAGTTTTATTTTATGTGTTGACACGATAAAAACCTTCACAGTGTGTCTGGCAAGATAATGAATGTTCACTACTAATAAGACTCTCATTATACAAGCTGTGGACACATTTTGAATACTGATATAACTCCTTATTGTGAAGCACTAAAGCGAATGTCTGCCTTAAGTATTGTTAAAATCTTTTGGAATGTTTAAATTTAAGCAGATCCACGCCTCATCTGGTTTTGCCAATTTATCTGATGGGATTGGAATAGACAAAGACGAATGAAACAGGCGTGATTAGCGCTTCTTTAAATCACCATTTAAATAGGTTAATCCCCCTTTAACGACCCCCTATTTTTACTTATACAATAATATTGCGAAGATAAGAAGTACCAATTAGGATGAAAAAAGATATCAAATGAGTGTCGCTAACATTGAAAAGGATATTTAAATTTTAAAACTGGACCCGATGTGAATATATCAGATCTTATACCTTAAACTCTTACAGTAAACATAATTCAATTCAGTTTTTAAAAATGTTGGTTTGTTTTGTTTGTTTGATGTGAATTGTTTTGCGGGTTTTTTTTAACACAGACATTAAATTGTTCAACAAAATGTGAAAAAGCGATAAAATAAAAAAAAAACCAAAACAAAATTATTTTCTTTTATAAATGAAATGTTATGCATTAACAGTCTCCAAAGAACACATGACAATTTCCATTTTACAATACAATTTGATAGGATGACTGCACGCTAGAAAGCATTGACAACAAAAAGGCTTGTAACTTTTTTTTTTATAATTTATTTATTTATGAAATACAAGCATACACACAATTACACGACTTGTAACTTGATTTGGCATTATTTTTATTGATTTTTTTTAACTTTAAAGATATGATGAATGGCATGTGCATGCATCATTTTTATATGCGTTAGCCTATCTGCGTTCCTTAATATCATTTTTGGTAAAAAATATATTTTTTCCTCAAACTGTTTTCATATAGGGTAATTATAGCCTCTCATATCTCAATCTCTCTTTTTCTATCTCTCTCTCCCTTTCTCAATCTTACAGCCAAAGTTAAGGAAAAACGGAGAGAGAGAGAGAGAGAGAGAAGGAGAGAAAGAGAAAGAGGGAGACCTACCGTTTGACCTTCATATACAATAATAGGTGGGCCCGGAAATTCTCCATTGATAGCGAAGAGAAGTTTGTAGACCCCATCCACCGTCAGTGTTTGCTCAAGTTCTACAACAAATTCCAAGATAGAGTCCTGAGGCATAGAGTTTGAAATTTCTGACAGAAATTAATATTATATGAACCCCGGACCTGGGAAAACATTAGGCTTAAATCAAAATCTTGATTATTCACAATTATAATTTAAATACTGATGTTGGAGATGTTTAGATAGCTGCAACATACAGAAACAATTTTATAATGAATTTTCAATTTAACTTGTATGCAAGGACAATGATTCTTTGGATGAAAACTAACCTTCAATCAATTCCTCAAGAAAATAAAAATAGTGAATTATGAACAATTTACTGTGTAGTACAAATAAAAACCCTTTCAAAACCAAGTTTCAGATGATGAGGTACGCGACAAATATAATTTACGGGGTATATACAACAGTAAGCAAATGTACACACACACATATATATATATATATATATATATATATATATATATATATATATATATATATATATATATATATATATATATATATATATATATATATATATATATATATATATATATATATATACACACACACACACACATGTACGAAGGAAATTATCTAATTGTGGTTTATATTCTTCAATCAGAGTAATCAGACAAATATATATGGGCCTTTATAATAAATGTATGTGTAATTATGATACGGATTATAATATTAACCTATCTGTAAATATCTAATATTCCATTAACATGTACTGTATACAGGGAAATATTCGTACCCATTTTATTTTCGCTACTTTCACCCTCGTTACCAGCGGGCGAATTTTAGACTG
Organism: Magallana gigas; assembly: GCF_902806645.1. Lineage (NCBI taxonomy): Eukaryota > Metazoa > Mollusca > Bivalvia > Ostreida > Ostreidae > Magallana > Magallana gigas. The sequence goes on along the minus strand of NC_047567.1, from coordinate 27,821,368 downwards.
GACGAATTCCTATGTCTCAAACTATTCTAATTCGCAACTTTGTATGGGCGAATTCAAGACAGGGGAGACCGTTTGCAAGTGAAGAAGGGCGAAAATAGCACGGGGCGAAAATAACCCTGTATACAGTAAATTATAAAATGTTGACTTCTTAATGAAAAGGTCTAAACTTCTAAAGATAAAAATTCCAAATTTAAACTACCAGTTGAGAGAAAATTTGGAGGAGAAAGAGGCTTACCTTTAGGAGTCAGTGCCATTTCCTCATTTTTAGACCAATTTCTTTTCCTGATTGTCCCATTTCGAATTACAACAGGGGTCGATAGTCCATTGTCATCTGTGTAAACCATAGTAAACTTGTATTGAACGTCAAATTCGAATTTACAAACCTTTTCGTGTTTTTTGCACGCTGGAACTACTTTGTGATTAAATACACATAGAGTTTCAGTTACAAATATTAATAAAAGTACTTGAAACAGTATTGTTTCCATGATTGATTCGTTTTCTTTGTAAATCAATATATTTTCTCGCCTTTTTGTGTTTTTGGGCGAGTGTTACGGATATTGTCTACGTAAAGTAAAGCTACATTAAATGCTGCAATTGCTATTTAAATGCTCAGGTTTAAATTTTGATGAATGAAAAAACGGCCATGAAACTGTTATTTAAGAGGTTTTTAGGTAACTACTGTATAAGACATGTGATTTATTCCATTTTAGTCGAATATGAACATGTACTGGTGTACTCGGTGGATCACGTGTGAAAATCAGCGGGTGTGAAACTTCTCAATGACAGTGGTATTAAAGAAGGGTTATGTGGTGGTCAACACTCTGGGGGATCTATTTTGCAAACCAATAAGAATGATCAGTATGTTCTCTTTACAAAATGATGTCCTTCACGTAGGTTGTTACATAAATTTTTTTTATCCAATTATATTATTTAGTACTGTAACCCAGGGCTCAAAAGTCCAAAACGTACAATAGTTAAGTTATAAGGATCAATTCTAAATTGATCAAAGCTGTTCAGAGACATCTTTAAAGAAATACAGCAAAATATTATCTGTTTTACTTAGATTTGCTTTACGATGAATTTGAACTTCATTATTGTTTTTTTTTTTAAATTTGAGCTTGTAAGATTAAAACGAGAGTACATATAGCTGCTAAATAAGCCTAAACCCATGAACTTAAAAAATTATTGATTTAGATTTATATCCAAAACAAACTCATGCATGGTATGAAATGACGCATTTATCTGTATCACACTTTTAATGTTGATATGTATTATATACATTGCATGATATGAAAAAACGCTTTTATCAGTATCAAACTATATTGTTTTTTGAAGCAATAAGAACCAATAAATCTAAAATGTTCCACAAGTAAACAAAATTTGTAGTCCCAAGACAATCGATGAATATGTATGAATAGGACGTTGCTTCAATAACATAACGTGATATACCTATATTCATGATATAACATATCCATTTTTAAAAATATGATAAGATATTGATGAGTTGAACCAATAATTCAATATTTTTGATTTAGAATGCCATTGAAACGTGGATAAAAGTATAATAGTTTATATTTCTGAACCACATGTTTTCCTTTCTTGTGCCAAACGTTTGTTATTGATTGTAGAAGCAAGAACCTTGCTAAAATTATACTCGCCGTCTGATGAATTATAGAAGAATTTCATTGTCTTTTTCTGAGCCTCTTATAGTGGGATTTGGCTATGCATGCTGTTCTATATCTATATCTAAATTTCCCTATCATTCTTTGGTTCTCCACGTCTCTTTAAAGAACGATCACTTCCATTTTCTTTCTTGCATCTGACCCAATTGTCACGAGACTGGAATTTGCTAGATTCTTTCTGTTTGGATTCCATTAGATTTTATACACTTGATCTTTTTGCTGAGATTTTATAGAACTCATGCCTTCATATTAGAGTAAACAAACAGGTCATGAACGATAACTGTAAAACGTAGATACTTCCAATAATTCTCTACATCAGAAATATGACCCAGACATTAACAGACAGACGGACAGAAAGATGGCTTGTTTTGTTGATTTTCAAAAATTTCATTTTGAGTTCTACAGACATTTTAATTTACAAATTCATACCTTTTAGATTTATCAATACATCAGTTAAGTTCTTTGGTGTCAATATAAAGCAAGTTACTATTGTCTGTATAAAAAAATTCGTACACAAACACGACTAAATATATATGCAGGTTTATGCAGCCCTGAGATATAAAAAAAATTATATATAGATTTTAAAACCAATTAGCTTTCCATAAATCTTTTTTTGAAAATTTTAAACCAAAATTTTGGGGGAAAACCCTGCTACAGGAGAAAGTCTTCTATATAGAAGATTTACCACCCCCCCCCCCCCACCCACGGGGCGGGAAACTACTTTATAGCAGGTTTTCCGGTGGTAGCTATTTTGATATTAAAATCAACTACATAACACCAGAATAGAATTTCCCATCTTGCAATTAGTGACCAATGATGTCCTGATTCTGATGTTTTTTTTACATTTGAACCTACGAACAATCTTTATATGGAGTGTAAGCCCAACCGGGTCATATAGATAATTAGACTGCTCGGTCTGTTGGTCAGATACAAGACAGGTAGGGTCAAACGGTCATATATATGTGCTTCTGACATGGTTTTGTTATTTGTGCGTTACTCTTCAGGAAACATCGTATAAGATCACTGCACGCTCATTAGCTGTCAAGTGATGCCAGACAGATCAAAATAGTGTGCCCTCATATTTTCAAATAAGGTATCTTTTATAATGGATCACTACAAATTAAAATCCTTTCTTAAATCAGCAGAAAATTACTTAATAATGATAGATGGCGCAATGAACAAGAAGTATATAAATCAAATAGGTACATGTAAACAATCGTACAAAGCGTTGACGTGCTGTGCTACAATACACACTGCTTATCGAACAGCCCTAAAAAACGTTTTCGTTATGTTTGTATTTGGGGGTGGGGGTGGGGGTAGGGGCGGTGTTTCCATGCGGTTACGACTGTGACCGTTTGACGTTTGGTAACTATAGTTTTTTCAGTGATCTGGCCTCCTGACATCAGATTTACTTGACTCATCAAAGTGCATGGGAACAATGATTATAAAATGGTTTAGTGGACGTTCTACCGATTTTGATGATGAAGTAAGAATGGTCAAATCTCCACGAAATAAACTTAAAAACATCTCACCAATAACAATAGCTTTTCGTTATTTCGTGGATTTAATATAGAAAGCAATCTAGTTGAAGCGGATTTAGGATTAAATTTTAATTTGATAATTTGAATAATTTTCACATTTTGACATTATCCATATTCTTTTCATTGACAATATATTTTCGGTATATTATTATGATTAATGTACTAGTATTTCTCATATAACTCGAGTGATGTTGCATATTATCATTTATTTCACAAATCAAAAAAAATGAAACATCAAAATACTACCGTATTTTTTTCGTGTTTAAACAATTCAAATTTAACAATGATATGTTTGGAATCATTATTATGTTGGCATGTGATTTCTTCTATTGCAAAATTAACAAAAACGTCATTGAAATACATAAAGTGCAAAAAAAATTTGTAAAGAGGGTACTTTATAACATGTACTCTATCAGTCATATGCAGTTGGCTAATTTTTCTTTCATTATATAGATTATTATCAAGAAAGTAGATGTTTAAGTATTTACGGAAACAGCAAATTAAAAAAAAATTGAATGGTTGATCAGACAGTGACAGATCTGCCCCGGGATGAGTAGTCCCCCTCTTCATAGAAAAAATTCTTATGTTATAATATTTCTCTGTCTGGAAAATCACACCCTGGGAATTGACCACGATCCGACCATTAGGGATTTATAAACGAAATAAAGAGCTCAAAATTTGTTATGCTAGTTTCGTGTCATTTTTTTTTTTTACATCTAGCTTACTACATAGAAAATGAATGATTTAAATCCAAATGAGAAACTATTGACAACACCATAAGCTATTAAATCATGTTCATAATCAACATGCAGATAGAAAAATCTATGAAAGAAAAATTTCAACTATAATCCATTTTTCAATGTAACTAATGTTAATTGAAAGACAATAAATCAAATTAAATACTTATTATTAGACTTTTTAAAACAAAATCATTCAAATATACTAAAGACTAAATTAAAATCTTTAATTCATAAATTCATCGTCTATTTCTCAACCGTGTTGATAACCTTGATGATCATAGTCCGCTTATAAACAAATATTCAAACTTAAATACCAAATTTAACGTTTAATAATGAGATTGGAGGGGTTTAGTCAGCTGAGTTACTAAAATTCATATTTTAAAGAAAACCCTTTTGTGTCACTAAACAGAATTAAAATGTTACTTGGTTTAAATTCAATAATGCATCAAAATTTGCTTCAATTAGAAGTGTTAACAAATTATCAAAAATTCCATTTTCACTAGTTTTTTTTCTAATATTGTCTTCATCAATAAGAATTATCGTTGCTTGTAGGAATGTCTCCGTTAAGCAGACTATCATTGAGTTGGGGATAATCATTTAAGACATTTGACATGCTTTCCAATGTAGACCCCTCTCTCTTGTCTGAAATATCTCTCATATAAGTAGGTAAGTTGCTAGAATGATATCGAACCTGTAACTGTAATATTACTCCTTCACTATAACAAAAATGGTCCAATACGGAAGAATGGTATTCCTTGTTCTCAAAACGTCTATTATTTTGGTCTTGTATACTGTTCTGAATATCTCTATAGCCTATAGTTTTGGACTGGTTTGCCATTTCCTCGCGAAGAGCACTTGCTTCCATTTCCAAGTTTTTAGGATCTGAGTCATCTGATACTGGAACTGTACACCTGTACGTTCCTTGTATTTGCTGAGATCCTTTATCATTTTCTAAAGCCCTGATTGGGATAGGTCAAACTGGGAACTTTTGTTTGCTGATTCTTCAGATGTTGCTATTGGATTACCAACCTGTGGGGCTGCAGATGCAAAGTGTACCTGATTATTAATAGAACTCCAAGAAGGCCTTGCCACATTTGATTTGTTTTCAAACCGGAATTGCTCTATATTATTCCTTATATCGCGCTTTCCTTGCATTAAACTTGATCCTTTCTGACCTTCTGCAATATCTTGTTGTTGGTTAACCACTATTTCCCTGGGCCTGGGCCTGACAATGCTAGCTTTTATGTTTACATTAAAAAAGTAGTTGAAAGTGTTCATATTATCACCCGGATAATAAGACTTTGGGCAGGTTTGATGACCACATCCGACACCAAGACCTGAAGGCTGTTCTGAAGCTTCTATGCCGTATGCATCACTACATGGACTATCTAATTCTTTCGTCTTATTTGCCAAAGCAATTTCTTTTTGGGTATCTCTTATAATAGGGCTAATGCCAACACCCTCAGTCCCTGCTATAGACCTTGAGGTCAAAGTTGAGATCATTTGGGGTTGCTTGTCCTCTTCTTGGCCAGACTTTTCTCTAGAGCCATATGAAATAGTATGCCCTGTTTCTGCAATACACTTCATAGCCGGATCACAGCTATCTAAGAATTTTTCTGACATTGAGGTTTTAGCAAAGCTTGATCGATTCGATTGGCGTGCCTCTCACAAATTCTTTAACTCTATGATGGTGAGTCCATCATGTTATTTTGAATATTTTCTTTCAAGTTGCTCAAGGAATCATTGAGTCGAGGTAGACCTTAGGTAACGATTTCAAATCTAGCATCGCTGGCAACTGGTGAGTCAGCAATGTTACAATTTTTGTAGCTTTAAAAAGAGAAAAAAATCTGTCATCAGTATTTTTGTCTTCGAATATTAAAGCACTTCATTTTTGGTGGGATTTTGAAGCATGGGAAAGAGAACGTGTTATCATTATTGGATACATATTTACCTTTGTTTGTTCTTTCATTAAAAAAAGGACTGATATTATTACCGCAACGCAGAAATGACGTCATGACGCTTATATTCTCTTTATAAATTAAAGGGGTAGCTGTGATGTTTAGAATCATGTTCACAAAAATATATGTGGAAATGGTACTTGAGCAGACAAGCGTTCTATATTTCCGAAGGCAAAATATGAAGACAAAGATATAATATTTTCATTTGCTTGCAAAAAGAGAGAATCGGTCCATTTTAATAACGTCAAGGTTATTGAGCAATGATGACTTCAACATGATTATTGTGATAGACATGTTTTATAAAAATCTACATCATTCGATAAATGGCAAATGTAACAACAGTGTAGACAAGTTAAATTCGAAACAGTTTTCAAAGTTCAAGGACAAATAATAAATGTCTTTTGAGACTGCATACAATTTATCGAAGCCACAGATGAATAAGAAATCAGCACAACATCCTGAAAAAGGAGGGCACACATGAAAGTAGTGAAACGTACGGGAGCAACAAATGCAAAAAGAAGGTGAAATGTTAGAATGCAAAATCAATTCAAATAAAAATATACAAAAAACTTAAAAGAAATAAATATGAAAGTCCAATGAATGAATAAGTAATACTTCTTGACGTTTTATGGTGTTGCGTGAAAAGAATGATTTTTACAGTCAATATGCATGTTTCATACAACAAAAATATTCGAACTCATTGCATTATCACCTTCAGTTAACGGAATCTTCCCTGTAGATTAACTGTTCTGTTGGTCTCTGACTATTGTTCACCTGGGTTAAAATTTCTATTGTTCTCAAAGTTGGTGATTTCTTTTTGATAATTTTTTTTTACCAATCTCCATAATTGCCATCCATAAATTTCCATACTCATGTTCAAGAAGAGCAGCTAAAAAGCTTTTGAAACAATCAAGGTTTCTTCTCCTTAAGGCTTCATAAAGGTTGTCAATAGAGTCGTTTTGTGTCCTATTTTTAGCAGCTGAGGTTATTTCATCTATATCATTTTCACTTAATCCACGAATGAATGGCAATATTTCCAAAGGTTTAACTTTATGTGTCCGCAATAGTGGCCATATTTCTCTCTTTAAACTATCGATTTCGTCCACATTTAATTCATTCAATAATAAATCCATTTAGTTAGTCTTACTTTCGTTTAGGAGATTAGAACTCTTTTGTTGGTAAAGGTTGATAAAATATCAACATTGTCGCAAATTCAAACTAAAGGTTTTAACACGTATTTTAAAGGTAAATCTGATCCTGGTCTTGATTGATCATTAAAAGGATTTTCAGTAAACATTTCGATTATTTTTTTCAAAGCTCACTTGCAACGTTTCCTTTAAGTAAATTTTACAATTTGAATGTTAAAAAAAATATTAAAAATTAGCCATAGCCATTGTATTGTTTAATGTACTTACTAGTACTGAAGAAGATTTCAAAAGAGCTATTCTCAGCAGTTTCAAATCTTATGTTCAGCATTCTTTCTCATATCTAATTTAGCAACAGAACAATTACACGTGTAGAATATTACAATGATAGATGTGTTGATTGCAAGTCAACGTAAGACATCAAAAGATGTCCTATATAAAATGATGTTTTGAATGTTTGCATAATGGACTGGTTTCTTTTTCATTTTTAAAATTATGAATATCGAAACAGACAAATAGGATAATTTTAAAAAGTATACCAAATGCCATGTTTGGATAATACTTAGTTCAGTCTGTTTGATACAAAGTACGATTTGTTTTCCATTATCATAAACTAGATTTTGACATGTTGGTGGTAACCCTCCCATAGAATTTTGACATATGTTCTTTTGCATCTTTAAAATTCACGCATCACGTAAACTAAATTTGAAATATTTTTATATCTGAAGTGATCCTCCATTTTGACATTTATACGTGATTAATTTGCCATCGGAACTACAGCCAAATCTTTTGTCATCATAATTATTTAAGTTTTCATTAAATTTTATTTTGAACAGATTTTTTTTTATCTTTTTACAAGAAATTCCAGTCGAATGGTTTTTACATTTCATATTTATATACTCCAGTAATATAAATATTCATTATTTTGTTTTATAACATAATACATCTGGCATGTTTTGATTTGGGGTTTATTGAAAAAAGTAGTTTCTAGTTTGTAGAAAACTTTTAAAAAGTTTTTATGATGTAACTCACTTTACACTTCAAAAATGTCTGATACACTAAAGTATATATATAACAAAATACACACTCTATATTATAACGTCGATATTTAAAGATATACTCGATATACGTGTATGATCTGCCTGTTTTGTTTCTTTGTTGAATATTTCATTTATACAGAATCTAGTGAATTTTCGAGACAATTTTGTAGATTAATAAGGAAAATGTTTAGACACAAATCCCTTACCTTTTAATTCCATCTGATCTAAATATCTTACATCGCTCTCAATTAGTTTAAAAATCTTATTAGGTCAGGCTAACGTTGACTTACATTCTAATTTGAATCAGCATAATATTTGACCATAAAAAATAACAAGCATTTAGAAGTCAACCAGGTTTCTCTTTTTATGTTACATTTTACATTACATGAAACTATTAAATATTGTTCATAATTAAAAAGCAGATAAAAAGATCTCAGGAAACAAAACTTTTGCTAGTATACAACCAATGTTAACAAAAACAAAGCTTTATGGCTCTTTACTTAATATTATCACAGTAACTGTTGTAAACTAAAAGAATATACATTGTATTGAATCGACTTTATAAAACAAAATCATTCACATATACCACAAAATAAATTAAAATCGTTATTTTATTTTTTTCTTCTATATATCTAAAAGAATAAACCGCCATGCCCATCAGTCATAGTCTATTTCTCTCAACTATGTTGACAACCTTGTTGGCTATATTCTTCATATAGACATGTATCAAAATTCTAATTACTTTATTTAAATTTCTTAATTGTCTTTAAAGAATGTGATTGGAGGTGGGTCAACCAACTGAATTATTCAAATAAATTTTTAAACAAAAACAACAAAAAACATAATCTAATTAAATATTAATTAGTTCAAATGAATTAAGGCACCAATATTTGCATCATCCTTATCTGTTTCACAAATCATGAGAAAGGCACAATTTTCATTTGTCTTTTCTATTATTGTCTTCATCTTTACGAATTGTTGTTGCTTGTAGGAGTTTCTTCATTAAGTAGATTATTATCGAGTGGGGGACAATCATTTAAGGCATTTGACATGCTTCCAAATATAGACCCCTCTCTCCTGTCTGAAGTCTCTCTCATATTTGTAGGTGCATTGCTAGAATTATATCGACCCTGTAACCGTAATCTTCCTCCATCACTATAACAAAACTGGTCTACTTTGGAAGAATGGTATTCCCTATTTTCAAAACTTCTATGATTTTGGTCTGGTATACTGTTCTGAATATCTCTATAGCCTATAGTGTTGGACTGGTTTGCCATGTCCTCGCGAAGAGCACTTGCTTCCATTTCCAAATTTTTAGCATCTGAGTCATCTGATACTGGAACTGGATATCTGTACGTTTCTTGTATTTGCTGAGATACTATATCATTTTCTGAAGACTGCTGCCCATATTGGGATAGGTCAGACTGGGAACTTTGGTTTGCTGATGCTTCAGATGTTGCTATTGGATTACCAACCTTTGTGGGTGCTGATGCAAACTGTACCGGATTACTAATAGAACTCCCAGAAGGCCTTGCCACATTTGATTTGTTTTCAAACCCGAATGGCTCTATATTTTTCCTTATATCGCGTATCCCTTGCACTAAACTTGATCCTTTCTGACCTTCTCTATTATTTTGTTCTTTGTATAACACTATTTCCCTGGGCCTGATAAATTCTTTGTTTGACGTGCTTTGGGTGATAGCTTTCATGTTTACATCAGAAAAGTAATTTAAAATGTTCACATTATCATCCGGATGATAAGACTTTGGGGATGTTTGATGATCACATTCGACACCAAGACTTGAAGGCTGTTCTGAAGCTTCTATGCCGTATGCTTCACTACATGGACTATCCAATTCTTTCTTTTTATTTGCCAAAGCAATTTCTTTTTGGGTATCTCTAATAATAGGGCTAATGTCGCTACCTTTAGCTCCTCTTGTAGACCTTGAAGTCAAAGTCGGAATCATTTGGAGTTGCTGGTCCTCTGCTTGGGCAGACTTTTCTCTAGAGCCATATGAAATAGTATGCCCTGTTTCTGCAATACACTTCATAGCCGGATCACAGCTATCTAAGAATTTTTCTGACATTGGGGTTTTAGCAAAGCTTGATCGATTCGATTGGCGTGACTCTGACAAATTTCTTGAACTCTGTGATGGTGAGTCCACCACGTTATTTTGAATATTTTCTTTCAAGTTGCTCAAGGAACCAGTGAGTCGAGGTAGACCTAAGGTAACGATTTCAAATCTAGCATCGCTGGCAACTGGTGAGTCAGCAATGTTACATTTTTTGTAACCTTAAAAAGAGAAAAAATATGTCATCAGTATACTTGTCTTTGAAAATTAAAGCACTTCATTTTTGGTGGTATTTTGAAGCATGGGAAAGAGAACGTGTTATCATTATTGGATACTTTTTAACCTTCGTTTGTTCTTTCATTAAAAAAAAAAAGAACCGATATTATTACTGCAACGATGTCATAACTTAGAAATGACGTCATGACCCTTATATTGTCATAATAAATTAAAGGGGTAGTTGTGATCTGTAGAATCATGTTCACAAAAACAAAGATATGTGGAAATGGTAATTAAGCAGACATGCGTTCTATATTTCCGAAGGCAAAATATGAAGACAAAGATATAATATTTTCATTTGCTTGAAAAAAGAGAGAATCGGTCCATTTCAATAACGTCAAGGTTATTGAGCAATAATGACTACATCATGATTATTGTTTTAAAAAAATTAACAGCATTCGATAAATGACAAATGTAAACAATAGTGTAAAAAATTAAGTTAAATTCGAAACAGTTTTTAGAGTTCAAGGACAAATAATGAATATCCATTGAGTCCGCATACAATTGATCGAAGCCACAGATGATTAAGAAATCGGCACAATATCCGAAAAAGGGGAGGGGGCATACATGAAAGTAAGGAAGCGTACGGGAGCAAGAAATGCAAAAAGAAGGTGAAATGTAAGAATGCAAAAAAAAAATAATAATAAAATTCAAATAAGGATCTACAAAAAACTGTAACGAAAGAAGTATGGAAGGACAGATGGATGCAAAATGAGTAAATGATTTAAAATACTTCTTTCCGTTTTATGCTGTGGCGTAAAAAAAAATGAAAGTCTTTATGCATGTTTCATACAACAAAAATATTCTTTTATATTCTAACTAATTTATCACCTTTTGTATACGGAAACGTCTTTGTAGATTTTCTGTTCTGTTGGTCCAATTTCTGGGTGCTGTTCGCCTGGGTTAAATTTTCTTTTGTTATCAAAGATGGTGGTTTTCTGTTTGATAAAATTGTTTTACCAGTCGTCATAATTGCCATCCATAAATTGTCATACTCATTTTCACGAAGAGCATCTAAAAAGCTTATGAAACAATCACGGTTTCTTCTCCTTATGGCTTCATAAAGACTGTCAAAACATTCGGTATTCGTCCTATTTTTAGCAGCGGAACTTATATCATCCTTATCATATTCAGTGAATCCATGAACAAAAGGCAATATTTCCATAGGTTTAATTTTATGTCTTCGCAATAGTGGCCATATTTCTCTCATTAAAGTATCGAATTCGTCCTCTTTAATTCATTCAATTCGGCCTCATTTAATTCATTCAATGTTAAATCCATTTAGGTAGTCTTACGTACTTTCGTTTAGGAGATTAGAACTCTTTTGTAGGTGAAGGTTGATAAAATATCAACATTGTCACAAATTCGCCTAAACTAAAGGTAAATTTAACACGTATTTCAAAAGTTAATCAGATCCTGATCTTGATCGATCATTAAAAGGATTTTCAGTACGTAAACATTAAAATAATATTCGATTTTTTTTTCAAAGCTCACTTTCAACGTTTTTTTAAGTAAATTTTACAATTTGAATGTTAAAAAAATATTGAAAATTATTAATAGCCATTGTATTTTTGAATGCACTAATACTTAAGAAGATGTAAATAACGGAGTTATTCTCAGCAGTTTCAAACCTTATGTTCAGCAATCTTTCTCATTTCTAATTAAGCAACAGAACAATTACACGTGTATAGAATATTACAATAATAGATGTTTAGATGGCAAGTCAACATAAGCCATCAAAAGATGTCCTATGTAAATGATGTTTTAAATATTTGCATAAAGGACTGCTTTCTTTTTCATTATTTATAATTATGAATGTCGAAACAGACAATATAAATATGATAATTTTAAAAGCATATCACATATGCCATGTTTGAATAATACTTCGTTCAGTCTGTTTTATACAAAGTACGATTTGTTTTCCATTATAACTAGGGTTTGAAAAGTTGGTAGTAACGCTCCCATAGATTTTTGATATATGTTCTATTTCATCTTTTAAAATTGAATTCGCTGAGGCATCACGTAAACCAAACTTAAATTATTTTTATACCTGAAGTGACCTCCATATTGACATTTATAAGTGATTAATTTGTCATCAGAACTGCAGCCCAAACTTTTGTGTCATCATAATTATTTTAAGTTTCCATTAATTTGTATTTTGAACAGATTTCCAGATCTTTTTACACAAAAAATCCAGTTGAATGGTTCTTACATTTCATATACATGTATACTCCAGAAATATAAATGTTCATTGTTTGTTTTATTGCGTAACATAGTACATCTGGCATGTTTTGATTTGGGATTTATTGAAAAAAAGTATTTGTAGCTTTAAGTAAGCTATTAAAGAGGTTGATGAAACTAACTTTTGCACTTCAAAAATGTCTGATACACTACAGCATATATATAACACTGTACACACTCTATATCATAATGACGATATTTAAAGATATACTTGATACACGTGTATGATCTGCCTGTTTTGTTTCTTTGTTGAATATTTCATTTATACAGAATCTAGTGATTTTTCTAGACAATTTTGTAGATCAGTTAAGGAAATAATGATTAGACTCAAATCCCTTACCTTTTAATTTCATCTGATCCAAATATGTTACATCGCTCTCAATTAGTTTAAAAATCTTCTTAGGTCAGCATAACGTACGTTGACTTACATTATAATTTGAATCAGCTTCATGTTTGACCATTATAAATAACAAGCATTTTAGAAGACAACAAGACTTTCTTTTCATTTTTTATGTTACATTTTTGCGATGCTGGTTTATTCTCGGTTATGTGAGTGTATCTGTCCTTTGGTGCATTTTATATATTTTCAGAGATTTTTGTGCAAAGCTAAGTTTTAATAGTCAACTATTGAAACGCAAATTCTAGTCTTAAGAAATCAGTTGAGATAATGTTACTGATAATGAACACTGATAAGCAGGAGTTTTCGTTATGTCTGCGATTTGGGAGTAATCATGCAATTACGATTAATTAGGTATTGTAGCAATCGGTTTCTGTATAATCTACTGCCAAATTCCCGTGTGTACGGAAAAGGACAGCTAGAATCCTCTCACTTTCAACTTCCAGAATTCCCAAAGTACATTAAAACAAACTAACAAATTGGTTTAGCAGCTGCCTAGACGATTTTGATTGTTTTGCAACAATGGTCAAACCTATCGGTAACAAAATATTTTTTTAAAATACCTCCAACAATAATTGCCATTTTTTGTCTTTGTTCATACTTTTTTCATTAATAATGTACTTTTGTGGCAAGATATAATTATAAACTGGTATATTATGAACCTTATGATGTTGCATCTCATAAGTATAGATTACAAATTCAAAAATTTGAAACATTTATATTTTATTCGCATTTTAATTCGTATTTTAACGGTACAAATTAAATAACAATCTGTTTGGAATCGTTAATATACTGGCATGTAATTTCTTCTGATGCAAAATTCACAAAAAATTTCTTTGAAATACATAACGTGCAAATATAATTTGCCAAAGAGCTAACTTTATAACACGTATTCTGTCACAAGCATTTAATGACTTATCTTTCTTTCGTTAGAAAGAAAGAATGCCTACAGTAAAGCTCTTATCAAGAAAAAAGAGGTTGGTTAGATAAAGTGAGGGTTTCTGCTAAACTTTAAAAAGAAGGTAACCACATAACAATAACACAGTAAATAGCAAGTTCCCATGCATGTAATCAAGATAAGTCACATTTAGTTGATCAAATTTCGGGTGATCTTGCCAAGCATGGCTGGATCCCCTATCCATGGTAAATTTCATATGTTACATGCTATATTACATTTTCACAGTGTTTCTGGAATACCGCTACCCTTTGGAAATGACTAGGGTTCGACAAAAGACGTTATGAAACGTGCAATGTACCGTCAAAAGGGCATGGTCCCAATTTAGACTATTTACAATGCTTAACTCGGGTCAAAACTGTTACATAACGTTTTCAGCGAGATACAGAGCTGAAAATGTGTTGTTATATAAACAAGGCTCGATTCATGTTTTCATTTACATCTAGCTTAGTGAATAGAAAATACATGACTTAAAACCTAATGATGAACTCATAACAGTGCTTGAAACTATTTAATTATGTTCATAACTAATAAGCATATAAAAAGATCTAAGGAAACAAAACTTTTGCTAGTATACAACCAATGTTAACAAAAACAAAGCACAAGCTTCATGGCTCTTTACTTAATGTTATCACAGTAACTGTTGTAACCTAAAAGAATATGCATTATAATGAATCGACTTTATAAAACAAAATCATTCACATATACCACAAAATAAATTAAAATCGTTATTTTATTTTTTTTCTATAAATCTTATTGAATAAACCAGCATGCCCATAAGTCATAGTCTATTTCTCTCAACCTTGTTGACAACCTTGATGCTGTATTCTTCGTATAGACATGTATTAAAAATCTTATTACTTTATTTAAATTTCTTAATTGTCTTTAAAGAATGTGATTGGAGGTGGGTCAAACATGTGAAATACTCAAATACATTTTGAAAGAAAAACCATTCTGTCATCAAGCATAATTCAAATATTAAATCATTTGAATGAAATAAAGCAACAATATTCAAAACATCCTTATCTGTTTAACAAATCATCCAATCATCAAACATTCCACTTTTACTTGTCCTTTGTAATATCTGCTTCATCATTAAGAACTGCTGTTGCTTGTAAGAGTTTCTTCATTAAGCAGACTATCATTGAGTTGGGGACAATCATTTAAGACATTTGACATGCTTCCCAATGTAGACCCCTCTCTCCTGTCTGAAGTCTCTCTACCATTAGTCTGTACGTTACTAGAATTAGATCGACCCTGTGACTGTGATCTTCCACCTTCACTATAACAGAACTGGTCCACTATGGAAGGATGGTATTCCCTATTCTCCAAACATCTCTGATTTTGGTCTGGTATACTGTTCTGAAGATCTCTATAGCCTACAGTGTTGGACTGGTTTGCCATGTCCTCACGAAGAGCACTTGCTTCCATTTCCAAATTTTTTGCTTCTGATTCATCTGATACTGGAACAGGAGATGTGTACGGTCCCTGCATTTGTCGAGATCCCATGAGATTTCCTGCAGACTGCTGCCCTGACTCTGATTGGAATAGATCAAACTGGGAACTTTGATTTGTTGATGATTCAGGGGCGGCTATGGGGTTTCCAACTTCTGTGGCTGTTGGTGCAAGCTGGACTGGAATATTCATAGAACTCCAAGAAGGCCTTGCTGCATAAGGATTTTTTTCAAACCCAACTTGCTCTAAATTATTTGTTAGATCACGGATCCCCTGTATTAAACTTGATCCCTTCTGACTTGCTGTATCATCTTGTGCTTGGTGGACTAATGGTTCCCTGGACCTCGAAGACTCGGTCTGTGACACGGCTTTGGTGCTGGTCCCAATGTTCTCCTCAGACAATAGGCCAGTGAATCTCTTTGATGTTGATTCTTTTGGTTTCATGGATAAGTTTCCTAATGAGTTTAAATGTTCATCCAGAAAAGTAGACTTTGGACAAGTTTGATGAGCAGAGTCGGCACCGAGACTTGAAGGTTGTTCTGAAGCTTCCATTTGGTGTGTTTCATCGTATGAACTATCCAATTCTTTCTTCTTATTTGCCAAAGCAATTTCTATTTGGGTATCTCTTATAACAGGGCTAATGTGACTACCCTCAGTTCCTTCTGTAGATCTGGAAGTCAAAGTCGGAATCATTTGGGGTTGCTGATCCTCTTCTTGGCCAGACTTTTTTCCAGAGCCAAAAGACACGTTATGCCCTGTCAGAGTAACATCCTCAATACTCTGCTTATTGCTATCTGTGTTGTTTTCTGGCTTTGAGTTTTTGTTAAAGCTTGAACTACTTGATGAGCGAGACTCTGACAAATTTCTTGAACTCTGTGCTGGGGAGTCTATCAAATTATTCTGAATTTTTTCTTCCAAGTTGCTCGAGGAATCACTGGATGGAGGTAGACCCAGGATAACATTTTCAAATCTAGCATCGCTTTCCACTGGTGAGGTACCAATGTTAAAATTGTTTAAACTTGATTCACCTTAAAAATAGAAAAAAAATACTTTTCACCAATATTTATATCTTCAATTATTAAAAAAAAGGCTGGGTGCTTAGCAATTTATCCACAAGATATACCAGGTGCCTAAATCTTTAAAAAAAAAAAACACCTAATAATTTATTTAGCTATTAAATATCATCTATTAATTTAAAAGAAAAATTTCTTACAATTTATTCAACCTAATGGGTTTTCTTAATAATCATATACAAGGTTCTTCTTTGTATACAGTTTAAAAATGACCAGGACAATAATCCAGCCCTATAATTACTGTGACAGTGTCCATTCAAGGTCCTGTCAATTATTCATTAAGATGGCCAGAGTTCGAAATTCCATTATATAAGTCGATCACAAAATGCAAGTCAGAATAGCAAAAACTGTGAGATAAAACTTTGAAAATTCACAAAAAAGATTTCAACTGGTTTTTTTTCATTGTAACTTTATCTTCAAAAAACTCTATTCAGCATTCAGTTTGAGTCTTTCTCTCTTTATTTGCTGTTTATAATTGCCATATTTAAATGAGCCAGAGTGCATTATGTAAAAAATAAATTTTGGTAAAATAATGTAAGATTTGAAAATTCTAAACCAGATCTGACTGCAATGTACTTTTTATCCATAAATATATCGATAGGCGTCCCAAGCCGCCTTAATACATGTACATGTCTACCCACACAATTAACTTATAACTTTTAAAATTTCTTTTATCATTAAAATCGAATCAACTGTGATGATCTTTGTGTCCTACTAATTTAATAAATCACGCATTCAAGAAACGGATTGGCTTATTTTATTTGTTCAACATTGAGGACAGGAAGATGGTGCCAATGGTAACATTACCACTGATAATGATGATATGGTATAACCTGGTGAAATTGTGAGTTTATTTTTTAGCGCTCGTAAAAATTTGCTAGTTAGTTGTATAGGGAGTTTCTACTGCTGAGACTTTATAATTAACAGTGCATGTAATTATATCTTCCTCAAAAGGAGCATCAACTTACCAAGGTCTAATCTAATGATCTGTAGAAAACTTGAAAACTTTTCATCTTGAAGATGTTTCATCAGATCAGCCACTTTGAATCCACGAAGTGTAAGTTCATCAAGAAAAGCATCCCCTGCATTGCCAGATTTTTCTACAAAAAACAATAATGGCAGAATATATACCAATTTTTCATATACATGTATGTACATTCATGATGTGAATTGTTAAAAATATTAATTGTCACGAGTAAATCATATGTTATCCAACAAACTTTTCTAGAGCTCCAATACACTGAAATATGGGGTTTAATTGTTTCTAAGCATTTCTTACAGAAAATGAAGCCTCATATTGCACTAACCTATTTCCATGACTTTATTCTTTTTGAAACCCATTTTTTTACTCAGTTCTCTCCAAAGTTTATTTTTACTCAGTTCAGCAGCCCATCTGTCAGTAATTTCAACTGACACTTCTCCTAGTTCTGTTTCTGAAGAAGAAATAAATCTTTATGCATCATTTTAAATCTGGAGGATTAACATAAAAGATATACTCTCAGGCATTAAAGAGACAAACATTGGTCAGCTCTGTTAATGTAATATAAAATCATTATGCTACATGGAATAAATTATATATAAGGCACCATTTTGATGATTTCTGAAATAGCAAGGGATGAATAAGCTCTACTTATAGTGGGCAATTTATACTTACAATAAATATTCTTAATATGCATATGTGAAGAAAAACATGGTTTCAATCATTATGTATGTAAATATATGTTTTGTTTTCATGGCAAACAGATAAGAGTAATGTTTTCTGTAATCTACATGTAATAAAAGATTTAATTGAGGTTGTCATTGCATAGTAAATAAAGTAGTGCAATGCGCAAAGCCAATCACAAGAAGTGATACAAGGGCTTCAATTTGACACTTAAGCTCAGTATGTGTTGACTTCATTCACTCTCGTTTAAAAAAGTCAAAATTATGGTTACTAGATTTTGTATTGAATTCAAATGATTCCAAATAATGTCTTAAGATTATTGTTTTTTAAACGCGGATAGGTTAAGGCAATTATGAGTTAAATGATTGTTGATAATACTGTCATTTAAAAAATTGTTAACCTTTATGAAAACAATGCTGAATATTAATATCAAGTGAATGTGTTCACTAAGAAATTAAATTTCTACATCGGAATTGAGTCGCTCGTTGAAGCTGCCATGTCATGCTATCATGTGACAGTTAAAAATAGATCACTATTTTACCTTACCGTATATACTCGCCTATAAGTCGGATTTTTGGGAGTAGAAAATTGAGTGAAAAGTGGGGGTCCGACTTATAGGTGAGACATAGTAAAAAAATTTTCACAAGAGAGAAGTAAGTTATATTTCTTTTTAAATGATAAACAGATAAATGCATTGAACCTGTGTTCATAAGGAAAATTCAAGCAGTCAGTTTTTCACACCTAAGGTGATAATAGATATAGGGGTCATGTCACCTAAAACAACACAAGCCAACACCCCAGTTAAAGGGGTTAATACCAACCTAATCAGTCAGTAAGGAAATAAATCACTATCATCAAATTTTCAAAAGGACTCTATTTGAATACTTGGTAGTTTTGAAGCTATTACCAACTTGTAATTAGTGTTATAAAAAATAATGGCATTTAAAAATCAAAAGTTATTAACATCATAGACCCATGATAGAAATAGTCTAGAAGCAATTATGGGGTGAAACAAGGACAATTTTTTTTAGAACTCAAAACATGTATGATAAAATGTGGTATTATATTGAGAGTATCTGTACATTAATTGTCCTGAAAAAGTGACCCGACTTATAAGGGAGTCAACAGCAAAATCTTCAAATTAAAGCTGGAAAAAGGCAACCGACTTATAGGCGAACCGTACTTATAGGCGAGTATATACGGTAGTTAACAAAATATCAAAAAGTGTAACACTACACTGAAGTTTATTTGAATGCATGATACAATAATATGATCCGATATTAGCTCATGATTTTTAGTATTACCTCTAGAATCCTATTGTTAATTGTAAATATTGTCATTATTTATCACAAACCCTCTCAGCTTCTTTAATTTCATTGAAAAAACTATATTATTTTCATTTACAATAACGAAGCAAAGGATTCTAGCATGACTTTTCAAGTATTTTAGGACATATGCTTTGATATTTGCCAAATTCATCTTTGAATCATAATATTTGGGGTAGTGTTACACTTTTGCCTTTTTTTTAAACACTGACAAAGGAAAGGCCAGTCAAGGCATTTGAATGTCTATCTGCTTCTTAACTTTTTAACACTTGCTCATAAAACAAAATATCCATGCCTGTATTATTCTGATGATATCCTGAAAGACTCTCATCAAAATTGGGGGTATCTGTATTAAATAAGTCTTATTTCAGCATTGTTTACACACTGTTAGTATTGATTCCAACGATTTGTCACTCGACATTAATCTAATCTTTTAAACTTACTTGTGACGTCATCAATGAATATGATACGTATTAAATACAGAAAAATCCTAGATGTATTTAGTTAGAAGAGTTTCTATTGACATTTTACGCCTTTAGTTTTTATAATTTGGACAGGAGTTAAAGTTGTAAATGACAGGTTTAAAAAAAATATGACATCATGCTGCATAGTGTGATGTCACATTGATCATGTTGATCAGAGGAATTTTTACTCAATTGATTGCTGGTACTTGCCTTATCATACCAGTAAATTTTATGCTATATACATATGTATGTACATTTCATTATGTTTCTTAAAATTATCCTGATTCAAAAATGTTAAAATACACATCTCTTCAATAGAGACACTTTTTTCTGAACCCTCAATGAGTCGCAATCGCAGTCAGATCTCTCTGCCCTTTGCACTAAATTGTAGAGATCTGGGCTGTGTTTTACAAAAGAACTTACGACTTACGACCAAATAAATAAATGATGATTAATCACGAACTCATCAATGTTTTATTCTAATGGCTGTGAAACTGATTATGGCAGTCAGAATAGTTGTAAATAAATGAGTTTATGAATATTTTTTCAATTTAAGATCAATCCATAAGACGAATAATATTTACAAGTTTGTCGTAAGTTCTTTAGTAAAATGCAGCCCTGTAGTCTAATTATTCTGAGTGGTTCACATCCAACAATCGTTAATTCGTCAAATCGTCACCTGAAGTTAACTGGTCCTCGTCTGTGCCTCCACTAGCCTGCTGTTCTGCACTTCTTGAGTTACTTGGGATGCTTCGAGTGTCTGAGGATGAAGAACTAGAGGAGTGAGACCATGGTCGTGCACATATCTGAGCTGTTCCCCTATACACTTGAACATTTCTTATTCCAGTGATTGGCGAAGTTATATTTTGTTGCATTGCACCGGTTGATCTAGGTTGATATTCCAGCTGAATACCACCCCTCTCTGCGATCTCCATCGCCAAATCTACGTATTTATGTTTCAGTAAGGCATATAAAAAGCTTTGAAAACATCTAAAGTTTCTCCTCCTTAAGGCTTCTTGAAGTTTGTCAATAGCCTGAATCTTGCTCCTTAGAGCGGCTGCCTTGATGTCCTCTCTGTCAACGTCAGTAAATCCCTGAATGTCAGGTAAAATCTCTAAAGGATCCACCAAATGTTCTCTCAATAAGGGCCATATATCTCTCACTAATTTAAAATGGTCCATATTTAACCCGTCAAAATGGGGCTCTGTTTGGGTTAAGCCAGAAACGTATTTTTACTATTTATATTTTGCTAATATTGTCTCTGGGCACGACCCTACTTTCGCTTTCAATAATCGGAACTCTTTGGTGTGCGGAGGTTACATTCGTATCATCGAAGGGGTGGGCCAAAAGTCATCATGGAGCTTCCTCAGTCAATGCAAGATGCTTTAACATTAGCGGGAGAGTCTATCCACATTCCAGACGCACAGTTTCCGAGTTTTGTAGAGGTGGCATTCCGTGGAGTCATCAATTCAAACGAGAGAAATGCCATAGAAAGTATGTATTCGCGATACCGTAACGTTATACCTGCAAAATCTGGATAAACATCACATGACTTTTTTATGCACGACTCGTACTCGGGAACTTAAAAATGAGACTTTTTCATCTTAACTAATAAACCAGATTTAGAATGCAAACCTTATATCATGGTTTTGTACATTTTAATATACACAAAGCTATAACTTACTGTCAAGTTGATGAAATATTTCTAATTTTGCCTGTGGCATTTTGGTATATTTTCTTCACAAGTAATGGAGAAAATAATGATTGACCAGACCGTGATAATAATAATATCAATATAACCTGCACCCCTGCTCGCCGAGTACCATTTCTTGCCAGTGCATTGTTACGTCATTTTATCAACACATAAAATATTATATGAAAAATGACATAACAATGCACTGGCGAGAAATGGTACTCAACACGAACTGGTCGCACGCCAGTAGAGTTTCTAGTCACCATGCTCTACCAACTAAGCTATTTGGTGCTTGCGAACAGGTTGTGATCAATCTCGCAAATGGGATATAAATTTAAAGTGCAAAAAATAAAAAAATTTGAATTTTAAATTTTTTATATAAATCTGCATTAGATTAGATGAAATGTAACAACTTTTGGTAAAAACTTTTTCTTTATCCCTGAGTACCCAAACTCCGTCACCATAAGCAGAAAACATTCCGCGTTTCTCTGTAAATTATTTTTTGCAGTTTTTATCATTTGCAATCACTAAATTTAATCTGAAACATTATAATTTATAAAATTATTAGCAAAAATATTATTAAGATAAGCCCTCTGAATACGACGTTTATCACACGTGCTATCATAACTTATGAACCTAACTCCGTCACCCACATGATCTATGATACACCAGGGAATGAAGACACATTAACAATTTAGCTTAAACTCAACTTGTATCTAGGCCAAGTTATAATAAGTAAAATCGGTGTATACATTTTAAATTGTATATCATTTCATCAAAGTGAAATGATCGCCAGAATGAAAAAAATGGGTCCTTGTAACAACAATCATAATTACCTTTTCAGAATGTATGGATGCCGTTTAATTTCTGTCCTTACTTTTTCAAATATATCATATCAATAATGAATATATTTATGATTATATTATTTATTTATTACATTTTTAATAAATATAGCATATTTATCATCAAGTGTAGTGGATAAACGCTATTGCGGATTGAAAAAAAATGTATTAATAACCTTAATAAAAAATAAATAACATGTGAAATGTTTCATCTTGACCTCTCTTAAAATGACTGACCACGGTAAATAATCAAATAGGCCCGCGTGTCAGAAATATCGTTATTTTAGTGCACCTGTAAAAAGGTGTTAGCTGATTTCACGCAATTATTGTTGCATAAAATGAACAAGGTGTAATTTTGTTATGTTTGAACACATTCTTAAATTTAACCGTTGTAAATTGTAGACATTTGATAGAAGATTTTTGACATGCAAAAAATCGCACTTAATTTCAAACGGCGAGGAGTTTTCTGAAAGTGACGGAGTTAAGGTGCTATGTGATAACCATATACTATTACAGAGATTGAATCCTCAGTATATTCAAAAGTTCTCACCAGGAGATCAATCTTACAAGCTATAGACATATAGAAAAACTTATTAATAAACAAAAGTTGTTGCATTTGATACACATTATTGCGGATTTATATCAAAAGTTTCAAAATCAAAACACTTATTTTATGCACTAAAATTTATTTCCTATTTTGGCTATTATAATCCCATAACGGACTATTATATCCCATTTGGGTGATTGGTCCCAACCTGGTGATCAAATGGTCACACATAATTATTATTAAAAATCCCAACCTGGTGATCAAATGGTCACACATAATTATTATTAAAAATCCCAACCTGGTGATCAAATGGTCACACATAATTATTATTAAAAATCCCAACCTGGTGACCAAATGGTCACACATAATTATTATCAAAAATCCCAACCTGGTGACCAAATGGTCACACATAATTATTATTAAAAATCCAAACCTGGTGACCAAATGGTCACACATAATTATTATTAAAAATCCCAACCTGGTGATCAAATGGTCACACATAATTATTATTAAAAATCCCAACCTGGTGATCAAATGGTCACACATAATTATTATTAAAAATCCCAACCTGGTGATCATATGGTCACACATGATTACTATTAAAAATCCCAACCTGGTGATCAAATGGTGACACATGATTATTATTAAAAATCCCAACCTGGTGATCAAATGGTCACACATAATTATTATTAACAATCCCAACCTGGTGATCAAATGGTCACACATAATTATTATTAAAAATCCCAACCTGGTGATCAAATGGTCACACATAATTATTATTAAAAATCCCAACCTGGTGACCAAATGGTCACACATAATTATTATTAAAAATCCCAACCTGGTGATCATATGGTCACACATAATTATTATTAAAAATCCCAACCTGGTGATCAAATGGTCACACATAAAATCAGAGACATATATATTAGATATATTTGTCTCTGGTGAGATGTAAATATTAAAATTAGAGACTAAAAAGTAAACTTAAATAATGAGTTTTTCCAAACATTACAGCATCAGATTGAACACAGATAGGTGTTCCCTCATTATAATATGTCAATAAAAAGAAAATATTGTTCATTTTACCCCAATAATCATGATAATGAATATTCGGAATTCCTAAAATAATCACCTCTGCCATGCATGGGTATCGGAGACAGGTCAATGGTTTTTGACAATAGAATTTAAATTGTTTACATTTCTAAATAAGAATATGCTAAAAAAAAATTTATTATATAATTGATTAATTCCTAGTTCTCTGATTGGCTGATATCAAACAATCTAGAAAAAATGGAACATTATATTCACCTGCACGTGACCTAGGAGGTCAATATAAGATTTGATTGTTTCTATGTTCGACTGAATATAGATCATCCTGTTGTTTGTTCAGTTGGCATGGCAATGTGCTTGTGTGCAGTGGCTTCGGCTCAGTGAATATTTTACTTCTCGGTTAGCTAATTAAATCACTGTACATGTATTAATCTCAAAAACAGCTGATTGTATAGCATCTCATAGCTACAAGACTTCATTTCTTATTTACTAACTTAGATGATCTGGAGCAAGTAAAAGATAAAAAATTGTCTAGTCACAAGGGAACTTTTTCAGATTTAAAAGAATTTACCAGCAAAGATCCAGCAGCTGTGAAAGAGGCTTATGCTGGCCTTGTTGCCATGGTGATAGAGGCAGCCAAACAGGATACAGATATAGAGTCACTAAGGTAACTTTTCTGATTTTGCATCCCCTTTTATTTCTTTATTCAATAATGAATGAACCTTTGAATTTTATGGGAATCATTGAACAAACTTTGATTTGCAGTTTGATTGCAAAAGACATTGGGGAAATGTATAAATATTGAACCATAACCACCCCCCCCCCCCCCCCCCCCCCCCCAAAAAAAAATGTACGTGTACATGTATTTAAATATAATTTGCTACATCATATAGTTTTTATGATAATTATATAATTAATATTATTATCAATAGATTACAAAATTTCAATAACATATGATATACATGTTTATATGCTGTTACTAAATGAAATTTGTCAACAAAACACATCTTTTATTGTGTATCTTTCAGCTCTCTCTTAGAAGACTGTAAGTTTCCTCCAGAGAGAATTAAGGAGGTTTCAGAGACTTATCAGGTAATAATGGTTAAAAAAGTTTTTAGTTCAAAAGTGTGGGCAATATATCTCATTCCTACTGCATTATATTGTATACTTACAGATGATTGTTTTCGGCCCTGTGCAGTATAAACCAAAAATTCCCCTTTCTGTGTAAAATAAAGTTTTATATAACACCCCTTTCCAATTCAATTCAATTCAATCAAAAAATGTCATTGATTGCTATCATTAAATTCTGATGCTGAGTATAATGCTGAAGATTTCGTCAACATCAACTTTGAATTCAAACAATGCCACAAATTGACAGGAAAGTTTATTTCATGATTTCCTCCCATATTATTTCAAAAGAATGGTTGATAACCCAAATTCTAGAAACGGAATTCATTTGATTTTTATTACATGTACTAGTATTAATTATAGAAATATTACCTAATGCATTTTTTAAAATTTGCATTTGAAAATATATGGTTTGACATAAGAAGGACATTAGTCAACATTATAAAGATTTAACTTGAAAGTATGGAACAAAAATGTATTGTAAAAGTCTTTGCATTTTAAATAGAAAGGTCTACAGATATATCTTGGGCAGATTTCATTTGTTGACGGTATAAAAATATAACTCCCTTTTTTTTTTCTATTGCAGAAGAACAAGCCAGCTCTTCAGATTCTTCTTGGAAGGTAACGATCAGTAAATGTAATTGTAGATGCTTTAAAGTGCATATTCCGAAAACAGCACATGGGTATGAGATGAAAAGTGAAACTGTTTTGCCTTGCTTTGTAACCTACATTTCAGTAGTTTGCAAGTGATAAATAATAGATGGCAATATGGTAGCTGTAACATTTTTTTTCATTGTATTTCTTTTTTTCAATTTATCAATTTGGGTCCTCTAAAAACATTAAAATTTTTTGTTTCAGTGTTGGTCGCACACCTGCCCATATTGTAGATGTAGACTGGAGACTGGACTACTATGTCAAGGTAAGCTGTGTGAGAGAGAGAGAGAGAGAGAGAGAGAGAGAGAGAGAGAGAGAGAGAGAGAGAGAGAGAGAGAGAGAGAGAGCTTCTTGGTATTATTCATTTGACAGTAGAAGATAGTTTTATTTTTGAATGAGTTATAATTAATACCATTAAACAAATTACAGGATATATGTATATGAATGTAATGTTAGATTCTGATGATTTAGATATATGTAAAGTGATTTCATAGATAAATATAGTTTACATGGTTCAAAGGAGTTATGTCCCTTTTAATTAACTTAATAGGTGTTACATATTGCGATATTGCTGATAAATGAAATTTATGAAGAGTGTAGGAATGCATTGTTTTATTTCAATTAAATATGTAATTTTCTTTATGTAATATGTATTTTTTTATTAAATGTATTTTTTGTTGCTTCAGAACAATCATATGGAGAAAGTGAATGAAGCTGTATATTTGATCACCCTCAAAACAGAGGTAACCATTCTTTAGTTTCTTGAATATTCACATAACGTCCAACAGTGCTTTACTTGCATTGGTCAGTACTTGAATGAGATATTCTTTGCTAATGCAATCCACGATCAGATGGGAGAATATCATATAGTCTGGCTCTATTTGCAACAGTGGGAAATACTTTTTGGGGGAGTAAGAGTGTGAAAAATTATATATTGTATAGAGAAAGAGTTCTTCTTCATTTTATTTTGGGTTCTTTTTTATTAAATAGATAAAATGTAGGTTGGATGTCAACAAAGGACTATATATGGTTTGAGCCTAAAATGGCCACCTTAAATGAACATCGTCATTTTACTGTAATTCTTTGTTTTATTTGTACAAATATACATTTGAAGTGTTTTCATAATTTTCATTTTGATTTTAGTGCCCACAGTTTAAAAATATGACATCATAAAGTTTACCTTTTACCGCCATTTTCTCATTTTTAGCATAAAACAGCTTGTTTTGAAGCAGTTTTTCTTTAAGGAAACATTGAGTGACTGCTTGAACAAACAAAATATTTCACCAAAGATGTATTTCTCCAATACCTATAAGTGACAAAAAGTTCGTTCTTGTTCAAAGAGTTGCTCTGTATTTCCTATTCGAAAAACGATAAGAAAAATGTTAATTTTTGACTGATTTTGATTGAATTATAAAAATAGCGTCACTTCTGACGTCACATACTGCCAGTGAGTGCATATAAATCAAATAATTAGGTGTCAACTCCTTTATAAAATAACACAGCAAATTTTGGTACTTGAATCATTTTAAAAATAGCGAATTATGGGGGACAAATTTGACTAATATCATATATAGTTCTTTCCCATTCATATAATGATTTTCAGCCATAAACTACATGAGCATTGTATTATTGAAATTGGATGTTAAAACAGAAAATCCAGTTAAAGTTAATTTTTTATGCAGATCTAGTTATATAATGAACCCTGAAAAGGCTAATGAAATTGTAATTTGATTGAAAAATCATATTTCAAAACGGGACAAAAACACATTCTGTAACCCAGTTTGGATTTCTTATAAGTTCTCTTTTGTTAAAAAAATATGACATTATTTAGAATGCTTACTGGTTTTAAGTTTATCAACGTACAGTAATTTTGAATCACATAAACCTGTGATATTTTCCTATGCCCGCCAGTGTTCCAAACTTTGATTACTATACTTCTACACCAAATTGTACAGTTGTAATAAAGAAAGAAAATCATGATCTTTTAAATTTCTTCTTATACGCAGCACAGTTAAGGCTGTCAATAAACTCCGTTCAGACAAAAAGTACGGGAAATGTGCATTATGACATCACAGTATATTACAAACCTCGAAAGTACTTATTAATCTATTTATTAGTAAAATTAATTTATACTAATCTTTTCATTAAAAACAACAAATGCTATTACTTACAATTTTGATGTCCGTTATATCGTAAACACTGAAAAATAAGCGAGATGTCGTTCTCGCTGTACTACAAAATATGACGTCATATGCTTCAAAATGACGCATTAAGTTAAATCATTGAAGGCTATCGTGCAGTTTTATAGCGAAGAAAAATAAATGTCATACATTAACGGAAAAGTATAAATGAATATTTTGTTTAGAATTATTATTAGTAGAATGCTACCTATATAGTCTTATTTTCATTTTGTTAAAAGTATGCATCGTATAAAGAAGCCACCTCGGTTTTGTATAAAATATCGTATATCTAAAATCTGAGTACCTAAATAAATCACTTAATTGCAAGGGCATACACTTACCTGATCCCGACAAACTTTTACATGTGAATTTGAAATATGCTATGTAACTTAAAAACTTCTACGATCCTTGTAAAATTTTACAAATTAATTATTTTTTAATGAAATTAACCCTGTGACCTTCAAAATTATTCAACATATGCATTTTAAATTACGGTTTCTACTAACAAATATTCTTATCTTAAAAAGTTCGCACCGTTTTTCAAAATCTACGATATAACATCAAGTTATTTCATAATTCAGTTGTGAATTTTGACATGATTATGCCCTTGCAATATTGAATTTTTTAAATGACCTCAAAACCACAAATACATCTGCGTGTACCATGCGACTGCCATATCACGTGACCACTATGAACATAAAATATTGTACTATTATATATATATTTTAGAAATATATTGCATTTGAGTGACTGTTATTGATTTTAAAAAGGACATGCCAGTTTAACTAAAGTATACGTGTTTTCATCACAAAAATTTGCCCATATTTTTATTGACCGCCTTAACTGTACTGCGTATCTTAATTTAATGTACATATAGTCAAATATACTGTTGATATTATAAGTACAAAAACCAGACAAGACCAATTCCTTTTTTGGGGTTAAATACAAAACACTAAAGACAGGCCTGAGATAATGTTTTCTATATTTTTTTTAACTTGAGAGTAAAGAATACGATATATCTTATTTATTTTACATTATCTGGTATATATTTTAGTACATGTTACCTTTCCCTTTAATATTGACCTTTATCCTATAGGTTAAAGGTCAATGACTGGTAAAGTTCAAGGTCGATGATTGATTTCAGGGTCAAATTAATCATCACAGACTGATTTAATATTTGATGTGACCACAGGAAAATGACTGTTTTAACCTTGATTGCAAATTATTATTTTATATTAATATTTTTTTAAAAAATATTGAATTCCTCATTGACATATAACTTTGTTGCATTCTTTCTGTAGTTACCGAGTCAGAAAGAACTACAGGAAGTGCAGTTTTCTTGCTCTCAGGAACAACTTCAGGTTAGATTCCAAAGTTTCATTTAACCTCTTTATTTGTTTTTAGAAATAAAGAACTTAAAAACTTTATATTGGTCATTTTTCAAACACTAGCTTTCTTAAATGAAAAAAATATTTTTTTTCCCAATGATAAAACAAATCTTCATTATTGATTCAGAAAGAAAAGAACAACATTTTTTTTAAAAAGAAATTAATTTGTATGATTTATCTCTTTTTCATTTACTTTAATTTTATTTAGTCTCTGTCATTTATAAGAATATTGCTTTTTATGATTTTCCAAAATATATTTCCAGCATGATTTTGAGGAAAAAATCTGAAGGGAAATAAATTCATGGGGGGGGGGGGGGGGGCATTTGTTATAAATACTTAGTACTTGTGATAAGTGAATAAAGATATTTCTTTGTCAGACTTTTAACTTTTGATCTAGCTTATTTGAATTACACAATCATGTAGTTATCAAATTCTTAGAGAGTTATCTCCCATATCAAGGGTTAATGAATCTTGAATTATATTCTAATACTGAAATAAAATGGAGAATTATAGAAAAACGAATTTATTTTCAGGATTTAGTGGGCAAGCTAAAAGATGCCTGCAAGTGTTTAGAGAGAATCAGTCAAGGATAGTGATACTGGAAGAAGATAAAAGATTAGTCTTTAAAACTATCCATGCATAGAAATATAGAGAATGGTATATGTAAATGTACTTACTCATGTATTAGACATGAGGACTTCGTAATTAAAGTTGATTTGTTTTAAAAGAATAGTTTTCAAAGTTATTCATGTATAAAAATATATAGAATGTTATATGTGAATTACACATGTAATAGATAGATCTATATGATATCATTAAAATGGATTTGTTTTATTTCAAAATAAAATTTTACTCATTTAAAATTGTAAAACTGTATATACATGTAAATTGTAATGAAGAGCTTCAGAAATCATCGATCATTCAGTGAATAATAGACTGGCCTGTAGCAAACTTGAACTTGTGGTTAATTGATGTTGTTATTATGTATTAATTCAGTTAATTACGTTAAAATGGGGACAGCTGTAAAAACAGACAACTGAAGCCTTGTAAATCATTAACAGGTGTTGTTATTTTTAGAATCTTTAATAAACAAATTAATTAATAGTTTTATGACTTGGAATTGTGCTGTAGAAACTTAAAATGCTACTGTATAAAAATTATAAAGAAATTTGGCCAACAAGATAGTTAGTTGGCATGAACCATCAACACAAATCGAATTGCTATATGTAGAGGTTCGAACAAAAATTGATTACCGGTACTCAAAGTATATGTGTTGAGAGCTGAAATTCATGTCTATACAGGCTTTTGATAAAAACGCATAAGCTTTCTAAAAAGGGCAATAAGGGGTAAACGGATACAAAATAAATTGATGATGTTAATGCATATAAATAGTTAAATTGTATATCATAATAAATTAGTAATAAGAACAGAAAATAGTGTGTATATGGCAAAATAAATAACGACAAATTAAACAATAAAACATACAAATTTATTCTATAGTTCAACATAACATTATATCAGCGTACATATAGAAACAATAACGTTTGAAAATTTAAAAAAAAGGCGGGGGGGGGGGGGGATCACCAGGAGGATTTGAACCCAAAACACTTTGTATTAATTAACTACTCCAGGACGAACCCAGTGAGCCATGTGGGACTTTATTATATACGGTATAAATTAGTGTTTAAAACAACATTGTCATATATCTGGACTTTGTTTTTTATCCTCCAAAATTATTTTGAAAAAGTATTAATCATTTCTGGGTCATATCTCCATCTTTTTTCTTTTCTTTTTTAAGAAAACCTTTTAATGTTGAAATATGTTATCTTTACAAGTTTCAAATTTTTTAGACCCATATTGTGATAAAACCTTTAGCATTTTAAGCATTTTGCTACTCATTCCACTTACAACAGGAAACAAATGACGTTATAATTAAAAAATGTGTAAAATTAATCTATGAAAATTTCACTCTCTTTGTGAGCCCAGATTCCTGCCGAATCTACATCTTAAGCGCCCTCTTATAGAATGAGCTCAGACCGATTCTATAGAAGAAAAGGCATCAAGTTTTAAAAATGACAATCCTAGTATTTGGAAGTTTTGACACGCATACCCAGTTAAAATCAACCTATTCCAAATATTTAACATATTAAAGGGTTAGAAATCTATGATATGGTAAATATACATTGTTGCAATAATTAAGAAAGAATTATGAGAAAATGTTCATATTTTAAGTTTATATTATCTTATCTGTCCTCAGATAGGCAGTTTACACGCCTTTTTCACCCATCTTTTATTTAGCATTTTTTTTATTGTATAACATGGTTTACTTGGCTGTGCATTCTGAATGATTAACCAAAATTTGAATGTTAGAAGTCAAGTTACAAGCGAGATACAGGGGTCAGAATTTATGGTTTGCAAGCAAAGCTCAAGTCTTATATTTGTTTACAAATAGTGTAATGTAATTACCATTTCTTTGACAAAATGACTCGTGGCAAACAAGAAAAAAAATGATTCAATGTGTTCATAAATAATTCATAAATAATACCATAGACAAAAGAAAGCAATATTTGCTTGAAACTTAAAAAAAAATATTATAATTAATCATTCTAGACATTAAAAATGGATATAAAATTTTAAAATTTGTTAGTCTTCGAGTTATGAGTTAGATAGAGAGCTCAAATTTCTTTCTTTAAACAAATTGATATGATAAATTTGACATGATATTGTTTACATGTTCAATGTTGAAAAGAAAATTCCAGGTCTAGACCTAAAATGAATGTGACAAACACTAGGAATTGTTACGACTTAGCAGATAGAACAATCATGACAAAAACACGTTTATAGATGATTTGAACCAATGTAAACTAAATTCTGGAATCTGAATTCTGGAATCTTAAGTAGAAACTGAAAAATACAGATAAGCGCTTTCATATTTTTCTTTAGAGTGAACCTGTATGATACTGCATAAATGCATAAATACATATTTAAGTAACATACTGTTTATAAACATAAGATAATTTTCTTCTTTTTTTTTGTTTGCATTATTATTAATATTACAAAAAATACAGTTATTAAAACTCTCCATTGCACATTCATATACGCAACCAAATTGTAAAATGTTTGAAAAAAAAAGTTAAAAGAACACTAAATTTGTTTTATGGGCCATTAATAGTAATAAAAGAACAATTAGTCACAATTATTGTGGCTGCCAACCGCACGAGACAACAGGTGTCATCATTTGTAAAATCGTACAGAAACCTTCACCTCATTAATTTACCTGTTAAATGGCTATCGTTTGACACGTCTGCAGGTTATGTCGCATAAAATTATGATTT
This sequence comes from Magallana gigas, assembly GCF_902806645.1. Lineage (NCBI taxonomy): Eukaryota > Metazoa > Mollusca > Bivalvia > Ostreida > Ostreidae > Magallana > Magallana gigas. The sequence continues at coordinate 27,788,524 of NC_047567.1, read as the reverse complement.
CTTATTTACATACGGTGCCTAGCTTTATCAAAATTTCAATGCAGAGAATGAATAACTCGAAATATAGAATTCAAGGATGCCAAAATCATTTCGGTCATGGTTGTTTTTAATTTTCATTTCAATTTTTAGCTCAATAAGGCTCAAGTGAGCTTTTCTGATCGAAAATTTCCGTTGTCGTTGTTGTTGTCGTCGTAAACGTTTCACGTTTTCATCTTCTTCTCAAGATCCACTGGGTCAATTTCAATCAAACTTAACGGAAAGCATCTTTGGGGGAACCTATTACACAACCAATTTCTTAAACAAAGTTATTAAAAAATACACAAAACAATTTTGAATTAGTCCTTCCCTTATATGTTTAAATTGTTTTTAATACATATTAATTTAGAAAAATTGAGAAATATTTTCTTTATCATTTTTAAACGATTTTGTTTAAAACACGACATATAGCTTTATTTTGAAATGTTATACTGTACGTTATGGTTTTATTTAAGTTGGAAATAAATACGAAGCCCGTAAAGTTTGTTGTTTGTGGTTTCTTAAAATTAGGTCAAAGAGTTGTAATAAACAAACATTGTTAAGCTACATTTCCCAGAAACGTGTAGGTTTTACCCGAACTAATAAAAAAACCCTCATCATACGTTTCTCAATTTTTAACTGTTTGATAGCTGTGGTCCCCAATCCGACAAACATATGTAAAAAAAAGTTTTTGGTTATTCACATTTTTTTTATAATAAATATTCAAAAGGTTAACGTTTGAGCTGAAAAGAAGTTCATTCTGTTGAGATAATAAAAAAAATATTCATTTAAAACCATTACAAATTTTTATTTGTAATGTTAACACTAGTGCTTATACTTAACTACACTTTATTATACTGGATATGTATAGTCGGTACTTGCAATTATGTGTGTCAGTATTATAACTTAGTGTACTATTGAGTACCTAGTTTTTAATTGTAGACAACTCATTCAGTAGTGTATCGAACGTCTCAACATTCAAACAGTCATAAAATAACTGGCCAGTGTATTAATGATATGTGCTTATAAACTAGTATAGGTTTAGTCTTGTAAACAAAAGTACTTGTTTACTGGTATAGAGGGTTTTTTTTCCTAAAAATTTTGATTTTTCCATGAATTTTAAGCGCATGCTTGGTTAATGACATCCTCTTTGCCTCTTTGTGCAGGAATTAAACCTGAAATAAAAAAAGTACTTATTGATAAATCTGCATTTCTGTTTATAACTTAGCATCATTTCATTTTGATTCTTTCGTGATTTGAATTAAGGTAATTTATTCAAATCCACACACTGTCATGTGTAATTTATTTAAGGTGCACAAGTAAACAAAACTGTAACGGGTCGGGAAAACAAAAAATGGAAAATTCGATGTTTTGTTTTCAAAAAATTAAGCACTGTTATTTTGCTTCCAGTCAAAAATAATAAATAATAATATGACATATGAGCTGCGGATTTTTATTTGACAATATATTACTGAATTTTAATCACGTTCTATACGGGATCGGTCTTGCAAAAACTATATATAGGTTGCAGGGACAAACAAGTTTATTTGTATCAAGGGCATTTAGCAAGGTAAGTTAGCCCTTGAAAAAAAATTAAGATGTATTTAAAATTCATTATGACCACTGCTAATTAAAATGTTGTTTTGTATGTTTAAGCCAAGTGTGGTCTACGTTTAAATTCAAATATGATTCTATTAGATTGAACAAATTTCAATGTTTTACTTTTAGAACCATTTAAATTCCTAGTCATGCAATAGGTAAATATTTTAAATAAAATATGGGAAATATGTGTTTTGGCAAAAATGTGCTATTTTGAAAATTTTGAATGTACAATGTACATGAGATCTTAATGTTTACAAAAACATATCATTTAATTTCATTTATTTAATTTATAACACAGGCCATGTACTGTAAAATATGTTTTGTTGAGGACAACAGTAGTGAAATTTTTCCAATATATTTTCTTATAAAAACATGACTAAAGAACATTATTCAGCAAAGTACTAATTAGGTCTGTCTTCTAATTTTAGATATGATATTAATTGCTGTAAACTGGTATTAGTGAAAAGGTTATCCAAAGAGTGAACATTATTCAAAATAACATGTTTATCTCTCTGGGGGGAAATAGTAATTTTGCACTGAAAATTCATTTTCCTTTAATGGGGCTGACTGTTCAGCGTATATTACAATGCACTAATCAGGTCATATGCTTTACTTTTTGAATATGATACCATTTGCCATAAATTGTTATTTGTAAAGAAATTATCCAAAAAGAACATTTGTTTTAAAAATTAAAATACTTTTCTAAAAATAGACTATATACAAGGATTTTTTGTTAAGAAGATTAATATAGCCATCGATATGTATATCCCTATTAAATAGATAAGATAGAAGGAAAACGGTATAATATATTAGATAACATCCATTATAAAAAAGAAAAGTTATATAAGTGAAAGTTATTATTATACATTGTATCGATAATAAGATACAGCCTTTAAAATTGAATAAGTTTTTTTAATCGAAATTGCTGAACTTTTTAAGTTTGTGTCATAAAGTGTCTCTTTTGGGGGTGGTATAGTTTGCTAAAAGGTAATTCTATTTGATTATAAGTATATTATTAGGGTCAATATTGAAATAAAGAAATTTACATTGTTTTAATAAAATAACTTAAATTTTAGATTCAATATGACTGGACTATATGCTGTTCTTGGGCTTGTTGCTTTCATTTTGATTGGTAAGCATCATATATAACAATATTCAAGACTGATCATTTTTGCTAAAACAAGAAAATGAAAAAATGTTTTAGACGTAAAATCTAACTTCATTTGAACATTTCATAAAGCTATCTTTTTTCTATAAAGCTTTGCTTTTCTATAAGGTTTTTAAAAATCCTCAAAATGGTCATTCGAACATTTTTTTTTGTACTAAGAAATGTAACAGTACACTGAAATAGCGTTAGCGGGTTAAAAAGGCGGGTGTGAAAACTCAAAAAAGATTCAATGGTTTGTTGTATACAAATTTTGTGCACGTCTTCATAGTAGACGCGATATATTCACGATACATTCAACAATCTCTTGGACACTACTGAATTCGAAAAACTTACTTTGTAATGTGATAATTGTTAAATTCTCTCTCTCTCTCTCTCTCTCTCTCTCTCTCTCTCTCTCTCTCTCTCTCTCTCTCTCTCTCTCTCTCTCTCTCTCTCTCTCTCCTCTTATTTATTTCTCTATACGTTTCACAGACACGTCCAGTGCCAGGAGTAAGTACCGTATCGTGGAGTACAACTCAAGGGTCACTTCCTGGAAGGATGCACGTGACGCGTGCCGCCGGACAAGAGGCTGGGACCTGGCTAAGATTGAGAACAGGCAGGAGAACGAGGCCTTGAAATATCTCCTCGCCACGGAATGCAGTAAGTATATAACTTAGGTCCATTCTGCAGTATGAGACTTCAAAAAAATAATATGTACTCTGTCTCGATGCCTAATGATTAAAGATATTTTAAAAAAGCTGAATTGTTGTTAAAATATTTGTCGATATAAGGTAAATACTCTCAAATTTCAAGCGTTAATTCATGTTGAGCATTCACTTGGTTTTTTTTTTAAATTGAATTTTATCAATTATTCAAATGCCAGACCCGTTAATTGTAAAGTTTTATCTTTGTATCTTTTCCAAAATTTAATTAGTGAATACGGCGGACCTTATTTTTTTAAAGAATGAGCTTAAAAAGTATCGTTTTCCAATCAAATGTTACTTCAATTAGCAATACGTTCGTTTACATAATAAAAACAAGTTTTGATATAGGTTGCACTTTCCGAACACTCTGTAAAAGTAAAACCAAGGTGTAGGTCATTGATATGTTCATATTAAGTAATTTTGTTTAATTTTTTTCTCTGTTTAATTCAGACAACGGAGGTGATGGGTGGTTCATTGGCGGAAGGTCCGAAAATGGCGTTTGGAAATGGGCTGACAACTCAGATATGCTGTTCGATGACTTCCCTCCCGTGCGCTCTTCTATAAATGGTGCCCGACCAACGTCCACGGTGATCAATTACGCCGTCATATTCAAGGGAGATTACCAGTGGGGATATGTGGCCCCTCGACCTACTCCCAGAATGGGCTACGTCTGTGAAAACATGAACTGTTAAAATTGTAATTGTTCAAATTGTAATTGTTCAAATTGTAATTGTCAAAATTGTAATTGATGCAAAATAAAATGTTTGTATCAATGTTATTATTTTGTCAGGTCTTATTTTATAAATGAAATTGTTGCCTCAATGAAAACTAACTAATGTCGTAAAATAAGTAATGTAATAGTATAAGATTATAAATTATTAGATTAATAAATCTAAATACAGTATTAATGATATTGATTTGTATTTAAGATAATATTTTAGGTAGAACAACTAGGTTTACCGGACATAAGTTAATTAATACCCTTAGAATATATTGTTCCATTAGATGGTCAGTTAAAAAGTGTGCTCTATGAAGGGAATCTATTTGTTTTTAGGTTTGTAAAGTTGGGTTATATCAATGATTTGGTGAATTCGTTGAATTTAATTATCCTTGAAACTGTGATTATCACATTTCCCCTGAAAATTAATGCCCACAAAAATTAATGAAACTACAGTAGCTAGCCTGAAACTTCAAGTACTTTTAAGAAAATTTCAGCTTGTTGCATGTCCAGTCTGGCAAATGCAAAGTTCATGTATTTGGAATTCATTGTAGATGTAAATTTAATATGATACACAATTCGTATACATAACTGTAATGCATTTTTTGATGGGATTTTAAACATTTCATTTGTCATGTTTGGAGTAAGAAGACTTTAATATAAATTATATCATCAAGTTACATCGTTTAATCAACTCAATAGAGACGCTGGGCCGCTTGTTGTCTTGAATGAATGAATAAATTTGTTCATATAATTATGCATTTTCAAAAATCAATTGCATGGTCTGGTCAGTGTAATGAAAAAGCAGTAGCACATAATATGCATTTAAAACAACGTGTGCATTCGACTTTCTTGAGTATATAAGTTATTGACAGTTTCTCCCATATGTCAAGCAACGGCTTTCATAGTAATTTCGGAATCACAAAGTTAAATCATGCTTGATTTTCAAAGCTACGATTTACGATGGGCTTCGTTTGATATTCATTTATCTATATGTATTATATACGTACACAATGTACTAAAAATATTACATTTTCAATTTTTGTAAACATATTTGTGATTTACGCAAAATTTATAATACTAGTATCGTATACATGTACAAGGTTATTTTTGCGCAATGTGTAATTTTCGCTCCTCTTTCCTTGTAAACAGTTTCGCCCCCATCTCCCAGACACAGTTGTGGTTAAAGGGAGATAATTTGAGACATCTGTAATCGTCTAGTCTCATATCTGATCACAGACGAAGGCGAAATGGGTCGAGAAAACGTAGGTGAATGTTTCCTTGTACACAGTAATTACCGGTATATACTTTTTGGATCACCTTATGTCTTGCTTGTCTCCATCCGTGTTTAGGCCTATTTGTTACCATTCCACATTTTGCTTTAATTTACATCAAATTAGTGATTGGTCAATGCTTATCATCTTTGCCTTCATTGCATGATCAATGTCAGCTTTGAGAGCCATGGGTGCAGATGGATATTAAAGGGACCTAAACATGATTTTGGCGTAACAGTTTTAGATTTTATTTTTCTATTTCAATATCTAGAACATTTCCATTTGGATAAAAACAAATCATACACTATCACGAATCATGAGAGACCTTATATAAAAATTATTTGTGAACAATAATGAGCCATTGTAGCAATGATATTTTACCTCTGTTCCTTGATTGTAACTTCACCTTTAACTTTTAATTAAGTAACCATTTTCCGCATTAAAAATAAAAAAATAAAATCTTTTTATTAAGTAACCATTTTCCACATTGAAAATAGAAAATAAAATATTGATCTTAAATCGTATCTATGTCCCTTTAATAATAATTTTGATGCTGACCATAGGAGATAATTTAAACGCTAAAAATATAGTTTATTATATCCTGAGTACAATGTATTCCGTGAATTTAACCTATGTGAGGTAGTTTTGTAACTATTTTGGGTCATCATTTCCAGTATTCAAAATAATTAGCTCCAAATTTATTTACATTTATCTAAATAAGCACGTACACCAACAGAAAAGCTTAATAATTATTGTTGTTTTCAATGTTTATAGAGTGCATCATGAAACAAAAGTGTCTTTTTAGTGACAAAAACAGATCATGGGCATTTTTGTTATTTTTTTCAATATGTGCAACCAGTAACCTTGCTTCCAGCTAGAAAATATATTATAAATAGTAAAAAGACTGATGAGCAATTACAGCTCCTCTATTATATGGCCAAAGTGTCTGACTTTAATTCACGTTTTCAATTTGGGATTGTCCTTCAATGTATTCCGTGAATTTAACCTATGTGAGGTAGTTTTGTAACTATTTTGGGTCATCATTTCCAGAATTCAAAATAATTAGCTCCAAATTTATTTACATTTATCTAAATAAGCACGTACACCAACAGAAAAGCTTAATAATTATTGTTGTTTTCAATGTTTATAGAGTGCATCATGAAACAAAAGTGTCTTTTTAGTGGCAAAAACAGATCATGGGCATTTTTGTTATTTTTTCAATATGTGCAACCAGTAACCTTGCTTCCAGCCAGAAAATATATTATAAATAGTAAAATGACTGATGAGCAATTACAGCTCCTCTATTATATGGCCATAGTGTCTGACTTTAATTCACGTTTTCAATTTGAGATTGTCCTTCAAATTGCTATATAAACCGATGTGGCATAAGCGTTTGTCCATCCGAATAACAGCCTTTGTATGTACAAGGTAAGTCAACTTTTTAATAATTCAATGCATGATTTTTTTTTAGGTTTGAAAAATTACGAATAGTATCACTGTATACAGGGTTATTTTCGCTCCGTGTTATTTTCGCCATTCAACGTTTGCAAATGGCTTCGCTCAGTCTTGAAATTTCTCAGAAAAAGTTGTGTTGGAGAAAATAAAATTTGAGACATTGGAATTCGCCAAGTCTTAAATTAGCCACAGACAATGAGGGCTAAAGGGGCGAAAATTAAACAAATTAACTTTCTTAAATCATTCTTCAACTTTCTAATCAGACTTTCTTATTCGTCTAAATTTTACATTAGAATTTCAAAAAATTTCTTTACAAATTGTAATTTTCAAGTTTTTCGTTATTGCAGTGTGATATTAAAGCTCTAATTATTCACTCATTTTTTGAAGATCAAAGATGACTGGTCTGAACGTTATACTTGGATTCGTTACTTTCATTTTGATTGGTAAGTATGAAAAAATAAGAATGGAAAATATGCATTAAATTATATAACGTTATATTAAGTAATGTTCACTCAATGTAATAAGCAAGATACTGAAATGATACTACTCGTCTTAAATTTTAAATATATAAAACTACAAAGTGTACGAGGAACCCCAATATTCCTATATTTGTTCATTACTTTTACGGGATTTTTTGTCTTAAAAAAAGTAAATTTTGAAAAGTTACGATTAGTAATACTGTACTCGTGGCTATTTTCGCCCCGTGTTATTTTCGCCCTTCAATGTTTGCAAATCGATTCGTCCCGTCTTAAATATGCCCAGATGCAGTTGTGTGAGAGGAGATAAAATTTAAGACATTCAATTGACCCGGTCTTAAATTCGCCCACTGACGGAGGGGAGGAGGGGGGGCGAAATGGGCAAAAATCAAAAATTAAACTGGTGGATATTTCCCAGGATACAGTAAAATGTTTCACATTGGTCCCTTTTTTAAAAAAAAAATTTTGACTCACTGTTTGACAGTAACTTTTTCTGGAAAAACTATTATTTCAACCTTTATTAACAAAGTTTAGCTTGCCTTTTTTAATTTAAAAAATTATTTCAAAATGAATAATAGTATGATCGTGATGTAATTCTGAAATGATGTGATGTTGAAGGAGAGACGGTTTTGTGAAATCTGAAATTCAAATATTTTGTGTGCACTACTAGAATGAACATTTAATTTATGAATAATTCTTTTAATGATAAACAATATGAATACCCATATACGATTTATAAATCCTACAATTTCAAAGTGTACATTTTGATGTTATTGTTAGATCATAGATTTCATATGCATTCATACATACGGAGGAGGTGAGGTTATCATATTTTTTAAATATAGAAACATAACCGAAGAAGCCAGTTGGCTCCTCAAATCTTTGCTGCCCCCCCCCCCCCCAATATTTCTTTTTTGAAAATCGATGCCAAATTAGGTATCTTGTTCCATACCCCTGTTTATTATTTAATTAAAATAATTGTGATTGTACGTTTAACAGACACGGCTAGCGCCAAGAGTAAGTACCGCATCGTGGATTACAGCCCCAGGGTCAGTTCCTGGGAGCAAGCACGAGCACAATGCCGCCGACTAGGAATGGACCTTGTCAAAATTGAGAATTTCCGAGAGGACAGGGCTCTTAAAAGTCTCCTTGCCACAGAATGCAGTAAGTATGATAGAATTTATCACAGGCATCTGAAGAATGGGTATTGCAACAACCCGCCCCATCCCAAAAAATCTTTGTTAGAGAAGTTTTTGGGAAAAGTATATAAATGCATATTCCAATTTCAATTAATTTGTGTGAGAGGGTTTGAATTAAAAATACCCAATCTGCTATAAAATTTATAAATTATTGATTTGTGTTCTAAAACTTATTTACAATTAAATATCCAACTGTGTGAATAAGAGTCATAAATGAACTATAACTGATTTTAACTACTTTGACAAATAGAGATTGTGTTTGTCAAGAACGCTTTTTTACGATGTCGATCCGTAAATATTATCTTACGTTAATCTTAAGCCATGCTCATTTATCTCCGCAAATGATAATGTTAATAAATATTGTAAAAAAAAATAAATGAATAATTTCGTATGACAAAATACCGATTTCTTTATGCCTAAATAATGTTTTCAATGCGATATTAGGTGTGTTTTAGCGTATTAGTTGGTTGATTTGAGGATTGCGCAAACCCTGTTAAGGTATATAACGGAAAACATTTACAAGTGTAAATATAATTTAATTATCTAAATGATTGTGAGTGCAAAACAATCATAATTTATAACATTCCCAATTTTAAAAAAAGAGATAATCATAGTTTCACCGTCTAAAAATTAGATTTAACGACTGAAAACTATAGTTAGAGACGATAATCTATATTTTACATCTAAAAAACAAAGTTTCGTTATATATGTAAATATATATATATATATATATATATATATATATATATATATATATATATATATATATCAGAATCAGACTTGGGGCGAATTACATTGTAAAGTAATGCATTACATTACCATTACTTCATGAATTTGGGCATTAAATTACCATTACCATTACTTATTTTCTTGAAGTAATGCATTACATTACCATTACATGAGTAAAGTAATGCATTACCATTACCATTACTTTGTGAAAAATCAATAAGTTTTTAAAAAGTGATTAAGAAGCTGAATTTTTTTTTTTCGAAAACGTTTCATATTTAAAACATGATTAAACATATTTATAGGTGCATGTTCTGTTCACTATCACGTTCAAATTTAATGACTTAATATACAAGTTTGCTGTTGCGCTTTATGATCATCAAAGTTTCAAGGGTTCATCTTTTAACTGCATTATGTCGGGTTTGAAAATCTAAGATATAAGTGTTCAGGCAATAATAGAAAAAATACATGAATCTTTTATTTTTTATTAGTCCAAACTATTGTACTTATATAAAACACAGATATTAGAGAGAGAGAGAGAGAGAGAGAGAGAGAGAGAGAGAAATTATTTTCAAATGGGTTATAATACTAGAAGTTAGTTTTAAGCTTACAGAGATCTTGGTTGGACACTGCATTCTCTTAAGTGTAATTTTTTTTGCTTTCAATGGTGTATGCTACTGTCTGTTCTCTATTCTAATGGAACACATCCCTGAGAAGGGTGGGGGATTGGGGTGTTTAGCACCTCTTAAAATAATAGATTGTTTTGATACTTAGATTATCCTTGGGGCATTGTGTGTTGTTGGGGCATTGTGTGTTGTTGACACATTCTTCAAAGTAAAGAATTTATTAAATGCACAACTAATTGGATTAAATGTTTCAAATGATATGAAATGCTTAATAACAACTCTCTTCAAATGTTATGAAATTTTGTTGTTATATGCAGTTACATTGACAATTTAAGAATGGATTTTTAATTTTAATTTTAAAAACTATTGAGTTGTGTGATTAAAAAAATCATACAACTTAATATTTTTATCTCAAGAATTATTTTTCTTCTTAAAAACAATTTTTAATCAAATACAATTTAAGTTATCCAATTAATCACAATTTTATGAACATGAGCATGCATAAAAAAGCATAGTAATGCAAAGTAATGCCATGTAATGCCAGCATTACACTAGATTTTGGAAAGTAATGCATTACATTACCATTACTTGTAATGCTAAATTTGTGGCATTACACATTACTTTGAAAACATGTAATGCATTGCAATGCATTGTACCATTACATTTAGCATTACCCCAAGCCTGATATATATATATATATATATATATATATATATATATATATATATATATATATATATATATATATAGATATATATATATAGATATATATATATATCTATATATATATATATATATATATATATATGAAATTTAATTCAGTTAAACGTGTCTTGTTATATTACAGTATATAACATTCTGAAACTAGAGAGATTTTAGATGTGTGAATCAAATAGAGTTAATGAATTTACTATTTATCTTTTTAGGCAGTACAGGTGATGGTTGGTTCATTGGAGGGCGATCCGAAAATGGCGTCTGGAAATGGGCAGACAACTCACGTATGATATTCCAGAACTTTCCACCTGTGTTGCGCTCTTATAGACCGGGTGTACCGTCCTCGGTGGTGGTCAACTACGCCGTCATATTCAAGGAAGATAACCAGTGGGGATACATTGCACCGCGCCCACCTCCACGAATGGGGTACATCTGTGAAGATAAAATAGCATGTTAAAACATGAATTTGCATACAAAATAAATAAATTAAATATAACTGCTTGCATATCATTTAAGTGTCACTGTAACCAGTATCTCAGGGGTGAAATTTAATAACGTAAAACATGTACGCTCAAGCATCGCAGTGGTGAGATTCAATAACGTTATACATGTACGCTCGAGCATCGCAGTGGTGAGATTTAATAACGTTATACATGTACTTGCAGGTTGAAAGTCTCCGTGATATAGACAGTTGATCCTGACCTTGATAGTGTCAAAGCTTATATTTAATGTACACTACCTTTAATCATGTTAAGATGTGTAAAACTGAATGTTAAAGCTAAATATTAACAATTAAGTTTATATTATAGAAAAATAATAGATTATAACAATACACAAAGTTGGTTACCAGGCATGGGTAATCGTCATCGAGTAATCTTAATCGATCGTTATGATTACTCTTTTTCAAGTAATTCACAGTAATATGTAATCGAAGAGATTTTCGATTCCTGTAATCGTAATTTAGTCGATTACAGCTTAAAATTTTCAGTGTAATTATAATTACTTTTTCGATTACTTTCGATTTATCTTCAAATAAATATTTTGAGATACACATATCAATAGAAAAGATACAAGAATTCTTATTATGATATTATAATTAGAATAAAATTGATTACATTCATGTAGTTAGTTTGATTTTCCACTTTTTACATAAACCAAATATATGTTGGTTAACTTGAGTATACAATCAGATAATCAGTTGTTCGGTATGCGTTCAGTCCGCCTTGCAAATTATTTTTCATCATTAAACTAATGTGTCTAGAAAAATCACTAAAGCTGCCTATTGATTGAGCATTATTGAGAGAGAGAGAGGAGAGAGAGAGAGAGAGAGAGAGAGAGAGAGAGAGAGAGAAATTACTCAGTAGAACTGCCTAATGATTGACAATTATTGAGAGAAAAACAGAGAGGGGACGGGTATACATTTATTTTGTGTCTATTTTGCAAGAGAACGAGACAAAGGAATTTATAAGTGTCACTTAGGGTGTTTGTCCTGGGCAGTTTAAGAATCCATTGTACGGATAAAGAGGTGTGACCACCCTGTATTCTGTTGCTTATATAACTCCCAAACCAATCCAGCATGTTTCCACTAATTCCATACATATTTAATTTGTGAATTAGACCTTTTTGCCATACTCGATCAAACGCTTTTGAAAGATCACAAAACACCATACAACAAAATTTGCCTTCATCAATACTTTTAACAATCGAGTGTTATATTTCTATTAGTTGATACATTGTAGAATGACCTGGTAAAAAACCTGCTTGATATTTGTAAAAGAGATTCTGCGAATGTAAATGATTGTATACATGTTTGAAAATAATTCATTCAAAAATTGTGCTTATACAAGACAAAAGAGAAACTGGCCTATACAAGACAAAAGAGAAACTGGCCTATAGTTTGGAGTGATAGAAGGGTCATCCTTCTTAAATAATGGAAGAACATGTGCTAATTTCCAACATTCTGGAAAAAATTTGACTGATAATGATTTGTTAAATAATATGCATAGTGGTTTTGAGATGGTATCTTGACATGATTTTAACATTTTGTGACTGATGCAATCAGGACCAACTGCCTTATTAACTGGAATGATAAATATGATATCTGTAATCTCTTGCTCTTGTATTTTGATTTCTGAAAAAGAGTAATTGAATCTACACCCCCTATAGTTGGAAGGTCATGGTTGCTGTCATCTAAGAAAGTAATAGATGTAAAGTAATTGTTAAGTAATTCAATCTTATCAATGTCTGAAAATGCATAACTCTCCTTATCATTGTCCATGGTATACCTTATAGGTGGGATGTCGTGTGTTACTTAAGTGTGGAAACAATCTTTCAATAATTTCCAGTATAATTTTTTTAATGTTTAAGCTAGCATTCTTAAGATGAGAGTATATATTGTCATAGTAGTTTGCAATTGCATGTTTTTTCATGTTATTAACCTTATCCTTATTCTCCGAAAAATAACCCAATCAGATTCTCTTCTTGTTTTTTGTGCCTTTTTAATATAATAGAAGTAATCGATTATTAATCGATTACGTGTTTTAAAGTAATCAATTACAATCGATTACAGGACAAAAATGAGTATAATCAATTATAAATCGATTACATTTTCAAGTACTGCAATCGTGCCCATGCCTGATGGTTACTCACCTTGACCAATTGGACTGGGCCACAGTACCAATCGTCGTAGACGTAAATGCTTGGTGACGGGGGATAATTGTTGAGAAACGTTCTCCTGCTCATACATATTTATGCAGCTTTTATTATCCCCTTCTACAGGCCTTGTGGCTGCTGTAAGTGCCTTCTAGTTCAGCCTGGTGCCATTTTAGACTACGTGTATATTGATCTCGTTCAGAGGAAGAGATTTGTATTGAGATATGGGAAAATATCTTAATCAAAGGCTAATATATATTGATTTTTCTAAAGATTAAAGTTATCAGTTTATAACTAAACAAATCATATTGTTGATTTGACGGTTATTTTGTTGACCATCCAGTTAAAACTATAGTATGTTCATTACATTCTAAGTACTCGGATTCTGTTTAAAATAACCGATTCGAGATATTAAAAAAGTTAACGGTTTGTAATTATTTGGGTCATCATTCACAATTATAACTTTTTCACATATAAATGTAATATTTTGCTGTGTGTTATTTTCCATTGAATTATCATTCTATATCATATACCTAGTAGTGTATCAGCCCTGATACACGTGTTTAGGACTAGGTGAGACAGCAACCGGAAGCTAGGGCTGTATCGCCCTCGGGTCAGATATTTCTCTGTCTATGCCCGTCGTCAATGGGGTGTATTGCCCTCAAATTTAAAATCGCTTATTCCCAAATATCTTTGCTTTAAATTAAGACTAGTTTGTAAATTAACGATAGAATAACAAATAAAGAATAAAAAGCATCGTCCTACAAGTCTGATCATTTCTATTTATTGCTGAAAATTGAAAAATAATACATCAAAAATAGCGCCAAAGAGTGATATGTATCGAAGCAAGGGGAGGTAACCTACACAACGGATGTGTATTCAGAACAATAGCACGCTTTATTTAATATCAATCAACATCTAAATTATGGAGGATATAGAGAAGGATGGAACGAGACCTATCTTAGAAAACTAGAGATTTGATTGTGAAAATTAAGTGATTAAAATTATCGACGTGCTTATGAACGTTCTTAAACAACTTGCCATAACAATATGGATTTTTATGAATGGAACCTGACAGGAAAATTACGAAATCCAAGTGAAGGAATTTTACTTATTACGACGTTGCGATAATCTTGAATTGTATAAGATAGACTCTCTTCTATTGTATTTCAAACGACAATGGTTTGTCAACAAAGTCCGACAACTCTTATAGTTCTTAACACAAATAGAAAAAAGAATAAAGACGAACGAGTTATGTAAATCCGTAAAACAAATCGATAGTTTCTTCATGATAAATTATATTTCTTTTTTGGAACTTGAATAAAAGTCTTAGATTTTAGATAAATGATACAAACAACATTACACTGTTGTTTTGATCTCGTTCCTGGTATCAGCCCTTCGGGTTTGAGCCGATACCAACCGCTCGGCCGAGATCAGAACAACAGTGTGATATTCTATATATCCACTCAATAGACACCCTGAGCCGCTTGTTGTGTTGAAAGAATGAATTGCGTCTTGAGATAGGCAGACAACTAAGAAACGGTGTTCCAAAACTTCCCTACCGTGTTTTGCTCCTTTAGACCTTGGGGACGGCGGACCCCAGTGGTGGTCAACTACGCCGCCATAGTCAAGGGAGACTACCAGTGGGGAGGCAGACATTAGGCAAAAGTAATACAGAGCATGTTTAGAGTCAGTTGATTTTTGTGCTTAGGGAGAGGTTTAAAAGCAAAAATAGAAATGCATAGTGAATTTGCATCCAGGGCACATGTTTAATAAAACTATTATTATTTCCATACATTTTCTAAAATAGAACATGAATGCCATCGTGAGCGATGTGCAGGGTTGATCAACGAAGTACAGCAACACGTAGGCTGGCTATTTTTGGTTTTCGATAATCATATTGCACCGCCTGATGTACATGTAATTCATTTTGTTTCTCAAATAATATTTTGAGCACGCATATGTGAATGTTAGATTACGGTAAATTATTAAAATACAGTTAGCTGAAGAAATTACAAGAAATAGAATTTAAGTATTGCTCTAAGTGTACGCAAATTTAGGAAAACCCTCGTACATCATGACTGGAATAATCGGTAGAGTGATTAAACTCATAATTTAAAGTTTCTAAAAATAGCCCCCTCCAAATTTTCCCAATATAAACATACAAGAACATTTTCTTTGTTTTTTTTCAATAATTTCTGTAAAAAAATCTTCATTGCACTTACATCTACGCAGACAAATTGCAAAATGAGTAAAGGAGTCACATCGATGAAAAAAAAAATTGTGTTACCATTATTAATCATAAAAGTACAATTCGTCACAATAATCGTGTGTACATCCGAACTGCACGAGACAACAGGTGTCATCATTTGTAAAATCGTAAAGAAACCCTCTCCTCATATATTTACCTGTTAAATGGTTATCGTTTGATACGTCTGCAGTTTATGTCGCATAAAATAACGATTTCCTATTTACATTCGGTGCCTGGCTTTATCAAAATCTTAATGCAGAAAATGAATAAGTTAAAATATGATATTCAAAGATGTCAAATTTATATCCGTCATGAATGATTTATGTTTAATTTTCATATCATTTTTTACCTAAACTTAACACTTTACCGAAGGCTCAAGTGAGCTTTTCTGATTAAAACCTGTCCGTTTTCTGGTGTCGTTATCCTCGTTATCAAACTTTTCACGTTTCGTCTTCTCAAGATCGTGCACTGGTCCAATTTCAACCAAACTTAACAGAAATCATCTTTGCGGAAAGGGCTTTCATGTTTGTTTGTTTTTTTAAAGTGTCATGTCCTCTTTAAATAATTAAGGTAGTATATTTCAGAATTATTGAAAATTTGTTGGTATTTTTCAAAATCTCCTTCTCAAAAACCAAATGGCCAGAAAAACTTTAGCTTGTATGGAAACATTCTTTGGTAGTGTAGATTCAAGTTTATTCAAATAATGATCCCGGGGGTTAGGATGGGGCTACTATCGAGGTCGATCTTTTTTTACATAAGCATATATCATAGAGAAAAATCTTTCAAAATCTTCTCAAAAACCAAAAAGGCCAGAAAAGCTGAAACTTCTGTGGAAATATCTTCAGGTAGGTAAGATTTAAAATTGTTCAAATCATGATCCCAGGGGTTAGGTAGAGGAAATATTGGGGTTGAATTTTCACATAAATATAATTACAGAGAAAAATCTTTTAAAATTGTCTTCTCCAAAATCAACTGGCCAGACAAGATGTAGCTTGCGTGGAAGCACCTCAGGTAGCTTAAATTCACGTTCGTCAAATAAATGAACCTTTTGGGTAAGGTGGGGCCACCATTGGGGGGGGGGGTCACATTTTTACATTTGAATACATAGGGAAAAAATCTTTTAATATTATCTTTTAGAACACCAATTGGCCGGACAAACTGTAACTGGTGTGGAAGCATACCTAGGTATTGTAGTGCAATTTTGTTCAAACCATGATCGGGGGGGGGGGGGGGGGGGGGGGTGTAGAATGAGGCAACGATTGACGGTAGGTGGTTAAATTGTTACATAGGAAATAAATTTGATTAATCTCAAACACTCAAATATTATAGTATATGGCATTAACTACATGCAAACATCTTGATATTTGTTGATTCTTAATTGTTAATATTTTTATGAAGAGGTGATCTTCTTGAGAACTGCAACGTCAGAATGCAATTTGTATGCATTATGCAGTTTTGCAATTATTAAAATATTTTTTTCACCGCAATTTAACGCCAAGTTTTAGAAAGGGATTTATCGTTGATTTTTAACAATCCTCTCTAATATTTATATTTATATCTACAAAATGAATTTATGAACGTGTTGATTATGACATGTATAAATACTTAAATGTGAAATGTATTTGTAGCATGATCTGTGTCTATATAATTTATTGACACTCCCGGGGAATCGAAAAAAATTGAGTGAACAATGTCAGTCTTGAAAAACATGAAAGATCTTATTTCACAGTACATATATAATATAAAATGATAATAATTCAATTAAAATACCACTACAACCAATTACACAAACAATTTCTTACACTGAATTATTTAAAATAATACATACAACAATCGTAAATTATTCATTTTCTTTATAATTGTTATTGAATGCCAATTAAGTTAGATGATATTTTTGCATAATCATCCTGAGAGTTATTTTCTTCATTATTTTTTCATTTATAAACAATTTTTATCAAACACAGTATAGATCTTTATTTTGAAATGTTATACCGTAATGTTTTTTTAAGTTGAAATGAATAAGAAGCCCGTCAAGTTTGGTGTATGTGGTTTTATAAAATCAGGTCAAAGAGTTGTACAGTAATTTAAACAACTGTTTAGTTACATTTCCTAGAAACGTGTAGGTTTTACCCGAACTAAAAACCCGTTCATACGTTTCTCATTTTTTTAACGGTGTGATACGTGGTGTCTCTCATCCGACAAACATATGTGATAAATAATTTTTTATCATTCGTATTTTTTTAATTATAAATAACCATAACAGTTCGAGCTGAGAAGTAAGTCATTCTGTTTAAATGATTAAGAATATTCATTTAAAACCTTTACAAATCTATATTTGTAATGTTAATACTAGTGCTTAAACGGTCGGTATTCGTAATTTTAATTATGTATATTAGTATCATAAGTTAGTGTATTATCAAGTACCTTCTTAATTGTAAGTATCTAATATAGTAGCATGTATAGAGAACAGAAAGAAATACTGTAGATATGATGATACTTATAAAATAACTAACAATTATATTGATGAGATGTGTTACACTTGTAACAATAAGTACCTGTTCACTGGTACAGTAATTTTTTTAATTTTGTTTTCTATAGAATTTAAGCACATACTTGATTAATGAAAGCCATATTTACTTTCTGTGCAAAAATTACATCTTAAAAAATTTAAGAAAGGACATAATGATAAGATTTTACTTTTGTTTATACTTTATTATCATTTCATTGTGATATTTTCATGATTTGAATTATTGTAATTTATTTGAATTTCCATACTGCTATGTTTACTCCGTTTAAGGTGCGCAATTAAACAAAAGTGTGTTAGTTGGGAAAACAGGAATGGAAATTTTGATGTTTTGTTTTCAAAAAATTAAACATTTTATTTTGCTTCCAGGTAAAAAATAATAAATTATTATATGACAGGTGAGCAAGCACCGCTGCGCATTTTGTTGACAATATATTACTGAATTTTGGTCACGTTCTATACGAAATTGTTATTGCAAATACTATATAAATTGAACGGACAAGCAAGTTTGTTTATCTCTATCAAGGGCATTCAACAAGGTAAGTTAGCTCTTCATGAGATGTTTTTGATAATCATAATGGCCATTGCTAATCAGGAACACGAATCCAAGTTAAGTCAACGTTATGATTCAAACATGTTTCTATCAAGAATCTGAATAAATTGAAGAATTCGGGAATTCAAGAATTAAATAAATTTCAATATTTGACTTGTAAAACCTTTAAGACATTTAATCAAGAAGTAAAAGGTTTTATCAAAATTAGCTGTTTGTATTGGAAATATCATTTTTCTGTAAAAACATGCTTTTTGAAAAATTTAAATGTACATTAGACCCTTAATGTATGCAAAAACATACTGCAAAATTCTTTATTTTCCTTAAGTTCTGAATTTTGCAATTCAAACATTTTGCATCAAATCACGAGAATAGTAAATCGCAAACGTCGAATTTTTTTTTTTCATGATACAGCTGTCTGTAATATAAAAGGTAAATTTTCAAATTCGCGAGATGAGCTTCTCGCACTTTTAGGCAGATATAAATTACTTGCATGTAATTAGGAATCAACAACTTGATTTAACTATATTAAAGGAAAAGTCCTGTACTTTACGTATATATTGCAATTCAGTTTTTTTTTTGTTTTGTTTTTTTTTTTTTTTGGTTCAGAACGACAATTGTGCAGTTTTGCCAAGACTGAACCTTTAAATGGATTTTCTAACAGTTTAGAATAAAGAACATTAATAGTATTCAACGTTATATATTTTGTAATAGTTTTGGAGAAATATATTCTTACGATAAAAATTTTATTTTGCTTCAAGCCGGCTGAATGTTCAGCAAACTTCTACATTAAATCTGATTTGCCTCAAAATTTCAGACATGATATTATTTGCCATACACAATTAGTAGTAAAGAAATCATCTAAAAAGATTTGGTTTTAAAATGTGAATATTAGTTTTAAAAATGGACTATATACCAAGCTTTTATATTAAGAAAATGGATGTAGCCACTACCGTATATAAATCAACAATGGGTTACATAGAAGGAAAATTGTATACTGTGGTTTCATCAATATTCGCTGAATACCAATTTTCATGGATTTCGTTGTTAAGTTTATCCATGAAATTAAATGTTCATTGAAGTGCAATTTCTACTATCAATTTGTATTGATGGGGTCATTGGCCACGAATTTATGTATCCTGGAAACTGTGATTTTCACTTTATCCACGAAAATTGATACCCTTGAATATTAATGAAACCACAGTAATATGTTTTAGAACATCCATTGTAAAAATAAAACTAATCATTTCTAATTGAAAGTAATCATTATATCAACGAATATTTAACAAATATACATGTACTAAAGGGACTTGGACACGATTTGAGATAAAAATAAAAATATTACAAAATGGTTAACTGGTGCATTTTAAATGATTGACCAAAATATTGAATGTTAAAGTCAAATTACAAGGAAGATACAGCTGTAAGAATTGGTTGTAAACAAAGCTCAAGCCTTATAGTTTATTATAAAATATGTAATGTAGAGATTTACCATTTCTTAGACAAAATGACATGTAAAAAAAATTTAAACTAACTCAATATCTTCATAAATACTAGTATCAACAAAAGAGAGATACATTTGATTGAAACTTACACCAATATAACAAAAATGTAAAAAAAAAATGACAATACTTGAGCTTTGTTTACAAAACAAAGAAAAATGTACTCTGTATTTTGCTTATAACTTCATATTTGAATTTCAAATGTTGACATAGCATTAAAAACTTCTATATTTATCAGTATAAACATTGAAAATGGAAAAAATAAAATTTAAAAATTTTAAGTCAAATCATGTCCAAGTCCAAGGTTTTGATCGAAATTGCTAAAAATTTTAAGTTTGTGTAATAACATTTTTTTCGACGAAAATATATCATACTGTGTTCTTGAGGGATTTTGTATAATTATTATCTTTATAATATTGAAATAAAGATATTTACAATGTTTTAATATGATCATTATGATTTTAGATTCAATATGACTGGACTATATGCTGTTCTTGGGCTTGTTGCTTTCATTATGATTGGTAAGCATGAAACCAAACTGGAAATGTATATATGGAAACATACCAATCACAGCAAAATACGTATTTTTATTTGAAAAAAAGAATGAAACAAATGCAAAAGCATTTTTCCCTCTAATATTTATATTTTTTTTCATCGATGTCGATGGCCGGGGGATCAAAAAGTTACGTTTAAAATATTCAAGAACAATCGTTTTTGCCAAATTCAAGTACAGTGTAAATGGAAAATAATTTGCCGTGAAATCGAATTTCATTTAAACATATTTTTTCTATAAAGCTTTGCTTTTTCTTTACATTTTTGAGGGGCATGGTCACGATTTTCGTCAAATTTTATTTTTCTGTTTTTATTATTTACAATGCTTTAGAAATGCAATTGTAATGATCAAATGAAATTTGAGAGTCATTCGTAGAGTTATAAGCAAGATACAGGGCTCAAACTTCTCATTAGAGGTCTAAAACTGGAATTTTGACTTCAACATTCAAAATGTAAACAAACGCTTTGTTTACATAGCAAAGAATTTCAAGCTCTGTAACTTGCTTATAACTCAACGAATGACTCTCAAATTTCTTTCGCCTATTAAAAATGCCTTTCTGTAGCATTTTAAAAATTAAAATCGGAAGAAAAAAATTTCGATCAAAATCGTGACCATGCCCCTTTAAACCCCAAAAAAGCTTTGAGTCTGAATATATATCTTTGTACCACAATAATCTTGTTATGGAATATTAAAATAGTGTGAGTAGGGAACAAAAGACAGATTTTAGAACATTTAAAATTCAAGTGGTTTTCTGCATGTATACAACATTTGCACACGTTTTCATAATGGTTAACGATATTCGGGATTAATTCGATCTTGGGGACACTGTCAATAAGAAAAAATATTGTAATGTAATGATTGATTTGGAGCTCTATGTTTCTCATACTCTCTTTCTCTTTCTCTCTCAATGAAGAATGAATGGTTTTAATTTGTTTTACAGTATAATAGATGAACATATATACCCAGTAGTCTGTCTGTCTGTCTGTCTGTCTCTCTGTCTCTCTCTCTCTCTCTCTCTCTCTGATTTAACCTTCGATGTTTTACAGATACGTCCAGTGCCAGGAGTAAGTACCGTATCGTGGAGTACAACTCAAAGGTCACTTCCTGGGAGGAGGCACGTGACGCGTGCCGCCGGTCAGAAGGCTGGGACCTGGCTAAAATTGAAAACAGGCAGGAGAACGAGGCCTTGAAATATCTCCTTGCCACGGAATGCAGTAAGTAAAGAGCACGAGGTGCATTAATTATGCAGCATTAGATCGACTTATGTTGATTCAAGTTAAATACTGTACTCTGTCTCGATGCCTTATTATTGAAAATATTGAAATTTGAAATTTCGAATATGATTATTTATACTGATGTCAAACCTGTTGAATTTAAGGTTTCATCTCTCTATTTTTATTTCCAAAGATGAGAAAGTTGAAATACGGCGGAAAGTTGAAATACGGCGGGATTTATTTTAAATATTGAGCCTAAAATTGATACAACTAGTTACATTATTATATAATAGGACAATTTCGATATCGATTATACGTTTCGAACATTCTGTAAGTTCAACTCTGGTGCAAGTACATGTAACTGATATTTTTATATTAAGGTATCATTTTTTTCCTTTGATTTAGACAATGGAGGTGATGGTTGGTTCATTGGGGGAAAATCCGAAAATGGCGTCTGGAAATGGGCAGACAACTCAGATATGCTGTTCAATAACTTCCCTCCCGTGCGCACTTCTATTAATGAAGCCCGACCAACGTCCACGGTGATCAATTACGCCGTCATATTCAAGGGAGATTATCAGTGGGGATATGTGGCCCCTCGACCTACTCCAAGAATGGGCTACGTCTGTGAAAACATGACCTGTTAAGATTGAAATTGATGCATAATAAAATTCATTTATCCATGTTAATTGTTTGTTATATTTTTCATGTTGCGACAGCGAAGCCAGCCAAATTTTGTAGAAGAAATATTATGATACGGTCTTTAGCTAGTCTTAAACGTCGAGTACATTTAAGACATTTCTAGTGTGTTGTTCGTCCAGTTTGGAATGCAAAACTGGAATTCACTGTAGATATAAATTTAATACACACATTTTATATACTTTGCTG
The DNA here is from genome assembly GCF_902806645.1 of Magallana gigas. Taxonomy (NCBI): domain Eukaryota; kingdom Metazoa; phylum Mollusca; class Bivalvia; order Ostreida; family Ostreidae; genus Magallana; species Magallana gigas. Next base: position 27,765,734 of record NC_047567.1, on the reverse strand, counting down.
TAATATTTTTATTAGATGGGATTTGAAACATTACATTCGCCAAGTTTGGAGTTAGAAGCTGGACTTTGATATAAATTGTTCACAGCTAGGTTCAAGAATTGCTAGTAACTGTGCTTTTAAAATAAGCATGGCCATGATTTGAGCTGAAGTTTCAAATTTAATTTTATTTCCCCTTCAATTGTTCAAAATGATTCCGAAAGTGTTTTTTTTCTGTAGGACATCAACAATGTAATTGATAAATGTAGAGTACCAAGAGCTCACATTTCTAAACAAGGGAACAAGAATTTATTTTTCTTGATATTATACATTCAAATTTTAGAAGACCATTTGAAATGAAAATTTTAAGAAAATATCGAAGAATAATTTTTTTTCACCTCTAAATGTGACAATGTCACGGTAAGTGTTTTCCCCCATTGTAAGATCATTCTATCCAATCAGTAGACACACTGAGTCGCTTTTTGTGTTGGAAGAATGAATGAATCTGTTCATCTATGCATTTTGGAAACAATGTAAGGTCTGCTCAATAATATACTGTAATACAGAAGCAGTGACTGTAGATCCAGAATATGCATTTAAATAACAATATTTACATTTTCTACTATCTTTGTCTGTGATAATACTACGAATCAATGTTGAGGCCTAAAACCCAATTATTTCATAAAAAATGAGCTACATAAAATGGGCAAGTCTGATAGCATAACCGAAAAACTGTTATTATGGCTGCGCCGCCGCGTAGTCATACAAAGCATATGCTACATGAAAAAATAGTGTTAACTGTTGTTTTAAAGTGTAGAAGTTGGAAATAATACAAATTTAAGTAATAAGGAATCATTATTTGAATATTATGAGGTGATAATTTCGGTCGGAGCATGGTCAAATCTATCATAAAGCCCTTCGGGCTTTATTGGTTTTGACCACGCCCCAACAAAAATGATCTCATAAAACTCATATATGATGCATACATATGTATACATATCAAATTTAGCACAGGTATTTTATGCTCTGTCTGAGATTATTTGTGATATATACACAAATTAATACTAGTAATACTGTATACTGTGTTATTTTCCCGCAACGTATTATCGCCCTTCTACAATTTGCAAACAGTTTCGCCCCGTCTTAAATTCTCCCAGAAACAGTTATTTTCAAAGGGAGATAATTTGAGACATCGGAATTGCCAAGTGTTATATTCGCCAACTGACAACGAGGGCAAAACGGGTGAAATAAAATATACGCGAATATTTCCATGTGTACAATGTATAGTAATCATTTTTGGATCACCTTGTGACTTTCTCGTCCGTCTGTTATCATATTCCACATTTTGCTTTAGATCTATATTGAATATAACCTAAAAATTAAGATTTTTTTAATAATGATTAGGGACATCATTTCCTATATTTATAATAAATAGTTCCCAATTTCTTTTTCAATTTATCTAAAAATAATTAAGCAAGTACGCCAACAAAACAGTATTGGAATTATTGTGGTTTTCTATGCGTATGGAGTGCGTCATGAAACACAAGAGGCAGGTATTCTGTTAGTGGCAAAAACAGATCATGGAATTTTTTTTTCAATATGTGCAACCTGTAAACTTGCTTCTGGCTAGAAAATTGAACACAAATGGTAAATGACTGATGAGCAAGTGTAGCTGCGCTGTTATTTACGTTTTCTATGCGGGATTGTCCTTTAAATTATTATATAAACCGGTTTGAAAATCACGTTTGTCTATCCGAAGCAAAGCCTTTGTATAAACAAGGTAAGTCGACTTTTTAATAATGTAAAATGATATTTTAAATTAAATTCAGGATAAACGTTAAAACCCTCGTACCTGATTTACACATCTTGACAATTTGTTTCAATTCTTTGACAGTTTTAATTTAAGGTTGGATGGTCATGGCCATTTTTGGATTATATTGATCTCCTTTAGTTGAAAAGCTCAGGCCCCGCCGTTACCAACTCTCCTTAAGCTAATTCTCAGCCTCAAGTCTAAGATTTAACATCAAATTTATGCACTTTTCCTTGGAGGATTGAGTTGAGGACTGAGTTAAGATATAATATTTTGCTGATGGTGAGCTACTGAGGCCTGTATAAAATTTAAAAAAAATTAAAAGTTCCGAAACGTATTTTTGTTTTAACTTAATATTAGTAACAGTTAATAGCTACACAAATCATACATTATAAGTTTAATTTTAAATTTAATTCTATAGCAATATGTTGACCATTCAGCCTCTTTAATTACATTTAACCTATCATTTGAAATTAAAGTTTACTGTGTTATTATAATTCTACTACTCTTTAATTGTCTTAATTAAAGGTTTATAAATAATAATTAAAAACAATTTAAAATAATATACAATTCGTTAGCATAATTAAAAGGGAAGGGAACATATTTTTTTTTTTCTTTTGTAATAAATCAAAAAAAAATGTTTCAATTTAGAATTCAAGTATTTGATAATTGATAATTACATTATTAAGTTTTCGAAATATTAATCAGATTTTCTAGAAAGTTTATTAAAAATTGGAATCGTCAATATAAAGTTTATTATTTTTGCTGCATGATATTAAAGCTTAAATCATATACTTCTTTTTTAAGATCAAAAATGACTGGTCTGCTCGCTAATTTTGGACTTGCTGTTTTCATCTTAATTGGTAAGTATGAAAAAAGAATTGAGAGTTTGCGTGAAATTAAATAAATGAAAAAGTTATTTTCATTTTGTATTCAAACTTTGAAGAAGCAAAAAATGGGGTGGGGTGTGAATATATGTCAATATACTACAAACTACCCAAGGTATTGTTTAAATTATCACAATGAAAATTTGAAGAAAAATTAAGGTTAAAGTAAATAAATCTTTAATTTTGATTAATTTTAGAAATTAATTGTTTGACAGTTATTTTATCCAACAAAAATTAATATTTCAACCTTGATTAACATTAAATCTTAGCTTGTTTGTTTTTTCAATTATTAATTTCAATATTTTTGAAATGAATAATTAAATAGTATGATCGTTATGTAATTCCAAAATGGTGGGATGGGAGAAGGAACGACAGTTGTGTGGAATTTTAATTCAGATACTAGTAATTTGTGCGCACTGTTAGCAATAGAAATAGAAATCTTACAATTTTCAAGATTAGAGCGTTGGTTTACTTTTTGTATGGTTTTTATGCATATTGTATTCAAGTTATACTTTACTGAAGAAAAAAAATCTTCAATCAAAACTTTCTTATGGTATTTTTTTCAAATTGAAACATTCTTCAAGGACATTCATTTTGATGTCTACTAGATGTTTAAGATCTGATTGCTCAACCTGGAGATGTTATTGTTAAATCATAGATTTCTCACGACTAGGGGAAATACAGGCGGAAGGGGGAGGGGGGGGGGGTACATGTGTATTGTATTTCTTTAAAGACATATAACCATTAAAGTCAAATGACTCCTCGATCCAAACTTTTTTTCTGGCCCCAGCCTTTCGTTTTGAAAATCGATGCAAATTACATGTAAGTGCCTCGTTTAGTAACATCCACTGTGTATTCTTTAATCATGATACTAGTAACTATGATTGTACGTTTTACAGACACGGCAAGCGCCAGAAGTAAGTACCATGTCGTTGCTTACAGTCCTGTGGTCAGTTCCTGGGAGCAGGCACGAGACCAGTGCCGCCAGTTAGGAATGGACCTTGTAAAAATCGAGAATTCCCAAGAAGACAATGCTCTTAAGAATCTGCTTGCCACAGAATGCAGTAAGTATGCTAGAATATATATCATTAAGGATAAAGAATGGGCATTACAACTACGTACAGTCCCCCCCCCCCCATCCTAATGAATTCTTCGTGGAAAAAGTTCTTTGAAAACAATTATTTTGAACCATTTTCCAATTTCTATTAATTTATGTGAGAGAGTTTGATTTAAAAATTACCGTTCTGCAATCAGATTTCTAAATCCTAAGTTATGAATTTGTGCTTACAACTAATATTGTGATTACAAAGCTAACAAAATGACATTTTCACCAAATGGGTCTTTTAAAATATGTTATCGACATAATTTACAAGTTTGGCATATATATATATATATATATATATATATATATATATATATATATATATATATATATATATATATATATATAAAGATCTTCCGTTCAGTTAAAAAGATCTTCTATGGAACATTCCAAAACTATAAATATGTCCGATTACAGACAGGAGAGGTGATGGTTGGTTCATTGGAGGGCGATCCAAAAATGGCGTCTGGAAATGGGCAGACAGCTCAGAAATGGTGTTCGACAGCTTCCCTCCCGTGTTGCGCACCTTTAGACCGGGAGGACGGCAGCGGCCCTCAGTGGTGGTCAACTACGCCGCCATATTCAAGGGAGACTACCAGTGGGGATATGTGGCGCCGGGCCCAACTCAACGAATGGGATACATCTGTGAAAACATGTCATGTTAAAAAAATGAATTTACAAGTATACAAAATAAAAATATCAAATAATTGCTTGCATACCATGTAAGCAATATCCCAGACAGAGGAAATAAAATACGTAACTTAATACGCTCGATTTGGAAGTCTCCTTGTTGATCATGCCTTTGAAAGTGTCAAAACTTATAGGTAATGAACACATGCACCTGATATCATATGTTAAAGATGGTAAAGCTGGCTTCTGAAGCTTAGAATGAACATGTATGGCAGAAAAGTAATAAATCACAATATAAATACAGTTGGTTACTCCCTTAAAGCTGGGCACTAGTATCCATCGTCGGAAACTTTTAAAATGCATGAACTTAGTGACGGGTGACAACTCTTAAAATTACTCGTTCTCATGAATAATTCATGCCCTTTTCTGATTACCTCCTTCAAACTTTTTTGAAGGAAATCTCACCAATAGTGCTTTACTATGGTTAAGCGTGTGTATATATATAATTAATATACAATCATCAATTTGATATCTACATCCAAAAGGTTTTGTTCTTTATATTTCTTTAAACTTAAGAAAATCTATTGTAATTCGTACATACTGTCATATAGAATTACAAGAATGAAATCTACGCGATCGAGTAAAACGACGTTCGCTTATGAATACACGCATTTGTTTAACCTTTTAAGTTTTCATTCTGTGCATGTAACGTTCTGACCGACAATGTTTTGATAATTTACTTATTTTAATAACTTTTAATAGATAATTGATTTCAATAATTCAACGGTATATGTAAAATTAAACAGCTTTCGGTGTTATTTGTACTAGCAATAAAAAGTATATAGATAGCATTGGAGAAGAACTGCGCATATTTCATATATAAGGGGGAGTTATATCTAGTAATTAAACTCATAAAGTAAAGTTACTAAAAATAGATCCCCAGTCTTACTAAGTCAAGGGTTTTAACTCTGATCCGCTCCGCTTCTCGCATTGAGGGACCATGGACATATATTAAACCAGTATACATGTCCCTTCTAGAGCGGAGCGGATCAAAAACTTTTGACTTGGGTACCCCCACCCGCCGCCCTCGGGAAAAATTCCTGGATCAGCGCGCCTAATGAGAAATAACTGTAGACTCATTCATTATATAAAATCAGCTTTATAAACACTCCCTCACATTTAATCACACACATCGTAATGTATATTGCACAAAAAGAAAGACAGAAAAGAAAGAAAGAATTTTATAATATGATTATGAAAACAATCATATTTTTTAACGGTTGAAAAGTGTGATTTGCTTATAAGTTGTGATGCATTTGACATGTATTCAAGGGCAGACTTACTTTAAAAATCTTCGACATTTACCGGTATGTATAGCCTATAAGACAGGAAAATATGGTAAAATAATGCCAAAAATTACGAGGGAAAATCATTTTAGAGTATTTTTAGAAGATTTATTTATTTTGATTTTCAAAATGTACGCAAAAATGAAAATATAATCTAGATGAACATTTATATAGAAAATATGTCAAAAGACAATATTCAATCTCATAAAATAACTTCAATATTGCTGTCGATATTAATAGTGTCCAAAAATAGTAGGCTATGAAACTTTGCCGTGACGAAGCAATATGCGTTCTAGCGGGTTTTTAGTCGTATCCGCATTGGGGGTGTCGCTATTGGATCAATATCGTGACCCCCTGTACGTAAGTCAGCCATATTGAAACTTCGAGATTGCTCGCTTCCTGCTTACTGTCCGAAAATACATAGTCTTCCGGGTGGAAAATAACAACATTGATAAACCCAGCGAAGGAAAATGGAGGATGTTTCATCATCTGAGAACAATCTGAAGTTCTCAGACAACTGAGCGGATATTAAGGCCATTGTTTATGCCCCCAGCAGACTGACGAATCTTTTACAAACAACTCGATAGATGTGTCACAAGTAGGGCGAGGTGGGTGACATCTTTTTTTATTTTGTAAGGAGCGAATGGCTTAAAAGTTTTATTTTAGAATGGTTATTGAGGACTCGAATATCCGTCCTTTTTGAATGCACACGTTCAATAATGTTGAGAACGATCGTTGACAAATGCCGTCTGTCTGCATAAACATTTCCGGATTGCAGAAAAGTAAACGTGCATATATTCGGACATAAACGCTAGATTAATACTGTGAATATGAATGATAAACAAGGATTATATGCTAGTGATTTAGAATTTATACCCGTAAACTGCTCTCTAAGGCGATACTCGCAGATTATTGATGATATGGCTATTTTTTGCCAGCGGCAGGGATTGAACCCGCGACCTCAGACGTCTACACATGCAGACACTCGGATATTAGGGATAGTGTACTATGCTCAGGGTTGCATAACTTGAGTTACTACACCTTCCTATCACATCTTTTTTTACTTTTAATTGTACGGATCACCCAGTCTGAGATGCTTTCTTTGAATTTACTGTTACGTTTTGTTGCATCTTGTACATGCCCGTATATCATATAGTGTAGCCCTGTTATTCAGGGTTTTGCACATACAATAGTTCATCCGGTGCACAATTTATCAGAACATAACTATTTTTTAGGCATAGCACATGCCACATGGGGTAAAACATTAGCCAGTTATATTGATGAATAAGTACAGATGACAAAGTCCAAAAATGATCACCATACATAAAGTTGTCAAGTAAATCTTTGATAAAATGTTGTAGGCCTATAGATAGTTCTATTTGTGAGGTGATTGGCATTTGCTCTCAGAATCCCAATATTAAGCTCCAGTGTTACAGCAATCTTACAGAATTTAGACATGGAGATTGAAATATGAAATTCTTTGGACTATGGTTTGATGACGTAAGGAATTGTTACAGTATACAGTGGTATATGTGTGTGTACTCTTTATTTGAATATGCTGTATACCTACTCTGTGTATCTTAACTATCTTTAATAAATCATTTGACACAAAGATAATTTGATGATGAAGAAGGTCTTTCAGATTCAAAAATAAGTCGTCGGAAAAAAATGAGATGACAAGGATGCTTTGTAAAGTTACATCCTTGCCATCTCAAACATTTTTGTTAAAAATTCAATGTAATTGTGATTTAATCGATTACTTTTGAAAGTAACCTACCCCATCACTGTTTGTAACTATTAGTTGTCTCATTGCTTCAGATAGATTTGCAACAGCTGTGTGAAAACTGATGTATATTTCACTTTTATGATATGAAAACCCATGCATTTTGTTTTCAATGTGCGTGTGACTCACTGCTGTTCTTCAATCATCTATTGCTCACAGTCACTGTCAACCTAGAGTAGAATTACGGCCAATTTCTGATTCCATGAAAATGCTGCTGTATTATGATTTGCTACTTGACACAAAGAATTAAAACAAGTGTTTTGTTATTTGATGTCAGACGCCTATTGGTTTTTGTATTTTGATATACGTCATTAGTATGGTAATACAATACAGTATAAAGTAGCAAGATTAATTTTTTTTTTTTTCAATATTGACCCATTTTGTTTACTATCAGATATTTGTTTAAACTGATAGAAAGGTTAGTACATGTACATTTGTGCTTCCTGTTACAGATATATACAAATACATCTTACTATCTTGTTTCTATATGATTAACACAATATATAATTTTGTATACAAATAAATCATGATTCATGAATGACCCGCCCATTATATCATAAAATCCAGGGTTGTCTCTAAAAATTGAAGTAGAAGGGAGAAATAAGAAAGTAGAAGGGGATCTGAAGGTCTAGCTTATAACTAGATTGTGTTTGAAATGCAATAATAGCCGGGTAATTACGTCACTTTAGGCGGGGGAATTCCCCGCCTCCCGGGTCTTAGAGACAACCCTGAAATCAGTTCTACTCAAATGAAATGGTCAAATGATGATTATACATATTATGTACTCTTTGAAAATCTAACTATGATGAATTTTGGGGAAGAAAAAAAATGACCAACTTGAACATATTGAATATAAATTTTCTAGTAATTAAATGAAATCAAACTTTCGGTCACATGCTTTCAAACAAAATTACTGAAAATAAGTACCCAACGATAGCATACTATTGTATGAGTTTTAGATTTATTAGTTAGAGATATTTAAACCTTCAAAAAAAAATTGAGATCTTAATAGATTTTGTCTCAACCCAATCTGAAGAAGCAATGGTTTGGTTTGCAGACATTTAATATATATAGTATATGAGGAAGTTTGAAACTGCATGTAAACATGAATTATTGAATATTAGTTTAACAATTCTCAAGTCTTTCATTACATTGATTTTATGTACTTCCAGATTTCCTCACAATGCCACCCCCGCCTCCACCACCCCCACCCCCTTCTGCTCCAGCTGCCCCACCTCCGGCGAAGGCGCCCCCAAAGAGTAAAGGAGGGGGAGGAGGGGCGGTTAGTCGGGGGGCTCTCCTCTCGGAAATTCACACAGGGGCAAGGTTGAAGAAGACCGTCACCAATGATAGGAGCGCTCCGGTGGTGGGAAGTAAGTATATTATGCAACTACAGTAAAACAGGGATATTACAAACAAGCGTTAAGTGAATTAATGATTACGGCGAAGTGATTTTTCATTCCCTGTAAATCTAAATGTTGTAAACTTGACGTATATAACGAATTACGCTTACAACGAAGCAAAATCACCCATCCCTGGGACTTTGTTATAAGTGTGTTTTTACTGTACATCGATAATGTGCAGCTGCAAAATTTTGTTGAAGTGTTACTCACAGATGTGTTTTGTAAATTTTTGCTATTTTTTTAGAGGTTTTCTTTTATAGCACATACTAACTGATGAGTTTATTTTTCCTGATTTGAAAATCATTGCAAAAGTGTGTAGAATTTGTCATTGCAAAAAAAAAAAAGAAAAAAGAATGGAATATTTAGCATTACAACATCATGGATTTTATCAAATTATTTTGTTGATGTCCTTTTCTTTCAAAATTGAATAGATAAAAACAGTCAAATTTATTCATATTGAAACTAAAGCAAATCTGACATTGTGTTGAATGGCCTATTATTTGAATCTATTCTAGTCAATATCGAATCATAAAGATGCAAAATAATTTGAAGGCATCAAATTCATCTTGTCAATATTATACAACAATAATTCATTCAGGAAAGGAAATATTTCAATCCATTTGAAAAGAGGTACATTGAACTTCCAACCATTTAGATTGGCCTTGAAAAAGCCCTGTATGTGTAATAAATGTATCCAAAGTAAAACCAATATCTTGTTCGTTTATGTAATTTGCTGAAATCCTAATGTCCTGTCAAATCAATTGAACGGTTAATTTAAATTATACTTACATCCCTGTAAGTACATGTATATATACTATCTAATGTCTATATGAGGAAAACACTAGAACATTTACATAATCCCATTACAGTTATAATGATCACAGGTGGAAAGTATACTTCTCTCTCTCTCTCTCTCTCTCTCTCTCTCTCTCTCTCTCTCTCTCTCTCCTTTCTCTCTCTCTATCCTAAAGTGTATTTAACTCTGCATTAATAAAATTAATAAAATTAAAGTTTTGAATTTGAAATATACATTATTGTACAACACATACAATATGGATGTTGGGTCCTATGGTCATCAGTCTCTTGATTTTCTCCCAATCATTATTTATAAATGCCATCTATTTTTATACCCCCACTCCGAAGGAGGGGGGTATACTATTTTACCCTTGTGTGTCTGTCCGTCTGTCTGTCCGTCCGTAACAAAAATTTCTGTCGCATTTATCTCAGCAACTATTTATCGCAGATGCTTGAAATTTTTACACAGTGTTTGTTAAGGCATGCCATATGGTGGGATGTATTTTTGTACCAATCGAACGTCAACTTCCTGTTAAATGACGACTTTGCTTATTTTTTAACCAAAATTTTCAAACAAATTTTCGTCAAAGATTTCTCAGCAACTATTTATCACAGATGCTTGAAATTTTTACACAATATTTGTATAGGCATGCCATATAGTGGGATATATTTTTGTACCAATCAGACGTCAACTTCCTGTTAAATGACGACTTTCTTTATTTTTAGCAGAAATTTTCAAACTAATTTTTGTCAAAGAATTCTCAGCAACTGTTTATTGCAGATGCTTGAAATGTTTACACACTATTTGTTTAGGCATTCCATATTGTGGGATATATTTCTGTACCAATCGGATGCCAGCTTTCTGTTAAATGTCAACTTTGCTTATTTTGCATATTCACATCAGAGTGGGGGTATCACTAGTGAGCATTGGCTCACAGATATCTTGTTATATATGAATATATACATGTACAGAATTTCTTCAGTTTGGTACCGGTTCGGTTGCTTCTTTATATATATCTGTACATGAGTTGAGGCACTGTACAGTTTACAACAAAATTCATTGACAGTCCTCAGAATAAACTCAACAGATACAGTTACTATTTTTGAACTTTTGAACAGAATTTTACAAACACATATCTGCACTAGGATGGTAACTTCGTAATCAATGAAATGTTATCATTTGTATCAATTTTAGTGAAAGCTTTGGTGTCAGATTGCCAAGGAAACATTCAGATCTAGACAAGTGAAAGATGAAAGTGATTCTGTAAAAGGATTAAAAGTGTGAAGTTATTTTAAATGTGGAATTTTCTTTTTTGCTAAAAAAAATAAATATTTTTCTCCTCCTACACAGATGCGCTCTCACACAATTATTGAAACAGGGAAATGTCTAGTGTACAAGTCTGAACTTAATCCTGATTAAATTTCTGTGTGAAGATGAGAAATATCTGATCACTATGACAGCTGTCACAAATAGAAATCACTATATAACTAAAGTCTTTTGTAGACCATGTACAGTAAAGTACTTATAACGAAGTAACGGGGATATGTGATTTTGCTTTGTTATGAGCGTAATTCATTATATTTACATTCTACTGTGTTTTCAATTAAATTCTATGATCTTCAAATGCCTCTAAATGCAACAATTAGTCAAAGGTTAAAATGACGAGTTTTATTATGACGTCACAAACGTTGAACGCTGTAAACTGCAACGTCTTAAGCGAAAATCAAAGTTCACGCTTGTGGCTGTTACTGTGGCTCTTTCATTCATATTAACTTACCCTTAGAATAAGATAGGAATTTTAAGGTATGAATCACATTTGCAGACAAGGCAAGAAGTTAAAAAATGTAAATATAAGCATTAAATCATGATTTTTTGAAGTATACACTCTCATAACTGCAGCGGTGTGTGCATACAAATTTTCATAACGCGCGTTACTCAATTTGTATGCACACACCGCTGCAGTTATGTGAGTGTATACTTCAAAAAATCATGATTCAATGCTATAATATCCATCAAGTTGACAACATATAATTAAGTCAGGGGGAATAAAAATCACTTCGCTGTTAGCGTTAATTCATTTGAAAGTGTGTTAGCTATAACCGTGTTCTACTGTATGATGTAGAATCCAATGATCTGTATTGTACATGTGTTATTATAAAGGTATCATTACACTTAATATAAAATAGGTACTTGTGTCAAGATTATACAATACCGTGGTTTCATTAATATTCAGGGGTATTAATTTTCGTGGATAAATTGAAAATCACAGTTTCAAGGATACCCACATTCGTGGCCAATGATCCTTTCAATACAAATAAATAGTAGAAATTGCACTTCGATGAACAATTAATTTCATGGATGAACTTAACAACGAAATCCATGAAAATTGGTATTTAACGAATATTGATGAAACCACAGTATGACATTTCAATGCAATTCATCATTTTCATGCATTCATAGTTTTCATAAATTGCATTGAGGATACTAGTAAAATTTGTGTAACTGTTTCATTCCCTTTCATGAGATTTGGCCTTCTTTGTAGTTCGTTGTTAAATAACGCTGACCATTCTAGGTCTGTGTAACGTTTGATTGAGCCCACATATTGATGGCCCGTGGCAGGAATCACGGAGATCAGTGACATTGACAGCTGACTGGGTCAGGAGATCACTGCAGCCATTAGAATTGTTTTCGTTGACTGTGTAAACACTCTTTATTGACCGATTGGTCATAAAAACATTAAGGTAGAGCACGCGACGGTCAACATCGGAGAAAGGGGGGACAGAAAATTTAATTAAACGATGTTTCATAAATTGATTCCAGGTCTTTGGTTTTTCTCTGCTTAGATGGAAACCCTAAAAACAAACCTTTATATTGTATGCATTCCTTCACACAAGGTCAAGCACTGGGTTAAGCAACGTTATTTATGATCTTTGTGAATTGAGTCCATAATGGAGGTAATCTGAGCGTTTGTAGATATGCATCACTGGGATTAATGGTAACAGACCTCAGTATCATAATTTGCAATAAGTCACGACTTCATCGTTTTCATAAAGCAGAATACATTGCATATGTGATCTTGAAATGCTCACGCATGCCAGTAAATTATAATGGCATGCGTGAGCAATGGTTTTTAAAAGGGCATCTCTTTTTCTTACAAAAACATAAGATCGGTCTTGCATTTCAATTTGTGCTATTGTGCTAACTTCCTAGAACAAGATGCATGTACACTGGGATAAGAGTGTCCATTTCATTGAAAGAGGTAATTTTATAGTACTTTATTAGTGCAGCATGCAACAGGCCTATCCCAAAGTCACATTGTAGAATGAAGATTGTCTTTTTTTGGGGGGAGGATGAAATATTTTCAGTGGTTGTATTTAGTTCTCTTGGTGTTGTTTTCATATTTCCCAGAAAGTGTTGAAATACTTAGATATATATCCATTGTTATAAGAGGAACTTCTACTCAATAATGATTTCAAGTTTGCATTTGAATGAATGATTTTTTATATATGAATGGTTTGCTCCTGAATTTTTTTTTAAAGAATGATCTATAGCTACAATTGTATGTTAAATTTCTATGGTCCATTAAATTAATCACCTTCAGATTGTTGTCTTGTAATATTGAAAATAAGCTAGATTTCACTTTTCATGCTGTTCAATACAATTATAATAGATATTCATTACTGTTATGTACTACTAATCTACCCCATCTCTGCCCTCATCAAATATCTTCCGAATTTCTGGTATCATATTGAAAGAGAGTTTCATTGGCTCTCCTATATCTTTTGCTCCCTTATAATATAATGCGTGGACGAGTGGGCATTTTATCTTTTTATATTGACCATCTCTGTCAGCTTGTCACACTTTAAGAGAATTTGCTGATACTGCATAGCTTTATCTTATGTTGAACAGCTGACCAAGAATACTGAATTATTGTCCAGTTAGTACCACCACAATAATGAAGAACAATTCAATAATATGACTGTGCACTGACCGGAGAGTTTTCATGGACTTGTTTAAATTGCTTATATTGACCGTGTTATACCTGTTTTCAGTAAGGCATTGTTAGTAATACAGTACTTATTCCTTAATTGACCAAAACTTACTAAAAAAAAAATGTTCTTGCAGATGTAAAGAAACCACATTGTTTTGCCTGATATGCTGTGAAACTGTTTCTTGTTTTATAACATAGGTAACCAAATTGACCAGAAATTTATTGAAAATTGTTTTGTTTTTTAGATACAAAGAAGCCGTCCGGCGGTGGAGGCATGATGGGAATGCCCATGACCCCGGGCGGTGGGGGAGGTAAATTCAACACTGTGGCAGCCCGACCCAGCAGTGGCGCCCCGGACAGAAACATTCCAAACTCGTGGAACCGTAGTCATGACGATAGTGAGTACTTTACTATGTACTAATGAGTGTGAACTAGTAGTACCACTGGTAGTACGAAGATGTATATATGTGTAGAAACTGTGTTATTAGAGAAGGTTAGCTCGTAATATGAATAGATGTGTGTATGTTTAGGAATTGTGTTTATTTATTAATAGTGTATTGGTTCATTAATGAGTAGATTTAGATGTAGGACGATGTGTTCATCGAAAATAGGTCCATAAGTGATAATTAGACTAGAATTTGTAGGAACATTGTTAATTGTGTTAATAGAGGATCAGTTAAATATTATTTGAAAAGATAAATATGTAAGGACTGTGTTTAAAGAGGATTGGTCCTCTAAATTGTGTTGTAGTCCACAAAAGATATATAGGGGAACTAGTAGGATAACATTTTTTTGGTATAATTTACAATAAATTGTCTAAATAATTATTACCAATACATAGTTTTTTGGCTCATTTCAACAAAAGAAATTGTTTTTACTGTAAATTTATGTACTCAGTTGAGTAGTAATTTTGGATGAAGTGTCAGGATGTCCAATAGAAGGAAACTTTTATATTTCTATCAGACAACACCCATACTGCAGTAACTTATTTTATAATCAAAATTCTGAATACTGTTAACCAGCTTTTATTTCGGTGTGAGAAATTTTTGCAAGGTTCGCAAGAGTTTCGTTGACCGCAGATATTTCTCATAGCGATCAAATTTTTGTTGATGGCCTAAACTGGTGTGGATCTGGCTTGACGGCAAAAATAAGTTGTCAAAAAGCAGATTATATCTCTTGTGAATAGTGGAATAAAGTAGTTGCAAATAATAGTTGCTGTTCAGTACCTAAAGCAAGCCTTGGGATTGGTATATTGTTATAAGTTGAACCGTTATAAACTGTTTTCCTTATATTTATTTTTTTTGCTGATTATAGGTTTAAGGAAGATTTATGAAATAGTTAACAAACATTGAAATCTTTCAAAAGTTTAATTAAGACAGCTAACTAACTATGGTTTCTGAAGCCTACATTTCCTTGATATTACCAGTACATGGATATTAAATTCGGCTTTTGTCCCTGATATGTATATCAATTACAGTATTGAAAATCAAATGACACTTTTTGTAAAAAAAAAAAAAAAATGACACTTTTCATAATAAGTTCCTTGTGTTTATAATTTTGAAAAATAGTAAAATAAATAAGTTTTAGCCTTAATAATGATAACGTACCATATATATATACTTTTATCTATGATATTCAAAGGATGATACATGTACAATGATATTTTGCCCTTTGTGATAACTTAACAATGATTCTGTAACTATATTTATTCACTTATGGGTGGTTGACCCATGTTTCCTATGGGATGCAGTTGATTAAATCAAGTAAGTCATATAACTTGACATACACACTGTGTACATAGGGACATGTGTACCAGATTTCCCTCAGAACTTGCAGTTCTTCATATTGATACGTTGTTATAAGAACGGATAGTGTCTTAATTTGTAATTAACAGATTTTTGGATTCCCAAATCTCTTGCATTGTTTCTAGCATAAGTTTTCTTTTGTCGTTAATGTTATTGACTTGTATTGTAAAGTCCCATGCCTTTGTAAATATGTAATATTGTTTTGACATCTTCGATGAGTCTCGGAGTTAAGATATGCCTATAGATGTAATTTGCTTTGACATCCTTACAGATCAAGTTGCGAAAAAATTAGCCGAAAAAGGTCGTAAGTTGAGCCTCACTCAGGACGACCAATCGAGCAAAACCAAACTGAGGCACTCGCAGTCGTATTCTTTCGAGTCCCATGGTAATTTTATATATCCTTGGGAGTCGGCAACTTTTTTCTATTCAGGCATTCAGTCATGAATGGTTTTGGAAAAAAAAAGAAATATTAACCTTTGATACTTGAAATAAGTCCAATGTGATTAATCGCATGTTAATTTGGTCTCTGTGTGTTAAAGGTCTTTTGTTTATTCTGTATCATAATCAGAATGGAAGCAAAATTGAGATTGTTAGTTCAGTTTACGATGACTTAAATAATTTTTTAATGGAGAAGGCATTTGATTAATATGATCATCACAATGCCAAAGCTTGAGGATACTACATCTAAAAACAAGCTTTGATGTTGTGCATGCTCAATTTATTGAATTCAATAAAAAACAAAAACTGTGTTCTAACTGTCGGCAATAGCTTTCTAGCAATAGGTCTTCATTTCCAGCATTACCAAATTCACGTCAATGTTTAGAAATGTTATGGGCAGTGGAAATACTGACTATGAGTTGGCAATATTATATGGATTGTTTAAAGTTTGTTATTCTGGTGAAAAGCATATTGTATATATACGGAAGTGGTAGGAAGTTTTACCTGTGTCACTATTTCATACTGTTTGGACTGACTTATTGTACTGATTTAGAGCATGTTAATGACTAACCATTTCTGTGTTGGTTTTGGGGAATAGTTTTCTTTTTACAGCTAAATACTGTGTATATTTATCTGATTCCATAGATCTGATGTATTTTTATAGAAAAGTTGATGTTGAAATCTCAGATAATTTAGCCAGATAATTTTAACATGGCTAAGTTTCATATCATTGCATAACAATTCAAAAAAGGATTTAATCATATCCCATGATGGAGAAAGCTTAGGTATATAAGGTATCATTTTCAAAGATAAATACATTTAACTAAAGCATATTATATATTTTGTCATTTTGAAGTCATTATTCTATTACTGTGTTTAAGATGTACACAGAAGGATTTATAATTCAAAAAAAGTCTTCCCAAATAATATTGAAAGATATTTATTTATATTGTGTATATAAGCATGTGGTAAATGTTAATTGCCATAAGCATATTCCAGTTTGTTCATGGAAGAAAAATGAGCAGCAGCAATTATAAATTTTTTTTTTGAAAGGGACTTTGCCCAACAACCTAAATCTGCTTTGATATTAACTACATTACATGTGTTATTTGACACACTTTATGTCAACTGTAAAGACCAAATAATGGCTTTAGCAGCAACGATTTGTTCAACCTCAAAAGAGACTTTGTCCAAGAATCCATATGCCCTTGGAGTTATATTAACTACATGTACAATTTTACACCCTGTATGGTCATGAAATAGCAACTGTAAAGGTATACGGACCAAACACTGGCTGAAGAGTCGTTATAAGATGGTAATTGTACTGACCACAAGTTATTACAGTGACTGGTGGTACAATGCTCAGCATGTAGGTCACTTGACAGGAAGTGATCGGCTTTACCACAGGAAGTTTATATTTACATGTACAGCAATAAAACTGAACATGAGACAGTTACGTGTGTCATTAAACCGAGGACGTCGCATTGTTTATGTCACATTCTATACTTTATTATCAGTTTGTAGTGGACAAAATCTGAATTGAAATATTTGATAATACTGTGGAATCATTTTTATTAGTGGGGGTCAATGTTTTTGGGTAGCCAAAATTTCCCTGGTTCCTTGGGACCTAATTTTGTTGGTGGTGTAATCAGGATAATTTTAATAAATATTAAACAAATGATTATGTATAGGTTCATGGGGATGTAAATTCACGGGCAACGGTTACCCACGAAAGCCACGAACATTGGTCCCCCATGGACAATGATGATTCCACAGTAGTCTGTAGAAAATAAAAATCAAGAATTCTAAATAATTTTACGGGAAGTAATCGCAAAGAAGAATAAAGAATAGAAACATTTTCTTAAAAATGATTATGTCACATCTTATTATAGAACTTTGTTATCAGTTTGTAATAGACAAAATCTGAATTCAAATTTGATAATATCCTGTAGAAAATTTAAAAAAAAAAACAACCAACAATTCAAGATTGTATGTAAAAGGAAGAACAAGGAAAAACATTGCCCAAGGTTTTCCTGTTAAGATTTCCTTTTGTTGGAGACCAGCTGACTTTGGTCTTATTTCCCTGTGGTAAACAATATTATGCAAACACCAAGATTTTAATAAAAAACCATTTGGCAATGCCAAAGATATGTCATATTAATCTTTGGTTACTCTGATAGACCCCTCCCTTTGAATTTCTGGTTAAAAACTTAATTTTTTCTCCTGTTCATGTATTCATTGACATGGTATAATATATATTTATTATTTAATATTTATTTTATAAGTGTCAAGTATTTCAATTATCTTTTAGGGATGCAAACAGGAGATAATTTCACATCTGATTTGCTAAAAACAAGTCTTTTAGTTAGCTGACATAATTGAATTTTTGCAATTTTTTCACATAATATTTGTAATTTATTAGAAAAAGTATGATTTATAAATTGTGTCTACCCAAATTTCTAAACACTATAAGCTTAGCTATAACAATGTATTCAATGCTTACCTGTATAAAGTTATTTAAAATTGCTCAAATTTTCATCATAAAATTTTACAGGTGAATCAGGAAGCTCCATGGGCGGTGGTGGTGCTCCAATGGGACTGGGAGGTTTGTTTGCAGGTGGAATGCCCAAACTGAAACCAACAAAAGGTGGAGTGAATATTCCACAGCGAACAAAACTGACAAATGGACCTGTGCCAAATGGACCTTCAAATGTGGGAGGGGGACCACCCCCATCCCGTCCCACCCTAAACAAACCTTCATTCAATGGACCTTCAAATGCTGGAGGAGGGCCACCCCCACCCCCTCCCACCCAAAACAAACCTTCATTCAATGGACCTGTGAGGCAAAGTTTCAATAATGGACCCTCAAGTCGGGGGACAGGTCCCCCTCCTCCACCCCCCTTACAGAACAAGCCCACAATGAATGGGGATGTGGGTGGTCGGCAAGGGCCACCCCCTCCCCCACCCCAAACAAACAAGCCTGACTTAAGTGACAGTGTATCTCGGCCCAATGCAGGCCCACCCCCTCCCCCTCCCCAGAATAGTAAACCGGAGTTAAGCAGTAGTGACTCAATCCGACCAGGATCAGGTCCCCCTAAACCTCCCTCATCGCACCGAAAACCAGGACATTCGGCGGCACCCCCGGCGCCACCAACCTTTTTAAAACCCAAAACAGAGGACAGCAGTACAAGTGGAATGAATGGAGGTATGCCCCGAGGGGTGCCTCCCCCACCCCCTTCCAGGCCCCCACCGGGCGGAGGGAAGCCTGGGAGGCCATCATCAGGGGTGGGGAGACCCCAGGTCAGACCGCCATCAGTGACACCACCCCCTCCCCCCACCAACAGCAGGCCAGGAAGCATGGTGGGGCGACCCCTTCCACCCCCTCCACCCCCAAGCGGAGCAAGTGGTGCTGTATGTATTTCTTTTGAAAATTAAAAATAATTTATGTACAGTCAAACTTTATTATTAAAAACAGTGAGATTTCTGAGTATTCTAGATATTGAGGGTAAAATAGTTAAACAATAAGTGGTTGTGACTTACAAATCACTTTGACATATCCATTGTATTTGAGATTCGAGTGTTCAAGATATTGAAGTTCAGCTGTATAAATACAAGGTTTTTTCTCATGTTTGCAACAATTTGCAGTGGATTTAATTAGTCATGTATTTTTGAATTATTAGTATTGATATAAGATAAGGATCATTTGCATTCAAAAAATACCATAAAATAAATTTGAATCAAAACATGATTAATTAAAAGAATCTCCAATAATTTGAAATGGTATATGATTTTCATTCAGCTCATTTTCTATCTTTTGTCGAGGCTTGGGAATAGAAAAATCACTGAATAAAATTTATATACCAATATATGAATTGTGAGAGATCCTATATTTGTACAATTTTTGCTATTGGAAAGGACTCTGAAATATGCTTATAGATAAAAGCTGTTCATAATGTTCACTTGTATTTAATGTTTTTCCTGTCTGAACAGTATGGGGGGTAAACTTCCAAAGTTCAGTAACATGAATTAATTTGAAGCTTTTACATTTGTTGTATATAAAGCTTATGGATGTTAGTTGATCTACAACTAAATATACAGTAACAATAAAAACTTATTAATTATAGAAGATAAAAAATTTGGTTTGCTAAAATTTGTGGGGGACAATATTTGTGTATAAAGTTAATTTTCCATAAGTTCATGATGATTTTATGGATTTTCGTGTACTTGTATTGGATAGGAGGACTCAATGGTCTTGGCCATTTTTAAAATTTTTTGATCTCCTTTGGAAGAAGATTTCTATGTAATAATGTAGGAAAATACCCGGTACCCAAATTTAAAAGTACATTGTATAAAGTATGGATTTTTTTTTCTTTACTGTATAATTGTTTATAGCCAAACAAGTCCATGAAATCATATCTTAAAATTTTAAGGTAGACCTGATGGTGAATTTGTTGATCATCTAGCCTCCTCAAATAATTATGTGTTTTATAATTTAATGAATGACACTGTTCTTGTTTTAATCAGTACTGGTATCTTAATTTTTTAGTCACGTCAATACATGTATCTCTGTATCTTATAATATAATTTATCGAGTCAAATGATTCCAGAGTTCTTATTAGATAAATGAAATCTTAATATTTAAGGGCATCAAGATATCTCTTTTAGATGTATGAGCATCATACTTGCTGGAAAATCTTTCTTTTTTTTTGGATTCACCAGTGATGTACACAACCACTTAGTGTGTGGGAGTGACTGTGTTGTGTATATATTATCCATGATGTATAATATTTGTATTATGCAGAAATGAATGACAAACTTGTTCATATAACCTTAATTATTCACAAGTGCATCCTCTATAGCACTGGTGACTCCTCATCAATGTCATCCCTTCTACATGGCTGTGATGCAAACAACGGAAAGTTATTTCTCTGTTTTAAACAAGCAAATACTTATCAAAGGAGGAAAATACTTTCTACGTTTTATTAATTTGATACATCATTATAAATTTAGGTTTCATTTTGCCCATTCTCTCTTTCTTTTTCCTCTAATTAGAGGGTTGAAGGGAGGATCATTTAGTTTTGGATAGTTACATATATACATATATTGTACTAAGAGTCTAAGATTTCACTGACAGGAAGTTAGGTTAAGATGTTTTGAGATGATTTAAGTCCTTGTGCTTGTTTATATTTGATCTTCTTGTATGACTTGTAGACTTATAAGCATGTCTGGCCGTGACAATAGATTTTAAAGTGGGTATAAAGAGAACTTGTTTTGTTTTCTTTAGTTTATAATCCAGTTCTACCGAAAGCAGAAAGACCCTATAAATTCAAGTGCTTTTTTTTTAATTTGAATATGATGTTAAGGGAATATGAGTTGACTATATAATTCATAAAACCTTTGAACTTTCCTCTTTAAGGTCACAAGTATGAAATCTGGACATGTATTCTTTTAATATATGTGTTTAATATGGGATGAAAGGCTTTCTTATGTAAGACAGAGAGAGAGAGAGAGAAAAGGGGGGGGGGGTGACCAAACACAATTTGAGAAGTTCTGAAATAACTGCAAGTATTTTTTCTGCAGAAAAAGCAGTCATTAATGTTTGTGTGATGACAAAAAACCTTCACCATTGACTATGTTGTTTTGTTTTAAAAATTGTCACCATCAAATGATTATTGTTGTTTTGTTTCAGGTTCCCCCTCCCCCCTCATCTAGGCCCCCTCCCCTCCCCAGGAACAGTGCCTCCTCATCACAACTAGCACCCCCTCCTCCAGCCAGAACATCTTCCAACACCTCCCTCTCTGGGGGAACAATATCAAGGCAAGGTGGTGGGCGCCCAGGACCCCCACCCCCTCCTGCAAGAGGACCCAGCGGTGGTGGCATGCAACCCCCACCCCCTCCAGTACGGCGGTCCTCGGGAAATTACTCCGGAGATAATGATGGTGAGTCAGTAATGTAAAGTGGACTAATTAGGTACCAAATACTTTACAGTGTGTTGTTGTTAAGACTTTTTATGTGCAAAGCATTAAAGTTATACGTGAACAGGATGTTATTAATCCTGCTTTATTGATTTTTGCTCAATTATTTGTATGAACTTTTTCATTTAGATTTTAAGACATTAGGTCAATTTGTAACAGATGCAATGAACCTCAAAACTCTCTTCAATCAGATGTTAAATTGTTAATGAAATATAAACATATTCTTTGCTGCAGTGGCGTAAGAGTAGATCCGTCATTTCCATCACTTGCTGTACAGAGAGCTTTTAGAAGCTGGTGGTGGCCTGTCAATAAATTTTTACGATTTTATTTTAATGTTTTTCCCGAACCAAAGTCACTTTTTCCCCAATTGTAATGGTCCTCTGAAAATCTTTGAACTATTCTGTTAAGGAAGAGTTCTTCATAATATAAGGAGATTTACGACAGTTGATTTTGAAAAATTTTCTACATTACAAGTTTTTTTTGTTCAAAGCTGAATATTTTTCAAATCAGACTACATGTTTTGTTATATATAAAAAAATTAAGGAAGTTTAGAGAAGTTAATTCTACCTTGTGTGTGTACAACTTCCTGCCTGGTATTATGTCAGATTTTTATGTACCGGTAAACTTAAGATTTTGTGTAAAATTGAATACAGTAATGTGTTTTGATTTTTTCTATTAAAAAAAAAAAAAATTTAAAAATTTCTGGTATCTACAGGAAACATGCGGCTCGTACTTTCGTGGCTTTGCCAATAACTTTTTCAGTGTGGAAGTACAGTTTACATGAATGTCTAATTTTCTTGGCAACAACAATGTCCTACTTGTAAACTTACATAAAATTTCTATAGATTTCAATTTTTTGTCAAACACTGAAGAGTCATTTCAAATTGTAGGTGTCGATTATCCATTTCATTATTTTCACATGAGCACTGATAGGAATTTCCTTTAAGTCGACAAAAATTTAGTTGAAAAGGGGGGAAAGGGTGTTTTGATTGTACATGTATGATGTATCACATTCTTGAATATGGTATAAATTAGATTCTTAAAATGCATACTATGAGTTTAAAGTTGTGTTTTATCAATTTCTTGTAGAGTTTGAAAATAGATTCCGATTCCACAATGGGAATGAGTTACCTCCTCCTGAACCATTTACAGGCTCTAACAAAAATTACCCCAGCAAAAATCCCAGACATCAAGGTATGTACTCACATTTACAGGGTTTTGCTAAAGATATTGCTCATAACTGATTGTAAATAAGTATCTCCCATAATGTTTAGCATAAAATTGAACGACAGGGAAAATAACTGTTTTCCCCCAATTTTAATAACTGCATTTATCTTGTAAATCAAATATCAGGTTTAATATCCAGTTTTTATTTCACAGTTTGAATTAATTATATTAATATGCTTAATTTTAACTACAACGATTTCAGTGTGTCATCTATTTTTAAAATTATAACAAATGTGAATTAACATCATCAAGGTATCCTCTATAGTAAGAGAATACAAAAATACATGTATAACATTTAAGTTAGGTGGGGGAAATGATTGATGCACATTTTTTGGACACCAACAAATTGTTTCAAATGCTTCCTCATTGATAAATTACCTCTGATCCTCAGCAGTGCTCCATCACTCTCATAAATCTGGAAACTGTTTGTTTCATAGTTGTTTGTTTGTTTCATAACTTCTGCTTTTGTGTATGAACAAAATGGATAGGAATCTTAATTAAATGGATAGGAAACTATAGTATTTTTTTTACATTATTTCAATCAATCATGATAATAATTAGCACATTAATTATGTATGCATAGAACTTTCAGGTCTGAGGTATAGGGGAATGAACATCCAATGAGGCATTCCAAATTTTTTACCCAAATCTGTATATATACTTTTATAATTCAGTTGGGCAAACTTTTGTTTTTGGCCACACTCCAGTTTTATATGATCTTATATAGAATATGCACAATGAGGAAAGCTTTAAGCAGAGGTCTATACAACCATTGAATCTTGTATCATAGCTAGAAAATCTGTTTAGTTTGCATACATGTATCTGAAATCCAAGCTTTTCCTTATTGTAGCTTTTAGTGTTTATATTGAGTGAAGTTGGTAAGGAGAGCAAGTTATATGAATATGACTTGTACTTATATACACAATTTTTAGTTCACAACAATCAGTATTACTTGTGTATTTATTTTCATTTCCTTACTGTTGATTATACCATCAGAATATTCATATTCTCTCTCATCTTTTTTGTGTATGTACAAGGGAGGTCAATCTTGTACCCAATCACTGCATGGATCGTAAATATATATATATATATATATATATATATATATATATTGTTATGTTCTTTGTGTATTTACTTTTACACAAAGAAATATGATTAAACATTATACTTAAATATATTATTACATAAGTTACATAGATCTGATCAAGGGTGTTTTCAGTATTGAGATTTATTCTGAGTTGTATGACATGTAGAGACCATGCTTGAAATATAACTCAGAAAAATTCACATAAATGATCCCACTTGATTAGATATGGGTGATGTAATGAATTGATTTCCTTTGTAACATACATTATTTATTGGTACAAGTAATTCAGTTATTCTAAATGACAGAATTTAAAAATAGTAAAAACTAGGCCGAAATAAAATAATTGATTGTTTGGAATTGCCTCCCTCCTCATTGAAATACCACCTGCTGATAAAACTTTTTTAGCAAAAAAATAAAGAAGTTATTTTATATGGAGATTTTTATTTTTTAACAAATTTTAATTAGTTAAACTTTGATTTTTGAAAAGTAAAAATAAAAAAAAAATCCCTCCCTCCCTCCTGGATCTAGAAACCCCCAGGCGGCAATTCCAAACAAAAAAATTTTTTTAAGGATCGCCTTATTTTAAGAAAAAATTCTTATGTTTATATCTCGTAAAACAAGATTGACAGAAATCACAGAATTTACCCGTGTAACCATAGTACTGGAACTCTCAACTACATGTACTGTGAATACCACATATCTAGGAGAATATTTCAATGGGTGTAAATTTATAACTTTCCAATATTTTATTGCTTCAATTTATGTATTTGGTATCATCCAAGATTAGCACCATATCAACAAAGGATACAAAGAAGACACAATTTGTTTTTAACTCATCCAAAATATTGTTTTATAGTTTTCATTATTTATTAATATTGAAGGCAATTCACTGTTTTGTTATAAAAGACAATTCACAGTAGAAATGAGCATACTTGTAACAATTTGCTTTTTTTCTTCAGCAGGCAATCAACGAGCTCCACCTCCGCCACCCCCCAAATAGAGCTGTTGTTGGATCAACCACCTTTATATTTAAGTGAAAAAAGACACTAAAGGAAATGGTTCAATGAACGAATCTGTTAGGGCCACAGAAGGATCAATTTACAACAATCTGTTGATCAGATTGGACATTGATGAGTTGTCACGCCCAATTGACAAGTGGCCCCGCCCACAAGACATTATACTAGCAAATACATATGCACTCTCTCTGTCAGATTAATGATTGACAGCTGTCATTAATATCCTTATATCATGATTCCTGATATATGGACAAGTGCAGGATTTTTTTTTCTCAGTCTTTCAATGATGATTTTATTTGCTTCCTTTTTTTTTCTTGTACCTGAAAAAAAGGGCACAAAGCAATTACTTGAGAATTATTTACACAGAACTTGGAAATAGATGTATCCTAGTAAAAGAAATAAGTGTGTGTCTGAATGAGCAGGTATAAATGGTTGAAAGAGGGAATTTACTTGGGGATTTTTCTGGCCAATATTGACTGGAGGGGTGCATTTATCAGCTGCCAGCCTATACAGTAAAAATGCATATCTCGCACAGCACTTGTTAATTTTCATTCAAATGTATTCAGTTAAATAAAGCAATTTTGTATGTAATCAAAAATTATTTTTGTATTGTTTTAGGGAATCAATATTCTTGTGAACCCCTTTTATTTTACAGCAGATTTGTATTTATATTTTATTTTCTTTTTTGCCTTAACTGTCTATCATTTTTTTTTTTTTTGCCATGACATTGGTAATAGGTTAACATTTCCATTTTAATGCAGGTGCTTCTTTTGTATCATTTTCCCTTTCAAGGAAATATAAGTTTGTTACATGCTTATTGTCAAAGATTCTGTTGCAACCCAGCATTTTGTTTTTTTATTTGATAGATGTACCATCAAACACTTTCATCGTTTTTTTTTTAATAACTTAATGTGTATGGAAGAAAACATATTTTCTAGATGCCTTTCTTTAATTATTTAATTTTCAATTCATACTATAACTTTGGTTTGCTTTCCATTCAGTAAATCAACAGTAAAGACATTTTTTATTAAAACCTTTATTTACTCTGTGTGCGACCTTGACCTTTCTTTGACCTATGAGTTTGAGTGCACCCATTGTCTCTGCATTCCGTTATATGTGTGTGTGATGCTAACTTATGAGGAATGTTTATGTAAAAGTGCTATATTCCCCCTTTTTCTACTCTTTCCTGTATTTCTATACACCTTCCTCTTTCTTAAACTTATCAGCACTTCCTTGAATACAGTGAGGTCTGTTATGTATAATGAGTTTGTTAATCTGAAATCAAGTATAATCTAAAATACCTCTATCATATTCAAAATGTAACCATAGGAAAGTTATCATATGAAAGTTTTTAATTTTTTTTTCTTTTGAAAATGTTACATATTTGATTGTATTCTTAAACCCTTAGAGGAGCAGAGATTTTTAAGATATTTTATGATCAATGGATTTGGATTTAATAACACATTACTAGTTCTATTTATACCTAATCCGTTGATACAATGAACGAAAGAGAATATTCTGTGATTTACTATTACTGGTATGAATAATATCTTGATTGATTATTAAAATTCATATATTAAATCTTATGATGTATTCTCTCTTCCGTGAAATGAACAGTAGTTCATTAGGCACATGTATTTCATCCAGCGAAAATGACATTTATAACAATTACAATGCGTAAATATGGTGATAGAGGATATATTATTTGAATGCTGAACTGAGTGTTTTAACTAAATATGAAAGGCTGACAGCATTCAGATTTTCTAAAATATTTATTTATAATGTCTCTATCCCAGTCATGATGCTATTTAAGAAATACAGTTATTTATATAAACACTTTGGCGTTCATTTGTTTTCTGTTTGGGAGGGAACCTTTTAGTTTAGTATAAGATGCAACTGAAAGGGTGTCTATTACGTGTATAGAATAAGTACCGGTTTTGAGAGACTGTAAAATATATAAAGGATAATTGATTTTCACTAATCATTAATTCCTGTTATTATACCCCCGCTCCGAAGGAGAGGGGGTATAATGTTTTACCCTTGTGTGTCTGTCTGTCCGTCCGTCTGTCCGTCCGTAACAAAAATTTCTGTCGCATTTATCTCAGCAACTACTTATCGCAGATGCTTGAAATTTTAACACAGCGTTTGTTAAGGCATGCCTTATCGTGGGATATATTTTTGTACCAATCGGACGTCAACTTCCTGTTAAATGACGACGTTGCTTATTTTTTAACCAAAATTTTCAAACAAATTTTCGTCAAAGATTTCTCAGCAGCTGCTTATCGCAGAAGCTTGAAATTTTTACACAGTATTTGTATAGGCATGCTATATCGTGGGATGTATTTTTGTACCAATCAGACGTCAACTTCCTGTTAAATGACGACTTTGTTTATTTTTTGCCAAAATTTTCAAACAAATTTTCGTCAAAGAATTCTCAGCAACTTTTTATCGCAGATGCTTGAAATTTTAACACACTATTTGTTATGGCATGCCATATTGTGGGATATATTTCTGTACCAATCGGGTGTCAACTTCCTGTTAAATGACGACTTTGTTTATTTTTTGCCAAAATTTTCAAACAAATTTTCGTCAAGGATTTCTCAGCAGCTATTTATCGCAGATGCTTGAAATTTTTACACAGTGTTTGTTAAGGCATGCCATATTGCGGGATATATTTTTGTACCAATCGGACGTCATCTTCCTGTTAAATGAGTACTTTATTTTAGCCAAAATTTTCAAACAAATTTTCGTCAAAGATTTCTCAGCAGCTATTTATCGCAGATGCTTGAAATTTTAATACACTATTTGTTTAGGCATGCCATATTGTGGGATATATTTCTGTACCAATCGGATGCCAGCTTTCTGTTAAATGTCGACTTTGCTTATTTTGCATATTCACATCATAGCGGGGGTATCACTAGTGAGCATTGGCTCACAGATTTCTTGTTGTTATTATGTAATGGTATAAGCTGTGAGAAGTTAAACAAGAGGCCCATGGGCCACATCGCTCACCTGAAGAACAATAGGTATGATAAATCAGATTAACAGAGTCATAATACAAACTATATGGATACTGTAGATCCTGTATAAATAAAGTCCATTTTTTCCTCTTGGTTATTCTTATGTTTATAATCAAGTCCCTTTTCTAACAGGATGATTTTATAGCCATATCACCTGGTGAGCATTGCAGTTCTCAAAAAATCCTAAACCATTGTTTATACATGGGATATAAACCTACATCAAACTCTGAAATCCTTGTGAGGCCCAATATTTATCCAGGGGCCAAATTCTAAACAATTTGAAAAAATCAGCAATATGACAAAATGCTTGCATATAAGTTAAACCATATATCATAACATTTCATTTTTTGTAAATAATCAAAGTTATATATTTTCCTTTGTAAAATTGGAATCCCAGTGTAGCCCCACCCTTCTCTTCAAGATTTTGGTTTGAAAGAATTTATATCTACATTATCTGAGGTTGATTTCAGTAAAATTACAGCTTTTCTAGGCAAGAGGTTTTTAGAACAAGATATTTAAAATAATTTTCTATCTACATTCCTATGTGTCTCCCCCCCCCCCCATGTTTTGACCCCATCCAACCCCCTTGGATCATGATTTGAACGAACTTGAATCTACCCTACCTGAGGATGTTTTCACACAACCTTCAGTTTTCTCGGCTGATTAGTTTGAGAAGATAATTTTAAAATATTTACACTAAATATTCCTGAGTAAATTTCCAACCCCCATTGTGACCCCACCCTACCCCCACGGGACATGATTTTCACACAGTTGTATCTATACTACATAAGGATGCTTCCAAACAAGTTTCAGCTATCCTGGTTGATTGGTTTCTGAGAGGAAGTTTTTAAAGATTAAAACTATATATTTCTATGTACAACTTCGAATTCGACCCCCCATTGTAGCCCCACCTGATCCTCCGGGGACCATGATTGAAGAAACTTGAATCAACACTATCTGAGGATGCTTCCATACAAGTTTCAGCTTTTTTGGTTAAATGGTTTTTGAAAAGAAGATTTTTGAAAAAATATCAGCAATTTTCAGGTAATCCTACTTATCTTTCCTTGAAAGATAGTGTGGCCCTTCATTTTCGCAAACTTGAATTCCCTTTACCCAATGATGCTTTGTGCCACATTTGGTTGAAGTTGGCCCAGTGGTTCTGGAACGAAGTCGAAAATGTAAAAAGTTTACAGACAGACAGAATGACACAGGCCGGACAAAAAGTGATCAGAAAGCTCACTTGAGCTTTCAGCTCAGGTGAGCTAAAAAGTGCTTTGTTTAAAGGACATTGCATTGTGTTGAGGACAGTTGGACGTTTTTAGAGAGGACAGTTGTGCATTGCTTGGAGGACATTCGTATTGTGTAGTGGACATTGGTGCATCATGTGCAGAGGGTGAAGAGGACGGTTGTGTTTTAGGTGAAGTGGGCAGTAGAGAGCAGTTGTGCATTATGTAGAGAGTGCTGCAGGTTCAATATACCAGTAGAGGGGGCATCCGGTATTTGTGAAGAGAGCAGTTGAGAGCATTGTGCATTATGTAGAGAGGGCTGCTGAGCATTGTTAGAAGAAGGCAGTTGTGCACTGTGTGAAGTGGGCAAGTTGTGCTCTTTATGAAGATAAAATTGTGCACTTTATGAAGATACAGTTTATGCACTGTGTGAAATGACAGTTGTGACTATGTTAGGAAAGCAGTTGTGCACTGTGTTGAGAGACAGTTGTGCATATTATTAAAGGGGCATGGTCACGATTTTGTTCAAATTCTATTTTCCTGTTTTTATTATTTACAATGCTGTAAGAATGCATTTCTGTCAATCAACCAAATTTGAGAGCCAGTCTAAGAGTAATAAGCAAGATACACTGTTCTCAATTCGTTGTCATGTAAACAAGGCTCGTGCAACGTTTTTGTTTACATGGGTTCAATATACCAGTAAAAATATTTTTCAAGTTGATTTGTCTAACTTCTTATTCATTTTAACCATAAATAAACAGTTCCTAACGTTTAAAACATTCATTTTAGGTCTGAAACTGAAGTTTTACCATCAACATTCAAAATGTGAAGCAAAATTTGTTTACAAGGCAAAAATAGAATTGTAGCTTAAATTAAATGAATGCCTATTAAAAATGCCTTACTGAAGCATTGTTAACATTAAAATAGGAAAAAATAATTGTTGACCAAAATTATGACCATGCCCCTTTAAGAACACAGTTAAACTCTGTTCACGTGAATATACGTTGAGTTTTCAATCATGCTATACTAGTAAATGATTATTGCAATGAGTTTTTGTGAATTAAATACTGCATTCAATCAGTTATGCTATATTAGTTTACCCATAACAGAATTGTGGAATAGTAAGTTTGTCATTCAGTTTTTGTTGATCATTCTTCATTCAGTTGGCAGATTTTGTGAGAAAAATCCATTAGCAACAAATTTATTTTGCATTTTACCATTCGATTGATTATAAACTTGTTCAGTTTATGCAGTTATCGACTTGGTACGAGGGTAACATAAGATTGTGGAACCTGAAGAGACAAATGTTGCCCTAGACCGAAGAACGGGATAATGCCTTTTAATTTTTTAGAATAGTTGTCGAACTGTGCAGCAACAGACTTAATTAATTTAAAGATTTAAAAATCTGAAAAAACAAGAGATGTTTGTGAAACACTTATGCCCCCTCCCTTAGAAACATCCAAGAAGAAAATTAATGGAAACTGCAAATAGCTGGAACTGTTCTAAGTCAAAGGGGCATAACTCCGTCGAAAATTGCTCAATTGTACTAAAATTGAACTTTACCTAGACATTATTATGATACATGTAGATCTGTATACCAAATTTCATTTCAATATGTGCAACCTCCGCAAAGAAAACGAACGGAAACTGCAAATTTAAGTGGAATTTCTCTAAGTCCAAGGGGCCTAACTCTGTCTAAAATTGCTCGATCGTACCTAAATTCAAACTTGACCTAGATATTATTATGATAAATAAGTATACCAATTCTAATTTTAATATGTGCAACCTCTGCAAAGGAAACGAACGGAAACTGCAAATTGGAATTATTTTAATTACTTGGGGGCATATCTTTGTCAAAAAAAGCATTCATCCCCAAAATCAAACTTGACCTAGATATAATCATGATAAATCCGTATTCCAAATTTCATTTCAATACGTGCAACCTCTGCGAAGAAAATGAACGGAAACTGCAAATAGATAGAATTTTTTTACGTCCAAGAGGCTTACTCTGTCGAAAATTGTTCGATCGTACCCAATATCGACCTTGACCTAGATATCATTAACCGACAGCAACAAAGCAATATGCCTCCCTTCTTCGGAGGGGGCATTGAAATATAAAGGGTGTTCATTGGTGTCCCCTCTACAACCATTTGTCTTGAAAAAGGTCAAAGCTTGCTTATTAGGGCCCCGCAAGGATTTGCGGGTGCCCTATAGTAATCACTCTGTCCGTCCTTCTGTCTGTCCGTTTGTCACTCTTCCGTCCACAAAATTCCTGGTTTTTTTCTTATAACTTTTTTTATGGTTGCCCAATCAAGTTCAAATTTGGTATGGTAGTTCAGTAGGCAGAAATACATATTTTGATGCTAAGTTTGGTTCTGTATGTCTTCTGGTTTGGAGCTGGGGTGGTGGGGTAGATTCCTAACTATGCATAAGAATGAATGGGCAAAGAGAGATAACTGCTGAGAATGAATAGGCAAAGAGAGATAACTGCTGAGAATTTTACCATTGTATACATGGAAGGCTGTGCAATATTTGTCCTTTGGGATTAATTAACCTTCCACAGGAAGAAAAACCTAAGCTTTATCTTTATCTTTATCTGTCACATTGAGATTAATTACTGCACTGCCTGTGTCTGCAAATGAACTTTGTTTTGAAGTTAAGGTCAATTTTGAATGATGTGTAGTATTGTGTACATTCTTTGAAATATGGATTTAAATTATAATATTCATATTTTATTTTGGTTAAAATACCGTACACAATGATTTATGATAATTTTATTGAATTCTTAAATCAAGATATATATTAAGATATCCATTTTCACTATTTTATTTTTATTAATTATTTATTTTTATCTGCCTTAATGCTGTTAATTTTAACAGGTAATCAAATAATAACCCCATTCTGTCATTTCTGAAAAAAAAATCTTATTGTAAATTTAGAAGAAAAGGATGAGAGAGCAGAACAATTAATCCCCTGGGATCTTGCCTGCTGCAGTAAATTTAGAGGCTTATCTGTATCTGTCATATCGAGATTAATGAACACCTTTATCTGCACTGATGTTTGTTTTGAAGCAAATTAAACTCTCATTCCATGAGCTGCACCCTAGCTAATATTTTTACCCCTCAGTTTAAAGGATGGTATTTGATAAAGAATATATTTCATTCTAGTCCAAATACTTATATTCTGTAAAATAAAAAAAAATATATGAATTACAATAAATTTAAAAAAAAAATAAAAAATTAAGATATCAGTTTTTTTATCCTTTTTTTTCTTTTTTAATGGATGTTTTGGTGTTGTTGTTGTTGTTTTTGGTTGCTATGTTTATATTAAAGGAAACTTAAGAATAGTACCTGAAAATGTTCCTTCTGTAAGATTCAATAAATGGATGAGAGCAGGATAATTAATCCCCTGAGATTAATTATCTTGCCTGTTTCAGAAAATCTAAGGTCTGTCTTTATCTGTTATATATATTACCGTTCACATGTGTCTGCAAGTGATGTTTGTTTGAAGTTGAGGCAAAGCCTAGGTATCATTTCATTGGTATCAATTCTTTGTTTTTTAACAAATTTTATTTCATCCCATGTTAACCCCCTTTATCCCGTGGATATGTCTCATTGGATATTTTTTTGATATTCCACAGTTGTGACTTTACAATGGGATTTGCGTAGGCATAATGAAATAAAATAATGTGGAGTTTTATAAACAGTGTAAACATTGATTGTGGTGTATAAAACATGGGATAAATAGAATCTCATATGATTTGTAGTATAATATGATTTTTATCCAGCTTGTGTGTGTTTTATCCCCTCACTAAGGCTCAAGAAAAAAACACTTTAATCGTTGGATGAAAATCATATCCAACTACAAATCACCAGATCCTATGTATTCTAGTTCTTTACATCTTCTGCCGGGCATTTATTTTTCATCATTGTTAATATAAAGAGGAAGGAATTCAAAGTTTTTTTCACTTCTCTATAGTAATTGTCATAGCGGGGCCCTTCCTGACTGGTCAGTTTTCTAGTTTAAGTTGTAACTTTGTCTCATAGTAGGGTACCCTACTGTTCAGTACATTGAAGACATTTTTTCATTGAAATATAATGTATACTTTTTAATGTAAGACAATCACTTTTTTGGACCCCTTACCCACTTCTAAAAAGAATTTACTTCAATTTATTCCAAAAGAACTGAAAAACCCGTAAAACTAACATGGGACAGGTATAGAGATGTATATCAAATTCAACACGGGTTGTTTTGAATTGACATTTATTTTTTCTATGAAAATGTAACGTTAATTTGTCTCCATACACACAGGAGTGCTTAGTATAGACTTGATTTTTCTTGTTCTAAAAATAAATCCCATGACAACTGATAAAAATAGGGTATCCCATTTTGCGGCAAAGTCAGTACAACATTAATGTGCAAGATTCAAACATTTTCTCAACAAATGGTTGTAGAGAGGACTCCAATGAACCCCCTTCATATTTTTTCAGATTTCTGATTCTTCAAAATAAGTATGCAGCTGCACAGTTTGACAGCTGTTATAAGTGACAAAAAAGGCTTTGTATAATATGTAGAATCTCATATTTATTGTTTTTGTATCTTGCAAAAGTGTTGGTCAGTTTCGGGCAGAAACAAGCCAGTTCAAGAAATGTTTACATTCTTATACTTAAATGTACAACAGCTGTACAAGATGGCCACACATCACCCTTAATGTTAGACCAGCAGACCAGTCAAAATCGAAGGCTGAATTTACAGTCTTTTTGTTTGAATTTTTGTTGGGAATTTTAAGAACTAAACAGAAGAATATATACATAAATGGTATATACCCAGGCAACAATGACCAACATTCCGATTAACCCTGAAGCATATGTTCATGATCTAAGAAATACAATAGAAACACCGGCAAAAGGAATGGATCGTTAGAATATAACCATACAGACAAAGAGGTATGTTTCTTGCAAACCATGAAAAAGTTGCTTACAAGCTTCATAATCTCCTCTAAATGTATATGAATTCATTTACAGTATTTAAGGTGCCACATAACTTTGCACATCAATTGTTTGATCAATAATGCATTGCTTCTAAATATTTTGAGAATTTTGGAGAAAAAAGATGTTTGAATAGAGATTGCTGGGTGCATCACCAGGTTGGTACACCCCAAGTCATACATGTCAAACATTTTATGCTGTTTTTATAACATTATTCTAGCTTGATCTTCGAGTGCAAATATTGATGGATTTTGTTTTTGAAGCAGGTTTCCAAATCAAATGTTCAACTAGAAGCTTGACAGCAATTCATACTGTTAGTGCCATTACTCACAAAACTGCTGGTTTTGGGAAAATCCATGGAAATTGAAACCACAGTAAATAATGTCATTCATATTCTTGTACATGCAGTATATTTATTTCTAATCACATGATGTCTCATTTTTGTCTTATTAATTATATTATATATTCTTGAAGGTCATTACTGTGGAATCAATATATGTCATATCAATATTGTATACTGTTGAAGGGAATGACTACATAATCATCTACATGTAAATTTAATGGAGCCAGTTTTAAAGAATCTATTCAAATTTCAAAACTTCTTTTATTAAACAAAAGTTTATGGATTTAAAGATCATATCTAAAGTTATAAGGTAAATCTGGTGGTTAATTTGATGACCATCCAGCCTCCTTAATATCTTAGGCAGAAAATAACATCCAAGCAAACCATTTCAACTATTGTTTAATAGAGAGAAGTTTTAAAATTTGAATAGATTCCAGTATCTTTATACATAGCTCTTTTTGTTTAAAGGACATTAAATTCATATAGTCTAAAAATGGCCTCGGCCATTCTGCAATGTATTTCGAAATTTACACGCTAATTTCTAAGTGTGGGACACCTTAAAAATTCCATTAAAACTTGAGACACATTGAAATCTACTGATTTCAGAATAAAAAGGCATTGACCGAGTTATTTTTCCTTCAAACAAACACAAAAGAGAAACACCATAGTCCTGCATTATCAGTTTTAATAATCTTCAAACAACACAACTTAAGTTTTCTTGTTTCAATAAATAACTCTTCCCTCATACAATCACTGTTTTCCCCTTTATAACAATTTCATTACATTTCTTCTCAGTATATAAAATCCTTAAAATTGATGACATGATTCAAAATTTCTTCCCTTCTAATCTGGTATTGCATAGTGTATTCAGTTCTTTCTTTAACATATCCTAAAATTTACAACATAATTGAGATTTTTTTTTTCCAAAAAATTAAAAACTATGCCATGCGAAATGCTAGTTTGATTGACATTTAGCCAGCTTCCTTGACAATGCCATAACAACCGTTGAAGAATTTCCACAACTTTCAAATATGACCTCTTGTGTTTCCTACGTACTTCAGTTGTATTTTTCATTTTCAGTATTTCAATAAAACATAAAAACAAAAGTGCTCCAGACTCTACATTAATTCGCACACAAATATATTGCAAGTTGCATTTTATCTTGTTAAAAAAAACCTTTTTTTTTTAATCCAAAAAAAAAGTTCAGATGTTCATGTAAGATTCTTGGATTTTTTTTTCAATGTCTGTGTGTGTGTATTTGTATGTGTACAATTGTCTCCCTTTGTAATAAAATGTTTCAGTTTGTTCATGACGCACTAGGAACTGGGGAGGCAGACTTCCTCTGTTCAGACTTTTGACTCTCTTCAGTGTGGTGTTTCTGTAGCTGAAAAAGATACCATTTCATTAAAATTCATTATATCGATGATACAACAGCACTTTTCGACTGGAGAAAAATATTTTGCAGATCATACAATGTCGCTTTTTTTTTTTTTTTTTTACAAATGTTTTAGTACATTTCTAATGTCTTTTCATTTATGATAGTCTTTTGAGCGTTGATACTTTTTCTTATTTAATTTTATGCTAGTACATGTATATTTCATATCAAAACTTTTTTTTAGCAAACAGTCAATAGAAGAATTGGATGAAAAACTACCATAAGACTTGGACATACATTGTATTTCCGTCCAGTTTTTTTTTAGTTGACGTCTCTGTTTACAGAATAAAAATCATTAAATCAAACTCTTCTTAAAAAAGAAAATTGATTTATCCTGATGTTTTCCATCACGGTGATATAATATTGTGATGAATCTGTGTTGATCGACCAAGTATATACATTGCTTTTTGAGGTACAAGAAATTAGTTGAATCTGTTAGTCTAAGTCATTTATCAAAATCAAATGCTGTAAATCTTAAGATTTTAAATTACATGTAT
This sequence comes from Magallana gigas, assembly GCF_902806645.1. Lineage (NCBI taxonomy): Eukaryota > Metazoa > Mollusca > Bivalvia > Ostreida > Ostreidae > Magallana > Magallana gigas. Next base: position 27,728,953 of record NC_047567.1, on the reverse strand, counting down.
TGTATTCAATAATGACCATTTTTATCTAATCCTCTTTCCTATGACATTAGCAAAATATTTTTAACTGTGTCAAAGCCTGAAGACACAATCAGTTATTATGTCCAAATGTAGCCCCAAGCGATGTATGTATCTAAAACAAACCAAACATCTGGCAAAAACATGTATTTTTATTCCATTTGGCTTGTTTACTAGCAATTATCCCTTTTTGTGAACATTCTGTGTATAAATGTGCATGTGCGCTGCAGTTTAGAAAATGTATCAAACTTTGACATTAATGAATCCCACTCTCCCTTATGTCAAAGACTAGTCTTGAATAGCAGAGTTCAACTGTCAAAGTTGATGTTGGAGCATTATATATTCCAGGATTGCGTTTTACAAAAGAACTTACAACAAAGTCGTCAATATTTTCAGTTTCATGGAATAATATCTACAGGACAAAACTTAGAACCATATTTATGATGTCCATGACAACGGTTTACAGCCATGAGAATGAAACATTGATTAGTTTGTGATAAGTTCTTTTGTAAAACGCAGCCCTGACCTCACTCACTTAGATGAAAATTTTGGCAAAAATGGCTCAAAGAATGGCAAAATCACAAAAAATACAGATATATATCATTACAAACAGTCTTCATCACAAAGTATTCACATCCATTAAGTATTTCCCTCTGTATTTCTTGAGAAAATCACTTGCAATTTGTATATGTATGAAAAGACAGAAATCTACACAATCAAGTAAAACAACTTTTAGCCTTGGCAAAAGAATATAGTATTCTAAACTGCGTGTCGATGCACTGCTTAACCTTGTTAATAAGAATTTTAATTCTAGTAGCTAAATTAAATAACTGTGATTCGTTCGTTGGTGTAATCTTCGTAATTTTTCTGTTTGATTGACCAAAACTAGAGCTACATTGAGATCATGAACTCAACAGACAGACCCCAGACTTCCAAAAAGTTATAGCTACCATAGTAACCTTCACTTATATGGAAAAATGGCCGTTCCTTTAGTACAACATTCTAATCAATAGTATAATAATAATTTACATAGCTTACTCATATTTCTTGGTTATTGATGACATAATTAAAAGGTTGATGTAAATATAAACAGTATGATGCTTTCGTTGGTACTTCATTCTTGCTATGAAGGTAGCTAGCGTTGCGAAAAATTACATAACCTACTAAACACTGGTTATGTAATTTTTATACTGCAATGCTAGCTACCTTCGTAGCAGCAGGAGGCACCAAAGATATTCAAATGTATACTAGAAATTCATTCAGGATTGGCAAAAAAGCGATAAATACTCATATTTTAAAATTTAAGGAAGATCAGGTGCCTAATTTGTTGACCATCCAGCCTCCTTAATTTGCATCCAAGAGAATTATGTCGCCACTTACAATTTTTTTGACGTGACTGAGGAGTTGTCCCTCCTTCCCTGTGCAGTTTTCTGGTCCATATGGCGGCACGATTTTGACTTCATCCATCACTACTATGTCTTTCCCGTTCCACCTGACTTCATTCAACCTGTTGGCAATAATTAACATGTAGAGTGCATCAAATTGTTTCCATACATTTTGTATGAGTATATATGAACTCTTAAAAATGGCGCATATTAAATATACTGGGTACATAAATGCCAGGAATAATATCCTCATAACAGGTTAATTCATGAGATTTTAAAATCTCGCTAATATGTGAACTACATACTAATGAAACTGAGATAAAAATCTGGCATTCGTTATTTTATATTCTTGGATTTTGATACAAAATGGCAGAATTGCAGAAACAATAAGGATCTAGTTAAACTTCTCTACAAGTTTAAAGTTATTTATAAATACATGTATGCTAATGTTTCTTTTGAAATTTATAAAGGACAACACTATCCCCATGAACAAGTGGATCTAAAAACAATTAACAAAGTCTAAAATACTTTTTATCCCTGCATGATTCCAAAAACAAGTGAAAAGCTGTCAATGTGACAGCAAACCGGGTTTTCTTTTATGTCAACTGTATCCATAATCCATGTCAACACTAATCCAGTGAAATGGAGTATCCTATATGCAATATTTTGCCAAAAAATGACTAAGTTGGTATTTTTTTCATAAATAATAAGAAATCAAAATCCTAGCAATATGCAAACCTCTAATATAAGTACAATTGATCTGCAAAAGAACAACTTCCTATCTTGAGAACTGTAAGAGTAGTTATCCGTACAATTAGGATACACTATATGCAATATTTTGCCAAAAATGACTAAGTTCAAAAGCTGGTATTTTTTTCATAAATTATTGGAAATCAAATTCCTAGTAATGTGCACACCTCTGATATATGTACAAATGATCTTCAAAAGAACAACTTCTTATCTTGAAAACTACCCGGTATAGGTCTGGAGGAATTATCCGTACAATGAGGGTACCCTTTTGGCAGCTGCAAATCTTAGCAGTGTCTATGTAAAGCAATATATAACGTTTAACTGCATAACTGGACACAAAGAAATTAAGTTTGATAAAATCAGAATAATTGCTTATCTACATGCACTTGAAATCACCCTATGAAGTCCGACACGAGACATGCTTCTGACACCGGAAATTGTTAAGCAAACATTGACCACGCGCCGAGTCAACAGGTGGCTGCATAGTGATGGCGAATACACTGGCGATATTTAAACTTGTTTGATGCAAGAAATAGTGTTAAGAGAGGATAAATATTTCAATACATGAAAAAAACAAAGAATAAGGTTTTTCTGATGCAGTTAATTTAATATACATTCATACAACTTGCATAACACGCTATATCGGCAGTCACTACTCCCGTGTTATCAAGAATCACGGCTTGAAAAAACGGGGTAAAATGTTTGTCCTATGTACAACACGCACCTCCCACTTTTTATCAAATTTTGGCTGAAATAGTGTGTGATATACACGCAACATTACGGTATAGTCAAAAGTTATTTTTCTGATTTCATAAGGTACTGTAAAAGTATTAAATTTGGCAGTGACTTCTTTAATAATGTTTTTTCGTGAAAAGCAACTTCCCACTATTAATTTATCACATCTCTAAATGCCATACATATGTGCATGAGAATAGCAGCATCACAAGAAATATGCCATGTCAAATTCCCACTAACTTTTTTTTTAAAAATCAATTTCCTGCATATATATTGATGTACACACCATGCATTTACAGTATACCATTACCAATTGCAACCATTAGAGAAAAAATTATATAAATTACATTTCCTCATATTTATTTTTTCTGTACTTTCAACAATCGTTACAATAAAACCTTCATGAAACAACAAAATAAGCATCTTATTTTTTCAACAAGAATCAACCAACTCCACTTATCCCAGAACTAAATTTTACACTCGTGGGGAATAAGCTTACGTTTTGACGATTGAGTTAAATGCCCTTTGGCCCTCTGGGGTTACGCCGATTCCTATGTAGTTCACCTGCCTTCTCTTCTCGTCCAAGTTCTGTCGTAATCTACTCTGTATCTACAAGGAAATTCAGAACAATGTAGGCGAGAGAAAGAATGAGAAAGAGCCAACATTACATTCAACCTATCCAATGCATTATTATATTTATACTACATTTTTCTATTCTTTGGTGAGAATACTGTAAACCAATTTTCATTCGCAGTGATTTTATCTCGAGACTAACTTTCCGATAAACTGGTTCGCGACGACTTATGTTCGCAACCAAGCTTTATTGAGTATTGTCATAGCAACTACAAGACAAGGAATGGTTAACGGCAGGAAGTATTTGTGAAGAAGAGGCTCTCGCTAACTTCATAAAAATTACACAAATATTAATTCCTGCTGCTTAATAAGTAATCAACAGAAATACCCTTACCTTTTGTATACTGATGCTAGTGAGTGGGGGTGGGGGGTCATTGCATTCTTTTGTCACCTTGATGTGGCTAACAAAGGACAAGTTGACCATCCTTATATCATGGACCTCTCGCTTCCCACTGGCTGCAGATGATTCTATTATTGGTCAAGGTTCATTATTTGCAAATCATATCCTTCTAAAATTTTCCCTTGCATTTACATTATGAAAACATGGATTTCATCACCCTTCATATATCAGAACAAACAATTAACATAAGTTTTGCTTGCGTTTAAATCTTAACTACTGTTGCTAGTTATTCACATCAAAAGATTAATATTACCACAAAAGTCTTTGAATGATTGCTTTACGATCCCTCGGATCAATGCATGTTATGTGCATGTACATGCATGGAAATTGTACCTAATCACTCCAATCATAATACATTTACTAATACATTAAAATCGTTGTGATTACAAAAATAACACAAAAACTCAGTTCAAATTCATAAAAAATATACTGTTTTCGACTTTGAAGACTTGACTGTTTGATGTAAACAATACGCAGTTTCGTTCACAGGTCACTCTTTTCTTTGACGTTTCGTGTAAACAAAGCCGATTTTACACGCTTCTGTCGGGGCAACATCGATAAAAAGGATACTGATCGCAAGCATTTTTGTGCCCTCGTCGAAAGCTAACACTTCACCCTGGATTTTCTGGTTGTAACACGTCGTGCAGGAGACAATACTTCCGATATTAAAATATTCCCCATCTTGGGCAGCCATGTCTATCTTCATTTTCTCAAGACGCCTGTCCCGCACAAAATATCAACTTTACGACCATTCGTGAAAAAGAATTACAGGGAAATATTTTCTACATGTTACGGAGGTTCTGAATACGATTTATGAGTTTATTTCACTATTTCAATTTCAAAACGATTGAAAAAAAATGAACGAAAAATGTGTTTAGACCGAGACAGACCAGCAGAAGAGGGGCGGATCAAAACCCCAGCGGGGAGGGGGGGGGGCACAAATGACAAATCGATTACTTTAAATTACATGTATTTCGTACTGAAATGCATAAGCACTCTACGATAGCCATAATGTAAAACATTGTAAGGGTTAATTAATGAAATGTTTTAACATACTTTATTACATGTTCATTTATATAGAGAGGAGCGGATCAAAAATATCGCCGCGATATGGCAGTCTGACTCAAGCCAATCCCTACTAAATATAAATATAATTCACTTCGTTATTGATCCGTGCACCAGCGCACCCCCCCCCCCCCCCCAAAAAAATGAAAATAAACAAAAACAAAACAAAACAAAAAATTAAAAGAATTCAAAAACCATTGATATTTTAGGTAGAAAGTTGAACAAAAATAATAATTAAATCAGGTTATAATTGAGTTCATTAATTGCATGTCGCAAGCCACTTGGGTTTTGTGGCCATTCTTCTTCCATAATTTTTTGATTGGAGTCTATAACTTATATAGATAATGTAAATACAATTTCCAATTAGTAACGTACTTACGCATCTCTTATTAGTCCCCTACCGGTTTTCACCGGAGCGGACTATATAGCTTTCCTTAGTCCGAAATATCTGACGTTTTTCTGGCTTTTTTAACGATTTTGATATTTACTTGCCAGGTTTTCCTGGCAAGTAAATATCAAAATCGTTAAAAAAGCCAGAAAAACGTCAGATATTTCGGACTAAGCTTTCCTCTGCGTCCGTCAGTCCGTCCGTCTGTCTGTCCCACTTCAGTTTTCCACACTTTTTTCTTTATGCGTTTGAGGAATAATATGAAATTTGCTGAACAGCTTCAAAATGTCAAACTACAGATCAAGTTTCCACTTTTGTAGCGTCTGGTTGACTTATTTTTGATTCGGGGTACAGAAGACGGTAAGAAATGATATTCTGCATAACAGTGTATTGTTTTCACAAGTTTCTACAAACCGGTAGGGGACGTGTATTGCTTATACAATACTCTCAGAATGCTTGTTAGTTACAGTTTTCTAATTTATAACAACAATTCACTCAAAATCAGAAACAACGCTTCTATTTCATTCCTTTTTTTCTGCTAATATTATTTGGTATTTTAGCCTCAGTCTTACTTAAAATATCATGTAAATTTTTGTATTGCATTCATCCTTCCATCCAAATATAAATATAATCTTAATATCGAAACAATGTTTTAATTTAGAAACAATAACGTTTCATTATCAAAATTTATAGAAAACGGGGGGGGGGGGGGGAGGGGGGTTCTCTACCAGAAATATGAAAATGTCAATTCTAATTAAGCGTCAGAAAGAAGTATAATCAACATTAGTCGGTTGTGTTTAATTTCTTTAGATGTTCTGCGTCTGTTCTCTCCTGTTATTGGTTAATGGTGCACTTTAAACAACACAAATGCTCCTTTTGATGAATGAGTTCAACACAAAATTCGCGTTTCGATGATATCATATAATATATAATTCCAGAAACAAAGCATCATATTCATAGCTTAGAAGCTGAACCATCTGTGTTGAATTGACAGTATCGAACGAGCAAATATAGGTATTTCTTTGTACAGCTCTGTATAAACGTATAGGCAAATGTTCAAATTTTAAAGCTAAAATATTTGGACTTTTAAAAAAAAAAAAACTAAATGATATTTTATTGCCAAATATATAATACTTAAAAGTATGAGGCAGATCTGATGGTAAATGTGTAGACCATCCAGCCTCCTTCAAATCAATACGTTCAGTAAATACGGCATTCTATTGAACAAAGAGACAAACAATCTGCGAGGGAATCAAAGCGTTTTTAACAATAATGTATACAATACGGGGTGGAAATAACAACAGAGGGACTTTTTACATGTTAATATTTGGACGTCGTTTTAATTATAATGTCAGAATCATCTATTCGTAATATATAATTATTTGGTGATTTAGAATTCATTAGACAATAAAAACCCGCCAAACCACAAAGTTTAACGTATTTGACCTACTTTGCTAGTACTTGTGCTGATTTTTAAACTAAACATCCAAGTATCAATTACTTACACGTCGTATGTTATTATAACTTTCAATAATGATTATAATATCTCACTTAACATCATGACCTCTTTAATTTATTCATTGTGCTTTTATAATTATGATAGCATAATTACAGTAAAACATAAATCTCCATTGGCTACTTCTATTGAACGAAAGGACAACACCATCCATGTATATAAACATTATTTTTAGGAACAACACATCATTACTAAAATCTTGTAAACGGAAGAAAGATTAGCTGCTATTCAAAAATTTTGAAAATGTCACAGAACCATAGATTTGAGAACAAGCAGAAATGGTCAGTTATTGGTATCTTTCTATTTTCGGCCATATATATGAAAACGATCTCTGCAGAGGGAGACATTCAAGGGATTTATCTGCACAAGGTCTCGTCCAACGAAGCTGTGCAGGCTGAAACAACTCCGTGTTTCATTAAATCGGTCCATGCTTCAAGCCGCTTGGGGTGTGCCCATTCATGCATTAATCACTTCCCTGAATGCGCGGCTGTTTACTACAATAAAGTCATGAAACTTTGCAAACTTCTCAGATGTCGCCCGACGGACAGACTGGAGAACCAAAACCTGGTAGGAATTCCTTCTGGATGGGAACTCTTGGAGGACAATAAAGGTATTGAAAATGATTGCCTCACAAAGCTCAAAAATATCTCTATAAGTTTGTAATAATTAAAGAAGGCACAGTAATCTAGGTCGGGGTGTCATTTTTTTTTGGAGAATTTTTACATAATTTTGCAAGCAATAAAGTTTCAGTGATGGAAGTACTTGTGTTAACTTTATTTTTCAACACATTTGTTCCTTTTCAGCATGTGAAGAGGACTGGATTCTGTTTGCAGGCCATTGCTACCATTTCATTGCAACTGGGACAATATGGAACAACGCTGTGGTGATTACTATATTTATAAAATATCACTACATATCCCATTCTAGAAAATCTGGGTTTGATCTAAATCAGATAGTGTAGATTCCGTGCCCCGGACAAATACTGGGGCCTGAAAGCTAAACATTGAAGTACATAGAGATTTTTAAAAATTCTTCCTTTCAAGAACTACAATGATACAATTTATGAAATAACTATGCACGTATCTTCAAATGGTGTAGAAAACTGTAGATTCTTAATTGTAAAAGCCACAACCCACGGACCAATACTAGGCCCCTTCGAGGGATTCAAAGTTTAACATAGAAATATATGGGGAAATGTTTAAAAAACCTTCTAAAAACTGCACTATACAAGCATAATAAGATAGTTTAGATGCTAAATGCATGTTCAAAATTGTGACCCCTGGACTAATACTGGAGCTCCAAATGGGAGGGGAGGGGATCAAAGTTCAATACAGAGACATAAACGAAAGCTGTTTATAAATCTTCTTCACAAGAATTTCTTTGTTATGATTTGTGAGATCACAATGCAACGATTCTATGATAGCAAAATTTTAAATTGTTAAAACCGTGACCCCCAGGTAAATATTTGGGACCCAAAACGAGTTCAAAGTTCAACGTGATTTTTGTTTGTACTCCAACTCAAAACGTATGCCAGAATAACGAACGATAAACAACCAGAATAGCACAAAATTCATACTCAGATAAAAAAAAATAACAACAAAGATTGCATTTTCGGATATACAAATTCCCACGTCTGTTTTTTTTAACAGCATTACGCTCTTTATATTATATAAATGCCTAAGCTGCCTACATAGATATGTTATATTCCGGTAATTGCTTTTATATAATATGTTTTTTGTTTATTTGAGCAAACTCTGTTAACTGTGTTATCATCATATTGCAGTCTGATTGCAATAGTAGAGGCGGCTCTCTGATTGAACTACATTCTCAAGAGGAAGTAGATTGGGTGAAGGACTCTTTTCTTTTACCAGAAACGGGAGGTAAGACTTGAAGTTTATCTGATAATGAATAGTTTAACCTTGTTTAGCTTAAAAATGGTGGAGACCTTAAACTGAAAACCCAAATTATTTTAAGATGACCTAATAAGCATTTTCTCAATAAAAAAGTAAACTCATAACGTTAACGTCTTTCTTTGATCCACACACACTGAAAACAACAGAAGATTTGTTTTATTAAATTAGGACTTGAACTGCATCGTCCAGCCGTAATTTTTTTTTTTCCAATTTCTTATTATTTTGCCTTGTAAATACAAGGGTTGTTCGATAAAGTTTATGAATGTTTACTGCACGATAGCTCATAAGCATTCGACTCAATTAATGAAATGAACATTATATCCCTTCAGAGTATTCTCCGCGGTTAAAAAAATTAAAAAAAAAGGAAAAAGTCCCATGGGGTACCGGTTAGATCTTAAAAGTATGGGGTTGGCGAGACAATAACCTTCTCAAACTTCACAAGCTCATAGGAATGTGACGAAGCATTATCATGAAGTAGCCAAACATGCCTAAATCCTGACAAAGACGCACATATTAGAGAGCTTTATGATAGAGCCATTTAAAGAAGACCCTGGACTTTCGGTTCGACGTAGTTATCGTTTTCTTGCGTCAAAACAAGTTAAAAATGACGCGGTTTCAAGCGAAATATGCACCGATTGCGTAGTCTTAGCTCAAAAGCCAGACAGATCTTGTTGATTTCAAAGAGCCAGCAGTGAAATAGACAGTCCTACATCACATTGCTGTTTGACACAACTACCCAAAGTCCAAGCTCTTGTTAAAATGGTTCTAATTTGTATGCTTAACTGATGGTAGTTACTGACATGGCGAATACATTTAATGCTTATATTAACATTCCCTCATTGATGAAATCAATTATTTTATTAAATAAATCTGTACAAATCACAAATCACGGAGGTGGTTTTAAAAATTTCTAAAACCGGATTTAACCGGTTATCACATATAGAATGTTGACGTGAGCATGAAAATATAATCTATGAAAATAAAATGTTGCTATAACATTTACAACAACTTTATAGTTAAATAATTGTAAAACACGATGCTTTAATGAGTGAACTAGAATTATATATATATATATATATATATATATATATATATATATATATATATATATATATATATATATATATATATATATATATATATATATATATATATATCAAACGTCTTTTAAAAAAGTTCTTATAATATACAATTTTACAATTTGTGTTTTTACAATTCAAGTATTCTCTGCTTTCTAAACCATGTGTGGATTCAGTATTTGAACCGTTCTCCTTTCCGAATAAAGATTTTTATTATGAATTCAAATTTTGAAAAGGATACAAGTGCACGATATTTAAAACTGTTGTTGAGCGATTAGCCCCTTGATTTAGCCTATACTTTTAGCTGTTGTTTAAACAAAAGGAGAAAAGAAAACTAGGCCGGGTGTGTTAAAAAACGAAGCAACTATCAAACTCTCCGTGGCCCTAAACGATCAATATGATAGGTAAACACTAATTAAAAGTATTAATCCATTCAGTTCTCTCAATAGGACATAGATATTAAAGAAAGCAATGCAACTAGGGTAGAAGCTGCGATCTTGAACGCAGACCAGTAGTAATTGTTAAAGCCGATCGTAAGAATTTTAATATGTTGATAAAATTGCATTATCAATTCTGTTTATAAGAAAGGCATTGTCAGAAAGCTAATCTACATTTTTATCAATTGCCATTGATTTCTCTTATTTGACGGCTCTGCTTATATTATTGATTTAAACGTTCATTGCAGTTGAAGCACAGTGCCCAACCAAGTGGGATTGTGCTATCTGGACTGGTGCATCGTATCAGCATGGATCCTCCACATTTGTAAATACTAACAGTGGAAAAACAATGGTATATCCAAAGTGGGCCCTTTTTCAGCCCAACAATAGAGGTGGGAACCAGGAATTTGTTAGTTTGACACGGTCGGGAGAAGGAAATGACAGAGCGTTCGACAAAGTTTCGCAGTATCTTTGCCAAAAGACCAAGTAATAAACAGAAAACCGATCAATAAGGAATTAAAGAGGTTAAATGCTGATCAAATTAAACATTGGATCCACCTGAAGTATTAGTTTTCAACTCTCAGAAAATAATAACGAGATTTTAAAATCCGCGAAGGATGCTTCTCGCGATTTTACGCGGATATTAATTCCTCGCGTTTAATTAGGAATTTACAGTAGCGTTTCTTGTCTCGAGAGATACATATAGTGTAAGACGGTGACGGCCATGCAACCCTCTTAATTAAGTTGTAATATAAGCAGATTATGGGGGTAAAGAACACCTCCGTATTGTGACATACTGCTTTTTGAAATACACGTCAATAAGATTAACTAAAGCATTAACATTTATCGCATTATTCTTTATGTTTATAAAAAAAGTATTTTTTCAAGCTATTGTATACTAGTATACTTTCTTTTGCATAAGTATGTTTAGGTAGCAGGGACAAGTCTCAGATAAAGTACCGATTCGGATTATAATATTTTTGTAAAATTGAGAGTTGATGTACTAAAATGCTTATGAGTGTTGCTAAAATTCAAGAAATGATTTTAAATGATCATCATTAGTTACAGGGACGTCTCTTGCTGAAATTGATATGCAATATGTAAATCAGAAAATCAGAAATAAAATGCAAAATCTGCAGCTATGACTGTTGTGTTGACTTGAAATTGCAAGTTTAAGACGGGAGGTAAAATAACACGAACAGTAGGTGGATGGGACATTGTAAACCATACATTAGTAAGTCCCCGACATTTGATATTATTATACTCTCACGTCATATACTAAAATCTGATTGTTTAAGACGCAGTTGATAATCCGTTCTATTACCCTCAGCGTTAGCAACACGCTTGGCAACGGGTAACACTATATAAATAGTGCCTGTTTGGGAGGGCAACAGTTTAAATTGACACCCAGAGAAAACCATTGTCAACTGACGCGAAGCGGAGGTTGACAATGGTTTTCGAGGGGTGTCGATTTCAACTGTTATCCTCCCAAACAGGCACTATTTATTTTATTATACTGAATGTCAATTTTAAAGAAAACTTAAATGCTTTTCTATAGGAATGACTTAAATTCTTCTGCGAACCGAACGCGCATCATTTACGCGCATGTTACAATTCGTTTTGTTATACTTTCATGTTAAATACTGAAATCTGATTGGTTAAGACGCAGTTAATAATATTTTCTATTACCCTCAGCGTTAGCAACGCACTTAGCAATGGGTAACATTAAAAATATGTTACATGCGCGAAAATTATGCGCGTACGGTTCGCTGTAGAATTCACGTTATTCCTATATAAAAGCAGTAACATTTTCTTAAATTAAGACATTCAGTATAACAAAATAAATAGTGCCTGTTTGGGAGGATAACAGTTGAAATTGACACCCCTCGAAAATCATTGTCAACCTCCGCTTCGCGTCGGTTGACAATGGTTTTCTCGGGGTGTCAATTTCAACTGTTACCCTCCCAAACAGGCACTATTTATATAATGTTACCCGTTGTTAAGTGTGTTGCTAACGCTGAAGGTAATAGAACAGATTATCAACTGCGTCTAAACCAATCAGATTTTAGTATTTAACATGAAAGTATAGTAAAAGGAATTGTTACATGCGCGTAAATTATGCGCGTACGGTTTGCCGTAGAATTCACTTCATTTCTTGATAAAAGCAGTAAAATTTTCTTTAAAAATAAGACATTCAGTATAATAAAATAAATGGTGCCTGTTTGGGAGTTTAACTGTTGAAATTGCCACCCCTCGAAAACCATAGTCAACCTTAACTATTTATATAATGCAACATGCTCCGGAAATTCAACCATTTGCTGGGATTACGCTGGGGGGAAGGGTCTAAAAAGCTTAAAAAATTATGGAAAATGGGCAAGACGAAAGGATCGAAATCTAAGAAAAACCAGTATATAGACTGTTTTACACTTTCTGCCTAGTAATTTTCTTCATAAATTGGTTTTGGGGAGTGTTGGACGAGCTGAAATGCGTTGCAGAAGAATGTCCCAAGCATCTGCAATTGGGTTAAGGTCTGAAGAGAGACTTAGATAGTCCATAGGCTGAATTGTTTCACTTTATAAGTACTCGTTTGCGATTCGGGATCAAAGACGTAGAACGTTATCGTCCATGAAGATAAAAGTCCTTCCCAACAGCACCTGTCATGGTTGTAACAATTGAATGCAGAATATCAATTTGGTTTTTTAAACCCCAGGGAACCTTCAATGAAACGATAATCAGTTTTGTTGTCATCACTAATGCCTGCTTAGGTAGCAAGGGGCAGTTTCGGATATTTTAGTAAAATTGAGAGTTGGTGTACTACAAGGCTTATGAGTGTTGTTAAATATATGAAATGATTTTTTATGATTATCATTAGTTAAAGGGACGTCTCTTTGTCGGAATTGAAATGCAATATGTTAACCAGTATCAAAAGTAAATTGCGAAACCTGCGGCTATGACTGTTGTGTTGACTTTACAGAGTGAAATTGCAAGTTAAAGACGGGGGGTAAAATAACACGAAAAGTAGGTGAATGGGACAGAGTAAACTATACATTGGTAAGTTTCTGACATGTGATAGTGCAACATTAACACGGCACGGAAGGTCAATCCTTTACAGGGAATTAGCAAAGGAAGGTCTAAAAAGAAATATGAAAAGGTCAAAATCTCAGAAAAACACGATTATTTTTATAACGAGTGAATTGACGGTATTTTTTGCTGAATCGGAACAGAGGGAATTCTAGTTACAGTGTTCCGAGGACACGCATCCCCTGGCTACAGTGAGTAAAAAAAATGTTAAATGGTTAACAAGGTAACAATGTAAAATGGTTATATAGCATCATCGACCCTTCTTCAACTCTTTCATGCTCAAAAATGCAACAATCGGCTTATCTTTCCCTTTTGATCTACAAACAAGTCTTCTGCCATCATGGACCTCAACACAAAATCGCGACTCGTCTGAGAAAAGACTGGACTGCGTTTTACAAAAGAACTTACGACAAAGTCTTAAATATTTTTAGTCTTATAGAACGGTCTTTAATAAAAAATTTATATATAGATATATATATAAAACCATTTATTTACATCTATTTTATTTTCCATAATTATATTCTACAGCTATTAGAATAAAATATTGATTAGTTAGGGATTAGTAAGCATTCATTGATTTGGTCGTAAGTTGTAAGTTCTTTTGTAAAACGCAGCCCTGAGCACCAATGACGTTGTAGCCAATTTCTGTGTATTGTTGCCCGATGTTAGCGATTTCTACAATGCTCAAATTTTAAATACGGGGCGGATCGGCAATCTTTAAGTGTTGCCTGATGGAATCTGTTTCTAAAAGTTTAAGAAGAGACCATTCTACCTCTTGCTCTTTGAAATTCAACATTAAGCATAAAGCACTTTGGAAACGGCAACATTGGCCAAATAACGGTCCTCATAGATCAAATCACAAGTTGCGACCACAAAAGGCGTAAATCTTTACGTTCATTAAAGGAAACCTTATTTCACCCCTTTGTTCCACTACCTTTTTAACGCTTTCTCCTTTTTAAGGATTTTACTGCAAAACTAATCAAACACGTGTTATTCAAGTATAGAATCGTACGAAAGCCATTTTTTAATTTGAAGCCTGGTTTTCATATAAATTCAAACGATGAAAGATTTCTTTAGTGTAAAATATGATTCCTAACTTATTTTGTCCTATATTTGAAGGTAGCTGTGCCCTTCTGCAGAGCTATTGCAAAGGCTGAGTTCAATCAGACGTCTATGCAACGGTGCTTTGCCCAGAGAAAGGTTGAAGGTTGAAGGAGACAAATTTTGAAATTGATATTCTAAAAAATATAAAAGTATACACTATGATAATAAAATAAATAGTATTGTGTGTTTTGCATTTGAATCATTTGCAAAACAAAATTCACCGACAGAGAAATATTTTATGAGTTACCTATGTAATCATGCTAGTATTTGGAATTATCTAAATACATGTAAATACAATGTTTTTCATTAATTAATTGGAATTTTATTTGTTGTGATTTAACGTTTGATTCATTTTAATTTTCAATAATTATTTTTTTATTCGAAGTTCAGCGTCAAGATCCTTTATTAGTTTATACACATAAAATGAGAAACCATTAATCAAAAAGTGTATTATATATGTGTATGCTCATGTACACAACGTTGTCCATATGTTTGTAAATGGATGCTATATTTTTTCGCTGTTTTGATATTTTTGAGGTATTTAATGATATATCAAAACGATTTATGATATCAAAGATATTTTTGATATCAAAAAATTACTTTTTGATTCCAGGAATTCCAATTCTTGACACACAGACATAAACAAACAAAAATAACATCCATGTTCTGATAATTATGAAAAAATCAAATTTCTGATATTTTAAAAAAAAAAATATTATGATTTTATTATATCAAAAATAAGATATTTGATATAATTGATATGATAAATAAAAAATGATATATGTCATCATAAGATAATAATCATATTTGATGAATACTAAGAAATCGTAGAACCACAGAAAACCACAGAGTCCTATTTATTTTCAAAATAGTTTTTATATGATTTGAAAAATTATTCTATTGAAAAATTTATTACTTGCAATTCTGGTTATATTATTTCAAAACACTAACTGCGTGCCTGCAAAGTTTACCGCCATCAATTTGTAGGTCTTGCTTGTACCTGCATGTAACCAGTTTACGGCGAAATTGCAGACAAGCAGAAAAGTTTAGAAATGAAAGAATTTGCTACAACAAAATCAGAATTAACATTTAGCATGCAGTATTATTCTTTATTTTCTTCTTCAGGTTTGAAACACAATTTCTGATTCAACTTATTTTCTTTATTCTACTGATTTTTGTATCAGAAAATCGATTTTTTAAACCAATAATTGACTTTTTATACCAGGCAAGAAACTATAATTGTTTATATCAAACATGTTCTCTGTTATCAAAAAATATATATTTTTTCAGAATTATTTCTATGTCAAAAGTTTGAATACCTGATGTCAAGAATTAGATCATTACTTTTGCAGGCACACATAACATTTCATGATATTTTTCATTTTAAATAGAGAAATTGCAATTGCAGCACACATAAAAAACTTGATATTTTTCATTTTGTCTAGAGTAACAATCAATTATGGTTTGAGGTCGTCAATTAGACCTCTGCGTCAATATCTTTTCTTGTTTGTATAAAAATATATACAAATATATAAATATGTACCTCATATACCAGGGGCCTATATTTTGAGTGAATAAAAATTAAAGATTTTTCATACACTTATTGTATGATGAAATCTACAACAAAGACTCTTTCGTATGCATGTGGTAATTTTTTAACGTCATTTAAATCATTGTATTGGATTTTTTCAATCGTCATGTTTACACTGTTATTTGTCTTTCTTTCTAAAAAATGAAAAAAACCAAATAAATTATTCAACATCAAACTTATTTGACAATTTTTCTTGCGCTTGTAATAATATTTGAGTTTAAGAATTCTATTGTCAACCATTGTAATTATATTTTTTAAGATAATGAAAATCTTTACAACATAATGTCACAGTCGTCATCAATGAAGCCTAATTGAAATTCAATGTCTCCATGAATTCTATTTTAGTATTAATATTGAACGGTAGTTCAATATAACATAAGTATTTAAACATCATTTTAAGAAACAACGCAGCATAGCTGAGAAATAAAAACACAACGGAAATTTACTGACATTGGGGAAATTTGAATATGACAGTGAAGAAATGTTCTGTTTTCAACCTCCTCATATATTTGACATGGTATGCAAAAGAGAGTTTTGCTACTGAGGAAAATCAAGGAATTATATTGCACAAAGTATCATCTAATGAATTAGTGGAGATGGAAACAACTCCATGTCTCATCAAAACGGTCAACGTTTTAAACCGTTTGGAGTGTACATACAGATGCATTAATCAACTCCCTGAGTGTGCAGCTATTTATTACAATGGCGTTTCAGAACTTTGCAAACTTCTTAGATGCCGCCCAACGGACAAACTGGGAAACGAAAACCTTGTTGAGATTCCTTCCGGATGGGAAATCTGGGAGAACACAGAAGGTAATAAAAATTGATCCATTATTATGAATAATCAACGATGTGTTTAGAACGTATTGTATGCGTTAAACTACAATATGTTTATGCTAAAGTAAACCATTGACACGTTTTACACACATTTGTTCTATAAATACAAATTGTCTTATGTAAAAAAGTTAATCTAGAACTAACATATAGTTGATTTTAAAATGAGTTCCCAATTGGAATTCAGTCATACGTTGTTAGTTCCCAATTCGAATTTAGTCGTACGTTCTTGTATCCCGAAAAAGAACTTATACTATACCATATTATCAATGATCACGAGTCTGTTTTTATATATTTATGTTGTCGTTTCCTAAATAATATCGACACTTGGTTATAAAAAAACGCGAATAATTATAAGGATAATTTGAATGACACGCTGGATTGTGTTGCCTATCAAAAAGTTACTCGAAGACAAAATTCAAAGTTCAAACGCCAACTTAATGTTTTATCCATTGTTTCTTTCCAGCGTGTAAAAATGATTGGGCTCTTTTTGCTGGTCACTGTTATTATTTCAGTGCAATTGGAACAAAATGGAGCCACGCACAGGTTGTACATTTCATGAGATTTAATAGCCGTGGTCATTTTCAGACTTTACTTAACTCTTTATAAAGAAGAAATTTGTGTAAATATTTAGGAATCTTTGTAATTCTAATTTAAAACCTATGAATTTAGTTTTTGGCTATAAACTATAAAGCCCCCTAAATGTCAATTGGATCACATAGGGAGAAAACTATAATAGCTAGGTGTTGCCTCCTGCTTATTCACACTTAATATATAATAGACATATATTATTATCGTTGAATTACAATATAAACCTGTTTATTTTCAGATTTAATTGTTTTTCAATGAATCAAAGTTTTAACGTAACAAAATGGGTTTTTTTTTACAGCGGCTCGCGTTTTCATCTAAAGCTTCAACTCAAAATGTTGGCAATGCAACATATAAAAGTCTTTTTGTATTGCAGGCTTATTGCAGTAGTATCGGCGCCTCCTTAATAGAAATCTATTCTCAAACGGAAGAAGATTGGGTCAAAAATTCATTCCTTTTGCCAGAAACCGGAGGTACGTGCTCATTATTTCCATTGAATTTACTTAATTTACATTGAATATGCACACACCTAGTGTAGTAGTGATTAATTTATTATCTTACACTTTATGCCACTATTTGGAAAAGTTCAATTATTTTGCTAATAGTGGGCTAGATGGTTGTGACAATTTTTTTTCTTCAAAAAACGACTTTTTATCCTCTGAAGGAAGTAGTATTTAGAAAAGAATTGCATCAATATTATAGATTTTGACTCTATTTTAAGAGAATAAATCAGTTTTATACTGTATAGTGCTTACCAGATACATTAAGAAGCTATAAACGTTGTCATTGATTAAAAAATAATTCTTCATGGTATTTGTTTTTGCTCTGGCTTTATAATTTAGATTGTCTTTCTTTGAGGACACTGGACGGCCAACAATCTCATCATAAAATCTGTCTTAAATTTTGACATGCAATATTTTTGACGATAAACTTACATTTAGTTAAGGATACCCCCAGATATATTGGGTTTTAAGTTTTCCTTAATCTTTATATTGAGCTTTTCTTCTTAGTCTCAAAATGGCCTTCATTGTGTCCTCTTAGTTTGACAATACATGTTCTTTCTTATGTAATTTATAAGAATGAAAAAATATTTAAAAGCTGTCTGAAAACATTTAATTATGCAATTTACAAGAAAGCAACTAGATGAAAAAACTTAAATCCTAGGCGAAAACTATTGAAAATTTCTTTTGATTTTGATTTATCCATGAGGTGTGTCAAACACAACTTATTTAGGGAGACTTAGCTTGATGAATAATAAATTCAGCATTTTGACACAACCTTAGATTTTTAGTCATGAGGCATTTATTCTGATGTTTTAAGATTATTTTTGATTAATTGAATTATAGGATACCACAGAGTCCCAGTAATCTGTGTTATACTGAGTAGTTATTTTTACTAGAAAAATTATATTAATGGTAAGATAGCAACAAAACTTTATGATAAATGTGATATCTTAAAATGTTTTATATCATATATTGACAACGATGTCAAAAATAATACTTGATGCATTTTTGTCACGTCATATGTACTTCGTTGTCATGTGACGTGCTTTTTTCTAACATTGCATTTTGTCTGATTAAATAGTATCGGCGCAGGTGATTAATGAAATTAAATCATAAATATTTTAAAGAAAAATCCTTTGCTATGTCATTCACTTTGAAGCTCTTGCTTGGGCTTCAAATAGATAATCCGTTTATTTAAGATATTGTTAAAACAGTTCGCCAAATCATCAAAATAAGGCCCATTTTTACTATTTAAAAGCGATTTACATAAAATTGGGGTAAGTCCGTAGGTTTCCTTAGCATGATTCACTTTGATACCCCTATTCTCTACCAATTTTACTTGTAAATATCCGAAAACTGTATTGATCTTTCACCTGCGCCAAGCAGATTTTAAAATTCTCACTTTCTTATCCTGTCAATCCTTTATTATAATCCACTCATACATGTGCATTTTTTTATCATTGAAATTGTAATTAGTTCTATAAGATCTGTCGCATTTATCTCTTATTTCTTTGTTTGCATATGTATGAGACATAAATTTCACGATAAAAAAATCTTATTCCTGAGAGAGAGAGAGAGAGAGAGAGAGAGAGAGAGAGAGAGTTTAAGTAGGTTGACTTAAAAAAAATTCATAAATTATCGGATTTCTTTTTTGCTAACCTTATGACATGCAATGCAAACTTGATCATGTTTTTCACACCAGAGTTTCCCTAAAATTGTGAAAAATGGAACCAAAAATCTTCAGTCGATGGGGTGGGATTATCAAATAGTTATCACGAAAGTATATTGTCTTAATAGCAATAACTAAGTTTTTCCCCCGAATAATGTGGACATTTATTTTTAAAACATCTTCATTCGGTCTCGCACCGTATAGGATTAACTGACCATGTACAAACTATATTAAATCAACAGTAAACTATCTGTGTAATTAAGCAAAACACCAAATGTTTTAAAGCGATTTTATACAACCAACATACATTGTTTTAGAGCCTGTATGCATCATTAATACGATATTTTTGTAACAATCATTGTCATTAATAGCGGATAATTTTCAAAAACTAATTAATTAGTATAACGCAAATATGTTAGTGGTCCAGAGGCGGGTATTGCTGGCTGCAGCTGTAAAGGTTTATCATGATGCAGTTTAAGAAATTCGCAAAAAAAGGATTTGATTTTAATGTGTGTTAGATAGGCAGACAGACAGACAAAGAATGACTGTGCTAGATTGGTAAGCAATTCCTTGTTCGTTTTAATAATCATTTCTATGAAATCGCGCAAGCAAAAACGCCCATCCAAGTTTATGCTCGTACAGTCATTTGGGGATATTTCGAATCACCCCGCGTTCCGTGTTTTAGAAAGTTTTATGTATCGCACTGTAATGTACAAAACATGAACAAATGAAACTCTCCAACAGTCACCACTTGCAATGTTATTTACAAAGGCGTCGGAATCGGGGGGTGGGGGGCACTTTTTTTGCAAAGTTAGACCAAACCATTAGGGACATAGCATAACATAACAAACATGTAATTGTTCCAAAATTTACCTTGAAATGGTTAAAATATTGAGAAGTTGGAGCCAAAGGCATACTAGTCCCCCCCCCCCCCCCCCCCCGATTAGGAATGTCATGCATGCGCGGATCCAGCAAACATTTCCAGGGGGTGTCCGAGGGATAATTTTGTTTTCCAAGATTGCAGAGGAGGATTCGGGAATTTTGCTATGTAATCTTATTAATTTTAATTTTCCAAGAGGTGGAAGGAATAGTCCATGCACCGCCTTCTAGGTCCGCACAAGAACGAGTATGATCTTTCTGTTGGACCAAAACAACGAAGTGTATTAAACATACGTTTTTACACATATTTTACAATCAAGTTGAACAAAAAGTGTTATTCAAAATACCCCAAATGACTGTATTTATGAATTCGTAAATAGAATAATATAAAGGCTTATCGTGAAATTTTTAAAGCTGCTATGCCCGATTTCATTTAAAATTTTGTGTTCGCTTTTATACGATGGCTATGCTAAGTATTTGTATCATAATAGACATTGTAGTAGTTTTCCAGGTCAATTAAGCCATATTTTAAAGCAATATGAGCTGCAATTTTCATGCTAATTTTTTTTTCACAAAAATGTTATTTTCTACTAAAATGACCAAAAATATCATGGTTTATTAATTTCTGTTAGCCTTATTTTTGTGGGAAAAGCCGCTAAGAAGCTTTAATTGAAGTAAATTTGAATTATTGTCGTCCTGTACAAAAATTGAACTGCTATATATTCCTTAGAAGATAAATCTTTCTTCTGACAAAAAATAAGAGATTTTTTCAAATCTTATTTATCATAAAAGTTTAAGTTACATGCAGACTTAGCATACTAGCAGGTTTTTGCAGCGAAATAAAATTCTAAGAAATACAGCTCATATTGCTTTAATGAAAAAGTGATGAAAACAATTTATTTACAAAGCAAACGACATAAATTGTATTGAATTCTTTCGTCTCATAATAAAATTCGCTGCTGAGGCCAAGGCGGGTATGGTTGTATTACGACTTTGAAAAAAATTCAAATCAAAAATAAACGTCAGTACATTTTATTCACTAATATTTGGAGAAGGGTTTTCTATACAATCGATACATCACATGCGGGTTGAATTAACCCAATCATTCGGGAACGAAACCAAACGGTTCCCGTTTCAAAACATTCCCAAGATGGAGTTGGTTTGTTTGTTTGTTTTGTTTTTTGTGTTTCCAGAAATTTTTTATGTACTATAAATAATTCAAACTTTGAAAGGAGACGGATTTTGCTTGTGTAAATAGGCATATTTCTAATAAATTTGGTCTTTATAGAAAAATATTTGATACTCTCATGGCCCAAACAAAAAAAAAACACGGACTATTTAGCTCTAAACTATCTGTATGTTTTAAAATCTTCATTTTCTCGGACATGTGAACACTATCTTAATTTTTACATTTTATTCCATACAAAGTAAAAAAAATTTCCACATCATACGTGTAATATTGACAATCATGATTGTCAGTTGTGAACGTTTGAACTCTCGGAAAAAGATGTATAATTTTGTTCTTAATGTTCTCTAACATCTTAGCTTATTTATCGATACAACTACGACTGTGATTTATATTATAGTTTTAATATTCAAAGAATAAAAAACAAGAAAGACCTAAGAAAGTTAACGATTACACATAGTTCATCATCATACGATGAAATATAACAGTTATGAAATGCAAAACATTTACGTTTCTATATCTCGATTCAAGCTAAGAATTTTTTTTTCCAACTTGTGATCTTGCAGTTTTTTTAGTGATTAAATCCGCTTGACCAACTGAGTTGTCTAAAATATAATAATGATGAAATTTTGTGATTAAAACATTGATATATTGTATATACAATGTACTAAAATTATACATAAACTGAAAGATCGAGTTAAAAGTATTTTCATAAATTATATTACACTCCTTGAAATCTTTCCTTCGTTTACCGCTATATTTGCGCCTGTACACACAGTAGATGCTCTTTATGACCATAAAACAAGTAATGACTTGAAAGTCCGTGCGGACAGAACCATCCGTGTGAAAATTGAATGTCTATGATGTGCGGTGTCCAATTTTTGAGACACGGTTGAAATTTAGTTTCAAGAAAGAATGTATCTGTTTGAAATGCCCTGAAATAGGAGACAGAAGATACGAAAAAGGTTTCAATAGGACTTGAAGCGCGCGCGGGGGGCTGGGGGTGTGCACTGAAGTCTTGATCTCGAACACGGTCGAAGTAGCATCACCATTACCTCCAAATAAGTTATTACATGCAGTTCTTGTTTTTCTTTCCAAAGATTTAGTTTTGTTCTTTCACATGCATGAAAACTACCGTAAAATTTCACCAGATGGGAATTGTTTTAATGTTGATCATCTGGCTAAAATTTTGTTCTAGGATCATATCAAAGTAATTTTTTCAGTGCCCCATTCTTCTTTATTTGGCATATCGCAGTTTATATTGCCGTTCATTAATTGACTCTGAATGAAAAAAATATATATAAAGTACATGCTTCCTTTGATGCTCTGTCAATATTTCAATTCTAAGTAAAAAAAGACACACGATTCATATTCTCTCGATTTCTTGCATATTATACAATACCAGAGAACGATGCTGTCTGTAGTAGCTTTTTATCCGATTTATGTTTTAAATTTAAAAAAAAAACCGCATGGATATTACCGATGTGTTTTAGTTGATTTTTTCAATCAGCACTAACGGCAGCATGAAAATAAAAAGTTGCGCACACTCGAAATTTACTCGGCCTTCGGTGGTGGACTAAAGTATTAGCTCTCGCCATGTTTAAGATGGATCTAAGACCTGTATTTTGACAGTTTTTTAAGATTATCCTAAGATATGACAATTTTATGAGCTATGATGAGATCTTGTGAAAAAATTTTGGTCTTAAGATAGATTTTAGTCAAGAGTCAGTTATGTTAAACGAGCCCCAGGATTATATGGCAAAGTAGGAAAAAATAAGATTGGTCTTGCTCTTGTGGGGGAGGGGGCATTTCCTTTGGTCCAGGTTGTGCATTAGGACAGATATTATTTTAAAATTCCGGTTCTGACGAAAAAGTCCTGGGGATCTATTCACAAAACAATACGCCAGCCATGGTAAAACGCAGACAACGAGTCGGCGCGATGTGACGTAGTGACGTTATTATTATGATGTCATGTTTACGTTGTGACGTTATCCGCAGTATTTCACTAAACACATAGATCATACGATGTATATTGATACAAATTTTAAAAATCAATAATGAAAAACAGAACTTGAATATATTTAATTTTTTTTATTTTAATGTATATTTTTTCAAATTGCCGTAGGCCCAAATAGGCCCTGTGGCACTTAACGTAGATATTCAAATAGGCCCAAATAGGCCCTGTGGCACAGAAATGGTTAAAATCCTTTATTCAGTTGTTTACACGTAACAGGGAGAGTCTCCAAACCACTAATCTATCAATAGTTTTTTACTTTAAATGAAGCTTTAAATCTACAGATTTTTAATGCTGATTATTGAGATGAATGAATTCTGTACATGTTGCATAAACGACAGCACCCATGTAAATGAAACAAGCAGTTTTAATACAGTTTTAATATAATTCACTTTAACGTTACGATACATTCACTGAGACCAATCGAAATCGTGACGTCGAAGTTGATTATGACGTCATATTAAATGAAGTACAGACAAGTGACTTTTTACACATCACCGTGGGAAGCCTTAACATACCCGCGTTTTTCTATCGTTTATTTTCCTTACTTATGTAGAAATATACCTTCATCACCTGCACATGGAGTTTTTACCTCTCAGTTGATTCAATATGCAACTTACAAACAGTTTCTAAAACGAGACAAGCTACTTACACAACAGAAGTCATCATTTTGTAAGATCTGGTGTCGAAAACTTGTCAGCAAATACAATTTTCCGCTAGATCAAATGCTAGCTGACGTTTTTCATACTTGTTAAACTATTATTTATCACCGAATTGTCTACGAATTTTTCCGTTTTCTCGATTACGGCAAAGAGCAACGGCGGGTGACACTGGTCAGCAGAGAATGCTCACTTCACAGGGCGAAAAACCATCTTTAAGCAAGTCCTTAAAGGTGGCTTAAAGGTGACTTAAAGGAGCTTAAAGGCTATACAACCTTTAAGCCGCCTTTAAGTCACCTTTAAGCAAGTGCTTATAGGTCCTTAATGTCCAAACTTCTTTAAGCTACCTTTAAGCCACCTTTAAGCCACCTTTAAGCATCTTTAAGTGGCATTTACACTCTCTTTACACTGCCTTTACACTGTCTTTAAGTGGCCTTTAAGTCAATATTGATCAAGCTGAACAATAAAAACACATATTAAATGCAAATGCTCTTTTATAGAGATGGGAGGGGGTCATCCGAGTGATAATATAATTTCCAAGGAAGGGGGGGGGGGGTGTTCCAGGTGGTTTTAATCGTCGCTCCATTAAACACAGATCGCTATCATCAGCACTGCTCTGATGGACACAGATTGCCGTTATAAAATTCTTTATAATTTTTTGGGGGTTTCAAAATTATTGTAGGGATGAGCGCAGTCTCTGTATCTTAATATGTGCATAAAACTAATTAAAGTATGTTTGTTTCCTATTATAAATTAATCGGTGAAAAAAATCTCTCTCTCTCTCTCTCTCTCTCTCTCTCTCTCTCTCTCTCAGTTCATCCGGTTATTAAACAAAATAAAGATAATGAACCAAAAATGCATGATTTAATTTGTTAATCGGTTTAAGGTTTGTATTTTTTTTTTCAATTTTCATTATTTCTAACTCTAGATCTGCTAGATACATGTTAAAGATGAAAAGACTCTCAACTGCCTTTGTTATATCGGGCAAGATATTACTGCTTTGTTTGTCTAGACATAGTTTTGTTCGTTTGTGTATATCCAATTAGAGTCTATTGTTTGTCCAACTTAAGAAAACCCCTGGAACTAACACAGAATATACAAGATATACACAGCAGTTGTGTCGTGTGCCCAGGTGCATGTTTGTGTATATCTAATTAAAGTCTATTGTTTTTCCAACTTAAGAAAACCCCTGGAACTAACACAGAATATACAAGATATACACAACAGGTGTGTCGTGTGCCCAGGTGCACGTCAGGGTTTCTAAAGGCGTTGAATCTTAGTATGTACGAGTATACGATAAGTCTAGTGAATAAAAGTTAATTTACATTTGTAATTCATTTTCAAAGTATTATTTCCTAGCTCTGGGTTTCAAAGATGTTACGTCTACAAATTAACGATACATGTATGTAAGAGTAAAATCTTGAGGCTAATTAATTAATGTACCGGTGATCATAAATAGGGGTTGATTATTTAAATATATGTATAAGGGTAAATATGTCAAATATACCCGGCCTGGCACATCATACAATTGTATGTACAAGTCATTTGCAATTGCCACATGCAGTAAATACGTCACCGGTAATTGGTAATTTTGTTTGTTATAGAATTGATAGTTTAAAAATCATGTACATGTACATACAATTACATGTAAATATTTAAACATATTGGAACGGCGCCGCGATCATGAAAACCGGGAAATTGCGGGAAATTGAACAAATACTCTAATAGTATCAATGCATTTAATAAAAGAAATGATTTCATTTTCTTTCTTACATTTTTATAGCTATAAATTAGATGAACGTATATCTACTCGGTTTAAATTTATTAACTAAGAAAACCTACTATAGTGAACATAACGGTTTCCATTTAGGTATAATATATTTTTGTTCACTGAAGACCAAGTTCCGTATTTCATTCTAAATACATGCATGCATGTAATTTATAAATTAGATATAATTGATTGTTACAAACTGAATGGTTTGTCAAAATCTTTTCAAGTAAACACATTCAATACAGTGATTCAATATCCACTGATATATAGGATATAAAAACGCTCAATTATATGTAAGTTGCCGTGGCGCAGAGGATGTGTGGTGATGCTTGTAAACTAAGGGTCCAGGGTTCAATTCCCGCCGTGGCCGGTTTTTTTTTGTTTTTTTTTTCATTTTTCTTTCTAGAACAAAAACCGTTTTAATACCTTTTCTTTCATAAAGTTAATACATTTTGTTGGAAATTAAGCACAATATTGAATTAAATTTTGTTTGATGGCTTAAAGGTGGCTTAAAGGTAGCTTAAAGGTGGCTTAAAGGTGGCTTAAAAAAGTTTGGACATTAAGGACCTATAAGTTGTCCTTAAAGGTGGCTTAAAGGTGGCTTAAAGATAGTCTTTAAGCTGCCTTTAAGCCATCTTTACGCTTTCTTTAAGCCACCTTTAAGCAATACTTATAGCTTAAAGGTAGCTTAAAGGTGGCTTAAAGATCGTCTTTAAGCTACCTTTAAACACCTTTAAGCTATCTTTAAGGAGGACTTAAAGATGGTCATTCATCCTGTGCTTCTTCATGGCACCTGATCATGCCTCTAATTTTTTGTAGAGTTGTCCGTGTTTGCTCTGCCTCTGTTTTGTATTTTTCCTTTGGACTTTTATTTTGAATACTGTTTGTTATCACCACATTTCATTCACAACTATTACAAAACTATTATAAAAATTGTATCCATTAACAGATCTGACAGTTTGAGTGTTCTCTGTATTTTCAAATTGTGATCTTAAAAGCACAATCATGACATTTAGTTTTCTAAGAACAAGTACATGTGTATATGAATTCAATATGTATTTTACTTATTGGCATTTCAGTCATTAAGTGTATCAAGCATGCATATAAAGAAAACACAAAAAGGTTAATTTGATTAGAAAGACTGATTAGTAGTAAGTACCGGGTGTTTCATAATAGCTCTCCTCATTATAATCAGTTGTAATATTTATGTTAATCTGGGGAAGAACTCCAACCAATTCAAATTACAAACCCAGTCATTTGAAATGTAATCTCTATCAATTAATCAATAGTCATTTCATCATTCAGATTAAGTTAAAGTACCTTAATTTTATGATGTATGATATTCTAATGAACAAAATACAATTTCTTTCCAGTTGAAACACAATGCTCGAAGTCCTGGCACTGCTCTCTTTGGCTCGGTTCTTCTCGCAATTCTACAACCTCAAACTTTTCATACAACAGCGGGAAACCAATTCTATACCCAAAATGGGACTTATTTGAGCCAGATAATAGAAATGGAAATGAAAATTGTGTCGCCTTGTTTCGGCTGCAGAAAATGCATGACTTTGATTGTGACTATAACAATTTTCAATACATTTGTAAAATGGAAAACTGATGCGAAATAAAGCTTGATATATGTCGTTTAAGGTCAGACGACACGTTCCTCGAAAATCTTTTTTGTATTTCCTCGTAATAAAGAGTTCCAATAAAAAATATTAATTTTATAATTACTTTAAAAATGATCAAAATTTACTTGGATTACATTAAATGTCTACTCACTGCCAGTAGCGTAAAGGTTTTAGAGGTCGTGAGTTCAAAGTCCCGCCCCGGCGGAGATATATTTCTAAACTAGTGTGTGCTGTGTTGTAGATGTATTTATTTTTATATCAGCAATTCAAGTGTATTTTCAAGAAGATTATATAGGAAATTGCATACTCTAGTATTTTGCAGAAATGCCTGGTAAGGTACTCTAATTTTTTTGCAAGGAAGCTTGTCAAAGTAGTAGTAAACCATTAACAAATTCCTGGAAAAAGTTATCTTAAATTGAGGAACGTGTAGTCTGATCTTAATTAACACAATATGTTTTATGTTTCAGCAAACTTTATTTTATATTTAACATATTTGTCTCACATTAGTTCGTTGTTTTAAAAATCCGTTTCAATTCTAACTACTTTTATTTCAATTAATTTCACGGTCAAATATCATTAGCATGTAAATGTTATGTATCTGTTTTTGAAAGAATTGATATAATGAAATTAAACAATAAACGTGAATGATCCTTAATAGTCTAGGAATGTTAAACCAACTAAGTGTTATGACGTTTATGCTGTAATGATGATATACAGTCATCCGTGCAAGTCATCACTTAATCAATTTTTCATTTAAAAATACTTTGTGCGTTTAATACAATAGGCTCTGTCTTGTTATAACTATATCAAGACTTATTTTAGTTTACTTTTTTACTCATTGACAGCTACGTAGGCATTTTCATGTGTAATCATTTTTTCTGTTTTTCTTTTGGATTTTAAGCCTTATATGTTTTATTGATGAATTTTCAAGGCTAAAAAGATAAGTTAAAAAATCTTACGTTTTTAAACACGTTCATAAATGAATTATTTAATAAAATAAAATCACAGCTAAGACCAAAAAAAATGTAAAGTTTGGTTGAAAAGCTTGTTGAATTTTTTTTTATTATGGTAACTATTCAAATAAATAAAATGACAGTTTGGCATTCATTTGATTCCGAAAATCATTATTTTAGTCATCAGATACATGTATATATGAATTTATCGATCAACTAAATGAATGTCATAATTGAAACTAATTTTTCGCTTTTTTAACGAAAATACTGTGGTTTACAGTTTTATGTAGTTTAAAGCTGGATTATGGACTATTTTCTACCGTATATCATCGATATCTGTAAAACCTTATTCTAGACTGTTCTATCTCTTGTCACGCGAGTTTTTTTGTTTAAAACATCGTAAATTAAAAAAAAATGATGTTTCAGCTTTAATCACTGATATGTGTTTGTTCTAATAAAATGGTGTGCTAACTTGATTTTGAGTTTTGATTTTCGCATGACTTTTTAAACGCATATAGATTGGGTTGTTTGTCGTTGTTGATGTACACTATTGTGTATCTTAATATTTCAAAGGTCTTGTTCAATGGAGATAGAAATGACATTATTGTGTTTTGATTGATTAAAACATGCAATAGTTAAAGGGGCATAGTCACGATTTTGGTCAAATTTAAATTATCTGTTTTAATTATTTACAATGATGTAGGAATGCTTTTTTGATGATCAATTGAAATTTGGGAGTTAGTCGTAGAGTTACACGCAAGATATAGGGCTCACAACTCTGTGTCATGTAAACAAGGCTCGTGCCCTGTTTTTGTAGGTTCAATTTTGTTTGTTTGTTTGTAGGTTTGTTTATAGGTTCAATATACCATTAAAAAAAATTCAAACTGATTTGTCTATCTTATTATTCAATTAAAGCTTAAATAAAGAGTTCCTAACGTTTAACACGTTATTTTTGGTCTAAAACTGGAATTTTCACTTTAACATTCAAAATGTAAACAAAAGCTTAGTTTACATAGCAAATGATTGTAAGCTCTATAACTCGCTTATAACTCAACGAATGACACGTAAGATTTTTGTTGCTTATTAAAAATGCATTACTGAAGCACAGAAAACACTGATTCAGAAATAATTTTTGACCAAAATCGTGACCATGCCCCTTTAAAGTAATATATGAGAGGATACATTTATAGTTCTTGATGCAAGCATGAGCCCTTCTGTATTGAAGGATTTTGAAATATGTAGGTATAATTCTGCTATATAGATTAAATTTAAAAATAACAAAGCGGTTTGTAAATGAATTTTACAAATTTAAAAAGAGATAGTATTGCAGTACGTTATTCATTAATAATTTAAGTAGTACGTCTGATATTAATTATATATTAATACTTTGTCAGATAAATCATGTTTTCATTTCCTTCCATATACATCACAGAGTTTTAAATAAAGCGAATCCATAGAATCATCAAACTTGGTTTTCTTAAATCAAACTATCAAACCAAACTACGTATAGGAAACGTATTAGACAGAAATAAATTTCTTTTTTGCTGATTGTATTGAGTGCTTTATTCTGAATACATTAAGTTTTCATTCTGAACACCTTTACAGATATGCTCAATCGGGTGGTCAATATAAATACACCCCTGCAAATGTTATTGTCATTCAAATTTAGACCATGTGGTTTTATGTGATCCTTTCAGTTTTGCAGTAAAAATCGTGCCTCGTTTTTATAGTCTATTTCCTAGAATTTAGGTACATGTTGTCAACTATAAATTCAAACGTTTATTATCTTCAATAACTGGTGGATTAAAATAAGTTCTGGAAATAAATGTGACAATAGAAAATATAGGTTTTTTTTCTGCTGTTGCAACAATACTATTTTATGCAGAATGTTCTTTGAAAATGGTTCGATATATTAAAGTTTTTATATAAAACCGACACCTATCTAGCAACCCAATGTTTATATTTATAACCACGTGTAGAGTGGTTTACCACGAAGGATAATGATGTTCTATATATGATCGTTTCATTTGAATAACTGCTAGTTGATAAAATAAGACCTTTATCTTAATAGATTTTCATGTTTTAACATAAATCAAAGTAGGACATGATATGAAAAACGACCAGTACTTACATATTTCGAGAATATTATCCGGACACTTATACTTCCGCTGGAAATTTCACAGGAAGAGAACAAATCTCCGGGAAGTCTCGTTAACTTTCATTCGAGCACCTCTTGATTTATTTCATACTTAGCAACGATAAAGGAAACATTCCGAACACATTTGCAGGGGTGAATAGAACAAGTTGCTAGCACCGAGTAGTTAAGTTCATAAAGGACGACACGTAGAGCTAAAAACACGTTAAAATATTATCATTTTTTGGATAATTTCTATTTAAGAAATCAAAATTATGACTACATGTTAATATCTTAAAGTATATTTGTTGATATTCATTAAAGCTGCTGCTTTTCGCTGCGAGCCTATCTAATGTGTTGTGTTACTCATTTTGTATCAGGAATGAATGGTTTTAAAGGAGTTTTTTTGTTAGATCAAGGTGTAATCCCTATGATAAGAGAGATAGCTCGAAAATAATTTTGAATGGTTTTATCAGAATTTCTTTTTTAAGGTTAATGACGTTCAGGACAATTTCGCAAAAAATATGAAAAATATAAAATTTAGTTACATTAAATCTTAATATTCATATTTTTAAAAAACATGTACATGTACATACTTCTGTCTTCAATATTTTTTCTGTCTTACAAATTTTGTTGATGTTTGATGCTTCATTCAACCGACACAAACGTCAATTTAAATTAATTACTAACTGCTTTGTACTGTTTACTGTTTGTAATGTTGACTTTAATTTAAATGTACTTTTTCTGCACTTATATGTCAAGCCGTTAAATGCCCCTAAAATTTTACTCTACTTTATCGAATATATAGGTGATGTTCAAATGATCTATAGATTATTGTTTGAAATTGTTTGGTTTACTTCCTGCAAACATGTTCCACCAAACTGTATGCAACATCATCAAACACCAGGACAAACAGTGTTGAAATCAAAGAGTTTGTTTTTACACTTAGTCTAAAGATGTGATAAAATCAACATTAAAAACTTCTCTCAGTGTCCTGTAATATTAATAATATATTTGAGCGGCATTCGAATAATCATGACAAAATTGTCGAATCGTTATTGTATATCGTTATTTTTCAAACAATAAACATTTTATAAATTCAAATCCACCTTTTTATAATGTTAAGATAATAAACATTAATTAAGTTTACTTGTAAACTTTGTACATTTTGTATTTAAATACTTATTTGTTAATGAAAAAAAAGTTGAAGAAAAAGCAATTATTGTTTTAATGACCCCACAGTTCTTCCTGTCGAAATTCAATATATCTATAATTAAATGGGTTTATTGAACAAAGGTTTAGAATAAAATAGTAGTATTCTATCCAAGCCGTCCAACTTAATTTCAAATTTCCATCCGATACATGGATCTCTTAAACGCTAGTTTAAGGAACAATACATCGTTCTTATGAAATGATTCAGATATAGAAAAATGATATTTGGGCAAACGCAAAAATGGTTAATAATTACTCTCTTTCTATATTCAGCTTTGTATTTGAAGAATTTTTTTGCTACCGGATAAAATCGAAGGATTTTTCTACACAGAATCTGCTCTAACGAAACAGTGCAGAAAAAAAAATACTTCATGTTTCATTAAAAGAGTCAATGTTTGTACCCGCGTGGTATGTGCTTACAGACGCGTTGACCGTTTTGCGGAATGCGCAGTTATTTATTACAATGACGCCATGAAACTTTGCAAACTTCTCAGATGTCGTCCAAAAGGTAAGCTGGAGAATCAAACCCTGGTAGAGATTCCTTCTAGATGGGAGTTATTTGAGACACTGAAAATAGTAAATCTTGTCGTATTTTACCCTTAATTTGTAAGGTTTAACTTGATAAATTAACCTAAATTACGTTAATTCCCCCTGAAACTCTTTTTTGAAAATTTCAAATCATTGAAATATTTGGTCAATAAGTGGTAAACAAACAACCTCATTCTGATATAACAATTACAATCTAGATATTTTTGTTTATTCATATGAATATTTGAAGGGAAAAAGTAGTAGTATATTCTGGATTGTAATGCATGCTAATAGTTATAAGGGAAATCTCAAAGACAAAGTTCAAACTCTACCCTCATTTTTTATGCTTTGTAACTTCTCAGTGTGTACGAATGGTTGGGCTCTCTTTGCTGGTCATTATCGTTATTTCAATGTGGTTGTAACCAAATTGAATCAGGCTGAGTTATTTCCTTACTCAATGTTTATTTTTTTCTTTTCTCTTGCATACACTAGATACGCCCATGTGGATGCAAGACAAATCTAATCTCTTAAAGTTAAGTTTAAATTGATAAATTGACAAATTTTTAATATACAGATATATAGATGAAGGTGCAAAACCAATAATTGTACATTTGTGTCATTTCTTTACCTGCCATGTAATTATGATTTTTTTTAAACTTACAAATTTAGTTCCTTTTTGCAGAAAAGTCATGCTTTGTATTTCTTTATATCTTGCATGCTTATTGTTGGTTACACATAAGAGTTACTCTAAATTGCAGGTTTATTGCAATAGCAGCGGCACGTCTTTGATAGAAATCTATTCTCAAACGGAAAAGGATTGGGTCAAAGATTCATTCCTTTTGCCAGAAACCGGGGGTAAGTTATCACGAATAATCCAGTTGACATTACTTTGTCTACTTACGTAAAATGGTAGGATCAGTGTATGCTATTACTGTATTAGTATTGAAACAAAAGTACATTTCGTTTTAATTGCCTGGCATTAACTAGAATTTTTTACGTTAATAACCGAGTTTGTTAAAAATAGAGTTAACTGAGGCAAAGTTTAACTGATATTGTAACTGTCAAGTTAGCAAATACAACTAATATTTAGGAAGATGGGAATGTAGTTTGCTGATGATTACACTATCTTATATTGATAACGAGAATAGTTTTTACATCTGCTCTTTCGAAACTACTGTTTACCAAAATCTTTTAATGCATAACTATTACCAAAATCAAATTTTATTTGATGAACACATATGAAATTGAGTGTTGTTTGGTTTTATCAATTTGCTACTAGCACTTCAAGTTTCATAGAACATGTATGCGAGTTCTGAATAGGAGTCAGTGGCGTTCTAATAAATAATCCACAAAGCAAGAAGTTTTAAGAAGAAATAAGTTGATAATTTGCACTAAATCTTCACCAGTTTCATTATTTAGATTAAACCGAAGTACACGTACCTATACTTATCAGTTTTTAAAATGTGTACTTTTTAGCTCATCTGAACTGAAAATTCAAGTTACCTTTTCTGATCACCTGTTGTCCGGCGTCCGTCTGTCCGTCCACCCGTCTGTGCGTCTGTAAACATTTCACATTTTTTTTTACTTCTTTTCAAAAAACACCCGGTCAAATTTAACCAAACTTGGTACAAAGCATCGTTATTTGAAGGGAACTTTAATTTTTTATAATATAGGACAAAACCTCCGGACCAAAACTGAGGCAAAAGGCGGGGTTCAACGTTTAACATAGAAATGTAACGAAACATTTTTAACATTCTTTTTTTCGAGAACTACAACGTTACAGTGGGGAACTATGCAAGGATCCTCTAATTATGTAAATTCTTAATTATAAAAGCCTGACCCCACGATCAACACTGGCGCCCCAGAATGGGTTCACGGTTTAACATATAAGTTAAAAGGGAAAGTGTTTAAAAATCTTTCTTTTAAGAACTTCACTGCTACAGTTTGTGAGATTATATATCAAGCATCCTAAAATTGTTTAAATTCTAATTTGTTGAAGCCCTGACTCCAAGACTAATACTGGAGCCCAAGACAGGGTTTAATATTTAACATAAAAATGCATAGAGAACATGTATAAAAATCATCTTTTTCAAGAACTACAGTGCAACAGTATTGTAACAAAATAGCCCTTGTTACATGTAATTATATAATCGAACACTGGTGATTGGACTTTATATTTACCTATTATTATATAATCGAACACTGGTGATTGGACTTTATATTTTACGTATCCTATAACTTTGACTATACTGATTGGACGTTACATATTATTCTTTGAACTATTGTGATTTGACTTATCATTTAATTTCAGAATCAGTATAGAATGCTTTCGTAAAGTAAATACCTTTATTTAATGTATATTCCATGTAAATTGAATCACGATAATTCTGTGTCCATCAAAGACTTTATTGCTTTAAAGGAAGGTCAGAGAGAGAGCCAATAGCTACCATGTTTACATATTTATGGGGTGTATTGTTTTGAGGTGATGATCCTTTAATGACCGTAATTAAATCCTTGCTGGTCAGTATGTCTCCAATTTGGACATTATGTTCCCGATTTGTACACAAATATCCTGAGGGGGTAAAGTTTGATATAAACTAAATAATTACATACATCATTCGGCTAATCGAAGTCAATTAGCCCTTTGATCGGCTCAGGTAGATGACAGTAATTGGTCACGATACAGTGACCCTCCCACTAGTAAATATCTGTCGTAACCTTGATTGACCCTAAGTACACTGATTAAGGGCGGGTTCTTGACTGGCCAGCTTGACGCCATCTTGGAGCATCATAGTAACAAGGTGGTGGCGCCCTCTTAATGGGCTTTTCAACACCCAATGAACACTTGTATTACTTTGATAGTTGTTTTCCCCAAATAGTATAAAACTACCAACTTCTCGCAAGTTAGGTTAATTCCGACGCTCTTTCGAACTCTCAACATCTCTCTCTGACTTCCCCGAATTGGGACTGTGTATTAAGTTTGCTTTTTGCCGAATAAAACCACTATACGATCACTTAAGACTTTTACTTAACGTGTGCACTACTTACGTAAGATACGCGTGGTAGTGTTATACGGGCTGATTGGTGCCGTGACCAGGATTTGTACCTTCTTTAAAAGACTTTGGAGTTTTGGATCTATCTAACCAGTCACGGTAAGACAATTTTATTATTCTTTACTGTCCTGTTTTGTAAGTCCGAGTCTCATCTACTCTTGATTTATTCTTATTTATTCTATTATTCTTTTGGGTATTTATTGTCTGGTAAACATGACTGAAGGTTTAGAACAAGCCACAACTATTGTTGCTGGTACGATACAGCAAGGGTTTACTGAACTTAGTACGACAGTGAATGAGAAACTCAAACAAATTAAAATCGCCATTAAAAAGCAAGAAATCATAATTGATACACCTCCTTTTTCGGGGAAGCCGTCGGAATTCCGGGCTTGGATAAATGCAATAAGCAAAGCTTTGGTCTTAAATCCCCATTTGACAGATGATGAAAAAGTCCGTCTTGCTCTAAGACATAGTAGGGGGGATGTAAGTGACTATATCGGCCTGTTCATTGAACAGCGCGTTCATGACCAAACTGTAGAAAGGGGATGGGGGCACCTGAAAAACCAATTAATTTTAAGATTTGGGGAATGTAATGACAAACATCACGCATATGCATCCCTGTTCAAAATTAAACAAAAACCTGAAGAAAATGTCCAAGTGTACAGCACTCGACTCTCTCGACTGGCCCTCGATGCATTTGACAGCCTTGACCCTCCTGAGGTACAGCGCCAGTTGGTACAATTATTCATTGACGGTATGTCCGACGATCACATGAAAATCAAAATCATGCATCAAAAGCCGACTACGCTGACGGCTGCCGCGGATAGCGCGCTTTCAATACAGAACTTTCATACCGAGGTTAAAATGCGGTTAGGGAAAGAGTTTGTCCCGACGCGAGATCCGGAAGAGGTGGTATTTCCCAGGCTCAGACCTGTCGCGCCTGATCCGCCTTACCCTACCCCTACTTTAATTCCTCAAAACCCCCTCCCTGCCCCTCGCACTATTGTGCCTATGGAAATAGGTCACATGCGGTATAGAAGAAGGCCCAGAACTGAACAATTTGAGAATGCATGCTTTAATTGTAAAAGAGAAGGTCACATAGCTCGAAATTGCCCCGAAAGAACAAGACAGCCCCAAGCTCGAAAACGTCCCACCCCGAAAAACCGTTTAAACTAAAAACCCTCCGTCGCAATGAGGCCGGCGGCGGAGGAGGAAAGGTAAGATTAGGAGAACTAAGTAATCAATCACCAGCCAAGAAGTTAAAATCAGCTTTCATTAATTTTGCTGGTAGTCCAAATTCTTGTTTAATTAAAGTTCAGAACCAGAAACTTAGGGCTTTAGTGGATACTGGAGCAGAGGTGAGTCTTATCAAACGGAAAATTTACGATTCACTAAAATACAAACCAGTATTACAAAGAAAAAGGTTAAATTTAATGGGTGTGGATGGTTCCCCACTAGACATAGATGGAGTGGCTAGAATTTCTTTTATTATTGGCGGAAATAGTGTTGTACAAGATTTTTATGTAACGCGCTCAATGACCAGAAATGTAATCCTTGGCCGTGATTGGTTGCTTAGTAACGGTGTTAGGTTGTATTTTGACCTAAAATCTTTAAGAATTAAGAATGCGTATGTGCCCCTGGAGGAGGATGTGCATATCTCATCTGTAGAAAAAGGTACGAATTGCAGACTGGCCTCACTGAAAATTAATGATTCTATCGTACCATTGGATGATGATTTGTGCATATCTTCCCTGCTACGAACCACAGGTAAAGTTAAAATAAAACCCCAGACAGCAGTACAAGTACCGGTAAAGGTTGGTAGTAATTGTCGCTCCCGCGAAATTGAAATTTATGGTCTTGATCGCGGATTTTTGTCCCTAAATCCAGGATTACTGGTCTGTAATGCGGTAGCCCCAAGGAACGAAAGAAATCGTTCAATGGTAATAGTCGTTAATACCACAGGTAAGTGTATGGTTTTAAGACGAGGTGCCGTTGTGGCCCGGGGCGAGCCGATTACAGATCAACGTGTTGAAGACCCGCGCACGTCGGATCCGTATCCGATACCGGAAATAAACGCTTTACAGACAGGCGCCCTCGATTTTAAGGCACCTGACGAATTTCAACTTTTGGTTAAAAATTTACTTGAAAAAAATATTGACTTATTTGCGAAGTCAGACGCGGACCTAGGACGGACCGATACCGTCAAGATGTCTATAGACACTGGTGACCATCACCCAATCAGGAAACGACCATACCGCGCTCCTTTGAATAAACGAAGAATAATTTCCCAAGCAGTCGATGAGATGCTGGCAGCGAAGGTGATAGAACGATCAGTATCCCCATGGTCCTTCCCGATGGTAATTGTGAAGAAAGCAGATGGGAGCAACCGACCCTGTGTGGATTACAGGTCCTTGAACAACATCACCAGGAAAAACAGTTATCCCTTGCCACTGATAGATGATATCCTCGCACAATTAGGCCAGGCTAAGTACTTTACTACGCTGGACTTAAAAAGCGGCTACTGGCAAGTGGCCATGGACGAGGAATCGAAATCAAAAACGGCATTTGCCTGTCATCGTGGACTTTTCCAGTTTAATGTTATGCCATTTGGGTTATGCAATGCTCCAGCAATTTTTCAAAATTTAATGGCAGTGGTTTTACAGGGATTAGAAGACTTTACAACAGCTTATCTTGATGACGTGATCATCTGGTCAACAGACGCAGAGCAACATCAACAACATCTTCAACAGGTATTTGATAGGTTACGACATCACGGGCTTAAATTGAAGTTAAAGAAATGCTCCTTTTATCAAAATCGAACCAATTATCTAGGCTTTATCATCAGCGAACAAGGTATTCAGCCCGACCCAGAGAAAGTTAAAATTATCAAAGCGTTGCCCCAACCTCGATGTGTCCGCGATGTTCGGTCGTTTATTGGCATGACTGGATACTATCGACGTTTTGTTCCCCAGTACTCACAGGTTGCAGAACCCCTGACAGCTCTTACAAGAAAACATGCCAGGTTTAAGTGGACAGAAGAGTGTACTGCTGCATTTGAGAAACTGAAGAGTTACTTGAGTACTGTGCCGCTCCTTGCGTATCCGGACCCCACCAAAAGTTATATACTATATACGGATGCGAGCCAAAATGCTATTGGGGCCTGCTTGACTCAACCTTGTGATGATCCCCCTGACAACCCCAACGTAAGGAATGAGAAACCTCTCTTCTTCCTATCCCACAAACTCAGTGACACACAGACAAGGTGGTCTGTTGTTGAAAAGGAGGCTTACGCTATCTACTATGCACTGCAAAAACTGGACGCGTACTTGCATGGAGCCTCTTTTATCATCCGCACAGATCACAAACCACTGAAGTATGTCTTGGAATCCCCCATGCAGAACAAGAAAATCCAGTTGTGGGCAATGTGTATGACTGGATATGACTGTACCGTAGAGTATGTTGCAGGTACAGAAAACTCTTGCGCTGACCTCCTCTCTCGGATAGATCACTCACTACTGACTGATGACTCTGATATTTGCACAGAGACGGGACCGGATGTAAGCGACAAGACATACGAGATCGGAATCCTTGATTCTTCTAATTTTCGACCTAAGGATCATATGGACTCCACAATAGAAGACAAAGATCTGGATATTCCTGACAAGGAGGAAGCCTTCCCTAATTTAGACTTGGTGGTAGAACAGTCTCAAGACCAGGACTTGACTAGGTTAAAACTTCGTCTGAAAAATGCAACAGCCACCAAATCAGAGGCTAGACACCATTTAATAATCGACGATGTCGTTTATTACTTATCAGACCCAGACGGCAATCCGTCCCTACGGCTATTTGTTCCGACCCATTTGCGCCTTGGTGTCCTTAAACGACACCATGACCTAGGGCACTATGGAGTGGACCGCACTTATGCTACTATTAGGCAGAGTTATTATTGGCCTAACTTGTATAAGGAGCTTATGGAATACACTGAAAAATGCATCCGTTGTAAGGAGAGAAATCTAAAGAGGCAACGAGCGGAACTACAAGACACTGGTATTCCACCGTTTCCATGGGCCAAGATTGCCGTAGATTTATCAGGACCATACCCGACGTCACTATCGGGGAACCGCTATATTGTAGGTTTTATCGATATCTACAGTGGATATCCGGAGGCATTCCCAGTCAAAAACAAGACTGCCGAAAATGTAGCCCACCTCATAATCGAAGAGATCTTTCCACGCTATGGATGCCCACTAGTCCTTATTAGTGACAATGGTACTGAGAACATCGCTAAGGAAGTCCAGGAAACCTTAGCCTACTTGAACATTATTCACATTCGGTCGGCATTTTATCATCCGGAATCCAACGCCAAAATCGAAAGGTTCCATAGGACTTTACACAATATCCTTAGTAAGAGAGTTCAAGAAAACCCAACTACGTGGGATGTGTACCTTAACCAAGCGTTGGCCGCCATACGGTTCACCGTTAGCGAAACCTCGAAATTCTCGCCCTACTTTTTGGTATTCAACCGTGATGTTGTGCTGCCGGTAGATAACATTCTGCGTCCCCGCCGTAAATACCTTGGCGATGAGCATCATCAAATTGCGTTGGAACTGCAACATCGGAGCTTCCTACAACTCCATAAAAACCTCGCAAAAGCTAAGAAAAGACAAGCTAAATACGCGGACAAAGGCGCGAAACCAGTTGAATTCCAAATCGGCGATGCGGTATACCTACGTAACCATACGCCTAAGGGCAAATTGGATCGGCGGTGGCTACCCTTTTACCGAATCATCACTCAAACATCGCCGGTATCTTTTGTAATAAAACATCAATTAGACGGGTCGACAAGAAAAACGCATGCAAACGACATCCGTCTGGCTAACGTTGACCAATGGACGGTTCCGAGTGACAATAGACCCCGGACGCTACGACGGGCACAATATGCGGAACCACCGAACACGGACGATCCCTCAAGCGGAACGAGTTCCGAAGACGAAGGGCCGGAAGCTCTCGATGACAAGTTCAGAGACGAAAGGACGGACTCCTCTGATGAGGATGACATACCACTGGCCGAACTACAGAGACGAATAAGACATAGGGAAGAACGTTTAGCTGATAGGCCAAACGAACTTAGTGATCAGTTGACACTTGACCCCGACGACATTGAGACCGATGAGACTATGCACAATGACGTTGAACCACTCACAGACGAGCAACTCAGGAGGGATGATATAAGGTCAAATTCGGACGACGACATGTCAATTGGGGAGGTCAAGGTCAAGAGGCCCAAATCAAAAAGCATAAAGGCTAAGGGTCTCTTGAAAGCACTGTATCAATTTTTGTAAACTCGTATATACCCTCACCACGTGGATTTTAAAATCCGGACGATATTTACGTCTTTAGGTCATAATGACTGACTTAAACGTGGGAATAGCTAGATACATGGTTGCAGCTTTGTAAGTAAGATAAATTTGGTTTTTTTTTTTTATTATAGATGGGACACAGCCACTATTTGAGATTTCTGGCTGTCCTGCTGCAGCAGGTACAGCCCCAACCGGAAGAGGAACCACTAGAACAACCAACGTGGGAAGAGCAAGTGGAGGCCTTTTTCAATAACACGTGTTCACACTCTAGGGTCCGGAAATTACAAACGATGGCCGTCTTAAGCGAGACGACAGGATGGCTCGAAGGACAGGGGATCGATATACTTTTGATCCCTGTAGCGGAACGGATCCGGGGGTACAATGCTGTCGCCTGGTTGGCAGCTCAACAAGGGCCCCGCCTTCAACTAAAGCCAGCTGTCGAACGGGCCCTTCTTTTCAGTGGTCACAAAATCTGGCAGGAAAAGGCCTACTACTTGTACCAGGACTTTTCGGACTCCGAAGAAGACCTAGATTTTAATAATAACAACAAAGAGGTACGTTGGGGTTTTTACCCAACTCCTCCTTCACCCACCTCGGGCGGCCCGGAAATTGTGCCCCTACTCGAAGGAGGGGAGTGGGACGACCTCGACCTCGACCAAGTTGATTAAATTCCTTTTTCCTTTTTACTATTTGATAGTATGTAGTTAATAAAAGGCTATATAATCCTAAACTTTTCTTGTTTGTTCTTATTTGTACGGTATGATTTCGACTTCGACAAATAAGGGTTACCTTTCGACAAATAAGGAAAACAATAGGATTTCGACAAATAAGGAATTATTCTAAGTAAGGCCACATTGTCTTTTCAGGGAGAATATGTGGGTTCCTATTTGCCCCCTGGTTAGGATGTGCTTCCTGGTTGGATCCTTGGTTCCGTGGACTACAACGGGAATTTTATTACGGGAAAATGTCGTATTTAGAAAGATAAATGAAATTTCACCTACTCGCAGTCAATGGTCGGTAGCGATGGTAGAGACCTTTGATAATTACGATGAAATTATCTCTCAGTTGTATGTCCAACTAAATCGGACTCGTCTCTTTGCTGCTGCCTTGAGTAAATATTATTTTCTTAAACGGAATAAGGAACATTTTAAAAAGATAACCGATAGCGCCCAACTTGAAATTGATAATGTGGAAGTTGTCTATCAAAGGATTCGGAACTTGTTGCATAATGTAAGGTACCTCACGAACGATAATAACAATCGACGTAAACGGGGATTGTTACCTTTTGTGGGATCTGCCCTATCTTTCTTGTTTGGTACTGTTTCGGAAGGGGACTTGAACGAAATTAGAAATCAAATTGGA
The DNA here is from genome assembly GCF_902806645.1 of Magallana gigas. Classification (NCBI taxonomy): domain Eukaryota; kingdom Metazoa; phylum Mollusca; class Bivalvia; order Ostreida; family Ostreidae; genus Magallana; species Magallana gigas. The sequence goes on along the minus strand of NC_047567.1, from coordinate 27,686,528 downwards.
GCCTTGATAAGAAATCAGCAACGCATTTCTCATGTTGTTCAGAAAAGCCTAACTGTTATTAAAGAAAATAGGGGACTAATTTCAGAAAATCGACAGTCAATCAACCATTTGATACTGGATCTTAGCGTACTTGCCTCTAAGTTAGACAATGTCACTGAACTTATTGAAAGACGCGTGTCAGAAAACGAGCATTTCTATGCCATGTACTCCCAGTTAGATATCGCGGTGGAAGAAATAAAGTTAATCATTGGAGATGTAAGGTCAAGTTTGAATCATTTCTTTTCTAAATTAAATATGTTGGCCTTGGGACGCTTAAGCCCAGCAGTTATTTCCCCGCGTGATTTAAAAGAAGTCCTTCTTGACATTAAAAGCAAATTGCCACCCACCGTTAAACTCCCTAATAATCCTGAAATCGATATTTGGGTTTTCTATAAATATCTTGAATGTTCCACTATTGTTGAAAATGATCATTTGTTAATCATTGTTCACATCCCTCTTTTGGACGGGTATTCTAAGTTTGAAGTATACCAAGTTTACAATCTACCTGTTCCTATAGTGACCACTTCTTCCGTTCCCGCTTCGGAACAACCGCTTTCTCCTAATTCCAATGATAAGAATTTTGTTGCAAGATACGCGCTTGAAAATGAAATGCTAGCAATCAATTCAGACCGAACCCAGTATGTCCTATTAACTTCACACGAATTAGATAAGTGTACCAATGTCGTCAAAGATTTTTGTACCATTAAGAGTCCCCTTTATCCCGTACATTTGAGTAAAACCTGCTTAGTGGCCCTCTTTATGGAAAAGGCGAATGCAATAAAAACGTTTTGTGAAAAAGTAGTTCATGTGAGTAATTTGCCGCTGGCGCAGTATATTAGCGATGGTCAGTGGGCTGTGTCGACAGTCCAAGAGTTGAAATTTTCTCAAGTCTGCCCGACAAGTGAACGCGGTACAGAGACCACGATTCGTTCTGTAAAGCCTCCGGTTGGCGTGCTGCGTTTACCGATGTCATGTCGAGCTGTACACGGTCAAATAACCTTATCCCCATATTTTCGCCGAGAAACAACTGTCAAATTTCCTGAAAACCACCTTAATATTACAATTGTACACACCCTCAATACCAAAAATATTTGGGAGAAATTTCACCGAACCTTACCCAACTTTACCTATTCTACTTATCCTTTTAAATTAAACAAAATTAAACACATTGAAATGGATGATTTGCAAAATGAGCTAAAGTACATGTATTTTCCACCTGAAGAAAAGTTTTACTTACCCCATTGGTCTTTTCCTTTCATAGGGATTTTGGGTATCTTACTCATTGTCGTATGTTTAATTGGTATTAAATGTCGTAAACGAATCAAGAGTAGAATAATTGGGCTCTGGAATGCAAAGGGGGATAGTGGGGAATATAAGATGTCTGTACTGCCGACGTATGCAGCGGTCAAGACCCAAGGTGGCGACATTCCTACACTATCCACTGCGCCGCCTGCAGAGACTGAACCTACTGCGACCTTGCTACCTCAACAAACTCCAGAGACACTCAGGATGACTGCTGAACACGGGCCTATCTATCCAAACCTACCAAGATTTGAACTGATTACAAGCCGGGCCTCATCTTTAATTGGGTCAGCTCCAACATCTATTACTGACTAAGGCAAATTAGGACATCTCCGGTTTACCGGACATGGGATGTATTGGGCACGTCTCATGTAAATCAACGGCCTTATTTTTATTTGACCTGATCTAGACTTGTATCAACGACCTGGACTTTCCTAAAGAACTTTCCGTGGGTATATGCTACCTTACCCATAGCCAATAACTTTTAAATACTTGTTACAGCAAACTACAATCATGTATAGTAAAGCAGATGAGGGAAATGGAATATGTTAAACATTCCGATGATGACGGAAGGATGAATTACCTTCTACTTTTTGTGTATATTGTGTATAATCACAACCAGAGCCGAAGAAATACCGATGATTCTAGAAGTATCCACTTTCTAGTATCCCTTCGACGATGTTACCGATGACACCGACTACGACGAACCTACACCAGACCTGTGTTTCGTTTCCGATGATTCCGGAAGTGTCATACGCTATTCGATGAATTCTCCGATAATACCGGACGCTGAACTCTATACAGACTTTTCTGTGTACAGAGACTGTTTTGTGTAAAGAGACTCTTTTGTGTATAGAGACTTTTTTGTGTAAAGAGACTCTTTTGTGTATCGAGACTGTGCTTAAAAAGTTGCAGTGTATTGAGCAACTTTTTCCCGATGTGGTGGAGGTGTGTAACAAAATAGCCCTTGTTACATGTAATTATATAATCGAACACTGGTGATTGGACTTTATATTTACCTATTATTATATAATCGAACACTGGTGATTGGACTTTATATTTTACGTATCCTATAACTTTGACTATACTGATTGGACGTTACATATTATTCTTTGAACTATTGTGATTTGACTTATCATTTAATTTCAGAATCAGTATAGAATGCTTTCGTAAAGTAAATACCTTTATTTAATGTATATTCCATGTAAATTGAATCACGATAATTCTGTGTCCATCAAAGACTTTATTGCTTTAAAGGAAGGTCAGAGAGAGAGCCAATAGCTACCATGTTTACATATTTATGGGGTGTATTGTTTTGAGGTGATGATCCTTTAATGACCGTAATTAAATCCTTGCTGGTCAGTATGTCTCCAATTTGGACATTATGTTCCCGATTTGTACACAAATATCCTGAGGGGGTAAAGTTTGATATAAACTAAATAATTACATACATCATTCGGCTAATCGAAGTCAATTAGCCCTTTGATCGGCTCAGGTAGATGACAGTAATTGGTCACGATACAGTGACCCTCCCACTAGTAAATATCTGTCGTAACCTTGATTGACCCTAAGTACACTGATTAAGGGCGGGTTCTTGACTGGCCAGCTTGACGCCATCTTGGAGCATCATAGTAACAAGGTGGTGGCGCCCTCTTAATGGGCTTTTCAACACCCAATGAACACTTGTATTACTTTGATAGTTGTTTTCCCCAAATAGTATAAAACTACCAACTTCTCGCAAGTTAGGTTAATTCCGACGCTCTTTCGAACTCTCAACATCTCTCTCTGACTTCCCCGAATTGGGACTGTGTATTAAGTTTGCTTTTTGCCGAATAAAACCACTATACGATCACTTAAGACTTTTACTTAACGTGTGCACTACTTACGTAAGATACGCGTGGTAGTGTTATAGTATGTGGGATTACTATGCAAGCATCTGTGGCTACTATAGATTCTAAAGTAGTAACACCGTGACCCCCAGACCATAACTGGGGCCTCAAAAGGTGTTCAAAGTTTAACATAAAAATGTACAGGAAACATTTCTACGAAATAGAATGCTACAAGGAACTGTTGTTCAGGTGAGTGATGTGGTCCATTGGCCTTTTCTGTAATTGTAAGATATTTTCATTCCAGTTGAAATACAATGTCCACGGGCTTGGAGCTGCTCTCTTTGGATTAGTGCTTTTCGAAACCCTATAACCTCCAACTTTATTTATAACATTGGAAAACCAATTGTACACCCAAAGTGGAACTTACATAAACCGGGTAAGGTAACGGACTTGAAAATTGTGGCATGTTTTTGTATTTAGGAAAATTACACGACGCTTGGAGCGGTTTTTATGATTTCCATTATATCTGTAAATTGAAAAATTATATGATATAAAGTTTGACGTTAATTGTAGGTCGTTCAGCACAGTTTATTTCATATTCAAACTATTTGTTGTTATTCGATTCCAAATATCAGACATTATACATTTCTAAGTGTAGATATAAATAAATTTGGAAAATTCAAAAAAAAATTTACATTAAAATTTAAAATCAAATGTTGAATGAATGGATAGTCCATGAATTTTAATTGCAACCGATACATTTTCTTATATTTTTTAAAATGATAATATACCCTTCTCGCTATTGTAACTTAACCAAATTTCTTATCAAATCGTGTGGACTCAGATCTTATATTGCTGCGTTATTCGGTCGCGCTAAGATTATCGGGGTTTTTTTTTAATTCAGAAGAATGCGAACATCAAATATATAGAATATTGCAATATTTAGAAAAAAGAAAATTCAATACGCTACCGTTCTGAATAGTATGTGTTCAGTCGGTTGGACTAACTCGAATGGTTTATATACCTGTGTGATAATGCATATTCATGAGTGGTGTTCAGCTTAACGGAACTTTAAGGAACACTTTGTACATGAAAAATAGGATGCTGTTTTATTTTAGCTGTGCATAGCAGTATTTTAATAAATTGGTTTATTCATTGACAATTACCTTTTGACCTTAATTTTTGGTAATTTTTTAATGAGTTCTAAAAAGCAATTTGATTCGGTAGGTCAAAATAAAAAAAAAAACTATCAAACGTATTGCAAAAAAATATGAAATGTAATGGTAATGCAACATCTACCCATGCAAAAAAAAAGGTGAAACTTATCCAAAGAATATTTTTTTCTTTTTTAGTTTGACGAAATATCGTTCCATGTATCCTAATTCAAGTGAATAATATGATTGTTGGTTTTTTTTTTTGATTCCTCAAACAAAATTTCCTTTTTTTGGTCAGTCTTAAAAAATTGCCATAAGAAAAACTGTATTGTTGCTATTTCTGCCTGAAAACCACGTAATTTGCTAAATCGACTCTTAAATGTTGATTTTCGCCCGACTTTTTAATCTAAATCTATGCAGTAGAATTGAACTTGCATATTCCAGATTGCTTTAAACCACACAGAGCTTATACCTGTATCAAGATATAAAAATATTTTCACTCATATTATTCTTTATGAGAACAATTTTTTTTTATGAATTGATAAAATCCAATAATGCCTTTATGCAAGACTTAAGAGAATACTTTTTAAGAAATACATGATATTGTATGTATACAACGAAACAATATGTTAGTCATGACAATATATATATATATATATTTGTTTTGCCTCGGACTAGAATGTCTCGACGTCATTGGATGAATCGCGTCACGTGATTGCCTTATAAATTTCTTTAAACGGCGGGCGTCAAAATTTATACGGCAACATGACGGACGTAACGTTATCTGAGCTGATTTTTAACACAAACGTTCAACCATACCTTTAATTTTTAAGCCCCAAAATATTTAGAGTGACCCCCCTTTGCCCGTGACGTAATAAAACGATCCTCTATACAATGGCATCCCGGTTTGCACAGACGACTGACGAGAAAGGTACTAAATTCGAAAATAAGCCTATGAATTTAATTGTTATGTATTATCTTTTGTTGTTTACATATGAAACTTTAGGTCCTCGACAAAACAAAACACTTATTAGGTTTGTTACTGACTGTTTACAGAAATTTGTGGTGTCGGTAAAGTCCATAGAAGGCTCGGCTCTGCCTCGCCTTCTATGGACTTTACCGACCCCACAAATTTCTGTAAACAGTCAGTAACAAACCTATTAAGTAATAATATATATATATATATATATATATATATATATATATATATATATATATTTGTTTTGCCTCGGACTAGAATGTCGCGACGTCATTGGATGAAACGCGTCACGTGGCTGCCTTACAAATTTCTTTAAAAGGCAAGCGTCAAAATTTATAGCGCAACATGGCGGACGTAACGTTATTTGAACTGATTTTCAACACAAACGTTTGTTTACATATCAAACTTTAGGTCCTCGACAAAACAAAACACTTATTAGGTTTGTTACTGACTGTTTAAAGAAATTTGTGGGGTCGGTAAAGTCCATATAAGGCTCGGGACTTTACCGACCCCACAAATTTCTTTAAACAGTCAGTAACAAACCTAATAAGTAATAATATATATATATATATATATATATATATATATATATATATATATATATATATATATATATATATATATATATATATATATATATATATACTTAAATAAATAAAACAGAATGCGACAGTCCAAACTAAATAAATTGTTTACTGTTAGCGCTTTCAGCCATGTCGGCTCTTCAGACAGTTATACAAATTTAAAAACGAATCTGAGGAAAATTCTCTCCAAAGCAAAGTTCTCGTCCAGCAATACTATTTCCATCAAAAAGTGCGGCGACCCCCGATGTGGAACATGTGACCTTATACAGGAGGGAGAAGGAATAATATTAAAAAGCGGCCAAATTTTAAAACCTAATGCCCCAATGAACTGCAAATCGTCTAATTTGATATATTGTGCGACTTGTCCAACATGTGGAGAAAATTATATTGGCCAGACTAACCAGCTCAACGCCCGAGTGAGAGTCCACAAACAACAAATAAAGGACGAAACAGTGAGAAACACTCCAAGTTCGGAACATTTTGCGAAGTGCGGAAAGAGAACATTTAAAATATTTCCGTTTTACAAAATGTGGACTTCAAATGAAATCGCCCGAACCACCAAAGAGGACTATTTTATTAAAATATTTAACCCGAAACTTAATCGAAAAAAGATTTATCATATATATAATTTTTTATATGTATTGTATTATATGTCTATGCATTGCTTAACTGCGTTGATAAAGTTCACGCCATCGCTACCTTGATGTACATTGTGACGTCATAATGAACTTTAAAAACACGACGTCATTGACAACGTTACAAACAACGTTTTTAATTTTGTAATATGTTTTACGGTGTGACCGTTGGGGCGAGCGCAGAAGGAACCACACATCTGTCATCATTGTTAAATGCAACCCGTGGACTTGCCCTAACCAAAAAACTTTGGCTTTGTCTCGAAAACTTTTACCACCGCAAGGAACCCGAAATTATCAAACTTTTATTCCAATGGCCCCTTCCTAGTCTTATACACTTAAACAAACTACCACTGAGCATTAATAAAATGTTAAACAGATTTACATTGTATTAAAATATTTTGATAAACACAACGCCGTTTTTTTAATGTAGATACAATTATGTTTTATCTTTTCTTTACCTTTTAATAATGATCATTAAAATCAGTAAAAATAAATTGTGTTTGTTATTTCTCATTTTGTTCCTTGTTGTAACCCGTGTTTTAATTATTTTCCTTAGTGACATTAATTTTGTTTTAAATCTTTTTAATTTTTGTACGCTATATACGCGTTGTAGACATGTGCCCTCACCCCTTTCTTATAGTGTGTGATATCCAATATTATTTGACCACATATGCAACTATATAACAAATATATGTACCGGTAGATATTTAAACAGTTTAATTCTTTTCATTTATCTATTCATTACAAAATGACGTGGCTGCACGTAGATCTAATAATGATTAGACTTTTCTTTCTTAATAATTTTTTGTCACCTACCTAACGTATGCATATATGATTGGATCAATATGACAATAAATTTAGCATGGAACTTGCATGTGTATTTACTAAGCAAAAAAAAAAATCATCAAAACAAAATTAATCAGCCAAAGAGTCACCGTTAACACTGATACTGAGTACTTCCTACATGATCCAGTACATATGCTTGATCCACCTCTAAATGTATCGCGGGAAATTAAAACGCGAGATCTTTGTGACGTCATAGTTAACATTCTTTTGCGCTCGACAGTTTTCGTAAATTGTCGGACAAATTCGGAGAAGGAAATGACGTCATATGTCAGCAAAAGTTCAGTTTTTTACGTTAGCTTATGTGTTGTTTACTGTAATGTTTTTAGAAGGATTTTTTTTTATTGTTAAATGAAAATGATGTATGCGATGTAGAGGTAAGAATTTTCCGTAGAAACACTTTCTATTCCACCATGTTGCTATGCACCGCAAAGGATCAGTGGGATAGTAGAACGTTTTCACGTGGCCTCATAAAATTTTCTTTGAACAATGTGCAGATTTCAACTCGAATTTCCTCCGTTCGTACACGTTGTCTATGGAGCTCGCTACGCGAGCGGCGCTTCGCGCCGCCTCGCCGCGCTCGCTATAACTGTCTGAAGAGCCGACATGGCTGAAAGCGCTAACAGTAAACAATTTATTTAATTTGGACTGTCGCATTCTGTTTTATTTATTTTCAAAGTATTTTTTGCTGTACCAAGGCTTTATATATATATATATATATATATATATATATATATATATATATATATATATATATATATATATATATATATATATTTGTTTTCCCTTGGACTGAAATGTCACATTTTCATTGGTTTAAACATAGCACGTGACTGCCTCATATATCTCTATATTTGTTTTGTGAGAAATAATATTATGCAATATGGCCGTCATTGGTCGACGCTTCTCTTACTCATTTCGACATTTCATAGTATTTTATACATAAACTGCATGCCGTAAGTTCTTAAAGTATTTGGAGTAGTTGCCCTTTGAAATTCTTTAAAATTAGACTAGTTGCCCTTAGAATATTGACGTCACATTGTTTTGTCTGGAGCAGAACAAAATGGCAGCGTCGAAATTTGCTCAAATCTCTGCAGAGGAAAGGGAGAAAATATTTAAAATTGAATAGCAACAAAACATTGTAAGTAAACATGGGTGAAGCAAAGATTTTGAAAGAGTATTTGTAAGGTGAGATTGAAAATTTTGAATAGTTTAAATGAGTTAAGTTGGACGAGATGTAAGGCATCTTGTACATGGCTTTGCGTAGATCATCGCTATTTGTGAATAAATATGTCGCTTGAAAGTCCTCGAGAAAACAAAACACTTATTAGGTTAGTTACTGACTCACTACGGAAATATATTGGGTTGATCAATCTCATAGAAGGCTCGGCTTCGCCTCGCCATCTATGAGATTGATCAACCCAATATATTTCCGTAGTGAGTCAGTAACTAACCTAATAAGTAATAATATCTCAGAAACTGTGCCAAGAACATTTTTCCGAACTTTACAGTGTGTCCTATCTATAAATTTTATAAAATAACAACCGAAAAAGAGCGTGAAACAAAAGAAAAACATTTCATTTCATTATATAAACCAAAACTGAATGCATTATAATTATGAATGTTTGAATATATTTTATGATTTTCTTGTACAATTATAGAATATTTTAATATATTATATGTTTTTCCCGTACTATTACAAAACGCTTATACTATGACGTCATAATGAACTCTGAAAAGCGCAACATATACTTGATGTTAATTGACGTCACAATGATCATTTGAAATGTATGTACTTATGTATCTATGGTGATTGTTCAAAACTCCTGAAGATTATAATGAAACCGGTAGAGTTTTGATTCGGCTTTCTGTTATTTTTTATTATTTAATACTTGTGTGGATTAACTTTACTCATTTTGGATTATATATATATATATATATATATATATATATATATATATATATATATATATATATATATATATATATATATATATATATATATATATCCAAATCACAAAAGAATTTTCTCAGTGTCCGGTAAAAAATAAAATAGTATAAATCCACACACGTAGTATTATATGAAAAAAATCACAACACCGAAATAAACTCAACTAGTTTCATTTTAAATCATCAGGAGTTTGAAAACATGTTGCTAAGTTACACAAATACACATACATACGAATATATATTTCTTATTGTGACGTCATAAAACGCTAGTATTATGTCACGTTATGTAGCCGAATTGATTATGACGTCATAATATAAAGATATACATTAAGTACGGGAAAATAAAATTCTCCATACAAATAATAGAAATATATAAAATAATTACGGGAAACAGTTTTTATCTGATACATTATATAATTATTAGGCATTTAAAACAGGTCTATATTTGTTGATAAACAGTTTTTCTTTTGCCTCACGTTCTTTTTCTGTGGTATCCCTCAGAAACTTGTAAAAAGGAAAAACGGTAAAATTAGGACTTTTATTCCTTGCACAGTTCCTTATATGTTCACTGACGGACGTACATTGGTATTTAGGTTCCCTGATTTGTTGTTGGTGCACGGTCATTCTGTGTCTCAAGGTGTCTCCTGTCTGACCGATATAATTTTCACCGCAACCAGCGCAACGTATGACATAGATAAGGTTTGAACTGGTGCATGACATGGAGGTTTTGATGGAAAAATCGCTTCCGGTTTTAAATTGAAATGTGGATCCTTCTGTCAGATATGGGCATGTACTACATCTGGGTTTGTCGCATTTTTTGATGATAGGTGGTTCCTGGATTTTACTGGAAAACGATGCTCTGGTAAGAATACATTTAAGAGAAGGGCTTTGTCGTTTACTTTTGATGATATGTGAAGTATCTAATATTTTCTTCATGTCTTGATCCTCCTCTAGGATAGGTAGGTTATTTACAATCACTGATATATATATATCAGGCTTGGGGTAATGGTAAATGTAATGGTAATTCATTGCAATGCATTACCTGTTTTCAAAGTAATGCTAGTAATGTGTAATACCACAAAATTAGCATTACAAGTAATGGTAATGTAATGCATTACTTTCCAAAATCTAGTGTAATGCTGGAATTACATGGTATTACTTTGCATTACTATGCTTTTCTATGCAAGTTCATTTCTAAAACTGTGATGAAATGAATAATTGAAATTGTATTTGATTAAAAATTGTTTTGAAGAAGAAAAATAATTATTGAGATAAAGGTAGTTTAGTTGTATGATTTTAAAAAAAATCCATTCTTAAATTGTCAATATAACTAGCCATAACAACACAATTTCAAAACATTTTAAGAGACAGTGTAGTTATTAAGAATTTTATATCATTGGAAAAATTTACTCCAATTAGTTGGGCATTCAATGAATTCTTTACTGTGAAGAATGTGTTAACAACACACATTGCCCCCAGGATAATCTAAGTATCAAAACAATCCAGTGTTTTAAGAGGTGCTAAACACCCCATTTCCCACCCTTCTCTTAACTGTGATCCATTAGAATAAAGAACAGACATACACCCTTTAAAGCAAAAACGAATGCACTGTCCAGTCATGATCTCTGAAAGTTTAAAAATTATTTCCAGTAATGAGTATTATAACCTCTTTGAAAATAATTTTACATACTCTCTCTCTCTCTCTCTCTCTCTCTCTCTCTCTCTCTCTCTCTCTCTCTCTCTCTCTCAACATCTGTGTTGTAGTGTTGTATATTAAATAGTTTGTACTGACAGAAAATACAAGATTCATGTATTTTTTTATATTATTGCCTGAACGCTCATATCTGAGATTTTCAACCCCGACAGGATGCAGTTAAAAGATGAAACCTTTGAAACTTTGCTGATCATAAAGTGCAACAGCTGTCTTATATAAGTCATTAAATTTGAACTTGATAGTGAACATGAACCTGTTCATGTTTATTAATATATGTAAGCGTGTTTTATATATGAAACATTTGCAAAAACTTTTTATTTAGCTTTTAAATTACTAGTACTTTAAATTGTTTAAACTTATTGTCGACTATTCACAAAGTAATGGTAATGGTAATGCATTACTTTACTCATGTAATGGTAATGTAATGCATTACTTCAAGAAATTTAAGTAATGGTAATGGTAATTTAATGCCCAAATTCATGAAGTAATGGTAATGTAATGCATTATTTTACAATTTAATTCACTCCAAGCCTGATATATATATATATATATATATATATATATATATATATATATATATATATATATATATATATATATATATATATATGGTTTTAAAAAAAATATATTTATGTTATATTTGTGATCTTCCTAGGACTATCAAAACAACATATGCTCATATATTTTGACAATAAAGAAAAACAGACTATTTAAAAGGGAAAGTTTTAAGATTAATGCGATCATCCAACATTGGATGAATGTAAGATAAAATAAAGTACGAAATAAGATACCCCCTGCAGAAATCAAGGAGTTTGTTTTACACCATCCACGTGATGAAATTATCAACAAAGACTCCTCTGTATATACTGTAATATTTGGACACTATTTTAATTATCATGTCAACATGATAAAATCGCTATTATATATTGTTATTTGCGAAACAAAAACATTTTTTAAAATTATGACGCAAAAGACTATTCTTCTCGTTATTTTGCTAATACTTACATAAACATGAAGCTACTTGGCAATCTATGTAATTATAAAAGTCTTTGATGATGATGAGACCCCCCCATAACTGTTGTAAAAATACCATACCCCTTATATTAGTTTTATTGAAACTCAATATATCTATGAGTACATTGTAATTGTTTTCATTGAAAGGAAGTTGAAAATAAATATAGCAAGGAACGTTTGCTTTTTAATCTTTTCATTGTGCTTATATTTACACCAAAAATTAAAAATTTCCATTGGCTACATGAATTATTCTTAAATTGCATTTAAAACACAAGTTAAAAGAACAATACATCATTCTTATCAAATGATTCTGTAATATTCAGACGTAGGAAAATGGTGACGAAAATGAAATTTGGGCGAAAGCAGAAATGGTTATTTATTAGCCTTTTTCTATATTCTGCTTTGTATTTAAAAAATGTTTTTGCTACAGCAGAAAATCGAAGGATTTTTCTAAACAGGGTCTCTCCAAACGAAGCAGTGCAAAAAGACACTACTACATGTTTCATTAAAACTTTTCCTGTTTAAAATCGTTTGGAGTGTGCCTATAGATGCGTTAACCATCTTCCGGACTGTGCAACTATTTATTATAATGACGCCATGAAACTTTGCAAACTTCTCAGATGTCGCCCAACAGATAAACTGGTAAACAAAAACCTGGTAGGGATCCCTTCTGGATGGGAGTTATTGGAGGACACTGAAGGTGATTAAACTTGTCGTATTATACCTTTACATTTTTAAGGTTGAATAGATACAATGTATACACTAAACTGAATTATGTTGTTTGTCCCAATTTTTTTTTTGAAAATTTTAAATCATTGCATGTTTTACAGTCAATAACTACTATACGGAAAACCCCTCGTTCTGAAAAAAAAAGTCCGATCTAGATGTTGTTGTTCATTAAATGTTAAATAGTTGGAAACATAAAGAAGTATTAGTTTTACATTCAAAATTGTAAGTTTATTACACGGTAAATGTTAAAAGGGAACTCAAAGACAAAGTTCAAACACCATCGTCATGTTTTATCCGTTGTGTTTCTTTTCAGCGTGTAAAAGTGGTTGGGCTCTCTTTGCTGGTCATTGTTACTATTACAGTACAATTGGAACAACATGGAACAAAGCTGAGGTATTACTTTTATTATTATTGATTTTTTTTCTCTTGCATATACTATAATCGCCCGTATATGATCAAGATTAAAACTAATATGTTATAGTCGAGCTTAAATTGACAAATTTTAAACTTTTCATTTAAAGACATGAAACTGATTGTGTCATACAAATAAAAGGACATGTATGGCATTTCCTAACAGATCGTGCAATTTTTAATTTTGTTTTAAAAGATTTAAACAATATACACACATGACAGTGTTAACTCTTGTATTTAAAGATTGATTTTTTTATATTTAACAAAGTTATTTCCAAAATTCCAGATTTAGTTCCTCTTTGCAGAAAAGATCAGACACGCAGTATTCTTCTATATCCTACACGCTTATTGTTTGCTTCAAATTAAAGTCATTCCTATATTGCAGGCATTTTGCAATGGTAGCAGCGCCTCCCTGATAGAAATCTATTCTCAAACGGAAGAGGATTGGATAAAAAATTCATTCCTTTTGCCCGAAACCGGAGGTATATAAATAATTCAACTGACTTTACTTTAATTAATTCCATCCATTGGTTGGATAAGGGTATGCATTTACTGTATTTGTATTAAAACAAGAGTATATTTCGTTTTGATTGGCTTGAATTAAGTAACGTTTACGTTAGTAAAAGAGTTTGTTTAAATATATTAAACTGGAGCAAAGTTTAAAGGACACAGTACCTGTCAAATGAGCAGATACAAGTAATAGTTGAGAAGATGGGCATTTTGCTTGCTGATGATTGCACTATCTATTATTGATAACATGTACTTAGTATATGAATTGGAGTGTTTTCTAATTTTGTTAATTTGCTTTTGACACTTTGGGTTTACATGGAACATGTACATGTATATGAGTTTTGAGTGTATCATAGTAAGTGGCAGTTTGGTTAATGAGTCCGCCAACCAAGAAGTTAACATTGCTATATTTTAAACAGAAATTGGTTGACAATTGGTACGCAATAGTTCGAATTTTAATCTTCCAGTTTCATTATTCAAATAAACCCGAAGTACAAATTCCTACATTTTTTCGATTTTCAAATGTATAGTTGTTTTTTAATTGTAATCTTTTTTTCATTCCAGTTAAAATACAATGTCCAAGGTATTGGAGCTGCTCTCTTTGGATCGGTGCTTCGCGCAACCCTATAACCTCCAACTTTTTATATAACAGCGGAAAACCCATTCTCCACCCAAAGTGGGGCTTATTTCAACCGGGTAATGAGATAGGAAATGAAAATTGCGGCTTGTTGTTGCGATCAGGAAAATTACACGACGCTGGTTGCATTTTTTCTGATTTCCATTACATCTGTAAAACGAAAAATGATGTGGTATAAAGTTTGATGTACATTGTAAGTCATTTATCACGGATTATTTCATGTTTTAACTATTTGTTGTTTTTTGATTTCTATCTATCCAATATGTCTAATTTGGGACATTAATGTATTTTGGAGATGCAAAAGGATTGCTATTATCAAAATATAAAATCAATCTTTGAATGAATTGGTAGTCTAGGAAAATTAATTGCAACCGACACGGCTTTTTTTTTTATTTGACATTTAAAATGATGATTCGCCGCACTTGTTATTGTCACTTACCGCAATTTGAATTAAAGATGAGTACTACTCATTAAAGACTTTATTGCCGCTATATATACTTCAATCCCACATTACAATATAAGCCACATTAGATCAAAGTATTGCACTGTAGAATTCTTAGCAGCTCTACGAGAAATTCTGGTTGACAGGCCGTGGAACTGCATTTTCATCCATACAAAAAATCTTTCTTTATTGCGCACAAAAAGATAATGTTTATGACTTATTAACTACTAGCAGATTTTACGTTAGTTGCTACATGAATTACCTTAATTGCCCACTGGATACCTTTTTTACACCCTCACAAGCCCCGTAAAAAGAAATGGCGTTGTTTGTTTAAAGGTTAAAAAGTGACTCTTAATCTCGCCGCGAATTTAACAACCAAGGTCGGTTAGTGAACATGTTGAAGGCAATTTAAGAATTAACCCAGTAGTAAAATTTCTTAGGAATTCTTTTCTATGAAAATATTTACTAGATATAATCCTAAAACGTTTATCAAGTCCAAAACCGTGCGCAATAAATAAACATTTTTGTATGGATGGAACTGTAGTTCTACGGTCCGCTTATCCGAACTTCTCGAAGATCTTCAGTTCTGCAGCTATAGAGGTCATGTTAATGTAAACCTTAAAAAGCCATGTTATTCGGTGGCGATGAAATCATAAACTGTTACAAACTTTTTCAAAGCCAGACGATTATAATACCGGTACATGTATTAACATCAAATATACATGTAAATGCATTATTTACCAACAGTAAATGTGTACAAAACAAGAAACAACTGAACAAAATCTAAGACCATAAAAGAAATGAATACTACACGTCGGCCAGGAATTTTAGGTGTGCAGTCAGGTGAAACTATTTATGAGTGGTGTGCAGCTCTAAGGAACACTTTGTACATGAAAGACAGTAAGCTCTGTATAATTATAGCTGTGTTTAGTAGTATTTTAATACATTACTTTTACCCATTGACAATTACTAAGGCGTTTGCATGCATAGAACAATTTTGTGTTGTACATTTTAGTTTTTTAAGCCAATTTTATTTTATGCCGCCAGTCTATAAAAAAACTACTGAATATTTCTTTAAAAAACATACTTTGTAGCTTTTTCTGTATTAAAACCACGTAGATTACTTGTTTATTCAATACACGTATGATGAAGGGTGTAATTTTTATTTTCCCCATAACATCAATGTCTTATATTTTATACTTTACTCTAGATGTTTTATCTTTTGTCACATGAGAATTTTTGTTTAAAACATTATACTCAAAATGTTTTAGATCTCTTGACAAGTATGTTGTTCTAATAAAATGATTTTTACTTGAATTTTGATTTTCGCCTGACTTCTTCTTTTAAAGCTCTGCAGCAGGTCTAGAACTATAATATATATAAAAGCTTCAAAACAGAAGAGCTTATACATGCATCAACAATTAAAATTCTGTTTTTAATTATGGTTTTACTCGCATATCGTTGTTAAGAGAACCATCATGTACCTAGGAATATCAAAACATACCGCATGTCCATTTAATATTTTGACAATAAAAAACAATAGACTAATTAAAGAGGAAGTCTTAACATTAGTGAGACTTCCAGCTTTGAATGAAACATTAAACAAGATATCCGTGTGTGAATGCTCACTAGTGATAATCCTGGTCTGATGTAAATACACAAAATAAGCAAAAATATAAGCAAAATTGACATTTAAAAGGAAGTTGACATCGACCCTCTCGAATAGGTATTGAAAATCGGAAGGGGTTTTATATATCGCGGCCATGATATTGTGAGCTCCTTCTTTAAAACACATGTGTAAGATTATAACCTAGATTCAAGCCTGGTGTGATGTCAGACTAATAAAAAAATACCATACTGAGCAATCCAGCAAGCTATAGAAAACGGAAGGGGCATTGCGTCATTCGCTGTAAAAATAATGCAAGGGCTAAACAATAATCAAAGTACTGAAAGCCGGGCTCTTTTGGTGTGTCTTTATGCAGATTGTGTAGTAAAGACTCTCTCTCTCTCTCTCTCTCTCTCTCTCTCTCTCTCTCTCTCTCTCTCTCTCTCTCTCTCTCATGCTTTAAATGTCGGCAAAGCTTCAGAGAGCGATCAAATTTTGTAATCGGCTGTAAACAAAAATATGTCTGTCTAGTAGAAAAAAGTTCAACAGTTGCTGCCTTGAATTTTGCAACAAGCGTTATATAATAATTTATTCAATCCAATTTCTTCAACGCGCAGCAAAGTCGTTCATGGAAATTTATGCGCATTGTATGTGTCCAAAATGCATAGTCTTGTTTTTAAAACACGTTATTAATAAGAAAACTAAAAAGATGGACAATTCTCTCTTTTGACAAAACGTGGCTCTTTGTGTAACTAATTGGTATAGCGGAAGCTTTTACTTTTACGCTGTTTGCTTTTTTGTTTACTTTTGAAGTTGTGCTATTTATAGTAACATTGCCAATTTACCTGACTACAGTCAGGACTCTGCTTCCAGCAGAGCCTGGCTAAAACTGAGGTATTTGACTATTTCTCTAGTACTTGTGATATTAATTGCATAAACTTTTAGTTTACTTGGCGTTCAATGTATTGGTATGTGTTGATGATAAAAAAAAATTCATGCATCTGTGAATTAAAATAATACCACTCTTATCATAATCAAAATCTCTGAAATGTTTTTACTGAACAATGTTATAAAATTAAAGAACATAATCAATGTGATTTAATTACATTGTAACTTTTAGTATATTTTGAAATATTATAGTTTAAAGTTAATTAAATGATTTCTGCATTAGTGAATTGCTTTGTAAAGATTGCTTAATGTTTGTTGTTAAATTGTTTTCAGTGCTACCCAACTTCTTGAATCACAGCAGGGGTTAGTCTGGGAGGGGGGAGTTTGCGAGGAGCATCTCTATGAATTGTCCATTTGTATCTGTGATTGCGGGTTGGCCTGGTATAAAAGGGGGTAAACTTTCATTAAATAACTGTAGTCTTGTTGGTTTTGAAGATGTCGGAGGAACAATTAAGGCAAGCGCGTGGAGATTTGGAAATGAATTGGGTTTTCTTAGGGATTTACCAAGTGACACCAACTATTTCACCGAGATCTCTGGTAAACTTATTTAACACCAGTCGGTGTCGGTGAAATTATAGGGTGTTTGCTAATATATTGAAATAGCAGCACCCCCCTCCCCCCTTTTTTACTATTTTAGTTCGGATTTCTCCGATTGCACCTAAATTATTTCAAAAGCTGTAGTCGGTGAACTAGAATCTCGGTAATTTTACACCGAACTTCACCGAAATATTTACCAAGTTGCAAGTTCTGGTGTTTGGTAAAATTCAAATATTGATGGTATATTAAATCATTTTATTAGATTTATCTTGGTCATTAAGTTGGATTTTGTTAAGTTTTGGGTAAAATAAATCATAACTAGGATTTAAAGAATTGGGATTAAATGTGTTCAATTTCATTCATTTATTTTTACATGTTTTAATTATATAGAAATGGTAGAATAGAATTGGTTCTTATTTTATAGATAAGAGTAAAGGTTTTTCAATATATCATTACATTGGAATTCTTGGGATTTACAACATTCAAAGGAGATTGTGTTAATGTGTGTGATTCAGTAAGGATTACTTATTTTATCATATTCACAATAAAAACCACGTACCCTATTAAAATTGTATTGACGAGTTCGCCTCGAGTCGCAACATCATAAGCTCTTTAATCTTTTCATTTTACGTATAGCTTAATGCCTAATTTAATTCAAAATCTCCATTAGCTACATGATCAATATAATCCTTGAATTGTTTTTAAACATCATTTTAAGAAACAGGGCATCATTCCTTAAGAATAAAAGTCAAATGCAAGACTAACTACTATTCACTCAAAGTTCAAAAAATGACGATGCTAATGAAATTTTGGAGAAGGCAGAAATGGTCAGTGATTTGCCTCTTTCTGTATTCGGCGTTGTATTTAAAAGAAATGTTGGTTATTGGAGAAAATCAAAGGATTTTTCTAAACAGGGTCTCCTCAAACAAAGCAGTGCAGAAGGAAACTACTACATGTTTCATAAAAGCTGCCAATGTTTTAAACCGCTTGGAGTGTGCCTATAGATGCGTTAACCGTCTTCCGGAATGCGCAGCTATTTATTATAATGACGCCATGAAACTTTGCAAACTTCTCAGATGTCGCCCAACAGATAAACTGGTGAACAAAAACCTGGTAGGGATCCCTTCTGGATGGGAGTTATTGGAGGACACTGAAGGTGATTAAACTTGTCGTATTATACCTTTACATTTTTAAGGTTTAATAGATACAATTTATAAACAAAACAAAACCTGGTAGTGATCCCTTCTGGGTGGGAGTTACTTGAGGACAAAGAAGGTATCTAAATCTCTACCCTGAAGGGGAAACAAGACGTTGATCACGCGGCTTTTATTAGTCACATGACATTTATTATAGAATATAAAGTAAAATGTAATAAACATTATGAACTTACCCTTATGATAAAAAAAGAATGTTTGAAGTATAATTAACATTTGCAGAGCAGGCAAGAAGTTAAAAAATGTAAATAAAAGCATTCATCCTTAGTTTTTTTTCAAAGAGATAGTCTCATAATTGCAGCGGTGGGTGCATTGTGTGCATAATAACGCACCTTATGGAAATTTGTATGCACACTACGCTGGAGTTATGAGACTATTTCTTTCAAATTCTAAGAATTCAACGTGCGTTATGAAAATTTGCATACCGCTGCAGTTGTGATACTATTTCTTTCAAAAACTAAGGATTTAATGCTTAATTGGATGTGAATACATGTAGTTCGATTTTTGTGTATTGAAATTAAAGACCAAGTATACGTGTATTTACATTGATTGTCAGGAATATATGTATACATCATGCTTGATTGTTTTGCATATCAATCAATTACTAAGGATACGAGAGTGCTTGAAAATAAATTGATATAACGATGCTTACACTTTGGTTTTTTTAGCATGCAGAAAAGGTTGGACACTTTTCGCTGGTTATTGTTACTATTTCAGTGCCATTGGAACAACATGGAACCAGGCAGAGGTAATACCTTTATTATTGTCAATTCCTGTCCTTTCTGTTGCATATTCTAGAAACATCCGGGTGTAATCAAGATTATTAAAAAATAAACTTTTACAGTTTAGTTTGATAAAAAACTTTCAATGCACAATAGCTACCTGTAGTAATTCATAGAGTATTGGTTTGTATCATTTCCTTCCTGACAATTCACTTTTGAATTTTTCCCCAAAATTAAAAAATAATTGATCGTTGAGTTACAGTTGTACTTTCGTAATTTTGGATGCAATTTCCCCCAACTGTTACAGATAAAGTTACTTTGACAACAACACGCCATAAAGAACGGATGAATTGTTGTCTTATGATAAAGAAAATTGTTGTGGCTAATTGCTGTCTACATTTTCACTTTCAACATTGCTAGTATTCTAAACTGCAGGCTTATTGCAATAGTAGTGATGCCTCCCTGATAGAAATATATTCTCAAACGGAAGAGGACTGGGTCAAAGATTCATTCCTTTTGCCAGAAACAGGAGGTAAGTGATCACGTGATTAATTGAACTATTCAAGTTACTTGAAGGTTGAATCTTTGTAATATAATGCTAGGCATTGTATACAGTGAAGTCGCCAATTTCGGATCATGTCAGACTCTTTCGTTGATATGTTGCAAAACTGTTCAATTAATATTTTCATACTTTATATCTATTTTAAAGTATAATATGTAAGCTTTCTAACACTCGTTTTGATTGTTAAAATATACACATGTAAAAAGAAATCAAAGCCAAATTTGAAAGACATACAGTAGCACCTGCATTTCAAATGAGCATATATTGCTTCAAAGTGAGATATAAAATATTTCTTGCATTTTAAAAAAGCATATTTTCATTTCATGTATACTTACATTATAATTACATTATAATATTAACAATACCAATGTTTCTGAATTCACTTTTATACTATCTGTGTTATTTAATTAAGTTTGATTCGGGATTTGATTCGGGATTTGATCACCCCTGCCCATGCTGTATTTGATCATATCATAATACTAAAAGAATGATTCTTTATTCTTTAAATAATTACCAGACTTAAATCTTATTGATAATCACATCTGAATTTGAGTGTTCTCCGGTATATCAGTTTGAATTTAACACGGGGGGGGGGGGGGGGGGGAGTTTGAAAAAAAGTCATGTGACACCAGAGGCCATGACCACGTAAATTTTTGGTGCTGGTGATTTTGGTCTATTGAGGTGTTTTTGATACAAAGTGGGATTTTATTTGACTTATTGTGTGTCAAATAGTGTTCTGTTTGCGATTAACACGGGGTTATCTTAGTACATGTAGTACATGCATCATAGTTATTAACATTACAGTTAAACTTAGCTTCATTGACAACGACTGATAAAAAAGTTCTACAACTTAAAATAATATAATATCTCGATAAGTTATGAAATAGTTTATATGCGACAAGCTTGCATTTATAGAAAAATACTTTGCTATATGTTAAAGAGAAATTGGTGATAATAAATAGTTTGAATTTTACAATTTATCATTTTTTTTACCAAGTTATTGCCCATTTCATCATTTAGATTAACTGAATGGTAATATGATTGTTATATATTATATTTTGTAATCTAATTTCATTCCAGTTGAAAAACAATGCCCATTGCGCTCTAGCTGTTCTCTTTGGATCGGTGCTCATCGCAATCTGACATCCTCCTTATTTACGTATACCAGCGGGAAACCAATTCTATATCCAAAATGGGATGAATCCCAACCAGATATGGACGGTGATGAAAACTGTGTTGCCTTGTATCGGTTGGAAAAGTTACATGACTATTCTTGCAACTTTGATGGTTTTCAATATCTCTGTAAAATGAGAAAAAAATGATGTAAATTAAAGTTACGTGTCAGTCATATAGCTAAGTCTGTTTCATATCTTATCATTTTTTAAATACCATATATATATATATATATATATATATATATATATATATATATATATATATATATATATACACACACACACACACACACACACACACACACACATAGTTTTAATCAGTTTCATATTTTAAATATTGTTCTCGGTTGTCATTCAGGTACCTACATGTAATACATAAGCTACATGTTTTTGTTTTTTTTAAATTGACGTTATTCAAACAGATAACTAATTCTAATTCCCTGCAATATATACTGACAATATATTGGAAAACAAATTAAACGAAAAATATAACAAGTAATCAATCACGAAAAATATTATAAACCTAGTATTTTATTCCAGAAGTTAAGTAAATATACATCCAAAATCGAAAATAGTCTAGCCTGACTTAATAAAGTCATGTAGATTAACTCCTGAGCCACTTAAGCTTTGATTATTAATAAGCTATTTAAATTCAATAATAAAATCAATGTAACTTCATGGGTCCTAAAAATATATGTGAATAATTTTCATCCGACTTTTCATGTTCTAAAATTCAAGTGATTCCTGGTGATGTGGAAAAATCAATGAGGATATTATCTTCTGCAATAATCTTACTTGTACATAGGAAGCTTAAGACGATGGCTTGAGAGAGCGTTAATTTTGCACACAAAAAAGTATGTTCAATTCATCAGTTTATATTTGGCAGTGGAGCAGTGTAAAAGGTGGGGGCGGAACGTTCATTCATTCGTAGACAACCCAACAAACTGATTCAGTTTGTAAAGAAACTAGGACTGTAGGAATTGCTGTTTTTTTTCTAAATATATTGAAAATCAACAACACAGCTACATGTAAATCTGAGAAAGCTTTGAAAATAGGAATTTAGACAAAAACATTCTTTCATGAGCATTATTCTAGTGGATGTACAGATATGTCAGATATATGTCAGATATCCTTAAGGCTACGCTCTATTTTCTGTTTTCTGTAAATCTTCAAAAGTGTTGAAAATAGCTCTCTCATCTATTAATAAATGTATATCATACAAAAACAGTGCACAAACTTAATTGTCAGAACTATTTTCCTCTCATGTGAATGTAAAATATCCATTATACACGTATAACTTCCATATTGATAGGTAATAAAAACAATACTTCTGTTTTTAATATGCATATGTTGGGCCTTTGCCAATTATTGTAATTGTGTCTGTGCCAATAACATATTTGTGTTTGTATTTGTACATGTTGTTCCTAAGATATGATGTATCGGATACCGTGTCTGCATGCTGTCTTCTATTCTCTTTTATGAACACGTGGTAATTTCTTACTTGGTTTTTGCTAAAAAAAAAAAAAAACAAAAAAAAACAAAAACAAAAAACACAGATATTACATAAAACAAGAATACATGCACTATGAATACATTCAAATATGTGTACCACAAAAATCGAATTTATCAATCCGGGAAGTAAAGTCAGTCCTAGGTTAGCTTTTACTCACGGTTGTTGACTGGTTCGCATTACCGTAGAGAACCAGTTTATCAATATGGAGTATCGTGGAAGAGGTAGATTCCCTGGACATGCAGCGAGATTTCAGTACCCTCGCCCAGGCGGCCCTGCCCTCCTTCGACCAAGAGCCCCTGCAGTGCGTCCGTCCAGAGGGCTATTAGCTGCGCCCCCAAGACCTAGTTTTGAAGCATCGAGGGCTCCAAGACCACGACAGTTTACTCCCAGAGGTGCATTCAATACACCATTCAGGGGTTTTAAAGCTACCCCAATGATTCCCCGCAGCGAGGTTGAAACACCTCCTACAGATGTAAAAGGTACAAACCCATAGACTGTCTTATATTTTCATTTTAACACAGACGCTATGCTAATGGCATTTCTGGAAGTTTACACGTAGCTTTTCTTCATGGTAACTGCGGTAATGCTCGTTTGCAGGGCAGAATGACATAGGGCCAGTTCGATCATCAACTAAAGTAGTAAGGGAAACTTACGGTGAACGCACATTTTTCGATGTCTGGTAATAAAAAATGAGATGATTTTATTGTTCATGAAAAAGGAAGGACAATACACATAAAATAATATGTGTGCGCCTAAAATTTAACAGATTGCATGTTGTGCTGATTTAAAAAAGCAAAATTTGGAGGTTTTGCTTTCCACCGCCATCTTTAAACTACCTGACCAGAGTCAGACAAGAGTCTCTCCATTGGTTGGACAACGGTTTTATTTCAGTTGGACTTAAGTGAGTTCGATCTCATTAATGTAGTCAAACTGCGGCGACTGTAGTTAGTGATCAAAGCGCTTGGTGTTATGACATTATGTCAATTGTTTAATCTACGTTATTTAATTTTTCAATAACTTCAACAAGATTTATTAATTTAATTGCCATTCAGCAGTATTAAGTTACCATGAAGTGTCTATATCAAAACTGTAGGTAATCTCAGCAAGATTTATCGCGTCTATAGTCTGTCCCAGGATATTTATGCCACACATTTGGACAATTTTTAATAAAAAATACACATACCTGTGAAAAAAGTGCAATTGAAATCGATGAAAGGGAAAACTCCCAAGATACCTTCATCAACAAATCATTTTTCACTCAGAAAAATCACAGGTCTGGAATGAAAACAGATTTCTAACGGAGAAATGTTTGCATCTTTTCTTCATTCTGAAGTCACTCGAAATACTTTGCACAATTACTTTCATCTCTCGCGCAATACAAAGTCCTTGTACTGTGTAGACTTTTTATTCTTAGAAGTGTATTGAAACCCGAGAAGCTAGAGGGGCGTTTCAAAGGGGAAATCTTGTGATTTTTTCATACTATTGTATGGACATCGTTTTGAAAACAGATATTTATAATTATAGTATAATTTGGGAAAATATGCGGCATACATATCTTGGGACAGACTTTCGTCTAAAAAAAAATTGGATGGATGACCTGGTAAATACAGTTTTTGGTAAACGTTTTAAAAAAGTTGCAATTTAAGGGGCAAAATCACGAGCACTTATTTTGAACTTATTAATCTTATTACCAACACATTCTGGACAGATATTCAATTTCAAAAAATTCCACCATGTCCATGCACAGACATTTTTCTACTGATACATGTATCTTCACTTTACTTGCTTCTGGTTTTCTTTTAAACCCCATCACTGGCCCCATAATGTGACAGTAAATTTGCAAACGTGAGGGAAAATGTGTAATGTTTTTTATTTTTACCAACACATATTGGTTCACTCCAGAAAACGCATACTTTACCACAAGCATAAATAACAATAAGTATCCTTGCTGATTCACTTGTAACTCATTTCATAGCTACAATTTTCCTACCTCATCAGGATCGAAATAAGAAAAAAAATGACTTATTTAATTAAGGTCAAGATCTAGTAAATGATTCCAGCGTGTCTTTTTGGTGCTAGAACCATTATGACGTCATAATTGATTTGATGAATCTGTTCCCGTATTTTACGACTTTAAAGGAATTATGTGGTAAATAAAACAATATTTTGACATTCTATATTCACGGGAAAAGTAATCCTGGTACCTATATTCAATTTGACATCATTTTAAAGAGGAGGTTGAGAGCTTGTTTAATGCCGATATTTGGAGAGACTGCAGGCAATCTAGATATATTTCATTAGTCAAAAATGGACAAAACTCCAATATTTGTTTCTTTTATCCTTCATATTTCATAGAAAATGGTTGTTTAAAACATGACTTTTCATTGTGTTTACCAAAAATTAAAGCCCCGGTACACCCTATGAAACAAATATATGTTATGAAGCATCATTAAAAGAATTTATGTCTTGAATTTCATAAACCTGTAGGCACCTTTCATTTACTAGATCTTGACCTTAAGACATCATAATGACCAACACATTTAAATAAAGAATTCTGGCATGTCAAATTGAAATTTAAAAAGTGCTTATAACTTGTTTTAATGGCTGATTAATGCTTGTATACATAATAATATTAAATTTCACGAATGTTTATTTCATGTTTTCATGCTTTTTTACTCTAGGTGTGTCAGATGGAGAAAACACTAATTCAGGGCAAATTAAAAGCAAGGACACAAGTTCTGAAAAACAGATAAACAAGCCATTTTCAACTTTAAGTTCTGATAAAAAGGTTATAAACAAGTCCGATTCCAATTCCAGTTCTCAGAAACCACTGATTAAAAATCCTGATTCAAATTCAGGTTCTGATAAACAATTGATCACCAAGCCAAGTTTCAATCCTAGTTCATTTTATGAAGATATATCCAATCAGGACTCCAACATTAATGAATCATCCAATCAGGACTCCTTTTCTGAACAAACAACCAATCAGAATGATTTTGACTTTCCAACGGAGTCAGCCAATCAGAATCCATACTATGATGAATCAGCCAATCAGGAGCCATTTTCTAAAGATGTTGAAGAAACTCACCAGCAGTCAACTCAAGAGACCTTCCATAGTCAAGAACATGTTGTAGAAGATGAAAATTATGGAGGAAATGACTCAGGAGGATGGGGAGGTCAGGGGATGGAAGAAGGTGGAGGAGTGGAAGAAGAGGAAGAAAATACAGGCTTTTGTCATTATTGTAAAATGCCATTTGAAAGTGATGAGGTTAGTTGTTAACCCTTGAAGTTTATAAACAGAAATTGAAGTAGAATTGTCAATAAAATTTGGAGGTTATTCTATTTCTTAAAAGTTATGCTTTTGATAATGAGATGTAAAAAAGGTGAGTTGAAGGGACACTCAAAAAGCTTTCACTGTGAAATTGAGTTGCCATAGCATGTTCATTCAATGAAGGCACATTAAGGGGCACCTTGCTCAACAAAATACATTCATGGCTTTTTTTTTCAATTTCATTTCTTATGCTCCACAAAATATTTTTTGAAAGTGAACCATATTGAGACATTCAGATGACACAGGTTTATCTATAAAACTGAAATGCCTTGACTTCAGGGAAAAATTTGATTGGTTTCAGGCATACTGGAAACACACAAGAGGCTTACTCCACACTCAGAAAGTAATGGAGGCAGAAAAAGACAACAATACAAGTCAAACAATGGATGAAGAAAAAGGTATGGGGTCTGCGTGAATTTTCCTTTTATAAATTTGAGATACTGATAAAATTAATTTTATTTATTTTCCAATAGTTCTTAATATAAATGTATTATGTTTGGCTCTGTATTTTAATGACCTAAAGCTACAGTAGAATTTTATCTTCATTAAAAAATCATTCAGCTAATAAAAACCCACATAAACCATAGTTCATGGTTTTGGAATTTTTCTTATTACAATAACATTATACATAAAAGAGGTCAGCAGAGTGTGTCATGAGAAATAAAAAATGTTTCTTCTTGATAATTCAGATGAGGCAGTGACATTTTCACCTGCATCAACTACCAAAATGGAAAATTTGGCCTCAGAGAGGGACATGGAGTATTTGCGTCAGGTTGGATTCAATCCCAAACGAGGCGTAGGGAGGGGAATTAATCTAGGGGGGTACCAGTCACCGGCCAAGAGGGGTAATTTTGATCAAGGTCATGGCAGAGGTCATTTTGATCAAGGTCATGGCAGAGGACAGAGTCAAGGGCAGAATTTCAGAGGTTCATTTGGACAAGGGAGAGGCCAAGGTCACAATAGGTATGGTATAAATTTCAGCGATGCAAACGCAATAGAACTGGGCCAGAGAGGCAGACAGGAACAGGAAGTGGAGGGGTATTCTGGGTACAATGAGAGAGGAGGTGGCTTCCAGGATTACGGCCGCCGGGAGGAAAACTACGGTCAGGGCAGGGCCTATGACGACAGCAACATGGAGGGAGGGGAAGGTCAGGATGACTACAACTTTTACACAAGTAACTGGATGGAGCCCCCCGAGAAAATTCCAGCAAGCGAGAGGGACATTGACCCAGATACACTTGGAAAGCCTCAATTCCCGAGTGACTTTTACTGCAAGGTCTGTTTGAAATTCATGTATTATATGTGTGCTGGGTAAAGGACTATATATGATATGGGTCTAAAATGGCCCCCTAAAATGAACATCATCATTTTACTGTAATTCTTTGTTTTCTTTGTACAGATATATATGTGATGTTTTTACATAATGTTCATTTTGATTCAACTGCCCACAATTTAGAAATATGACATCGCGAAGACAACCTTTTCCCGCCAATTTTGCAATTTTTCAAGCAGTTTTTCTTGCAGGAAACATAGAGTGCATGCTTGAACAAACAAAATATTTTAATCAGAAATGTATCTAGCCAAGGCTAATTAGTGAAAAAAAAAATTTCCTTGTTCAAGCATGCGCTCTATATTTCCCATCCATAAAACAATAAGAAAACTGTCAATTTTTGACTGATTGATTGAATTATAAAAACAGCGTCACTTCTGACGTCATATATACTGCCAGTGAGTGCAAATAAATTAAATAAATAAGTAAAAAATATATTTTACATCAACTCTTCTAAAATATAACATAACATTTTATTGTACCACAAACACTTTAAAAAATGGCAAATTATGGGGGCCAAATTTAACTCATATCATATATATTTTTTTTTATCTGTCATATTGTAGAGATTGACTGTTTCTCAATAACTTTGATACTGTTGTAGTGACAATTCACTGGCAGAGTTAATGTTTTCTATATTTATGAATTTTTTTTTTTTTTTTTTTTTTTTTTTGGGGGGGGGGGGGGCTAAAGTGATAAAGAAACTTAAGTTGAAATATGAGTAAAATAGCTTATTTTTATATCTGCCTAATAAAACTTCACCAACTGATGGTGCTAAAAAAATGTGTTTTTGGAATCCACAGGTCTGCGATGTCAACTGCACAAGTCAGAAGAACTTTGAAATGCATGTTGAAGGAACCAAGCATAGAATGGTAGGTTGACAAGGAGAAGAAGAAGAAGACTCAGTTTTTCATGTTATTTGAATTGTTATTTTGTGTTTTTATTCTGCAAAGAATTTTTGGTAATAATGAAAGTGTGTGTGATTGTTGAGAAAGAAGTGAAAGAGGGAAAAATATGAAAAATATTGAACAGATTTTTAAAACACTTTGGAGAGATTCTATCAGCATAAAAACTGTTAGCAAATAAGGTTGTTTGCTTTCTGAAGTGTAATTGTGCAACAATTTAAAGGATTTTTAAACAAATAAAACCATTTTAAAACAGCAGAAATATTGATAAATCCGAAAATCGGAAAAAGACAGCAATTAAAACTTTTGTTTGAAATGGAAATTCCTACCTTAAAATCTATAAATTTGAATTTTATTACACTACAAAATTTAAATGTGATAAATACAGTTTCAAATATTTAATAAAACATATAAATGTGGAATTCATGTATTACATGAATTCCACATTGGTCATTTTACATACAAGAGTGATATTGTTTATCAACCCCCCCCCCCCCCCCCCCCAAAAAAAAAAAAAATGACACAAACAAAAGACAAGCTCAATACAAAGAAATGGATAACAGATGATAAAATGGTGCTCTGATTATTTAGGTATCCATTCTGTCTGAAAGCTCCTTTAAAAACATTTTGAATAGCGTAAATAGTTGTGTACATACAGTACATTAATTTTGTACCTTAATTAATTTTGTTGACTAGTGTTGCCAATTTAAAAACAGGGCATTAAATTTTGTGAATAAAACATCAGTTTAAAAGTCATAGTGTATTGCATGTTAGGATACGGTACATGTAATATATGATTAGAATGACTTCCATTAGAATTCTGATATATTTCTCCATATTCAATCCCATACATTTAGAGAATATGGCATTGAAGAGGAAGGAATTCATGAACTTGTTGAATTCAAAGTTAACATAAGTTGTGAATGGTCCGTTGAATTCAAAGTTAACTTAAGTTGTGAATTGTTGTACTGTCCTTCTGTAGAAGTACTGTGTGTAGCCCAAAACATTCATTTCTTGATAATGTTATTTCTTATCAAGAAATAATGGATTAATGCATGCTTTAAAATAAACGGTGGTATTTTAAAGCTTATATACATGAAGTGTACATGTATATTTAAGTAAAGAAACTCACACATACCAGTAATTTGGCCTTCAGGCTTCAGAGGATTTTATCAGGTGACCAACCAAGTTCATATCCCAGTGAACTTTTTAAATTGCTGTTTATTTCTTAAAAATCTGGAATATTTCTTAAAAATCTGGAAATAAAGTTGGTTTACAGTGTTCTGTATTACTGAATTTTCATATTAGTTGTTAATTAACATTAATTTTGACAATTTTTATTGATTATGTTTTTATTATTTTGTTAATATTAAATAATTAATTTCTGGTAACAGTAAAAATTTGAGGTTTATGCAATAGTATTCAATTAAAGTATACCATTGAGGGAGTCAGCAAGATTTCAGTTCCCTAAGAGCAAGTTCCTGATAAAAAAAAATGTAATTAGATTGCACGTGCGATGTGCTGTGACGTAGGCAAGTTATGCTATATGAAAAAGATGCATACGCAAAGCCAATCAAAAAGCAACATGAATTAGATGTGGTTATGAATATTCATGATTTTATTCGGAATATTCAGGAACTTTTCCTGTGGTGAAAAGAAATTACTAAGTGTTCAGAATAGGGGTGTATCATCAGTTTATCGAACTGACGCACCTTTTTGCAGGGAATCAGTCTGTCAGGGAATCAGTAAATATATCAAATTACTCTCATGTAGTGAACAATAAGTAGAGGTATAATAACATGATATGACATATGTTTTGATATGGCATGAACTCTAATAAATTATACATGTGTAAATAATTTTTGTTTTTCCTTACATCTTTGGAAATTAAAATTGATTAGAAACAATTGCTTAAATTTAAAAACAATTATTTAAAAGATCATGTATTTCAATTTTAATGCAAATTGAATAAATTTTACATCTGTAAAACATAATAATTTCAGTACAGTGACTGCAGTTCTTCAAATAAATTCTATTGATTAATTTACCGTAATTAATTAGAAAAACAATCTATTGACTTCAACAAATTATATTGTGTATACTTGCATTATAATTGATTTTTTACAGATTCTAATTTCATTGTGTTGATTTACAAAATACAATACTTTAATATTCATGAGTAAATTTACATATTTTCTGTTTATTTTCTTTAACAGAAATTTTTTCTCGGAAAAGGCGGTAAGTATGAAAGACCTAAAATACATTTCTAAACAGGTATTTAGAAATGGTGAATGTTCGTTGTATATTTAAAAAGTATACTCAAAGGGCAGATAACCTTTGAGGAAGCTTAAAGTTCCAAATTAGATATTTGGAAAATAAAGCATTTTTAATCTGTGGCTGGAATCAAATTGTGATAATTCCCAAATGGATTTTACTTTGGGAATTGAAAAATTCTGAAGCATTTCAGAATTTTTGAAACGTTTTGAAGTCCATCATATAATAATGATTTGATGCCCATCAAAAAGAAAAAATTGAGACATTTTGATATTATTGATAAGAAAAATGAATTTTCCGAAATTCATTTTTTGTTGATCAAAAAAATTGTATGTTTTATAGAATCTCTAACAAGAGAATAAATTTGTTGTAATTCTGAATTAAAGTTAATTGAAATTGAATATGACAAATGTGTTAATAAATAGCTTAAAAACATACACACATGAATTTAAATATTGAGAGAAGGAGTGAATAAACTGATCAAGTTATAAGAATGCAAGATGGAGTGAATTGAGAGAGAGAGAAAGATATGTAATTTATTCAATAGAATTTTTTTTATTGATATAGGATTATAAACTGTAAAAAATTGAAGATCAATTAATACCAATAATTTTAAAAAATTATTGAAAGTAAAAAGAATCTACATTTTAAAAGCTGTTCTATGGAAAATAAAACATTTGAAATACATATTTGTTCTGATAATCTTATTAAAAAAATATTTATCAAAAGATCGTTTTTGTAAAATGTATAACGAGGACAAAGGTATACTAAATTTTATTTTTGTTTTGTTTTGATTTATTGTTAGGTGTATATGGTATTTAACAATATTTTTATTTACAGATCCAGGAGCAGAGTTTAAGGAGGACAAGAAGAAAATGGTAGTCTGTTCTCAACCCTCCAGAGTAGAGCACGTCATCAGGAAGTCTGATCTGCCAATCATTGGTAAGGCTACACACCCATTAGACAAGTGGACAAACATCTAAAAATGTAAATAGTCAGATCTGCCAATCATTGGTAAGGCCACACCCTTTAGACAAGTGGACAGACATCTAAAAATGTTAATAGTCAGATCTCCCTATCATTGGTAAGGCTACACACCCATTAGACAAGTGGACAGACATCTAAAAATGTAAATAGTCAGATCTCCCTATCATTGGTAAGGCCACACCCTTTAGACAAGTGGACAGGCATGTGAAGTTGTAAATAGTTAGATCTCCCTATCATTGGTAAGGCTACACACCCTTTAGACAAGTGGACAGGCATGTAAAGATGTAAATAGAGCTGCCAATCATTGGTAAGGCTACACACCCTTTAGACAAGTTGACAGTCATGTAAAGATGTAAATAGTCAGATCTACCAATCGTTGGTAATGCTACACACCCTTTAGACACACCCTTTAGACAACTGGACAGGCATGTAAAGATGTAAATAGTCAGATCTGCCAATCATTGGTAAGGCTACACCCTTTAGACAAGTGGACAGGCATGTAAAGATGTAAATAGTCAGATCTGCCAATCATTGGTAAGGCTACACCCTTTAGACAAGTTGACAGACATGTATATATTTAATAGCCTTGCATCCAATACACTGAGGCTATGCCTGTCCACTTCTTAAAAGAGAATATGGTAAGGTCAGTCTGGGATGTAGTGATCCATGTTTTGTATGCAGTGAAATATTTGCCCCCGTTTTATTTTCAACCCTTTCGCCCTCGATGTCAGCGGGCAAATTTAAGACTGGGCGAATTCAAATGTCTCGATTTATATCTCTTTTACCGGTAAGACAACTGTATCATGGTGAAATCAAGACAGGGCGAAACTGTTTGCAAGTGTAGAAGGGCAAAAAAATAGCAAGGGGCGAAAATAACCTTGTATACAATATAAAATACATAAGTCATGTATATAACTTTGCCTATAATTTCATATTGTATGTCATAGGTATGTTTTCAGGTTTCCAGAATGCCTGCTAATCTTTGTCTATGATTGTATTTTCAAAATTGATATATTTATCATTTTTACCATGCTTACATTTTGCCATCTAATCTTTGCCGGTAATTTTATCTTAACAAAATTGTAAGTTATAATTTAATTCATGTTTTATTTCATCTGTTTTATAGGTTTGCAATATTTCACTGAGTTCCAGAAATCTGACCCATCTATTCGGCCGACATACGTCTGTAACTTGTGTGAATCCAAGTGTGACATGAATACGGTCCTGTCGCATGCCACCGGCTTCAAACACAGAATGAATTACTTTGTAAGTACCCACTCTTAAGTACTAAGCTTGTTAGTGTGTGAATGTTAGTCAAAATATATGAGTTTCAATACTCATTGGTTCAACCACTGGCATAGTATGCCTGCTAATATGTCAGAGCCTCTGTGTTAGTCAAGTCTTTGTTAAACAGTTAATACACATGTTTATTTGGGGTTTTTTCAGGAGTTTCTTGCACAGAAAAATTAATGTATCTATTGTACAAAACATTTGATAATTGAATAAACTTTAGAAAACGACTGTAGACACTCATGGCATTTGAAATCTCTTTTTTTTGATAATCCATATATACAAGTAGTCATCAGAAGATGAATTTTTAGTTAGAAGAACCCATACATTTTATAAAATGTCTATAATTACAGAAAGAAAACCATCCAGACATTTATAGCCATATGAACTCCAACACGAGCAGGAAAAAGTCTGAGCAAAATGCATCTGCGGAGGAATTTGCTCTCGACTGCATGAAGCGTGACGGTCAGGGCAAAATCAAGGTCAAGCTGGAGATCGATCATGCGACGGAGACAATAGCGGCAAATTTGCTGAGTAAATCCGGAATCACAGTGGACACTTTCTTGGAAGGTAGGTAGTCAAGAATAAAGATAATGTATGTATACAGGGAAATAATTGCCTTAGACCTGTATTATATTCCCACTTTTGCCCTCATTGTCAGAGGGAGATTTTAAGACACAGGAAATTCAAAACAAGTTTTTAATAACTGGCAGTGTTAATTAGAAAAAAGTATGTCTTGACGGTGCGAAAATGCTTCAAAGTGTGGAAGGTCAATAAAACATGGGGCGATAATAATTCTGTATCCAGTACTAGTAGCTATGGAAAAATCTGTTGCTGCATTATAAGGGGGATTAAATAAATTTTGAAGAGAAATGTAAAAAAATGTTTAACACATTGCATCAGAGAAAAATGACTTGTTAAAAGTTTTGAATTTTCCATCTAAAAATCTAACACTTTTACCAAATGTTGTTTGACATTTACTTAAAGCCTTGTTGTAAAGATTGATATTGGGGATGTATGCACAGTCACTGTGTTTGATGTATTTTATGACAGTTTATATCATTATGTATAATGTACACTTTTATTATGCCCCCCTTCGAAGAAGGGAGGGCATATTGCTTTGCTGCTGTCGGTCGGTCAGTCTGTCGGTCGGTCGGTCCACCAACAGTTTCCGTTCATTTTCTTCGCAGAGGATGAACATATTGAAATGAAATTTGGTATACAGATTTATCATGATAATATCTAGGTCAAGTTCGATATTGGGTACAATCGAGCAATTTTCGACAGAGTTATGGCCCTTAGATGTAGAAAAATTCTAGTTTTTTGCAGTTTCCACTCATTTTCTTCGTTGAGGATGAACATATTGAAATGAAATTTAATATACAGGTTTATCATGATAATATCTAGGTCAAGTTCGATATTTGGTACAATCGAGCAATTTTCGACAGAGTTATAGCCCGTGGACGTAGAAAAATTCCAGTTATTTGCAGTTCTCGCTCAATTTCTTAGGAAAGGATAAACATATTGAAATTAAATTTGGCATACAGGTTTACCATGATAATATCTAGGTCAAGTTCGATATTGGGTACGATCGAGCAATTTTCGACAGAGTTATGCCTCTTGGACATAGAAAAATTCAAGTTATTTGCAGTTTCTGCTCATTTTCTTCACAGAGGGTGCACATATGGATATGAAATTTGATATACAGATTTATCTAAATAATATCTAGGTCAAGTTTGATTTTGGGTACGATCGAGCAATTTTCGACAGAGTTATGGCCCTTGAACTTAGAAAAATACCAGTTATTTGCAGTTTATGTTTATTTTCTTTGTGGATGTTTCCAAGGGAGGGGGGCATAAATGTTTCACAAACATCTCTTGTTTGAAATGTAAAATTTCAGATCTTAAAAACAAACCAGGGCCACCTATACAAGAGAAGAAAAAACAGAGAATTACCCCAGATATCCTGGCTAAGCAAGGTAATAATATATCATATTTAATCACTAGGAAAGAGAAGATCGACATCCTACATGACTATAACAATGCTATAGAGCATGGTAAAGCTATTATATGGTACCATAGGTTAAAAATTAAACAAATTATCAAAGAAATTTATTGGAATTTAAAACCTAACCAGCTTTAACCTTGATGTTTCACAGCAGTTATAGTACATTCTGTGGGCCTAGTGAGGCTATTATATAATAATTCATCATACATGTTGTATAAATATGTCTTATACTTTTCCTATCAGAGAGTTATGGTGGTGGCAGAGATAGAGGCAACAACAAGAGGGCTTCAGAGAGTCCCTATGACTTCCCTTCAAAGCAGCCCAGGGGCCACAGGTAGGAACCAGGGGTTCATCCTAACAAAAGAATCTTTCCTTGACCTGTTAATAATATTACTACACACTTTAATCATTTAAGCATTTCATGATTTTCAATTTTCAGTAGATAGACTGGCTCACATAAAATAATATTTGCAATCAAATCTTATCTACATTAATGTTGTTATTACACCCAGATAACGAGCCTTGCAAAAATTTTCACATGCAAATAAAAGTTGTTTTACAGTATTGATAATTGAAAATTTCAAAGGGACATGACCCTTTATTGGATTACTTGGCAATTGTGATCCTTGTGCAGCAATCTTTTTGAGCCTATCAAAGAAATATTTTTTTTAATCAGAACAAATAAAATAGTATTAGAATGCCCCCCCCCCCAATTCCTTGGATTTTAATTTCAATTTTTCAAATAACTACTAATCTAAAAGCATGTAATAAAGTTGATAGGTAAAGTTGATAGGAATACAGCTACAATGCAGTCATGTCATAAAAATCTTTCTCTTAATTTACATGCAGAGATAACTATGGCAGTGTGGATGATTACAACAACCAGTCAATGTTTGACTACAGCCACAATGGCAATCAAAGGTCAGTCATCTACACTAATGATAAAACACTGCTGTGATGTCATTTCTTTGTTCCAGCAGTCTAAGATTTTACCTGTGACAGTCCAATGATAGTGAGCTTCTTAATATCAAACCATCACTAGGGGTTACAGTAGAGATATATTTCAAAATCGGACTGTCTCAGGTAAATCAATAATGAAATTCAATGGCAGTGTTTTATGTACAAGGCATGCCTCAAACAGATCTGTATGAAAAAATAACAGATAGTTCTCAGCCCTAATGGGCCTCGAAAATGTCTGATATTTTTTCATACAGAACTGTTTTTGGCATATATCCATTACTTAATCTCCTATAAGATATCAAGATCCTTTTTATACAGCACTGTAGTAAGAAATGGCTGCAAGTGGATCCTGATGCCACATGTTTACACTGATAATCTGAATATATAATGGGCTTTTATGTTGGATAATTTATATTATGGATATGATTGTTTCATCACCATCATTATCTTCATCAGAGTCAATGCAGTTTTTAGTCATCTTTGCGTGTTTAGAAAATTTGTATTTAGTAAAAATTATTTATCGTGATTTTAATATTAGTATTTTAATATTAATATTATTTAATATTTTTAGTAATGATTGTTTGCATTTAATACTATAGCTTCAAAAGAGAAGGAATGAAGTTTAAGTCCTAGTATTATTCACATTTCAGAGGTTATTCTGGTGGGGAGAACCAATTCACATATAACCAGGGTCGTCATGGAGACCAGAGGGGTCCCCAAAGGGTGCCCCCGACCCAAGGGAACAACACAGACGATGAAGACAAAGAGTTGTTCAATGAATTCCTTGAGTGGAAGAGGCAGAAGAAAATGTAAGAGTGAAAAGGCAGAGATGTAAAATAAATATAGATATTTATGTAAATAATTTCTGTAAATTCCTTATATTACACAAGTACTTAATTCCATGATCCCACTGTTTTGTATCAAATAGTGAGAATATAAAATGATATTAAGTCAATATAATAAGTATGATAAGAAGTTTTATGGAAAAGTGTAGCAAAGTTTAGATCAAAGCACAGATGTAAAAGGAACCGAGAAAATCATTATTGGATGAATAATGAATTTGTTGGAAAGTTAAGGGAAAGTGTTAAGTTGAAGTCCTTTTCCAGTAGATAAATAGTGCTATTTTATAAGTTCTGATAATTTTTCAATCAATAAATATAAAATGACTCTTTCTCAAATACATTAGTTTGTATTAAATGATTGAGATTTTTCATTGATCTTGTAATTTGTAAGAATGATGGAACATACTGGTATAGCCAAATGGATGAGATGTAATTTTTGTTCAACAGTCCTAAAAAAGTAATTGTTCAATTTCTTTTCTAGGGGGAAGAATAATCAAAGCAATGTTCAAGGTATTTAATTGTTTACATAACTGTTCATCAACATGTTTTAGAGAGGTCAAATTCACAGGGCACTAATGCTATTTTAAGTTAATGTAAACCAAATTTTATTTGCAAAGACCTTTTTCACAATTTACTGGAGTCGATAAACTGAATTACAGAGTCTTAGATTTTTGATCGAGATGTGGATTATCTGGAAAATGAATACCAGAGACATTTAAAGGCTGGTTCGCTGCAAGAAAAAAATCATGATGACTTGGCTCTCGCGACTGCGCAAAAATTTCTCACGGGAATAAACATTTACAGTATATGACAGCAATAATCAATAACATGATTGTACCTTACATCTTTTTTCAGCTGAGACATCACAGATTGCTCCTCCCATCCAAACAGAGAAGGTAATGTGAATGATTTGTTTCCAGTAATTTCATTGGTTGTATATTATCAGTAGATATTAATCATCATTATCATTGGGTAATAATCTTTTATGATTTATTCACTGTAAGTGATGCATCTTGTCACAGTATTTTATGTTTAATAGATAAGTCTTATTTTTTTTATTTAATAAAAAATCAGGGTTTTGTCAAATGAATATATGGACTTAAAATCTTATAAATTTTACCTCAGGCTATTTCACTCAGAGATACCTGAGAAGAAGACATAAGAATACATATATACATAGTCAAGCTAGTGTTATAACATCGTCGGATACCCACGGGTGATCGCGTCTTTTACTTATAAGTAAAAGACGCGATCACCCGTGGGTATCCGACGATGGTGTTATAACAAAAATACATTTTCTTTGAGGCTACACAGGTGCAAGAGCAAGTAGTTTTAATTAAAATGATAATTAATTACTGTAGGAGCACATATTTTCGTTGGGTCAAAATTTCGTTGTTTTTGAACCAAATAAAAATTTGTTGGCATTTAATTTCGTCACATCGTAACATCTTAGTATTCATTTATTACTTTGGTTAAAAATTTGTCATGGATTTAATTTCGTTGATTTCTACTGCCAACGAAAATAACGAAATTTAATCCACAACGAATATTTCTGCTTCTACAGTATACATAAATTTTAAAACATTAATTAAAACACTCATTATTCAACAGAAAGCCCCCGAGGAAGTTCCCACTCCAGAGGCATCCTCAAACTCAGCAGCTGATATGATGTTTGCTCTGGTAAGAATCAAACTTCATTTCTTTTTCTTCAAATTTTTTCAAACCATGAAACTGTTGAAAATGTATCCTGTGAACCAATGTTTAATTCATGTGCAAATAAATTTCATGACGGAGCAAAAAGTTTGTGACAAGCTTGTCTTATTGCAAGTATTTCTTGTTACTTTTAGTCTTTATATGTCTTTCATATAATTATGTTTATTATATTATCTCCATACCCTTGGAACATTACTAAAACTAAAACCACTTAAAAGAGCTTGATAGTTCTGGCGATTTTTAGACTGTATTAATCTCCTTTATTAGAAGAGGTCGATATCAAAATATAGGAATGTATCCAAATTCAAATGGTGAAATATAAATATATAAAGATAAATATTATGGCTATACAAATTATATCTCAACATTTTAGGTAGATCTGAATGTTCATTTGTTGACTATTCAGCTTCCTTAAAAAGCTCTCACTGGTAATTTGCAAAATGAAGTCATCTCAAACATAAGTTGGCTTTACATTATACTGTAGATTGAGGAAATTACACAGTGGTTTTAGTTTCATTCTTCTTGATTAACCATTTTCCCACACAATTAAACCCATCACGAGTGTTGGTATTTTCTAACTACCGGGTATATGGTATAAGTACCATGTTTTATTAAAATAGAATTTTCTAAAGCATGCAATGACTGTGGAATTAAAATGACTTGCAGTAAAAATTTGAAGCATGCTTATTCTACAAAATATGCTTATCTCAGTCAATTTGACTTGGAGGCAGTGTTTATTCATTATTATTTTTGGGGTTTTTTTCAGTCTCAAACTATGATCAAGACAGAAGAAGATGCCGCCATGGCCCTTCAGGTCTCCAATGCACTGACCCAGGCTCTCCTACAGTACAGACTCAAAAACGTTCCCAAAGAGGTGTGTATATTTAATACAAACTTCACAATAAGCAAGAAAAGTGGCAAAGAGTAATAATTCCACTTTAAAATGAAACTCCATGTCACTACAAATTTTGTTCTATATAATTAGTATTCTTCAGTTTGAGTGTCAAAAATGCCGATTATTTTTTAAACTCTGTTGTTCATAATGAAAATAATAATGTACTAGGTTTCAATCACTAGAAAACAGTTAACTTGTGCATGCTTAATCTACATGTTTTGCTTTCAATCTTTTTTTTTTTAAAGGATGAAACAATCTTGTCTCAAGTTTCTTAAAATGGACATTTCATGTTTTAACAGTTTTCTATCAGATCACTATATTTACATTCTACTGTGTTTTTCCATTAAATTCCGTGATGTTTAAATGCCTCTAAATGCAACAAGTAGTCAAAGGTCAAATTGACGAGTTTTATTATGACGTCACAAACGTTGAACGGTGTAAACTGCAACGTCACAAGCGAAAATCAAAGTTCACGCTTGTGGCTGTTACTGTGGCTCTTCCATTAATATTAACTTACCCTTAGGATAAGATAGGAATTTTAAGGTATGAATCACATTTGCAGACAACGCAAGAAGTTAAAAAAAATGTAAATATAAGCATTGAATCATGATTTTTTGAATTATACACTCTCATAACTGCAGCGGTGTGTGCATACAAATTTTCATAACGCGCTAACGCGTGTTACTCAATTTGTATGCACACACCGCTGCAGTTATGAGAGTGTATACTTAAAAAAATCATGATTCAATATGCTATAATATTTACAAAGGTTACTTTTATGATTATTACAAACTATAGTTTTCTATCAGATTACACTATATTTACATAGATTACTTTTATAATATTTTTAACAGCTAACAGCTGCTCTGTCCACAGCTGCTGGACAGACCAGTTCAGTACAAACCAGGACCAAGGAGTCCAAGCCAGGCTCCTCCAAGGGTGCCAGGAAACCTCCCAGCACACAGAGTGTTCAGAAAACAGCCCCCACCCCCATCCCTGCCCCCGCCTCAGTGCCCTACGCCAAAGGGATTTCTTCAACAAGCCCACAGTTAAGCAAACCCATCACACACAGCACCACAGAGTCAAGTCTGGATTCACGACTGCAATATATGAATCCGATAAATCCGAGTTTTCCGAACAATCCAAATCCGGTTGCAGCTCCTCAGTTTCCTGGCTCGGTGCCAAATACCCAGTACCCTGGTTATACGTTCTATGAGGGACAGTACCAACCCCAGCAGGCCCCTGAGGGGTATCAGTGGGGTTACAGTGCTGTGAACCAGGGAGAGGTGCCACCTCCCTTGCCCCCCAGCGAAGATCTGCCTAAACCACCCCCTGAGAATCAAACATACTGATACAAAATTGCAGATATACCATTTTACGCAATAGTGCTTTTACATGTACATGTATATTGACATGCAGATTCCTGTGTTTCAGCAGCTATACATTCTCATTGTTGGAATCAGTAATTTTTTTTGACTGGTTGATTTTATCTTATGCCAATGTTTTGGTTATCCCAAGACAAGCTTATCTGTTGAAAATGAAAATTTTGTGCAAGACTGTATACTTGGTTTCATTTTTATTGGAAATTAAAGTTTTAAATTTGAAAGCATGCACATGTACTTATATATTTAAATGTTTTGAACATTGTTGTCATTTTGTACATTTGCTGTACATTTTTTCAAACTAATCAACAACTTTTTTATTATGGTAGATACTATTTTATTCATACTGAATAAATGTTCATCTTTTAAATTGAAAGAAAGTTGAATTTTCTATGCTTATTGTCTGTCAAGTTACAATTTGCAATAAATATATGTTGATACAAGTGAACTACTGAAAACTTGTAGGTGTTCATTTGAAACTGTTTTGCAATGTTTTTATATAGTTTGAATTTCTTCAGAAAAAATGTCAAAAATAATGTGAAAAATTACGGTATACAGAATGAGGGAATAAAAGATTATTACAGAAACAAAT
Source organism: Magallana gigas (assembly GCF_902806645.1). Lineage (NCBI taxonomy): Eukaryota > Metazoa > Mollusca > Bivalvia > Ostreida > Ostreidae > Magallana > Magallana gigas. The sequence goes on along the minus strand of NC_047567.1, from coordinate 27,644,971 downwards.
TTGCAAGAATGTTTTTGAACTCTCAAATGATTCATTAACACAGTAGTCCAATTTCTTTTGATACTTTATTTCAACAAGTAAATGTATCTAGAAAATGCCATTCAGTGACCACAAATACAAAATGGTTTTCAATTTGTGTGATGCTGAAGTTATTGCTGTTTTGCACAAAACATTTGCATGATTTTTCACAGTTTTTTACATAGGCTGAAAGTACACATATAACAAACTTTGCTTCTTAAAATTATCTGATACCTTAAATAAATAAAAGTATAAATGTATGCAGCATTGTCCAGTATATGGATAGTTCATACCAGTATAATTATATTTTCCAATGTCTTTGTGATAAACACTACAAGTCAATTTTGTAATTTATAGTCCAATACATTCCATCATTTTAATATTTAACGAGGCCGAGTACAGAACAAGTACGCACGCTTTCGCGCAGCGTTTCATTTGTATTGTGACGTCATCTTTTTGCTTGGTTGACGCCATGGCGTGATAGTTTCAACTGCAGATATTCAGCGAAATTTGTTGAAAATGGCTCGTTTAATGCGTAAAATTAATGTTATATTGTGAAATAAACATAACTGTCTCGAAGTATAAGCTCGGGTCGAAAACGTGAAGAGAGTTCAGCAGGCCTAACCCTCTGTCACGTTTTCTTAACCCGCCTAAATATAGCTTAATTCATATATTTCAAGACAGTAACCATGTATTTTATATCAATGACCCTTAATATGTGATGTTATATATTTTTTTATTACTTAAATATGTCTGAATGCTTTACTAATACTATATAGATCACCTTTTCCGCCTTTGTCAAATAAAAAATAGCCATTCTCTGACAAATCTGGGAAATTGGGCATACAAAAATCAACTTTGATAAGACCCCTGGAACAAACCAGGAGGTAAAAGGTTTTTTTTATTTGACCATTTGATGCCTTTTAGCAATAACTTTAATAGATAGAACAGAAAAAGAAATCCCTAGGGCAGAAGTTTAAAAAAATGTGCAAAATTATTGATACATTTCAAGCGAAATCCCATAGGGTCCTATGTTAAAGATTAATAAAATTTGAGATGACCCCCTAAACAAACGGTGTGGTAAATGTCTTATTTTTTAATCTTAAAATAATAATTATTTCAGTAGAAATTCATGTAAAAAATTTCATTAAAAAATCTGGGCAGAACTAATTAGACCCGGCCTCGTTAATGGTAAAATTGTGAAAAATATTTATCTATATAAATATCTATTTAAATGTAACTAACAAGGAGTCATTTGAATATTATGACGTGATCAAATACTGTCAGGCGAATAAATCTATCATAAAGCCCTTCGGGCTTTTTTGAATTTGATCACTCCTGGCCCTATTTGATCACCTCATAATACTCGAAGAATGATTCCTTATTTCTTAAATAAAAAAAATTCTGAGTTCAGTTAGTGTCAAAAATTAACTGCATTGGATATTACATGATTGTATGTACTTGCATTTTTCCTACACTTTTCAACAGATCTAACAACTGGAATAGATTTTTTGTATACTTCAGTAAATTACTAAATAAATTTTACATAGGTGACAAATGCTACATGTTTTAAATAATTAACAGGAAGTTACATTCATATGAATCCAAATTGTCGTATATAATGTACATTCCTAAGTTTACATAAAGAATTTTCTTTAATGTACATACTGATAGAAATAAGTGTTAACAGTGTTATGATCAATGCAAGATTTGTGGTATATACTCAATTTTTAATGCCATAATTTTTTAATCCATTCATATTCATGTACATGGCCAAGTGTGGGGAAAAATATCATAAGTCCTGCTTCTTGAACTTTGACCCTGAACCTGGGTCCTTGCTGACCTAATGACCTTGCTATCTGACCTTTAAAAGCTCACTGAGCAAAGAGCGATTGTTACAAAAAAAAATTCCAGCTTTTTGTTGCATGTAAAATTGTATCACATCAAGTACACTAACAAAATGAGATATATATAGTTATTAAAAACTACACCTATCAAAAGGGTGAGTTTATAATAAAACTTTTTGTAAAGTTAACAATAGGCACACAACCATCAAGGGCATACATATATAAATACAAATTGGTACAAACATACTAAAGTGAAATAAATTACTAGGCATAAATACATGCATCATTCTATACAAATAAACTGGTTGGGGGTTTTTTTCTTCCAAAAAAAACTTTTGATACAGATCTACATACAAAATTCACATTTTATCAAACATTACAAATATATGCAGACGATTAATCCAACACAATTCGTGTGTACATGTATTTAGTTATTGGCAAGTTTCCTCTCAAATTCCATGTGCAGATCCAGAAATTTTTTCCAGGGGAGGAGAAAAAAGGGGCAGGGTTCTGAGGAATAACTTTTGGTAATATTACGGTACAAAGCAAAATTAAGAAATTCGAGTTTTTCCTCGACCCCCAACCCCTTTTTAGATCCACACATAGTTTCCTACAAGAACCTTGTGATAATCTTTCATATACTGAATAACAGCTCTATAACATTCTTCAGCACTGTTCATTCTGGAGTTTAATATCCAAACATTAAACAAACAAGACTAATACAGTAATCATATCATTTTTTTCTCCCATCAGTTTAAGGGTGTACACCCCTCAGCTATGTTAGACAATTTGTTTTTCCTTGAGATTGTTCATTAAACATGTTGTAATGCAGGAGTTACTTTATTTCCCATTCACACAATATCACTTTTTGACCTGAGGGATGTGCAACCTTAAAATAATTTCTTTTAACACTGATATATTACATGTGTGCATGCTTAGGGCGAGTTAACAGAATTCTGCAGCTTTTGAGATGATAACAAAAATGCTCAGTCATTGTGACTAGTAAGACTTTAAGCACAACAGTTCACCGTGTTTGAAGAATGGAGGATAAATTCCTGATATAAAGTACAAAAAAAAAAATTATCAGAAAGGAGAATATCACTGTGAATGAAATATCAAAATTAAGGTGGCTCACTACACCTTGAAAAATTTTCTAAGATTAGCAAAAAAATTACATGATTGTACTTGATTATGATAGATAGCATGAGGCATAAGAAGTATACAAGTCAAATAGGTGATAAGATTAGCAGTTTTGGATAAAAATCATGATTTTCAAAAATTTATTTCAGTAAATACATGTATAAACAAACACCTTGGGCGGATTTGAACTCATGATTTGCCATTCACAAGCCCAATACTGTACTTTTACCACTGAGCTATGGTGTTGTTCAACCAAATTGATTGATGAAAAAAAATTTCAATTGCCATCTTGTGACTTAGTGTACTTTTTAAAAGCGTAAGTCTTGATGTAGTGAGGTACCTTAATGTGAAATTACAGGAGAGGGATGTGTATTTGTGAAGTTTTGTTTGATTTTTAACTTAATTATTAATAATGAAGATGCTTTTATTGACGGCAGATAGAGTTTGGAGCATACTGGTATACATATTAATGCATAATTTTGACACACAACTTATTCCTCCAGTCGAAGCAATGAACAAATTAACACTAGTAACTGATTAAGGAAAAAATAATGCAATATCAAAAATTTGTACCAGAAAATGTTATCACGTCTTGAACTTCAAGCTCTTTATCGTCAAAGAGAAAAAAACATGAAAATTATTTGCTATGATGATTACAATTTTAAAACTCAAAAGACAACTACAAATATTGTAGTACACAACACTGTCGAAATTAACATGACATGCACAATAATCTTAGTACTAAAATCCTCATCTAAGCAAATATATATCAGTAACTAACCATTTGGTTACCACACAACCATCTTAATTAATGCCAAAATCCTTGGTAAACGGAGTGTATCATCTGATTTGCAACTCCATCTATCCACTTTTAAATTATCAATTATTAAATAATTAATTAAACCGATCCACCTCTTTTTTCATAGAAGCAAGTTCAGAGTTCAATGCTCTGCCATTTGTCAGTGAGGGAGATGATGGCGCCCTCTCGTAAGCCCCGTTTATTTTTCCAGAACGCTCTGACTGACTTGCTGTGATTCTGTCTGGTTTTGACATGTTAACATCATCTTCAACGTTTTCTACTTTGATGGACGCAAAATTTACGTGACCGTTGAGATGATTTCCCATTGGGTAATCATAAGAGAAGTTGTTAGTCGGTGGAGAGTGGTTGTTATAAACGGAGGATCCTATGTGGCCTTGGTCCCCCTTTGGCTCTTCTTTGACGATGGTTCGTAAAGACTGGGGTCCATTTGATTCATCACCATGATCAGAAATACTTCCAACATTCCCATTAGTTATTTTTTCCTGTTTTTTTGAAGAGGTCATTTCCATTTCAGACATTTTTGGTGCGGGTGAAATCGGGATCTGAAAATCGGACGACTTGGTCATTGTTATTCCCTCTTTCTCTGGTACACCATTTTGTCCAATATTACCTAACTGATATGCATTGTGAGGATAAGGCCGACTGAAAACACTGGAAGAATTGACCATATTCTGCACTAGAAAAGCTGGTCTTGGATCCGTTGATCCCGAGCTTTTCTCTGGGAGATTTCTCCCTGGTGTCAAATTCATCCCTAGGTCCCCTAACTCCTTCTTCATACTGGCATTTGATTCGTCCGACTGAATAACATTTGGGTTTTGAATGCTGTTGCCGGCAGAGCTAGTCGTCTGCTGCAGCAGATAGTTTGTAAAGTTTCCATATCTGTCACTATTTCCCCACACCGGCGGAATATCGTACGGCTTGTATCGCTGACTCAGATGCGGCGAAGCCGAAAGAGAACGTACTGATCCTGGAGCAGAGGATAAATCCATTGTTCTTGGCCCTGCAGATGGGCTCTGAGTTTCAGTCGATAATCCATTGAAATAACTTGATGAAAGATTTGACTCAGTTCCATTCAAGGTTGGGCTTGGCGCTGTGGTTCCAGCCATGTTCTGAAGTGCACCAGTCAGAGCCTGTGTCCTTTTTTGAATGTCATCCTGTATATTTTTATACTTTCTACCGAACTCTGCTTTCTCACTTTCAGCGTTCTGTCGATCAACACTCATGAGACACAATACGCGCTTAGCAGGAAATCCCCGAGCCCTCTGATTCTGGAACCAAATTGTAATACGTTCTAGGGAAACCAAAAGTTTTTCGGCCAATAACATCCTGGTATTTAGAGAAGGATTCTGGTCTTCCTCGAAAAATCGACACAGCACCATCAGCTGAAACAGTGTGAATTTTCCTCGCCTGCCACTCCCATCCTTAGGACCAGTTTTCTTGAACTCTGTAAATATTTCAAATGAATACTGAATGCTTAAGCAGAAAAAAAAAGAGAAAGTTAACATAAGAGGTATGGAAATTGGATGAGATAGACATGAACAAGAAATCAGAGAGATATTGAAACAAGAAGATAAAAATAACTTAAGAGGTACATGTACATAGAAATTATATTCGACAAGAACAAACAAATCTAAGAGATACTTCAAAAAGAAGTGAAAGAAAACAATCAAGGTGAAGATAAAATGGAAAAATAAATGTGAGAGATAAGCACAGAAATTAAAGATGGCGGTTGTACCTTTGGTCATACTGAGTTGACTGAGGGTGATCCTCTGTTCCTCGGGGCTGTCCAGCCACCTTCTCATGCGGATGTACGGTAGTCGTCCCCGGCAGCTTAGCTCTGACCAGTGTTTGGATTTCCCTTTTTCCAGCAGGAAGCTGAGGTTACCCTGACTGGTGGAATCCATGATGAACTTGGCCGCAAATCTCTGGGAGATCCCCGAACTTTCCAAGGCGGCCTTGAACTCCTGAACGGTGGCAGGAATATCCACAAAGTCCTGGACGAAATAGTCATAATTAAAGCAACTTGCAGTTTATTTTAAAGGTTAAAGATCTATAAACAATTACTAAAAAAAAGGCAAAAATGTCATCTCAAAAATTCTAACTGAAACCAAATTTTTTGTGTATATCTTTCCTTAGAAGCTGATTTCAAATAAAATATATATATAATATTATATATGTTGATGATTGTAATTCACATTAGACATTTACGAAAACTTGCAGTTTATTTTAAAGGTTAAAGATCTATAAACAATTACTAAAAAAAAGGCAAAAATGTCATCTCAAAAATTCTAACTGAAACCAAATTTTTTGTGTATATCTTTCCTTAGAAGCTGATTTCAAATAAAATATATATATATAATATTATATATGTTGATGATTGTAATTCACATTAGACATTTACGAAAATTTGTCATACAGGTATACATGCTATAAACTTGGAAATGTTTTCATGGTAGAAATTTTCTCAAATTTGTTCTTACTATTACCATATAGCTGTAGGACTGTAGCTCCCGGTCTGAAAAAATTTGGATGGACGACCTGGGAGCTACAGTGCCTTCCATCATGATAGTAAAAAACTGCAATTTACGGCGCACAAAAAATTGCGCTAGTTTTTAGCTTATTAACCTTATTTTCACACAAATTCTGTAAAAATAATAAGAACCATTAAATTCTTCAGCAAATTTACTACTGATATCGTCACTTTACTTGCCTCAAACTTTCTCTTAAACATGATAACCGACCTTGGAAAATGAAGTATGTTAATTTACGTCGAAATCGAGAATCGCCATTTTTAAATGTATACAAACTTGCACCACTTTAATTTACAGGGCTGGGGATGTTGTTTAAAAGAATATCAGAGGCAAGTGAAGTGACAATATCTTTGGTAAAATGTCCGAGGAATTTTTTGGGATTAAATATTTGTACAGAATGTGATCGTAAATGAGATTAATCAGTCCAAACCTAGCGCATTTTTTGTGCGCAGTAAATTGCAGTTTTTTACTATGGGAGGCACTGTAGCTCCCAGGTCGTCCATCCGAATTTTTTCAGACCGGGAGCTACAGTCCTATAGCTATATTTATATAATAGTGTTGTGTTGTGCATGTACTATGCCTAAATAGTAGTCAGGGTTTTGATACATGGTGCACGAGCCGGAGGCGAGTGCACTATGTATCAAACCCTGACTACTATTTAGGCATAGTACATGCACAACACAACACTATTGTTATTATTATGCCGACTGTTAAATATACTGACGTGCTTTGCTATAAGTAGCTCTGACGTTCGAGTGTTGACAAGTCCCTAAAAATAATCACCGGAAAAGCAAGCGTTTGTTGTTGTTTTTCAAATTACGTGTAATCAATTGTACAATAAAAAGTCAACAAAGGTTTATGTTCTTTTCAAGAAATAGAGAGACGTTTGGCCTTACCGAGAAAACTCGAAATGTTTAGCAGACGAAATCTCAGTGAATTTTTTTTCTTGAACATTCTTTATCAAGCGTCATTTAAAAAAGCGTTTTTGTGATTCTCATGTAGAATTTCTTTGAAAAATGTTCAATCAATTTGTTCAAAAGTTTATAGGAAACTTTAACTTTAAAATTACCGTCAATAATGAAGTTTTTTTTTTGAAAAATGAATAATTTTAATTGCTTGATGTCAGTCGTATATATCTACGTGTTATATACCTAAATACAGGTGTTCATAATAACGGCCAATTTAGCTTAGCGGTAATGTGTTGGGTTTCATGCTAGAATCAATGATTTTAGCGTCGTGAGTTCGAATCCCGCTGTCGGCGCTTGACAGATTTTCGTTAAAAATATTCGCTGTGCTCTATTTCGGCATAGTGTGCTTACGCTATATAAATCCTTTGATACTATGCGAAAATAGATAAGTATTGAATATATAGTGACAAACTGACAGAAGGCATAATAATACCATATAGATTGAAAAGAATATCACTGTTTCAACAATTACAGTACTGGTCATTTAAAGAAAGTCTTTTTCTATCATTTTTCAGAATTCGTCATTTCTAAAAATTAATACCCCAGCAAAAACTAACGTCTGATAAAAAATCAAAATTTTACAGTGCATGCAAGCATGAATAATAAAACCTTATAAAGCTAACCATCACACTAGACCTTGCATAACTACCCAAGAAAATCAATCTCTATAGTAGCTAAAAAAGAAAATATTGCATTTAAATATCGAATACAGAAGCTTATAGCTTTGGTTTTAAAAAAAAAACCCATCATACTACATGACATATATCTCCATCTTCGCTAGCCAAGGGTTTATGATCTGCTCAAAGTGAATTGTTAACCCTTGGCTAGCGAAGCTGATCCATACATCACTATAGAGATCAATTTCAATATATAACTAAATAAGACAACATTGCATTGATATATATCTGATACAGAAGCTTGCAATAAAATATCTTGTACACTACAGAAGCTTGCATTAGTTTGAATACAAACTAACCATCGTACTAGATGACCCAGCATCAGCTTGACGGCTTCCGTCGCTCGACTCAAACGTCTCCCTATCATAGTTTACCTGTAGACCCTCGTAGCTGTCCGGAATATCGTCGAAGTCTTTGTCGCTGTAAGCGTCACGGTCCGGATTACTGTCCCCCATCGAATCCTCCTTGATGTCCTGGAAACTGGACTGTTCATAGAAAAAAAAAATTTCAAATTTGAAATTAAAGCTTTTCGTGTGCAGAAATTTTTCTATAGTGAGTTTGGGTGATATAACACCTAGCTAATTTAACACTAGAAGTAAAAAATGTCTTTTGTTCTTATATCCAATTCTTTTTAATGTAAAGTATCATATTTAGATATACCAGCACAGTGCAACATCAGTATTAGAAAACAGAAATTTCCTTTCCCCATAATAAACAATAGAACTTCCTAAGATTGAAGATAAATCCATTTCGGAGGCGGAAATCATGGTTTCAGTGTCACAAAAATTTCCTTTGGAGGTTAAGTCATTATTTCAGTCCATATATTTATTAAATTCCATTTTGAGGTGCTATTCATTATTACCGTCACAAAAAAATCCATTGGCAATTGAAGTTGAATTAAATGTATATCATTTCGGTTGCAGAAAATAAATCCAAAACTTACTGATATATTTTTTGTTACCACTAGTGGAAGTTTTTTTTTAAGTTACGAAATAAAATTCAATATACAAGTACCTATACTGGCCAGTCTTTTCAACAATTAATTTTGCTGTGATAACAAGTTGAAATTTTATGGAAAAGATTACATGTTTGTTATAGATTCGCCTTTTGTCTATTGTTCTTTTATACCATTATATGTAGGCTATACGAAAACATTATATACTCTAAACTTCACACATCCATCAGTATGATTAATACAAATGAATATCTACTCAATGTTAATTACTTCCAAAATTGCTGAATTTATAATGTGATTGATAAGAGGAAAGTTAGGAATGTAAGAAAAAATTTCAAAAGCATTTTAGAAATGGCAAGAGGTATTGACAACCTCTTTTGAAAGAAACTGTGTGTTCGTGACAAAACATAGCAGACAATGACACAGGTGAGTCAGCTATAGGTGAGACCAGCCATGGCCAGAAGGAATTCTCCAGACATAGCTATTAATATAGGAAAAAAGTTGTCTGTCACATACAAGATATTATTCCATTGTATATTTTACATGCCCTCTCTACTTCATAACAATCCCTGCAGGCTTTAAATGGTTTTTAGAGAGAGAGAGAGAGAAAGAGAGAGAGAGAGAGGATGAATTAATGATCCAACTCAACAGGTGCTCGTTTAAAAACAATACACATATAACTCTTACCATCTGCCGCATTTGGGCCACCTGGTTCACCCATGCTGCAGTTCGCTCCAAGGCTTGAAGACTCTCCGCCACCGAGGGATCCATTAGAGATCTAAGAATTTCCACCGCCTCCCGCTTGGAGCCTCGCATACACTCAACAACACCTGTCTGTCGAGATGTTGTTTTTTTTTCACCGGATCACACCTGGATTAAAAAGTAAACAAGATATCACCGTGTATTCCGAGTTCGTATCACGTTCGTTGAAACATAGTTTGTCTGTATAAAATTATTCTGAAATCTGAATTCATCATAATTGCCTAATCTACGTGGATGTGTTTTTGCATTGTCCGACGTTGAAAGTGCTTTCTGCCTCGAGGGGGGAAAATCTCGTGTCTAATCGGACCAATGAGAGCCCACTCAATCAATCTTAATATATCATAATCAATCGCTAATCAACAAGGGTGATATATTAACACGACGTATTCATAAGGAAATCGGAGGATAAAATGCCTCACAGATCTGATTAAGAAGAGATGTATTTTGTGGGATTGTTTTGATCGCAGTAGAAGACTTTAGGAACCGACGTTGTCTGCATGGCGAACATGCACGCCAAAGTGGGCGGGGCTAAGCTTGGACCTTACGTAAATGAATGATCGACTGCTGACATAACATCTTTTATATTTTCGTTAATTATTTAGCGGTCGTTCGAGGAAATGGCCGTCTTGTTTATAGATGTCTATAGGCATATAAAAATGTATATATACTCTTCGGGGATATTCCATGTTCTATTTATCTATGTAAACGAAAATTATGTGACTTTTCGATTAATACATTCATAAACGATTTTCCCCCCAACAACAGAGCCCGCGAAAGTGTACAACGTCAGCAAAAATTGATAATGAATGTCTCACCCCACCCACCCTTTGCTTACTAATTTGGAAGGAAGGGTTGTGACGAGTTGAAAACCGCAATAATAGACGTCTGAAAGTTCGAACGTATTGAGATTATTGGTGTTTAAATAAGCCTCGGTGTATTGTTAGCTCTGTCTTTATCTCGACATTTTTCAACGTAAACCTCGACGAGACGGTAAACACACACACACACCCAGTACACGTGAATTCTGCACGTGTGTACACTTGACACTAAATGGCAAACATATATCCGTATGTTAAAAACGTGACTTGCAGAATTCCGACGTGAATATGTGTACGTATACATCTATCTGCACATTTTCAAGCAGTGTTTGTACACAATTTACAATAGTATCTAATACACATGCCATTTACTTACATGCATGTGGTGGTCTTAACACGGATGTCTGTTCCCATAATATTTGCATACATGTAATTAATAATCTCTCTCTCTCTCTCATCTACTGGGCATTATTCACCACTGGAATGCATGGCTATGCCAAATTTCAAATGTTTTATTTTTTCATTCCTATACATCGTACTCTCATATTTCCACAAGAGAAGCTTACACTTGTCACTTTAAATAAATATGTATATATATATTCCCCAGCCAAAATAGTCAATTCTGTCATAATCAATGATCAATGAGAGGTTGATTGTTTTCTGATCAGATCAAATCCAACTACCTGGACTCAGTCTCATGTGATTACTGACTGAAAGAACTACCGTGGAATCATCTTTATTTTCGAGGGTCAGGGTTCGTGGGTAGCCAAAATTTTCCTGGTTCGTATGGACATAATTTCGTTGGTAGCAAGTTCTAGATATTTTGATAAATATTAAACAAATGCTTGTATATGCATTCATAGGGATGTAAATTCATGGATGGGTTACCCATAAAAGCCACGAACATTGGTCAACAACAAACAATGATGATTCTACAGTAAATACTGGTATATATATATCTAATTTTGTTTTTATCATACGATCCTTATTTAAAAGAAACTGGATTGGCTAACAACCTCTAACCCACCCGTCCACCCCTCCAAAAAAAGTTCTTTAAAAAATAAAAAACTCTATAATTGGTTTGACATTGTACTGCCTACAATAAATGGTGTTTTTAAATACAAAATCAAAATACATGTAAAAGGAAAAAAATTGTACATGTAAATGCCCCCCCCCCAACCCACACCCAACAAATGCGATATATGTTTACTAAAATATGTCATAAGTAGAATTCTAATCCATATACCGTTAATTTGTTCACAGACAGTTGCTTTACCTTAGAACAAACTACCGGTAATCTTTATTTCATTTACGTGAACAAAAGTGCAAGGCACTTGATTCTATATATATTAAATATATACCGGTACTTGCAAAAAAGTGAATGCATATACCAGTACATAAAAGTAATGTATGAACCAGCAAAGATGAAGCCAGATGCAAGACTGCGCAGTTGTAAATGAGGCAATTTATATGTTGCAGATTAATGTCAACAAATCAAATCTTGATTTTCACTCCCTATTATATACAATTTATGAGACTTGTCATTTACAAATTATGTACGAAGATTTTTGCAATAAAATATCATTCTTGTAATTTATTATAATAACCTATGTTGTTAGTTTTTTAGTTTCTTTAATTTAGAGCTGTGCTTATTTGTTTTGGGGTTTTTTTTTCGTAAGTATAGTGTGGTAACTTAAAAGCAGATTACCAATGTCTGCACATCATACATAAAACATGTAAACAGTCAGAATGTTTTTCTCTTGGTGGATATGCATACTGTGAAATCATTTTTAATTGTGGGGGTAAATGTTCGTGGGTAACCAAAATTTTCATGGTTCGTGGGGACGTAATTTCATCAGTAGCAATTTCTATTTTGTACAAGTAAATTAATACTAAACAAATGCTTGTATCTACGTTCGTGGGGATGTAATTCCTTGTGCAAGGGTTACCCTCGGAAGCCACGAACATTCGTCCGACACCAACAATGATGATTTCACAGTACATGTATTTCGTTAAAAGTTGGTTAGAATCTGAATTGTTAAGAATATAAGCCAGTACACACAAGTAGACACAAAATTAAACTATTGGTCATCTGTCTCAACAAAATACGGTTAATACCACACTTCATATAAGCCCAATTAGGGTGGATATTTCAAAAAAGTAGAACACACTTTAAAGCTAACAGATAACCATACATTATTTTTACCTTTTAATTTGTGTGTACCTGCATGTCTTTTTACATGAAAACAAATTACACTCTAGCTATCTCCTGTTTCTGACCACCCCTTCAAAAGTCAGCTTAGCATCACTATTAATTGCATGCTTTTAGATTTGGTTTCATGTATTTAAGGCTTATCATAAAATGTGCTATAATACAGTACCGATGATCAGATCAGACCCAACCTAACAGAAAGTAAACCCCAACTAAACCCTGGGATTACTTCGGGTTTACTAGAGTGGACCCAGAGTAAACCCAAAGTAAACCCAGAGTGGACACAGAGAGTAAACCCGGCCAGAAGTATACCCCTGAAAGCAGATGCTAACTGTGTATTCGGAATATACAAGGGGTAGGAATTATAGGCAATACATGTAGGATAGTAAGATTAAAATACTACTCTGCTTCACACTTCAATGCATACAGTTGACCTCAAAAGCAATTTCAAAATACCCAGAATGAACCCAAAGTAAACCCGGTGGGGACCCAAATTTTCAAAAAGTAAACCCGGGTTTAGTTGGGGTTTACTCTGGTGTTAGGTTGGGTCTGATCGGTACTGTAGTTTAATTGAATCACATATATAAAAAGCATCTTTTAGTGTGTTATCTACCTTTTCATTTCAACATTTTTGAAAAACCCTGTAGTATGGTCGATCTACTTACCATACTCAATCATCATATGATTATCAGTTATATTCATTAATATATATTCTTACTGTGTAACTTTCTATATACATTGCAGCTGTAAATTCCTAATTAAACTGGAGGGATTAATATTTGCATAAAATCACGAGAAGCACATCTCGCCATTTTATAATCTTGCTTTCATGTTTTGGACAGATTATATAAATGAATGAAAGTATGATAAAACTTCGGCATTAGGGATTTTATATTTTGAAATTCACGATTTGATGCAAAATGGTCGAATTTCTGAATATTTTTTTTTCGAAATGCATATAAAAACATATTAACATACTCTCTCTCTCTCTCTCTCTCTCTCTCTCTCTGTTTATATTAGTGTGATTAAATGGCAATTTATGAAAAAAATAATGGGCTAGATCTGGATTAGAACTTGGCATGTGAATTGAATTTCAATTTTCTCAAACAGGACTGGACTGCGTTTAAAATATGCGTGAACTTGTTTAACAGTCATGGTGCGGCATTTCTCTCCCTTTGTAAATGGTCTTTTTTCCTCCTTAAAAAATTGTTATCTCTATATAAAGTACCTCTTGTGCATACAGGAAAAAGGAATAATCTAAAGTTCAAATGTTCACAGCAGGAGGTTGGGATACATATGTAGCTTCCCCCAAAGTAAGCGCAGGTAGGAAAAATTACAACACTATATAGAACTGAGTTCGAAGGACAAAACCATTGATATATATGGACTTTAATTTTATCTTGTCAAAGAATTAACATACATTTGATATGTAGAGGTGCTACGCAAAATGTACCTTATTTTTCCCTACCCCATTCACATAACACAACATGGGGCACCAAAATCCACAAAAAATGAAAATTTGAACAGTATATTTGAATTTTCGCTAAATGCTTCAATTCTTAAAGTTGCATTATCATGTGTATGCATTAAGGTAAAAATTATAAACAGCCTTAAGTTAAGAATAACTCCACATTTACAAAATGAGTTTATATGGTAAACACTCAATGGTAGATAAAGACAAATTATTGAATATATTCTCTTAAGGATATATAATATACCATTATAACTAAACAAACAAGCAACAACTATATGAAATATTACCTACAAATAAAAATAGTCATGTTTAAAGCGACTGGAAAGGCTTTATTATTACCAATAAATAAAGGCTACACTATGAGTGTCACATATGCACTGGTCATTTTGAAAATACCACTGAACAAAGAAACCATACAAACATGGAGCTAAGTCGTAAAGTTTCTTTCATAAGACATCATCAAGTTCTATCTACAACATCCATCGTGTTTTTATCTCTCACCTTAAGACTTCTCCTAGAGAGATTTGTCGGACTTTTTGTGTGTTATTCGCTTTCTGCCGACACTCAAAAACGACAGGAGGTGAAGGCCTACCAGAAGTTGTCGACGCAACGTAAACTACAAATCCATATTCAGCTACCCCAACGGACACGAAAGTTCCGAAATGAGTTAAATGTCCGATTTCTTATTAATCTTTCTCACTATTATAACTACTCGTACAAATTGATCTCAATAGTTTCTAAAGAATAATCGATCAGTGTATAGTCATGAAATAACAAACTTAAGAGTAATACCATTTGGAAACATCTTCGCTAGCCTATGGTTTTCGGTCCTCTCCGCTCCCCATAGTCCCAAGGGAGTGGTCCGAAAACCCTGGCAACTGCATACTATGTAAATGAGATTTATTTCATTTCTAGAACATTATTTTGTCAACTTTCCAGAGCGAACAAAAAATATTAAGTTCCTTGGGGTTTTAGTGTACATATTTTGAAATCATGCAAATTGCTCAAAAATTACATTTTTAAAATTAATCTAAAAGTCACTGAGATTATCTACAAGAATATGCACATGTTTTTGTCGTTATCAGATTTTCCAGCTACATTTAATTACAGATCTGGACAAGGAGTACAAAATCTATGTTTTCATGTTTTCTTTTACCATTGCTTTAGCATGGAGAAACTATATATCGATGCTAAATGGAAGGTACAAATAGAGAAAATGATGGAAGAAATGCCATTAATGATTCAGATGATACAAAATAGTAGAAAGTTTATTGAAAAACAGAGTGGAGTCCTTGAAAAATAAACGGACGCCATTCAGAAACAAGCAGTGGGAATCGAGAATCTTCGGCAAAGATTCAAGGCACTGGAATCCGATAACTTTGAAAAAAAAAAACAATACACTGGAACGCTGTCTAATGTCTAATCTCCAATGTCTCATCTGAATATGGAACCTTACTATCGGCGTCAATAGAAAGACGTCGTGCAACTGTTCAACAAAGGTAGACTGAACTGTTCATACAATCGATACAGACTAATACTATCATACTTCGAAATGTAGATAATAAATTTTAGAATTTGGAATCTGTACACACTGTTATTAGTTTCATTAGACGAATATGGAATTTAGAGAATATGTTTTGTTTTTTATTTGAACATAAATTGTGTCGACAAATTCTTATTTATAAATGAAGCGTTTAATCATATAATTATATATTTCCCCATCAAATCAAATATGAAGTTTTTCTCTTTGAGTTGCATGACCCCGATCATCTTCAATCTGTTTCTTTCAGGTTACAAAAATCGGTCAATCTGGCGAGTTCTCTCTCCTAGAAGTAATACTTCCGTCGCCTATTTTGCCTAGATTTCCCGCGAATTTGGTGGACTTCGTGCGAATCAACTTCTTTCTACATACGACACTTTAGTAACAAACCAAGGCAATGCCTACAACAAGCATACCAATTATTACGTGCCTTTACTGCGCCCAGCTCGACTGCATGGGTTGTGCGCGTTTTGCTACACGGCCTTTGCCTCGGGTGTGCATGTTACTGGAGAGACCGGTGATTATGGGGAGGTTACGGTCAAGCTGATTCGTAACAATGACTACAAGGGCTCTATTCATGTCGACACTGAATCCAACTGAGACGAAGACATGCCAACTGGATTCGCCATCATCTGTGTTGGAAGCCGGAGATGTCGTATTGACAAAGTCAAGAGAAGCAGGTCAAATTAAGTTCCTTCCGCAGCAGCGACATGGGAAGGTGGTCATTTTCAGGATTCCAGAACGCTTAGAAGAATATTATTTTATTGTTATATGAAAGTGATATAGATAAAAAAATCTGTTTTTGTTCATTTAATTTTTTTTTTTTGGCAATGAACAGAGTTAATCATATGCTAATACATTAAACACAATTAAATTTCCTAATTGGTATTGTGATTGCATTATTGGGTCATTAGAATGAAACTATTTTCAACCTAGATATTCGACAGACATTTTTTATTCGCAACGACATTATTTTGCGATTTGCTGGAGATAACGAAGTTTGCGATTCTTGCAAAACATTCAGATTGTCCGCGAATAAAATTGGTTTACAGTGTTGAGGGAAAAAAACCCAAAACCTATCACCAAACTTGTAATCGCTTTGTGTGCAATAAGGCGCCAGATCTGATTATCATTTATAGAGCTACAACGCCTTCATGGTTTCTTTTGGGAACATATGTTATTAAATGTATTTGTTGCCTGGTTGATTATTTTTTTAAAGTGAAGGCAGTTGAGCCACGTTCCAAACTCAAAGGTATAGGTACATATTACGTTTAGAACTACATAACAGGTATTTAAATTCAGTTTATAATCGTTCATCTACGATTTCTAAAGTGTTGTAATTCCAAAACAAAAGAAGGAGAAAAAAGCTGTCAATGTGACATCAAACCGGGTTTTCTATTGTGTGAACAGTAATCATTATCTATTTGTCAACCCTGCATCGATAAACACTACCTATACAGAGATATGAGGTGGTGTACAAATATATATGCCATATTTTGTCTAAAAAAATAACAAAGTAAAAAGCTGGGTTTTTTTCATGAATTATCAAAAATCAAAATTTAAGTAATATGCACATCTCTGATATATGAACAATTGATCTGAAAAACAACAATTTTTTCCTATCTTGAAAACAGTACGAGGGGTTATCCGTACAATAGAGGTACCATTTTGGCAATCGCCCGCCCGCCATTTTCACCATTTCATTAATCTGATTTTTCCTTTGGAAAACCCGGTTAAAAATTGTATAAAAAATTTACTTAGGGAATGAATATAACTTCTTTCTATGTAATACAATAACATGACAAAACTTGGGAAAGTTTAAGCTTCCGTAGTAGAATTAGTCTTTAGATGACGTAAAGTAATTGACATTTGTAACAAAAAAGCGTAAACTGTCCAAAGTTTATTTTATATACTTGTATGGAAAAGTATAATATGCATGCGTTTTGCACATATGTTACAAAACCGATTGTATCATAATTTCATATCATAAATGAAATTTTAATCCAATGTTTTCTCTGACGCCCGCGTTGAATAAAGACCTGCATCTTTTTGTCTGCTGTCCACGCGATACTATTTTAACTGCATCGCTGTAAAAATGGGTAGCATGCTGATGTAATTGCTCTGTTTACAACGATCTGATTGGACACAACTAAGTCAAAACAATGCGTAGAAACTTTTTTGAGGTTAATTATAAGCTTCTAGACGTACATTGTAGTTCGCTGTAACAACTTAAAGTATATGTAACATTTATTGGTAGTTGCATACTATACATGTGTTAAATGTTATTTCTTACGAAAGCCTAGTGAGGTAAAATTAGAATGTTAAAAAATAATAAAAAGTCGCTATAACGAGATAAAAAGTCCTTATTACGAGAAAAAAAGTCGTTTTACGAGATAAAAAGTCCGTATAACGACTTTCAAAAGTCGTATCAACGAGATAAAAAGTCATTATTACGAGATAAAAATGTCAAAAGTAGTTTTTACGAGATAAAAAGTCCTTACTACGACTTTCAAAAGTCGTATTAACGAGAAAAAAAGTCGTTTTACGAGATAAAAAGTCGTAGTAACCATGTTAAAATGTCCTTATTACGACTTTCAAAAGTCGTATTAAGGAGATAAGGGGGCCTTGATGTTTACGAGCCCGATCTTTAAAACCCTATAATATTGAATATAGTGTTCTACAAGTGTTGGCCCAAATCTCATGACCACATTGCATATTGTTACAGTGGTAGTGATGTATATAACTAGTAGATGACCCTAAAAATTTCAGCCCTTCACGGTAAGCGCCCTCAATGTTTCTGAACCCGATGTTTAATGTCCCGTTACAATGAATGGTGTTCAATGATTAAGTAGGGGCCCGAACTTAAAAAAACTAGACATGACTACTTCACTTTATTTTTACAGTGGTAGTGATATAACAATCGTAGATGACCCTGAACATTTCAGCCCCCACGTTAAGAGCCCTTGATGTTTCTGATAGGTCCTAAATAGGCTTCCGTATATAACGGTATATATAAAGCAATATCCCGTGATAACGACTTTTTTAACGACTTTTGCATCTCGTAAAAACGACTTTTGAAAAAAGTCGTAATAACGACTTTTTATCTCGTAATAACGACTATTTATCTTGTTAATATCATAGTCGTAATGACTTTTGAAAGTAGTAATAACGATTTTTGGGAGTTGATTTTCAATCAACTCTCCTATGCAGTCACTCGGACAAACCGAAAGTGAAACAGTGTTTGGACCTCAGCACAAATCATTGCTCCTAACAAGACTTAGTTCTTGAAAATAATTGATGAATTCGATGTAATGTATGCTAAAGAATTGTTTTTCAAGGAAACTTATTTACAAATACCTTAAAAATAGTCAGATTTTAAATGGTACGAACAATTTAAATATTTTTTGTAGATGTATGTATTCCTACGCCAGAGTTCAACATAGTCTCGTTCAACTCGACGCTCGGCTGTCTCCGTAAACCCTTGTCGGAGATTTACGGTGTCAGCCGAGCGTTTGGTTGAACGAGACTAGAGTTAAATATTGCTTGGATACATACAATTTTCGAGAAATATTTCTACCACTGATACATAGTTTGATTGAATTAATTTCATCCTTAAATATTATTTAACATGATTCATACGGAGGTTTCTCGACATTCTAGTCGAAAAAATTCAAAAATTCATATTATAAAAATATGCGTTATTCAAATTAGAAACTACGTATACATGTACTTGTCATGCAAAATAATATATCATTGATTTTAAAATAAATGAACATCGACAAAATCAACTCCCGTCAGTTCTTCAGTACTTTGATTTTATATCGTTAGTACGACTTTTGAAAGTCGTAATACCGTCGTTAATACAACTTTTGAAAGTCGCACTAAAGACTTTTGAAAGTCGTATTAACGACTTTTTATCTCGTAATCAAGACAATGAGTCACGTGACGGGCAGGGTAGACGGACGTGTTTTGAACCTGCTCCGTATTTTGACATAAACCAGTGGGTTTTTTTCTTTAATTCTTTGTGTACATATGCATTACCCTCAAATTCCATTCAAGGACTATTAAGTGTATTGGTGGATTTTGGTGGACTTTTCGTATTTAAAGACTTTGTCGATGCTAATGCTGTGTTTACATACCTGAGTTACCTGTCGAGTGATTTCAGCTCACTGTACGGTAAGCGTTCAGATTCGCATCGATTGTAAATATATTGTAAATATTTTGAAAATCAAAATGGAACCAATGATCAAACCTGTATATATAAAGAATAGAGAACTTCAGACTGACAGAAATAGTAAAATAACTGACTTTGAACTGTATGAGGCGATACATGAAAAAGTGGGGGACACTATTCACTGCATACAATTAGAAAGAGATCTATGGAGGGTCTACCTGAAATGTATGGGCAGTAGGGCAGCACTGCTCCAAGAAGGGTTTGAAATTAGAACTAGTAGACTAATTGTTCTCGAACAATTAGAGGTCTTTCCACCTCATTGTTTTTTTATGTTTGAAATAAGATTGCTTCAATAGAATAAAATATTTCTTCTGCGTTACTTCATTTTAAAAAGTGTCAAACGATTAAGTTTGCAATTTTTTATTGCTTGACGACCTTGACCTTTGACCTTGATGTCATTTTCATCTGACAAGGTAGACGCTTCAATACCAAGTGGTCCGATGTATCTATGATTATTGATTCAAAAGTTATTTGTGTTTTAATTGAATATTCGAAACTTTCAGGGGCAATATCTGCTAGAAAGGGACTTTGGACCCTGTTGGTATGAATAGATTGAAGAAGCGCCTAAGTATACTGAATACATTAGTAAAAGTTTCAAGTCTCTATCTCTAACGGTTAATGAGGAGTAGCGATAACAAGCATTTTGTACAATAGGGGCAATAACTCTATAATTGTTACATGGTAAGGGTTAAAGGTTTATATTTTGAAATGTCTTAAGATGTTCTACTACATCCATGAAAAAACTTTTTTTCTACCATCCTAAACAAAAGAGATACAAAAACTCATTAATTAAGAGATTTCCAAATGACCTTGACCTTTGACCTTTATGTCATTTTGTTCGGCCAAGGTAGACGCTTCCATCCCAAGTGGTCCGAAGTCCCTATGATAAGTAATAAAAAATTTGGAAGTGATTTTATATTAATGTAAATACTTTCAGGGGCAATAACTACTAGAAGGGGGGCTCAGATCCTTTCGGTATGAATAGATTGAAGAACCCTCTAAGTGTACTGAAGACATTGATAAAAATTACAAGTTTCTATCTCTTATGGTTTCAGAGGAGTAGCGATAACAAGCTTTTCGTACAAAAGGGGCAATAACTCTGTAACTATTTATAAGAAGGAGCCAAGGGGATATATTTTGAAATGCCTTAAGATGTCCTATTACATCCATAAAAAAGTTTTTCTTTACTACACTAAACAAAAGAGATCTAAAAACTCATTAATTAAGAGATTTCCAAATGACCTTGACCTTTGACCTTTATGTCATTTTTTTCGGCCAAGGTAGTCGCTTCCATCCCAAGTGGTCCGATGTCTCTATGATAAATAATAAAAAAGTTGGAAGTGATTTTATGGAAATTCAAATACTTTCAGGGGCAATAACTGATAGAAAGGGGGCTCGGATCCTTTCGGTATTAGTAGATTGAAGAACCCTCTATGTGTACTGAAGACATTGGTAAAAGTTCCAAATCTCTATCTCTTATGGTTTCAGAGGAGTAGCGATAACAAGCTTTTCGTACACAAGGGCAATAACTTTGTAAGTTCTGGGAGTTATCAAGCAAAGGGTCATTTGGTACCATAACTTTTAATGGCCAATAACATAAAGAATAAATTGTTTCAATACCTCTTGAAATAAAAAAGTTGTCCCAAGGAAAATAGAAAAGAAAAATTATAAGAACTAGTAGACTAATTGTTCTCGAACAATTAGAGGTCTTTCCACCTCATTATTTTTTATGTTTGAAATAAGATTACTTCAATAAAATTAAGTATTTTTTCTGCGTTACTTCATAAAAAAAGTGTCAAACGATAAAGTTTGCAATTTTTTATTGCTTGACCTTGACCTTTGACCTTTATGTCATTTTCATCTGACAAGGTAGACGCTTCAATACCAAGTGGTCCGATGTATCTATGATTATTGATTCAAAGGTTATTTGTGTTTTTTATTGAATGTTCGAAACTTTCAGGGGCAATAACTGCTAAAAAGGGACTTTGGATCCTGTCGGTATGTGTAGACTGAAGAAGCGTCTAAGTATACTGAATTTATTATTTAAAGTGTCAAGTCTCTATCTCTAACGGTTAATGAGGAATGGCGATTACAAGCATTTTGTACAATAGGGGCAATAACTCTATAATTGTTACATGGTAACGGTCAAAGGGTGATATTTTGAAATATCTTACGATGTCCTACTACATCCATGAAAAAGTTTTTCTCTACTATACTAAACAAAAGAGATACAAAAACTCATTAATTAAGAGATTTTCAGATGACCTTGACCTTTGACCTTTATGTCATTTTGTTTGGCCAAGGTAGACACTTCCATCCCAAGTGGTCCGAAGTCTCTATGATAAGTAATGAAAAAGTTGGAAGGGGTTTTATAGAAATGTAAATACTTTCAGGGGCAATAACTACTAGAAGGGGGGCTCAGATCCTTTCGGTATGATAGATTGAAGAACCCTTTAAGTGTACTGAAGACATTGGTAAAAGTTTCAAGTTTCTATCTCTTATGGTTTCAGAGGAGTAGCGATAACAAGCTTTTCGTACAAAAGGGGCAATAACTTTGTAATTATTTAAAAGAAGGAGCCGAGGGGATATAATTTAAAATTTCTTAAGATGTCCTATTGCATCCATGAAAAAGTTTTTCTTTACTACACTAAACAAAAAGATCTAAAAACTCATTAATTAAGAGATTTTCAGATGACATTGACCCTTGACCTTTATGTCATTTTGTTTGGCCAAGGTAGACGCTTTCATCCCAAGTGGTCCGAATTCTCTATGATAAATAATAAAAAAGTTGGAAGTGATTTTATGGAAATTGAAATACTTTCAGGGGCAATAACTGATTAAAGGGGGTCTCGGATCCTTTCGGTATTAATAGATTGAAGAACCCTCTAAGTGTACTAAAGACATTGGTAAAAGTTCCAAGTCTCTATCTCTTATGGTTTCAGAGGAGTAGCGATAACAAGCTTTTCGTACACAAGGGCAATAACTTTGTAAGTTCTGGGAGTTTTCAAGCAAAGGGTCATTTGGTACCATAACTTTTCATGACCAATAATATTAAGAATAAATTGTTTCAATATCTCTTGAAATAAAAAAGCTGTCCCAAGGAAAATAGAAAAGAAAAATTATAAGAATAACTAGTAGACTAATTGTTCTCGAACAATTAGAGGTCTTTCCACCTCATTTTTTTAAGGTTTGAAATAAGATTGCTTCAATAGAATAAAGTATTTTTTCTGCGTTTCTTCGTTAAAAAATGTTTAAGCTTGCAATTTTTTATTGCTTGACCTTGACCTTTGACCTTTGACCTTTATGTCATTTTGATCTTACAAGGTAGACGCTTCAATACCAAGTGATCCGATGTATCTATGATTATTGATTCAAAAATTAATTGTGTTTTTAATAAATGTTCGAAACTTTCAGGGGCAATTACTGCTAAAAAGGGACTTTGGACCCTTTCGGTATGAATAAATTGAAGGAGTGTCTAAGTGTACTTGATAATTAGTAAACGTTTCAAGTCTCTATCTCTAACGGGTAATGAGGAATAGCGATAACAAGCATTTTGTACAATAGGGGCAATAACTCTATAATTGTAACATGGTAAGGGTCAATGGGTTATATTTTGAAATGTCTCAAGATGTCATATTACATCCATGAAAAAGTTTTTCTCTATCACCCCAAAAAAAACAGATCTAAAAACTCATTAACGGATTTCCAAATGACCTTGACCTTTGACCTTTATGTCATTTTGTTCGGCCAAGGTAGACGCTTCCATCCCAAGTGGTCCGAAGTCTCTATGATAAGTAATAAAAAAGTTAGAAGTGATTTTATGGAAATTTAAATTCTTTCAGGGGCAATAACTACTAGAAGGGGGCCTCAGATCATTTCAGTATGAATATATTGAAGAACCCTCTAAGTGTACTGAAGACTTTGGTCAAAGTTCCAAGTCTCTATCTCTTATGGTTTCAGAGGAGTAGCGATAACAAGCATTTCGTACAAAAGGGGCAATAACTCTGTAATTATTCAAAGGCATGAACCAAGGGGCTATATTTAAAAATGTCTTAAGATGGCCTACTATATCCATGAAAAAGTTTTTCTCTACCACCCTTAACAAAAGAGATCTAAAAACTCATTAATTAAGAAATTTCCAAATGACCTTGACCTTTGACCTTTATGTCATTATGTTTGGCCAAGGTAGACGCTTCCATCCCAAGTAGTCCGAAGTCTCTATGACAAATAATAAAAAAGTTGGAAGGGATTTTATAGAAATGTAAATACTTTTAGGGGCAATAACTAATAGAAGGGGGGCTCAGATCCTTTCGGTATGAATAAATTGGAGAACCCTCTAAGTGTACTAAAGACATGGGTTAAAGTTCCAAGTTTCTATCTCTTATGGTTTCAGAGGAGTAGCGATAACAATCTTTTTGTACACAAGGGCAATAACTTTGTAAGTTCTGGGAGCTATTGAGCAAAGGGTCATTTGGTACCATAACTTTTAATGGCCAATAACATAAAGAAAACATTGTTTAAATATCTCTTGAAATAAAAAAGCTGTCCCTGGAAAAAAAGAGAAGAAAAATAATAATAACTAGTAGACTAATTGTTCACGGAACAATTAGAGGCCTTTCCACCTTCCATAATGATTAAAAAAAATTCCCGAAAATGTTGATAATTATTGAGTAATTAGAGAAAAATCAATTTACGCAAAAAAAAGGAAAAAAAAAATGGGTTCCGCACAGTGGTATCGATCCGAGTACCCTTAGATTCCTAGGCGAGAGTGTTGCCACTACGCTATTTCGCTTGTTATCTGATGGAAGGTAAAACTTGTTGAGTTGTGTAGTGAATTTGGATGATGATAGAAAGAAGAGACGAAGCGTTCTTCTGTCCATCTAAAATTGATACCCAACGCTGAGGAACCTTTAGAATAGATAGGGGCTTAGCGATTGGTTGGGAGGGCAGTATTTGTTCACCAGTTTATTCATAAAAATCAGTGCTGCTTGTAAACAATGTGGCCGGATAGCGTTGACTAAGAAATCAACAGGTCAGGTCAAACTCTGGTCGCCGGCGGGTATTTGAAGGTGTGGGAACGTCACTTTCGCTCAGCTGATGCGAATTCTCCTTGTGATTTGAAATGCACGTGCTTAGAAATCTATTAACTGTCATGCATTCGTGGATTACAAGTACGGAAAATCGGAACTGAATTAAGGCCAGTCATGTATTTCAGCCAAGTCGGGAAATAAACAAACTGAAAGAAAATGTAAATTTAATTCATCTAAAATCGGGGTCTGGGAAGGAAGAGTTATCTTTCGTTGCACTTCAACACAAGTCGTCACAGGTTGCCGATAGAAATGTAAACAAAGATTTTCAGTGAAATTTGAGCATGAATTTATTAGATACAAATATCGAAGCGTTGAAATTTCGTTTCTCGGGACCATGGTTCGATGCCGCTGAGGTGGATAACTTTCTTCAATAGGGTTCATTTCGTTTGAAATTTGGCAGGCAATTAGATTCAGGTGTGAGGAACAGTCCCATGAATTTTCGCCAAGTTCTACTGAGTTTTACTGGAGCTGGAATTTTTATTTGGAGGCGTAGTCTAAAACGCGGTCTGGAGTCAAATGGCAGGCAGTGTTTCACCTTTTTAAAAAATTCTGACAAACAGTTGTAACACTTTTTTAAGGTTTTATTTTAAAAAGGAATATCAAATTTCAAGTTCAAATATCGAGGGTCATGTTCATATAAGAAATCAATCCTTGTATAAAAGAAAGGGGGGGGGGGGGGGGGGGGCGGGGCGGGGGGCAAATTGTTCATATAACTGAACCTGATATATATGTTGCATACACTTATTACTCATTAGTTCTAAGAGGTCAAAGGTCAAGGTCAGGTCAAAGGTCAAGGTCAAGGGTCAAGGTCAAACCTAAAAATAAATATGGGGGGGGGGTTGGTTTTAAAGAGCTTATTGCACATATAAATGAATCTGAAATGTATATGTAAAATATACGTGTAACGCATCAGTCCTTTAAGGTCAAGGTCAAAGGTCATGGTCAGGTCAAAGGTCGAAGGTCAAGGTCAAACCTAAAAATATAAGGGGTGGGAGTGTGAATTCGTGTTTAAAAGAGCTTTTTGTACATATAAATGAATCTGATATTATAGATGTTGCGGATACTTATAACACACCAGTCCTAAGATGTCAAGGGTTAAGGTCAAAGGTCAAAGGTCAAGGTCACACATTTAACAGAAAAGGGGGGGGGGTGGTTATTTCTAATGTGTTTGTGAAATCAATGAAATTCAAAGGGGAATTACTGCCAGAAGGGCACGTTGGACCCTTTTGGGATCAATAGATTGAAGAAACTTCTAAGTGTGCTGAAGACATTGGTCAAAGTTTCAAGTCTGTACCTGTTATGGTTTCAGAGGAGTAGCGATAACAAGCGTTTCGTACAAAAGGGCAATAACTCGCTAACTATTACAAGATGGGAGCTGAAGGGCTACATTTTGAAATGTCTTAAGACGTCCTACTACATCCTTGATAAAATTTCTCTATATCACCCTAAACAAAAGAGATGCGAAAACTCATGAATACACATATTTACAGATGACCTTGACCTTTGACCTTTACGTCATTTTGATCGGCCAAGGAAGACGCTTCCATCGCAAGTGGTCCGAAGTCTCTATGACAAATAGTAAAAAAGTTGGAAGTGATTTTATGGAAATTGAAATACTTTCAGGGGCAATAACTGATAGAAGGGGGTCTCGGAACCTTTCGGTATGAATAGATTGAAAGAGCGTCTAAGTGAACTACAGACGTTAATAAAAGTTTCAAGTCTCTATCTCTTATGGTTTCAGAGGAGTAGCGATAACAATCACTTCGTACACAAAGGGCAAAAACTTTGTAAGTTCTAGGAGTGATCAAGCAAAGGGTCATTTGGTACCATAACTTTTAATGGCCAATAACATAAAGAAAAAATTGTTTCAATATCTCTTGAAATAAAAAAGTTGTCCCAAGGAAAATAGAAAAGAAAAATTATAAGAATAATAAAAAACATAAAGAAAACAAAAGGTCTTTCACCTGAAAGGTGGAAAGACCTAATAATAAAAAACATAAGAAATACAAAAGGTCTTTCACCTGAAAGGTGGAAAGACCTAATAAAAAACATAAGAAAAACAAAAGGTCTTTCACCTGAAAGGTGGAAAGACCTAAATATCACAGCACAGGTGTATGACTCGAACCCATATTCAACTGGAGCAAAAAACCCCAAAGATAATGTATTGAAAATTACTATTTCTGGTTTGCCGCTTTCTGTTGATGACAGCGCAGTTTTAGAAATGTTGCACGGTCTTGAAGTTGAAATGAAAAGTGAACTCAAATACGAGAATATTAGACACCCGGTGACTCACAAAATGACAAGCGTCTTAAATGGCAATAGGTTTCTTTATATTGCACCGCTGGCGACTGATCGCGCACTTCCGAGGAATGTCTCATGTGCGGGGCTCAAGTGTAGAATTTATCACTATGGACAAAAAACAGAAGCTGCCAAGATGCAGTGCTATAATTGTTGGGGCTCTGGTCACAAAGCTAGTGTCTGCAAGAAAGAAAAATGCTGCCGTGTGTGCCGGACACCTGGGCATGGTCCTGGATCAGCTGACTGCCCTCATTATGTGGAAACCAACACTGCCATTCCATTTCACGGAAAAGATGATCCTATCTCCAATTTTTACGCCTGTGAGATTACAGTATTTGGAGAAAAGCATCAATCCTCTGAGCATGCCTACCAACTCTCAAAGGCACTCCGAGCTGGAAGTCTGGATGTGGCAGAAAAAATCCGGAATGCGAAATATGCGCTTGAAGCAAAACGATTCGGTAGCACCGTAAAGGACCCAAATGATTGGGATACCCAGAAGCTGGAAGTGATGGAGGAAATCGTCTCCGAGAAAGCAGAACAAGTGAAAGCCTTTCGCGAACGAATTGAAAAGTGCGAAAACAACTCAATTTTCGCTGAGGCTACACACGACGCATTCTGGGGAACTGGTCTTGATCCTGAGGCAACGGAACACACTGATCCTAACAAATGGCCTGGCTCAAACAAGTTGGGGCAAATTGTGAAAAAGGTCGCACAGAAATACAAGAGGAGATTGAGAAGTGTGTCAGTTCCGAGGCGGGGTCAACACACACCCGAAGACCCACACACACTCGATAAGTTTCTCTGCGAAATGAAGAAGAATAAGAAAACAAACAAAAAAGACGGAAAGTAGTGGCTAGTATACTAGTATATAATTATAGGGAACTCTTTAATAATGTTCGATGGAAAACAAAAACATTTCTTTCTATTCATTGAATGTTAGAGGGTTGAATACATATAAAAAGCGTATAATATTATTTGACTGGCTACGAGATGCTAATTGTGATGTGATATGTTTACAAGAAACACATTTTGTTAAAGAACAAGAAGCGTTTTATAATGCAAGATGGCATGGTGAAAAGTTTCATTGTTTTTCTAATTCTGTTTATAGCCGGGGAGTTTCTGTCCTATTTAAGCAAAACGTAAATATTGAAATTTTAAACCACCATCAATCAATAGATGGTAGACGAATATTGATAAATGTACGCTATAACGATAAGATTTTCACAATTGTTAATATATATGCACCAAATCAAGAAAAACAAAGAATAGAATTTTTTAAGAAGCTCTTAACTTGGATAAATCAAAAATCTTTAAACACTGATGGTCTAATTATGTGTGGTGACTTTAATTGTCAATTAGATTCTCTAAATAATGACAAAAGTATGCGTGTCCTAAGAAATGCCCTAAAACATTTTAACTTAATTGATTGTTGGGATAAAGACGAAAAAGATAATATCAACGGATCTACATGGTGTAATAGCAATAATATTCCTCAGAGCAGGATCGACTATGTTTTTATGACAAAAAATATGTTATTTCCTTTAGATAGTATTTTTCTACGCAGAGCGCCAAATGTTGAAGAAACACGTTTTAGTGATCATATTGGAATAAGATTTGATATAAATACAACTGAAAATTTGAGAGGTAATGGGTATTGGAAATTTAATACATCTCTTCTTTTGGATAAAACATTCTGTGACGAATTAAGAAAACGTATAAAAGACGAAAATGAACAGAACAACCTTGATCCTATACAAAAATGGGAACATATCAAAATGACCATTAAAACTTATTGTTCACAATACTCAAAACAAAAGGCAATGAAGAGTAAAAAGCGAATTGAATTCATAGAAGCCCAGCTTAAATCTATAGAACTAGCACATCATTCTGAGATAGATATGTTAAACAAACGAAAGCTCGAAAAAGAACTAGATGATTACTATAACGAAAAATGCAAAGGTGCATACATTAGATCAAGGGCTATATGGATTGAAAAGGGCGAAAAAAGCACCTCCTATTTTTTAGGTCTTGAAAGAAAACAACAATATGATAATACCATTAATAGGGTTAAAGATAACGATATGACTTATAGTGATAATGAAAATGTAATGAAATGTATCTACAATTTTTATAGTACACTTTATAGTAGTAAAAACGCATCTGAAGAAGAAGTAAAAACCTATTTAAATGATATAGATTGTGAAAAAATAACAAAAGCGGAGAGAGAATTATGCGATCAGCTCCCCGAACTGGAGGAATGTAAAGAAGTTATAAAACTTATGAAAAATAATAAATCGCCTGGTCAAGACGGTCTACCCGCGGAATTTTATAAAATATTTTGGAACGATATAAAAGAACTTTTTTTCGCATCACTCTTAAAAAGCATTGAGCAAGGTATGCTGCCTTTTTCTCAAAGAAGCGCAATTATGTCTTTAATTTATAAAAAAGGAGAAAAGGAAAATATATCAAATTACAGACCAATTAGTCTAACTAACGTTGATTATAAAATATTTGCTCATGTATTAGCTAAGCGTCTTCAAAAAGTGTGTAACAGATTAATTGGACAAGAACAAAGTGCGTACATTAAAGGTAGATATATAGGCGTAAATGCGCGCTTGATACTAGATATATTTGATTATTATATGAAGAACGAACTAGATGGTATCTTACTTTTTCTAGATTTTGAAAAGGCGTTCGATTCCGTTGAATACAATTTTATGTTTAAAACATTAGAAAAATTTTGCTTTGGAGAACAGTTTATTAAAATGATAAAAACACTATACAATGAACCTATTTTTAAGATAAAGAATAATGGATGGCTGTCAAAATCTTGTAAAATGCAAAGAGGCATTCGGCAGGGATGCCCTGTGTCAGCACTTTTGTTTGTAATTGTTATAGAAATATTAGCTGTTCAGATTAGAAAATGTGAAGATATAAATGGTCTGACATTTAATGAAAATAGTGGTAAGATAATTAAAATAGTTCAACACGCTGACGACTGCACAAATATGTTGAAAGATACAAATTCTCTTAAAAATGCAATAGAAATAATTAATGATTTCAGTAAAATGGCTGGACCGAAATTAAACTTAGGAAAAACGGAATGTCTTTTAACAGGGTCTTTTATTGAAATATATTCGAATGATAATTCAATACATGGAGTTAAAATTAATAAAAATTGTGTTAAGTCTTTGGGAATATATCTTGGTCATAACTATAAAGAATGCTATGAAAAAAATTGGACCAGCAAATTAGAAAAGTTAGAACGAATTCTAAGCGTTTGGAAAAGAAGAAATTTAACAATATTTGGTAAATGCACAGTTGTTAACACATTAGCAATATCAAAACTTGTATATAATGCCTTTATACTATCTAACCCAGATACTGGATTTTTTAAAGATGTGACAAAACTCATTTTCAATTTTTTGTGGAAGAAAAAAGATAGAATTAAAAGAAACACCCTTATTGGCGAAATTGAAGAAGGGGGTATTGGGATTGTAGATATAGAGAGTAAATTTTTAGCTGCTAAGGCATCTTGGATTTCACGTATTTTAGACGACAGAAGCATTACATTCAGAACCCTGTCTGATATTCTTGATAAAACAAATCTCTCAATCTATGATGTGTTAAAAACAAGTGATTGTAAACATAGTAAATCAGACTTTTTTATAATGACAAAACTTCCACACTTTTATGTTGAAGTTTTTACTGCTCTAAACAAATGTAAAAAATTGAGACATGTAAATCATCTGAAGAGAGATGAATTCTTAACAGAATTTATCTGGAATAATAATCTTTTTACTTACAAATCAAAACCATTGTGCTTTGAAAATTGGATCAAAAGTGGTATTTTATATGTGAAAGATATTTTTGATGCAGATGGGAATTTGTATATATGACATAAATTATTTTTCTAGCATCATGAAAAAGAAAAATAATATATTTTGTTCTTATGCAAAATACATTAATATACAACAAAATACTAGGTTTATCTTTAAAGATGGCCTTAGAAGAAATATAGAATGTTTAAAGAGTAACTTTTATTATTCTACTTTTGTAAATATGAAATTTAAGAGATCTGTATATGAAAACAGATGGAACAAATTGTTTGGTATGTCGGCTGGAATTATTTGGAAAAATATATATAATCAAAAAATAAAATGCATGTATGATAAGAAAGTTGCTGAATTCAATTATAAGTTATTAAACAGTGTACTTAACAATAATTTAAGTGTTAGTAAGTGGAACAAAGATGTATCAGCCGAATGTGAATGTTGTCAAACAGTCGAAGACTGTGAACATCTTTTATTTAGTTGTAAATTACTAAAACATATATGGCAAGAGGTGGGAAATTTCTTTAATTTTGGAATATCATGGAAGATAATAGTATTAGGGTTCCATTATGAAAATAATGTCAAAACTAGAAGGTTGAATAATATTTTGTCATTTATCTGCTTTTTAATTTATAAATACAAAATGTCTTGTAGAATAAATCAAGAAAGAATGTCAAAAGAAAATTTAAAATATTTTGTGAAAAATAACTTAATTGTGGAAAATTGTGTTCTTAAAAAAGCTGGAAGTATTACATGTTCTGATGATATGTACTATACTTTAAGTAATTATAGTATGTAACTTTATACATTCATCAATTTTTATTCCACATTCTGGGGGTTGCAGTCCTCCAGTTGGAAGACAAGGGGTTCAAAGGACTACGGAGTGGACTATGTGTGTGAATCCCTTGTCTCTTGTCTTTGTGGAAAAGATTGTATATATACATTATATCTTGTAATACTAATGTTTAAGCTATATTTGATATTGTATTTCTGTTGAAATTTGAAATAAATTATGGAAAATTAAAAAAAAAAAAAAAAAAAAAAAAAAAAAAAAAAAATCTCGTAATCAAGACTTTTTATCTCGTTTATACGGCCTTTGAAAGTCATAATAACGTCGTTTATACGACTTTTGAAAGTCGTAACACCGACTTTTTATCTCGTAATAAGGACTTTTTATCTCTAATAACAACTTTTTATCTCATTATGACGAATTCTTTTTACTCATATTAAAGACTTTTTATCTCAGTATAACGACTTTTTATCTCGTAACAACGACTTTTAATTTTTTTCTAACATTTCAATTTGACATCACTAGGCTTTGGTAATTTCTAGATCCCCAATGTGTCAACTATTTAAGAGCTACGTGCACTGTTTTCTGCTGTTTTCAGATTTTGCGGGTACATTTCATTACAGATCTGGTATAACATGGACAAACAGCATAGAATCTGCGTTTTCATGCTTCTCGCTATCTTTGCTTTAGCATATGGAGAAACTGTCGATTCTAAATGGAGGGCTCAAATAGAAGAGAAGTTTGAAGAAACGCTTTGGACGATACAGAATAATAAGAATCGCATTGAAAAACAGAGTGAAGTCTTTAAAAAACAGACGAATGACATTCAGAAACAAGCAGTGGAAATCGAGACTCTTCGGCAAAGAGTGAAGGCATTGGAAGAACAATCCGATAACTTGGAACAACAAAGTGGAAGGCTGCTTAACGGTTCATCTAAAAATGGAACGGTATTATTGTCAATGAAAAGACGACAACTGTACAACAAAGGTATATTAAAGTTTGTTAAAGGAATATTATATGATATGGGCCTAATATGCCCCCCATAATTCTGAATTTTCAAAAGTGCTTAGAGTACATCAAATTGCTGTGTAATTGTTTAGAACTATTAACAAAATATATTTTTTTTTCACCTATTTATTCGATTCATTTGCACTCACTGGCAGTATTTGACGTCAGACGTGACAATGAGTAAATTTTTAAAAAATTCTTTTCTGAATGGTAAATATAGAGCGACGCTTTGAATAAGAACAATGAACTATATATGATATTAGCCTAAAATGGCCCCCTTAGTAAACATCATCATTTTTCTGTAATTCTTTGATTTCTTTGTACACATATACATATAAAGTTATTTTATAATTTTCCTTTTGATCCAAATGCCCACAATTTAGAAATATAACATCACAAAGTTAACCTAGGCCTTTTCCCGCCATTTTTCCATTTTTAGCATTAAACGGCTTGTTTTAAACAGTTTTTCTTTCAGAAAACATTGAGCGCATGCTTGAACAAACAAATTTTTTTCTTTTCATCAGAGTTGTATCTTTCCAAGACTAATAAGGGACACAAATATTTTCCTTGTTCAAAGTGTCGCTCTATATTTTCCATTAGAATAAAGATAAGAAAAAATCAATTTTTGAATGATTTTGATTAAATTATAAAAATTGCGTAACTTCTGACGTCATAAACTGCCTGTGAGTGCAAACAATTTTTAAAAATGATTAAAAAATATATGTAATATCAACTCTTCTAAAATAGAACATAACAATTTAATGTACCTAAAACACTTTAACAAATGACGCACTATGGGGGCCAAATATGACCGATATCATATATACATTGTAGTTCTTTGTTGTCACTTATAAGTCCTAGATAGATACATCTTTGATGAAAATATTTTATTTGTTCAAACAATCGCTCGAAAAAAAAATGCTTGAAAACAAGCCGAGTTAGGCTTATGCTAAAAATGCGATAATGGCGGAAAAAGGTTAATTTAAAGTTGTCATAAATAACAATTGTGGACATTTGGATCAAAATGAAAATTATGAAAAAAATCTTCACACGTTTATCTGTACACAAGAAGCAATGAATCATTAATAGTAAATTGGTAATGTTCCTTTTAGAGGGCTATATTAGACCCGTGTCATATATAGGCCTTTTTCTCTTTGAGTTGACTCCGAACATCTTCAATCTGTTTCTTTCAGGCTTCAAAAATCGGTTCATCCGTCAAGTTGTTTCTCCTAGAAGAAATACTCCCGCCGCCTTTTATGCCTACATTTCCAGCGATTTTGGTAGAGTTGGTGTGAATCACGTTTTTCGTTACGACACTGTAGTAACAAACCAAGGCAATGTCTACAACAAGCATACGGGAGCCTTCACTGCTCCATCCAACGGGTTGTACGCTTTTTGTTACACGGCCTTTGCCTCGGGTGTGCATGCTGCTGGAGAGACCGGTGATTATGGGGAGGTTACGGTCAAGCTGATTCATAACGGAGACTACAAGGGCTCTATTCATGTTGACACTGAATCCGAATGGGACGACGATATGTCCACTGGATTCGCCATCCTCATGTTGGAAGCTGGAGATGTCGTATTGACCAAGTCAAAAGACGCAGGTCAAGGTTCCTTCCAAAGCAGCGACAAGGGAAGGTGGTCTTTTTCCGGGTTCCAGATCGCCTAGAAGAATATTTTTTAAAAATATATATTAAATTATATTAAAGTGATATAGATATTTTTTCTCTTTTTTTTGGTTCATTTAATACTTTTGTTTTGTAATGAACAGAGTTAATCATATTCTAACACAATTAAAACATGTAACTAGAATTTCATTATTACGTCATTACAATGGAACTATTTTTAACCTAAATATTTGATAGACAACTTTTATTTGTAACGACATCATTTTCCGATTTGCTGGAGAAAACTTGCGATTCTCGCAATTAAAACTTCCCTGTCCGCGAATAAAAGAATCAACCCCAAAACTTGTGATCGTTTTGTGTGCAAGTGCAATAAGTCGCCAGATCTGTGCATAATTTAATTATAGGGCCCAGTATCTCGAATTATCATTTATAGAGCTACAATTCCACTAGTAATTAATTTTTAAAACACCTCAATTTAAGGGCAATTTAATTACAATAAGTCTTTGTAAACCCGTATAAATACAGTACACTATTTAAGTACTTGTATCCTGCAGATACGCAACATGTAAATAGATTAATCTTGGAAGTAAGACAAAGGTAATCAAAAATCCGTATATATATATATATATATATATATATATATATATATATATATATATATATATATATATATATATATGCAATCCACATTTATTTGCATTTGTTAAAAACAAAGTATAAAGCTCACACAGAATTATTTACCAGTATGTGCAATATTGTGTGCCATCAAAAACTGAAACATGTTTATCGCAAAAATCACAAAAAAAACGACAAATAAAAAAGCTAAAGATTTATTTCATTTTTTAAGCTAAAAATTATGTATAAATTTTGAGAAAGTTTTACTATTTAAGTTGACTGTCTGTTTAAATAACCCCCCCCCCCCCCAATTTTATGATGATTGCTTGGGAGAGTTTCAAATGAACAAAAATACGGGTAAAAAATGGAAGGGAATGGATTGAAACTCATATATGTACTGGCGTATTGCAAAATATTCTAAAGAGACTACTATATTTCATTAACTTGATCGGTAGTCTTTATTTTTACGATGCTATTTATTTCATGTTATCATGCCTATGGTGATTGTCGAAAAAGAGTGAATTAAAAGTCACACTCAGGGTAAGGTGTCAGTAAAACTTTTGGGGGATACACAGCTGTGGAATCTTAGCACGTTTCTAGCGACAAATCCATTCTAATTTGTGACCATTTGTTCTTTTATGAACAATAGAATGAGTGGGGAATGTGTCTATTTTCCTTTGTGCTTTTGTATATGTATATTAAAGAGGTGTGATAACAATTCGATGGTAAAAGTGTACTAATACTACACAATAAAGATGTTTATTTTCTTCTTTTTTGGGGGGGGGGGGGTTATATTGATAAAAGAGGTATTCCTGAAGGATACACATATTGAAAAGTGAGTTAGGCAGAATTTAGTACAATATAAATATTCATATTTCTATTAATTATTTACTTGGAGCCTCATTACTCATCACCTCTTGGAAATATAGAGTTCCGTCCAAATATTCAAATCCCAACTTTCACTACCGGCATTTAAACAATGTGCCGGTAATAATAACTGTTTTGCATTTAACTACATCGGCACAATTGAAAGAATCTAATAGTACGTATATATATATATTTTATTTTGAAATAATTTGTTCTTAAGGAAATCTTGATTCTTTGCTATTTTCAAACATCGTGTTACTCAGTACCGTTATAGTTTAAAATCATGCAATGCACAAACCTGATTAGAGAGCATCAATGACTTAAAGTGAATCTGAAATATTACATGTTTATACTATTGTACATATTTTTCATGTACAATCACATTCTATCGTGTTTGTAATATTCGGATGATAAGAAATTGTTATTATTAGATTATGGACCTAATACATGCACAGATAAGACATAATATAAAGATTCTAAAACATGGATAGTCCTTATAGTATCTGTGTTATTCTGTGTTTTGCAACAACTGTTGCTGTAGCGTTATCAGAATCAAGCGATGCTAAATGGAGGGTCCATATGGAAGAACGGATCGAAGAAATGCTTCAAATGATAAAGAGGCTAAACGAAGTCAATGAAAAACAAACCAATACCATTGAGAAACAGTCGAAAACTATTGGAAAACAAGAGGTGGAAATCACGTAACTCAGACGCATGGTTGTGACGCTGAAAAGAAGATATGAAAACCAAAAAAGTTCTAATATACGGCCAGCTGACATGTCCACTCCAAACAGAACCATCTTATCTATGATCGAAAAAGAGCATCTGCACAATGAAGGTATAACATGCAGGGTCTAATACATGTAAAAAAGCTGAGAGGTACGAATTTCTTCCAAGAGTATAAAAGTGCAGTGGCAGCTTTGTAAATTGTTGTTTATTATTTCGTCTTAATCCTTTGCTTGCGTAGTTATCGAATTTAATACGAGCATTTAATTCTACAATGAACACAGTAATTGCATGTCAGTTTAAAAAAAATCAAAATAATGACTTTCATTATAGTTTTTTGTTTTAATATCTGACAACTTTATTTTTTAATTATTCATTATATATATATAATTTTGTTTCTTTCAGATTCCAAAAGCCAGTTTGTTCGCAGGTTCCTTGCACCCGAAGTTTCATATAATCCTGTAGCATTTTATGCCTACATTTCTAAAGATTTCGGTGGAGTGGGTGCGAATCACATTTTCTTGTATGATACTGAGGTTACAAATCAAGGCAATGGCTACAGCAAACATACAGGTGCCTTTACTGCACCTTCAGCTGGGTTGTATGCGTTTTGCTACACAGCCTTTGCCTCGGGTGAGCATGTTTTTGGGGAAAGCGGTGATTATGGAGAGGTATCTGTGCAGCTGGTTCACAATGGCGCCTACAAGGGCTCTATTCATGTCGACACTGAATCCAACTGGGAAGAAGACATGGCTACTGGATTTGCAATCCTCGTGTTGCAAACTGGAGATGTCGTATTTACCAAGTCGGAAAGCGGAGGCCCGGGTTCATTTCACAGCAGCGACTTAGGAAGATGGACATTTTCCGGATTCCGGATTTCCTATTTAGACATGGTCTAAGAACACTTATTATCAGAATTAAAGTTGTCATGAACCATTTCAGTTTTATCATTTTGCTATTTGCTTTTATGATGTTCCTAATCCTACCTTAAAATAAGTAAATTATAAGGCATGCCGATCAAACTGACTAAGATTTGTAGCGAATTTGGCCTCCAGGAAATGATGTTGTACGTTAGAACACATTGCAAACGTCAGCTGCAAGTGATGAAAAATGACAAAGGTATTCTAGAAAGAGAAGGCATAAGAAAGATAAGGAAATCATAGTGGTCACTAAAAAAAGGAAATAGAAGGAAAGATAAATAATTTAGCTGAAAAGATTAAGAAAGAGTTTGCTTGATAAAAAAACCCAACAAAAAACGAGTACAGTAGAAAACAGTCCTAAGATAGAAAAAATAATAATTTAAGCGACCCCGATAGACTCCAAAGCATAAACCTTGCAATGAATTGCATCAAACATTATAAACTAATTCGAAAGGACACTATTAATAGTAATATTTTGAGTAGACAAAGAATTAGCAGTTAATATGGGCATGGCCATTTTTTGTTGGTGTTGATATGCCGAGTCAGGCGACACACATTTAGTCCAAAAAGAAGTTGTGTGTTAGTCATGACCATATTAATGACCACCATAATATTCATTTAAATTTCAGATCAAACAATGTACATCTATATTTATATCAAACTAACGAATAATTTCTGCTAGTGGGTAAATAAAGATGACAATAGCCTTTGTTTAATTGTAACTAGTTGAGATAAGGTGCCAACAGGGAATAAGCGTTCCTTATCAAAACCGAATTTAAACCATATAGGAATCGTGAATTGACCCTTACGGTTTCTATTCTGTACTGTTATTAAATATCTCAAAGGCGACTAAGGGATTCCAAGGCATACAGCCTCCTATAATTAGGACCCAACATCATAATATTCAACAACAAAAAACTAACCGGTTAGAAACACAATTAGCAGGTCAGGATTAATCTGATTTTATTACATTGTATAAAGGTTTGGTGTTCATAAGGCGAGTCAAGCGATATACATTTATATAGTCAGCGAGCAGTGATTTTTCCCCTGGATGATCATACAATTTCTTTGCAGCTAGATGAAATTAGGGCAACGGAATAAAAGTTCCTTGTCCCAAGTAGAATAGTACTGTATACTGCATGTAAACAGTCTCATACCATCATGGTTTTAATTTCGGAACGAAATGTCATGTAATGTTTATATTTGGTTGAGGATGGGAAAATGGTGAGTATGGAGAATTTTTATAATTTGAGCAACGTTAAAGGGCATGGTCTCGATTTTGGTCAAATCATATTTTTCTATTTTTATTATTTACAATGCTTTAGATATGCATTTCTAATGAAAATGAAATGGATAGAAGGAATGAAAATAACCTTATACTGTACAGATAAGTGATTTAGCAAAACAAAGATTTTCAGCCGAATACTTTAGCCCATACTATGGACATTCAAAATA
Source organism: Magallana gigas (assembly GCF_902806645.1). NCBI lineage: Eukaryota > Metazoa > Mollusca > Bivalvia > Ostreida > Ostreidae > Magallana > Magallana gigas. Next base: position 27,605,745 of record NC_047567.1, on the reverse strand, counting down.
TGTGATGGGCAATGCTTACTCATATGTTTTGCGTCTTATTCAAATAGTTTAAATGATCCTCTAAAATATGCATTGAATTTTGAAATGATTCGCTGTTATCGAATGCTGAGTTTCTCATATGGTGAGATATCATCCAATGAGAATTCCTGTTTAGAAAAACATCAACGACTTGTTATAAATCTGAAATTTGAAATACTATTGTATATAAAAGTACATTCAGAGTTTATCTTGTTTGTAAAGTACAGATGATAAGAAATTGTTATTGTTAGATTTTGTACTCAATACAGATAAGACATACCTTCATCATGGACAGTCTCTATAGTCTGTGTGTTATTCTTTGTTTTGCAACTACTGTTGCTTTAGCACTAACAGAATCAAGAGATGCTAAATGGAGGGTCCATATGGAAGAAAAGATGGAAGAAATGCTTCAGATGATACAAAGACAAAATGAAGTGATTGAAAAACAGACAAACACCATTGAAGAACAGATGAAAACTATTGATAAACAAGAGTTGGAAATCAATAATCTCCAAGATAGGGTTGTGAAGCTGGAAAGGTCTGACAGCCAAAAACAAAAAAGTTCATCTGAAATATTCACTGACGTGTCCACTCCAAATGGAACCATCTTATCTTATGAAAAAGATCACATGCACAATGAAGGTAAAACATACATAATTTTTTCAAAGAATATCAAAGTGCAGTGTCTTTATCATCACCGGCTTACATAGTTATCGAAAAGAATTGCCATTTGACATGGACGTTTAATTCAACAACAAACACAATAATTGCATATCGTGGCTACAATAATCGAAAAAAACGACTTTTAAGAAATTTATTTCTTAACTCTCTGACACCTTTTAATTTTTTTAAACTTCCATCATATATGTTTTCTTTCAGATTCCAAATCCAAGTTTTTTCGACGACTCCTAACACCCGAAGTCGCTCACAATTCTGTAGCATTTTATGCTTACATTTCCAATGATTTTGGTGGAGTTGGGAAGCATCATGTTTTCGTGTATGATACTGAGGTGACAAACCAAGGCAACGCATATAACAAACACACAGGTGTATTCACTGCACCTACTACTGGGTTATACGCGTTCTGCTATACGGCCTTTGCCTCGGGTGAGCATGTTGCAGGGGAAACTGGTAATTATGGGGAAGTTTCTGTCCAGCTGGTTCATAACGGCGCCTACAAGGGTTCCATTTATGTTGATACGGAAACCAACTGGGAAGAAGAAATGGCTACTGGATTTGCTATCCTCATGTTGCAAGCAGGAGATGATGTTGTAACCATGTCGAAAGACGTTGGCCAGGGTTCTTATCATAGCAACGATATTGGGAGATGGTCATTTTCTGGTTTTCAGATTTCCTGAGATATTATCTTAGAAATAAAAAATGAGAATTAAAGTTATCATGCACTATTTCAGTGTTATCATGTTGCTATTTACATTATTTTTTTGTTCGCCGAAGACATAAGTATTATAATCTTAAAATACGGTAAACCAACTTTTATTGCAATGGCCTAATTTTGCAATTTTGGAGAAAAACATTCGTGACGATTAATTCCAGTGATCAAGATGTTGATTATGTGAAATATATTTTTTCGGGACATTTCGACACTTGTCCTAGAAAAATATACTCTCATCTCTAAAGCTCTTGCGAAGCTCGTACAGTTTATCGCACGCGGATAAAAGTTGGTTCAGAGTGAAAAGTTACCAAGGAATGTCGATGTTACGATTTTAAAGAAAAATCACCTTAGTCTGTAACAATCATGGCCTCTATTAAATACTTTCATTATTGATATTCGAAAAGCCAGTAATTCGACGACTCATTGCATCTTAAGTCGTCCACAATCCTGTTGCATTATTTCCCTAAATTTTAAAAGATATTTGGTAAGCTGGCATGCATCATGTTTTCGTGTATGATACTGAGATGACAAATCAAGGCAATGGAATAGCAAACATACAGGTGACTTTACAGAACCTTCTCCTGAGGTATATGCCTTCTGCTACATAGCATTTTCCTCGGGTGAGCATGTTGCTGGGGAAACGGGTTATCATGGAGAGGTATCCGTCCAGCTGGTTTACAACGGCGCCTACCAATGCTCTATTAATGTTGACGTGTTGACACGGAAACCAACTGGGAAGATGTTGCAAGTCGGAGATATCCTATTGACCAAATCAAAAAGGGTTCATTTCATAGCATTGACATTGAAAGATGGTCATTTTCCGGATTCCAGATTTACTAGGACATTGTCTAAAACATTTCAATCAGAAAAAAATCAGATAATAAATTATTTCAGTTTTATTATTTTGTAATTTGCCATTTTGATGTTCCTTAATCTTACCTAAAAATAAGTTGATATGCATGTTGATGGGCCTGACTTCAACGATATTAGCTACTTTGGCTACCAACAAATAATGCTATGCTTTCAACCACTTTAGCAAACATCAGCTGCAAGATATGAAATATCACAAAAATAGTAGGATCATGAAATTAATAGATGTCATGGTGTTGACTAAGAAAAGAAACAAGGAAGGATGAATTTACCTGGAATTAGCTTGTAAGACGAGCAAAGATTCTTCTTGAGATAAAAAAATGCAAACGAATACAGAAGATTACTCAGATTGTCTAAACATAGAAAAAATTACTTAAAGTGACCCTTTTGGACTTCAAAGCAAAACACTGTAAAGACTAGCATCCAGCATTTGAAAATACTAATTCATATTGACATTAAAATTAACTGTTAGCATGGACATTCACATATTTTGACGATTTGGAATTAATAATCTGAGTCAGGCGACGCACACTTTGCCATCGAAGACGTTTTGGGTTGACCATAATAGCGACCACCGTATTATCAAAGGTGTCTTCTCACTTAGCCAACATTCCGAAAAATAAGTACAAGTAAAATACAAGTAAATCGGTGTTGGTTAAGTGGGAAAGCAGGTGGAGACCAAAAAAATTGAGTTACCGATAAGCTGTAGTCTGTTTTCAGATGAATGTGGGGGGAAATAAATTACTAGTATTTGTTTCAGTAAAATTAATACAAAATTACCTTGATTTAACATAATTTGGATGAAAATATAATTTATTAACTTAAAGTCATAAACTGTAAATTTTCCTTTTTGCGGCTTGTTAAGGCTGCCCGATTAATTTCACAGCGATATGTAGAAAGTCACTTGTCTGTACTGCAAAAGATATGACGTCATAGTTAACTTTGACATCACGATCTGCATTCCTTTCGATCGTTCTTAGGGAATGTATCATAACGTAATAAGTGATATTCATTGCGCATAATAAAACCGCTTCATTCCTTTACAAAAACACTGTTGTAAATACTAGTGATACTAAATTCAATATTACCGATATGGAGTATAAAAAAATCTAAAGCTTCGTAATAGGTAAATAACTATTCATAAACTAATGGTTTTGAGACTCCCCCTGCCACGTGTAATCTAATGGGTGGTGATATGTAGGCCCTATATACATATAAAAACGGCTTGGCGCAAAAGAAGATAAAAACAATCTTACGTGAAATCGGGAGAGAAAATAAGAACCAATGTAAATCTTGTTGGGGGAAACCTTCCGATTGACCCGATTTTGTGTAAATCGAGCCTAAAAGGAAAAAATGTGCCTAATTTCGATGGCGGTGCGAAATGTTTTGACAATATTTCAAATAAACGAAATATTTATATGAACTCCCAGCAAAAACTGCAAAATACACTACTTATCGAGGGATTTTTTATAAAAATATTTCTGATTGAATGTCATTATTCACATGCCCCGATGCGATTTTTATAGATTATTTACCGTGTTAGAATACAACCGTCACGTACTTAAGAAAAATATATGACATCACAAAAATACATCAATATAGTGTTGGATGTCACTGTTAATTTATGTAATAAAAGTTTAAAGAAACTCGCTCGTTTAAAGTATTTTTCGATAATTAAAATAGTATCATTTTTCGATATATATTTAGCTTCGGACAGCCTTACCATAGCCGCGTTAATCTGTGGCTCTAATTGATCTGTATTTTAAGATTAGAGTATCTTTATAATATTTGAATTTGTGTATTAATAAATACACAATGAACATAAAAAGAAGTAAACGTTAATTGTCACGACGCTTCATACATAAAGCACTACATAGGAAGCATGTATTGATCCTAACAATTATGTACAGGTAGTGCATTGTCACATTAACATGAATTCGAATTCGAAATGATAAGATATTTTTGTTACGTGTAGATTTGGCACCTATTATAGATATGATAAAACATGGATCACCGTTATACTGTCTGTGTTATTCTGTGTCTTTTCACTACTGCTGTAGCCTTTTCAGAAACAGACAATGCCCAATGGAGGACCCATATGGAAGAAAGGATGGAAGAAATGCTTCAGATGATACAGAGACAAAATGAAGTCATCGAAAAACAGACCAACACCATTGAAAAACAATCAGGTGAAATCGAGCTCCTTCGCCATAGGGTGAAAACATTGGAAGGAAGGACAGACAACTCAGAAACATCTAATGAAAAAAGTACTGACTTGTCAACAGGAAATGCCACTGCTGCGACGTCAATCGAAAGAGAACTTCACAGTGAAGGTATGGTGGTGATTTACATGTATGCAGAGTCTTTGTTTCTTCCTTTATTTAGTAGACTATTACAGGGGTGTCTAAAAGTGTTTCCACATTGTGTTCTAAGTTCAAGAAGATCTTTGGGATATAGTTAAGCATTAACATGTTGAAAAAACTCTTCTAAACTTCCAAGACGATTACTAAATAAATGTTGCTACAAGCAATAATAAATGTTATCCAGTTGTAAAAACCTTGTTTTGAATTTTTAATGTTTAATTGAAAACTTAAATTCCATATCCATATTTTGAAAAGATATACTAGTGTATTATATTATTTTCAAGACATTATCAAACGTTTACAATATTTTTTTCAGTTTCTAAGACTCCGTTTATTCTTAGACGTCTTGCACCCGATGATGCTCCTTATCCTGTAGCATTTTATGCCTACATTTCCCACAATTTTGGTGGAGTCGGTACGCATCAGGTTTTTCTGTATGACACTATAGTAACAAACCAAGGCAATGGTTATAGCAAACACACCGGTGCTTTTACTGCACCCTCCCCGGGGGTTTACGCGTTTTGTTACACGGCCTTTGCTTCGGGTGAACATGTTGCGGGGGAAACCGGGCAGTATGGAGAAGTTGGTGTCCAACTTCTTCATAACGGGGCATACAAGGGCTCTATCTATATTGACACTGAAAGCAATTACGAAGAAGACATGTCCACTGGATTTGCCATCCTCATGTTGCAAGCCGGGGATGTTGTATTGACTATGTCAGTAGATGCAGGTCAAGGTTCTTTTCAAAGCAACTACTACGGAAGATGGTCGTTTTCTGGTTTTCAGATTTCTTAAAGATGTCAAAGAACATGTGAAATAAATTGATGTCGTATGTCGAGACATTCGTTGTTTTGTATTAAATAGATAGGTTGCTACGCCAAAACAATTTCATATTCATTTATGAAATAGAATGCTTTTATACTAGTTTATGAAGGTGGATGACAGTGTCGAAAATGCATGTAATTATCCGAGGTGTCAAATAATACATAATGCAGTATAATTTGCCGTCAGCAAAATTTAATCCAGCGGTATATTTTTAATGTCTAAGCGTCAAATGATATCTGCATCACCAAATAATAGATAAATTTTAACACAGTGGATGCAAGATGAAAAATTGTCGGGCTTTTGCTGGTAATTGTTTGAAAAAATGCATATCGGTTCTGATGATGTATTGGAACAGTCAAATTATTTATATATAAATATACGATGATGCGAAAAAAGAGTAATAAATGTACTTAAGTATAGACAATACCAATATTTTAATATATTTGCATTTCCATTGTTCTTTCCCACTGTAAGCCCATACGGAGGAGCTGCAATTATTTCTCTATAATCGCAATTGCTCTGTCAGTATACTATGACGTCATAAAGGCGTAACGTTATATATACTTTTCCATGACGTTATAGATTTAAACCACTATACGATAGGCTACATCATGTGTTTTTCTCCAACTCCATTAAAATTGACGTATTTACATGTAATATTAAAACATGTTTTTGATAACATTTTAAAGGAATTAATGTTATAACATATCAATGATTCTGTTAACAAATCTATGTGAATTAAAAAGATACATTACAGTCTGAATGTTTATTTTTGATGTAATAGCTAAATGTCAAGGTCTAGGCTAATACAGGCTAGGGTATTTGCGAGTAGTAAAATGCAAATATAAGTAATAAACAACGATTATTTAGTGAACATGGCGTTATGAATAGCAACTGCTCTGCTGGCATATTTTCCATGATGCGCTAGCGCGCATCATGGAATATGCCAACAGAGCAATTGCTATTCATAACGCCATGTTCACTAAATAACGTTGTTTATTTCTTAAATGATTAGATATTATATTTTCAGAAATACTGGTCATATTGTTCTGATCATAATACGGGATAATACAAAAACTTTGCCATGACTGATTAATGAAAAATTATTCGGGTAGATTTATATTTTTATGTTGGTTTATTTGGAGACGAAAATGAAGGGTATTATTTATGGAAAATATGCCAGCAGAGCAGTTGCTATTCATAACGCCATGTTCACTAAATAATCGTTGTTTATTACTTATATTTGCATTTTACCACTCGCAAAAACCCTGTATTAGCCTAGAATTGACATTTAGCTATTACATCAAAAGTAAACATTCAGACTGTAATGTATCTTTTTAATTCACATAGTTTTGTTTACAGAATCAATGATATGTTATAACAGTAATTCCTTTAAAATGTTATCAAAAACATGTTTTAATATTACATGTAAATACGTCAATTTTAATGGGGTTGGAGAAAAACACATGATGTATCGTATAGTGGTTTAAGGTGGGTCGCGGGTTTACCCCCTAAAAAATCTCACGAGAAAACATACCCTGAAAATTTGTCAATTCGTTTGTTAGCATTTAAACTTTATTATATAAAAAAATTATTAACTTTGCCTAAATTATTTTCATGCAAAGCCGCTTCAAACTTAGTATTGTTTTTTGTGCTGTTTTGACGCTTTTCTAATGAAATATATAGGAAAATGAGCATTTTTTTCTTCATTTTCGAATTGAAGTTATTTAAAGATATTGTAAATAACTTTTTAACAACTTAGACGAATCTAACAACATTTTCTGTACGTAAAGTAAAGGTGATTTACAAATTAATTATGTAAAAAAATTGATATGTGTTCTCGCTAGATTTTTTGCTATTTAATTTTATATTTCCGATTATTTACCGAAAATTGTCGCTTTTCCGTATTTGACGTCATGCTTGTAAGTACAACGTCAAAACTCGTTATTAATCTCTTTCATTAAATTTTCTTATAGGATTTACAAGAAAATCAATTTAGAATTGTTAAAACTGCAACTTTTTTTCAGAGTTATATTGAATGAATGTCTAGGATTTCTCTTTAACATTATATAGCACTATATAGCACCCCCACACCCCCCCCCCCCCAAAAAAAAAAATTTAAAAAAATGTGGAAGTATAAGCACATTTTATCTGATATTTCGTACATGTACACATTCATACATTTATAACATTTGAGTAAAAGTGATTTTTTTTCAAAAGATAAAAAAGCTTATAATCATTAAACTAATTAAAAATACATAATATTTTTTAAAAAATGGTAATAATGAGTGTTTGGATAATTTGAAAGCACAAAAGAGATTATTTTGTCTGACAAGACAAGAAAAGAGAAGGCTTACTTGACCCTAATTATACAATCATGTATAACACGTTGTTTTTGTAAGATCACATGCATGCATTAACCATGATTCATTGTGCATTATTTGAACTGTAGAACTTGGAAAGTTTTTCACAAACAGAGTCAAGTTTTGTGATTTTCCCCCTCAGCATATTTTTTATCCCTTCCGTTCCTGCCCGTTTTCTAACTAAAGATATGTGAAATTCGCCAACTCCCTGCGCGGCTAGATTGCTGCACTGTGTTTTAGAGAGTACCTGTTCATTTATTAAACCACTGAAACTTGACAAATACATTTTTTTGTTGATCAGTTTTTGATTGTTAACGAGAACACTTTCAGTTGAAAATGATATGTCTATCAGTTTTTCATGTACGTTTGACACTCTTTTCAATAAAGCTGTCAATATGTTGACGTCGACTTCGGCATTATGCATGTTTTCAAACTGCTGCTCCATTAGGTCGGTTGATAGACTTTCCAGTTTGTAGGAGCCTCTTCCTGGATATTCTTTTTTGAAAAGATGCATTGAATCACTAAATCCAGCGATGTCCTTAAGGTGGTCATCCATCTTAAGTCTGCACATGGTGGACACTAGGATGCGCGCATCGAACTTTGCATTGTGCGCAACAAGCAGCGGCGATTTGTATTTTTTCAGCCATGCCAGGAATTCATCAACTGCACGTTTGCATGATGTAAATTCTACCGGAACAAGGTTATAATACATGGTCAGTCCATGCACTTCGATGCCAGTCAGCTTTGAAACGGCAGACGGGACAAAACCATTTTCTGGCATGATAAATCTCACATAATGATCAGATGTTTTTAAATCTCTTGCCGCAATTTGTATAATACTGCTTTCTGTAGCTGAAAATAAATACACAAAATGTCTTACATCTTTGAAACATATAATTACTTAGATTCTATATTTTCATCAATTCATAATATAAATGTATAGTAAACACTTACCAAATCCTGTAGTTTCTAGATCAAGAACAATAATTGAACTAGAAGAAGACTGAGCAGGGGAGACCACAGTCCGTTTTTTGTCGGTTGCCGGTAAAGGGATTTCTTGTATCTCTTCTTCAAGCTGAGCCTCTTCTTAATTTATTAAAACACCCGACTCGTACGTTGTTCCTTCCTTAAGTTCCTCTAGTGCTTGTGCAGAATGCCGATTTTCCTTTGCCCTTAGCCTATCCCGCTTCGCCTGGACAGTGCCCTGTTTGGCTCTCTTTATGTTTCTCTTCACGTCCAACTTTTGAAGCCTTTCTGCTGTGTGTTTTCCAGGTGAAAGATTGCACGTTTTGTTGACCTAGGTAATTAGAAGAGACAATTATGTATAACAAGATTATAAAAAAACATTCTTACACAAAAATATACCGGTAATTCGGTCACCCATCACCCTGACACCCCCCCCCCCTAATTTACGAATAATAAACGTGTTTTTTTTTTTTAATTTAGATACTTACCTCTAACATATATTTGTGTCCCTCATTTTTCTGTGCTACAGATGCAGATAGGCGATAGGCTAAACTCTCTGACCCAGAATAGTGTTGTGATTTTGGCGCCTTCTTTGCAATCATTTGGTTGAGATTCTCATTTGAATTTGAAGACTCCAAATCAACAAGTTTGTCGGCATTAGCGGCATATTTAGCGAATACACAAGACAATGACTTCCGCAAACCCTCGTCGTGTAGGTCTTTGCCGTGCGGTAGCGACTTGTGCTTGTACAAATTTGGGGCTTTCAAAAATCCGCACCAGTGTACATCACACTTGACATGCTCTCCAAATGCATGGGGAACAATAGCCTCTAAATTTTTCTGCAGGGATGCTGGGCTACCTCGATTTTGCTGGACTGCGTATGAAAAACATTTCTTGAAATAGTAATTAATCTTCACACTCAAGTTTTTGTTTTCCTGTCGAAGTTTGTATAAATTGCTAGTAAGATTCTTGACGACATGATTTTTATCGCTAGATTTCGTTAACTCCGGGGAGATTGCTTTTTTAGCTCTGATGAATGTGGTTGTGTCATCATCCATGGTTAGCTTTTTGACATTAAAGCCTTTTTCTTTCAATGACTTGAGACATTTCACCGTTAAAAATGGTTCCATTCCCTTCGCGGATCCTGTCCAATTTCTCTTGCAGTTATGATTTTTAACTTGCGTTTTATTCCATCTGGCGTATGTACACTTCCGACATGATCTGCATGCTAAACCGAATCCGAGACATTTTCTGGTGTATTTGCCGACAACGGTTACGTGTCCTGAAAGGCTGTCATAATTCTGACCCGTCCCTCGCTTTTGCCATGCCCCATCACAGGAAACCTGTGGAACCTGGGTTCCGTCACCGCTAGAACAGATAAAAAAATTATTTGTAGATATCATTTGTTGTGTGTATAATTCATGAGATTAGCATTTCATATTTTACTCTTTGGATATGATTAAGAGCAAATTGAAAGTGGAGGGGGGGGGGGGACAGACTAATCCTCAGAAATATTGAGGAAAAAAAACTACTTCCCAAAATCAAAATCATGGAAATCCTAATCCGGGGGGGGGGGGGGGGGGGGGGGTATGCCTATCCAACTTCTCAATCTTTCAAGGTAAATTTAGGAACAATTATCTTTGCTGCGAGAAAAAGTGGGGGGGGGGGGCTGAACCCTCTATGATGCTATGTCCCTTATAGTTAGGTCTATCTTTGCCAAAAAAATGGGGGGGGGGGGCTTAACCCCCCCAAGCCCCCCCCCCCCCTTCCGACGCCTATGTCATGGTTTGGAAATGTGTGCGTGCGTGCCTTTGTAAGAACAGTTATATATACATTATTCATGTGAAGTGTTAGAGTTAATTTTACTTTGCATAACGAAATAGAAGTCATTTTCCATTGTGTGTTTTTTAAATACTGTATATAACTTTAATTGAAGTGATACCTGTTAGTACATATTATTTCATCCCGCAATGCATTATTGCATGATTTATCTGCAACTTCTTCGAATGCACGTCCAACTTCTCTCTCTCTTTCTTTTAGAGTTTTGTGGTTAATTGATGGAATATTTAATTCTGCTAAAATGTTGTTCATTTGTTGCTCCCCTATGCCAACATTAATCATTGCTGTAATTGTGAAAAATCCAATCTTAATATGCCAGCCGATCATATAATATTGCATAGAGAATGGGAAGTACATTTAAAACATATGTATATCTTTGTCATCATGTAAATCTATGAATATTTTGTCATTCAAAATCTATAAATATATTTTAATCATATTAATTGAATTAAAAACTTGATATGGAATGCATATACAACAAAAAGCATGCAAATTCCATGCGAGAAATGTTTTGTGTAAGCAATATAGCTTTTCATGTAAACTGAAACGTTTCGGACAATTCATGCAAAGCGTGCAAGAGTGGCTTTTTTTCTAATCGTGTTAAACGTATATTTTTTTTTCGGAATTCTTCTCAAATGTTGTCAATTATCTCAGATTGGCGCCCACATTCTACACTTCCCCAAACGTTTGTGAACGACATGAAATTTATGTATACTCAGAAATTGATATACTTACAAATAAACATATTAACCTACTTAAATTTAATCATGAAATTATAGGTACATATTAACCTGTTATATTTTTATTATGTATTTGAATCTAATCATAAGGCCCGCTTACCTGCTGCGAGTTTTGTGTTTACGTCAAAACATTTAGCGGGACCAGACTTGTTTGCTGTGTTGTGCTTTTTCCCCGTATATACTGGGCTGATGCCATTGCACTCCGAACACTTTATGTAAAAAATGGAGGCTAGACCATATTTCCTCTCACTGACACACCATTCTAGTCTTAAAGGATTGGAGCAATGGACACAGGATCGCAAACCCTCAATCAAAATGTCTAGTTCTATCACTCTCCTCTCCCCGTTCCATACATTGGCCTGACTGTCGAACTCTTCTGTTGTCTGATTTTCTTCAACACTTTCCTCTTCTTCTTTTTTGGTGAAACGTTTTAAATTGGATAACTTCTTACTAGTTTTTGCAGAAATGATCCTTCCTTTGTGTCGCATTTTCAGAATTCAAACATTGAATCCATGACAGGTAATGTTATTATGACGTAATTTTATATACATATATGACATAAAAAGTAAAGCCATTTCCCGCAAAAATGAAAATTTCTATAATAATAAGTCAGACGCAAATATCTAACTACAGAAAAAAAAACAATTATAAGGATTTACAACTTGTCATAATATTGTTTAATTTTCTATTGTTACGTATATCTAAATTGTGAAGATGAATTTAAAGGGGGCACAACACCTTCTATCAATTTCTTTATATGTATTGTTAAAAAGACTGTTTAAAAAATGTATAAACTAATCTGTTTGATTAATATCAGTAAACAGAGTTCAATGCCTTACCACATCCCTCGTATTTAATATTGGAACGTGCATAATATTGTTTGTACATTACATGTCCTGTATAATATATACTGTAGAATAAAATAAATATTTCATGTTTATTATTAACAGGGAACGGAAGAAATTTTAGATTTGTAAAAATATGTGTGAGAGTAACCGGTTCCCCATCTAAATATTTCCATGTTCTGATTAGTAAACAGTCTCAAAAATGGGTGATATTGAAAATTCACTTTCTACATGTACGTACATGTATCTTATGGACTTTTTATTGGCAAAATTATAAAATTACTTGACTACTTTCCTCTCTATTTCTGGGTCCGAATAGCCATACATAATATACTGAACTATAGTTCATGCTCATTTTAAAGTGGAGCAATGTTTCTTTGTTAAAGATTTAATCGTCGAATTATTTTACATACCCAAGTTTGTGACTACACTATTGACATTAATGAGTTTTGATGTATTCACTTATACTGAAACACAGTATCGCTAGCTCCAGTTTTTACTGATTATCAACGTAAATATGTTTTGTTCCTGCACTTCCTCCTTATAATTCATACATGAATTTTTAAAGCGATATCTTAATCTTTTTCTAATATAACCTGTGGAGTAAGGTTATATAATGTAAATGAAATGTCTCCATTGTGACGTCATAAACAAATGTACACAAATCGGCCGCTCGAGTCGTCAAAGTTGCGTACAGAAATTGATGACGAAAGCAAACCCGCGACCCACCTTAAATCTATAACGTCATGGAAAAGTATATATAACGTTACACCTTTATGACGTCATAGTATACTGACAGAGCAATTGCGATTATAGATATATAACTGCAGCTCCTCCGTATGGGCTTACAGTGGGAAAGAACAATGGAAATGCAAATATATATATATATATATATATATATATATATATATATATATATATATATATATATATATATATATAGTTAAATCGAAAAAAATATCGCAGTGTCCGGTTTTATATAAAGAAAATTTGAAAAATGAAAGACAACACAGAGTAAAACGTTAGCGCTTTCATTCAATCTTCAGACGTTTTTAAAATAACAATTACGTTACTTGGTGACGTCTGCAATACAATGACGTCATAGTTAAAGTTAACGTTGTAGAGGGATATTTCCGCGTAATCTATAGCGTCATTCAATGAATAATATACACAATACATAAAAAAGTTAAATTATAGCAGTCTGTTGAGGCAAGGTTTTAAAGTTTGAATAAAATGTTTTTCTTTTTCTTTTCTTTCCGTTGCACTCTCTGTAAAAAGTTTATAAAAAGGAAACACTTTAAATTGCCCGCCTCCGCATACATCGATGTGCTCGCTGATTTTTATTTTTCGGTACTCTGGCTCTTTAATTTGCTGTTTATGCACCCGGATTCTTGTTCTTAATGTAGTCCCTGTTTCGCCGATATAAAATTTGTTGCAACCATCACATATACATGTAATGGTATATATTAAATTTTTGGATTGACATGACATGTCCAAATTTATGCGGAATTGTTTTCCTCTGAAGTCAATCAAGCTGCCTTGTTTTAAAAACGGACACGTGCCGCATCGTGTGTCTCCACATTTAGATACCGTTTTTATTGACGTATTAATTGTAGATGGACAGAGTATCCTCTTAAGGTTCTTTGGTTGCCTTTTACTGTTAATAAACTTGATTTTGGATAAAACGCGAGACATATCTTCATCAGTTTTGAGAACTCCGTTGAGATGATTAACCACTGGAGCTATATTCGGGTTTCTAGGGTTATGGGTAGTAACAAGCGGTAATATTTTAGTTTCCTTGTTGTTCTGTAAAATTGGATTAATAAGATCCTGTCTATCTATTCCTTTGGCCTTCATTATTCCGTCATTGATTAGGTTGATAGGGTAATGCTGGTCAGTTAAAAATTGTTTTAATTCGTTGAGACGCTGATTTCTTGTTTCCTCATCACTGACTATAGTACATATTCTCCTGGCAAGGTTGTAAGGGATGGCCCTCTTTACATGTCGTGGATGGGACGATCCAAAATGCAAATATTGATGAGTATCTGTACTCTTGTAGAAGATATCTGTCGAAATTTTATCGATCTCCTTCTGGACTAGAACATCTAAAAACGGAATTTTTGTGGAACTTTTTTCTATAAAAAATAATAATGTGAATTTGATATCTGGATCTAGATCATTTAGAATATTTTTCAACCTTTGTAATTTCGAGTCTCCTTTATTCCATATGATGAAACAATCATCTAAATATCTTTTCCAGTTCTTTTTCAGAGTCTGGCTGAATTCCTCACCGAATTCCTCATTTGTCTTTTTATACAGACGTTCTTCTAAAAATCCTAAGCATAATGTAGCGTATGTTGGGCCCATTTTAGTTCCCATGGCTGTACCTTTGATTTGATGAAAGTATTTGCCATTAAACGTAAATACATTATTCTTTAAAACCATGTCTGTAGCCTCCAATAAAAACTCCTTTGTAAATCTGTTATCAATGTCCGTTCTATATTCGCTGCCAACGTAAATGTTTGAATCGCCAAATATGTAACGTCACTGGTATATGACGTTACGAAATTTATGACGTTATAATATAATGCAGGGTTTTTCGCGTCAAATCGACTTATTGACGTTTAGCGCACCTGTTTAACTCATCGTATTTTAAATAGATTTTAAAAAAAAAATTATATTTGATAATAAAAGTAAATTTGAAATGACAAACTTGAAAGTTTAACCTTCAAAAATAAACAAAACACATTATTTGATTCACGAAATAGAAAATTAAGCGTCTTCTCACGATGAGATCAATCAACATTTACAGCGAGGCTGGCTGTTCCTTTTCCAGGAATATTATAACGAACATATAGGCCTATAAACTTTCACGGTGACACTGCTGTTCAAATGTGGTAACGATAATTTTTAAATTTACACACGTACATGATCGGTCATCAGAATAAGCGTGGTAAAGAAAAGCTATGATTAATGCATCAACTATGTAATATTTTACTTCACTATCATTTAGTGTCAAGAAAATCCAAGTATCTAAGGTTAAAACTGTTAATTTATCTGATATATTTATAAACGGCTCTTAGTATAATGGAGTTAAATATTGTCAGAAAATAGTCACGACCATCCAGCCCATTGAAGGTTATTTACAGGTAGCTATATTTGCAGTATAGTCAATTGTTATCACGATTTTGAATTCGGAACGATAGGCTGTGTCTTGTAACATTCAGATTTGGCACTTATTATATACACGTAGATACAATAAAGCATGGATTGTCTTTATAGTCTTTGTGTTATTTTGTGCTTCACCACTACTGCTGTAGCCTTTAAAGAGTCAGACGATGCTAATCAAGAACCCATATGGAAGAACGAATGAATGAAATGCGTCGTATGGTACAGAGACAAAATGAAATCATTGACAAACAGACGAATACCGTTAGAATACAATCAGTGGAAATTGAGAAACTTCGACATAGGGTGAAAACGTTAGAAAAAAGGCAAAACAACACAAGATCATCCAACGAAAAAGTTAATAACTATTCGACAGGACATGACAATGTTACGATTAAATATTTAAATATAAATGAGCAAACCCCGCTTGTGCACCAGTTATACGTCATTTTAATTCATCGGACTGTATAGTACAAAATCGATATGTAGTGTTATCATAGGCATGCAAAGACACTGAAAATGTAAATTTTATCTTTTATTTCCTAAACCTGGACGATAAATAAAAGATTATTTTAATTCTTACTTTGTATTCTTTATTGCGATTATTTCTGAGGTCCACGCAGAAAATATATAAGCGAGGTTAAACCGGATGCTATGGGGAAAATTCAGCCTGCGCATGAGCTAGCCTGGTTCCTGTGCCTAATGGGTAGCTCAGGGAACCAGGCTAGCACAAGTTTATCTGAATCGGGATTCCATGCCATATGCACACATAAGTTCAAAGGCGCTGTAATTGTAGAGTTGACGGTAAAAAGTAGTCAGTACAGAAACAAAGTATTCCTTTTAAAGAAATAATCGGAATGTGATATGAACTGTCAGTATTATGAATAAGTTAATGTTATGCCGAAACTACAACATGCATCAAATAGCATATAAATTTGCAATGTTTTGTTGTTTTCCGTATACACATGCAACTTAACTTTACTTTTAAAGTAGGCGAGGCTAGAGCACTTCCCGATTAAAATGTTTTAAGCATTTAAGTGTGATTGAATAATTATGTCACTCTATAAAAGTTTAAATCTCAAGGAAAATGCATCAAAATATGAAATTAATTCAAACAAAGCTGCCACTGCATAGTTAACAAAGCAGTGCGAATCGTAATGTGTGCGCAAATAGTAGAATTCGCCGAATGCCTGATACTATACATGCAGACTTCATTAATAGATAGATCATAATTATTTTAGAAGTATGAACCCTTTAAATTCTGAGATAAAAAGTCAGGGCTTTACATATACGTAATCCAACGTACAAATTCAGTGGTTAAAAGCTGGGGGCTAGAGTGGGTGTAATCTCTGATAATCTTAAGGCTTTCACATTTTCGCTGGAAACACATGCAAATGGTCCACGTATTGTAGTCCTTTTTTTAAAGGACAGCAACTTGTTAATGCTTCATAAATCACATAGAAACCAGTTAAAATGCATTATAATTTTTTATGCAATGCAAATATGTTAACCCTGAGTGCATTTTATTCTTGATGGCACAACGATTATGCATTTTGATAAACAAAAGTTTTCATTGCACTTGTAATTAACAAATGAAAAAAAAATAGATAAATAAACACCTCGAGATTAAACTGCAACAGTATTGGAGGCAAATTTTTACTTAAACATTCTTTTACATTGCAAAGAATTGTAAGCTTTGTGTCTCGCTTTTAACTCAACGAATGACACTTAAATCTTGGTTGCCTATTAAAAATGCCTTTCAGAAGCATTGCAAACATTACAATCGGAAAAATAATTTGTGACATAAATCGTGACCATGCCACTTTATTTATACACTTTTGACAAACATCCTTGTGTAAAACTTTTCTCCTTTTCTAATGAATGGGAACTAGATCACTATGTCCTACATATATTAAATCTAATGGTGACGATGGTAAATGATATCTAAAAGTTATTATTCCCGGACTCAAAAAAATTTAAAAAACTGGTTAGTTGAATAATAAGTCAAAAATAACAATATGTGATATGCATCACATGCACGGTTTAAAGTGTTATTTACTAACACATAATGCAATAAATATTTGCTTAGATTGTCAGAATGATTCTTAGAATGTGTTAAAACAGGAGGCCCATTGGCCACATCGCTCACCTGAGCAACAATGGCGAACTTCTTTGACCAAAACACTTTAAATAATTGAGAACAGTAAAATTTAATGTCTAGCAAAGTTAAGTACCATTATTTTCTGATGTAAGACTCAATATTTTATATATATTATGATATAAAAATTATATATAACACCCGTATATTATTTCCTGCAGTTTTTGCACATATGTGAACAGTATGAGCTCTTTAAAGAAAAAAAATTTCATACATTTTCTTAGACGTATATCAGTTTAAAAATCAGTACCCATTGTGAGCTTACCTTGTTGTGTAATCATAATTTGAACATGTTGAATCTACAAAATAAATGGATGCCAACATTTTGTTTCATTAATATTTTGTCTCAGAGGTCATGCAATACATATCTAGTTCATATGATGAAAATACTGGAAAAGGTGGTCCCATTAACCTGCAATATTTTTGTTTGGTTTATTGGTATTTATAAAAAAAAAATTAGTATAATTTTCATTTTCCACATCTAAGTGATTTTTTGTGTGTTTATTTAAGATGCTAAGCTCTATAAATATACCATGCCGACGAGATACATTTAATTTTCACAGTTCTTATCTCATATGTGAATGATTGAAGAACAGGGGATCGCCAGATAGTCTGGAAGGCAAAGGTGGCTAAGGCTACAGTCAAATTGGTCTTTCCTTAGATAATTTTAAAATTGGTCTTCCCTTAGATAATTTTTTACCTGGTGTAAACTTGTGTGACGTCTTGATCGAGGGAAACATTCGAATGGAAAAAGTTGTCACATGATATGTTAAAAAGCTATATAATTCAATGTATTGTCAGGCATACAGGAATCATTTTTGAACTAAGGCCCATCAATTATTTTCATCTTTCATCAAAACAACAAATGGCTACAAAACAAGATGATTTTCTGCTGCAATATTTTATTTAAAATAAAGATAGTGCAAATATCCTTTTAATTATAATGTGTCAAAACTGTTTAAAAGACCTTGTTTTTATTTACTCCTTTGAAAAATACAAAAAATTGTAGCAGATTTCATATAATTCATCAAATGAGAAGGGACCCCACACAGTAGTTACAGCACTGTTTTTTTTTTTATTTTCTAGTAAGATAATCATTATGATCAACAAACATTTCAGTGTCAGTCGTAGGTAGAATTATAAACAACTTTTAAAAACTTATCTAATTTGTTTAATTTATTTATTTTTTTAATGTTTTCATACATTTTAAGATAGACATTTTTAGATAATATGTTTTGTAATTGTGTTAGTAAGTGATACATAAAATCAGTCCATTTGCTTGAATATAAATAAATAGTGTGCTTGAGAAACAAGGTGATCAAGTATTGGTGGTATATTAAAATTGTCCGAACATTAATATCTAAGTGACTGCTCCAGACTCCAAGGCAATATTAAAAGTTTGATCAAAATGGGCACGATTTAGAAGAAAATTAAGCTTTAACAATCATTTAGTATAAAGAAAGTTCAAGTATCTCTAAAACTTTTAATCTTCTCTTATATCTTTAAATAGGGCTCTTCGTCCAAAGGAGGTAAAACATGTCTAAGAATAAGCACGACCATCCAGCGCTTTTAAGGTTATATTCTGTAACTAAACGTTTAGTACAATCTAATGTTATCGTGGTTTTATTCCGAACGATAATCTGTTTCAGATAACGCCTAGATTTGGCACTTGTTATACACATGTAGATAAAATAAAGCACGGATTGTCTTTATAGTCTCTGTGTTACTCTGTGCTTTGCTACTATTGCTGCAGCGTTGCCGGAATCAGACGATGCTAAATGGAGGGTCCATATGGAAGAAAGGATGGAAGAAATGCTTCGGATGATACAGAGACAAAAGGAAGTCACTGACAAACAGACGAATACCATTGAAAAACAATCAGTGGAAATTGAGAAACTTCGACATAGGGTGAAAACATTAGAAAAAAGGCAAAACAACTCAAGAACATCCAACGGAAAAGTTACTTACGAGTCGACAGGACATGGCCATGTTACGTTATCGACTGAAAAAGAACTTCACAATGAAGGTATTAAAATCTATAGAGTCTTCTGTCTTTATTTATTTATCAACAATGATCTGAAATTTTACCTTCGTTAATACTTTTCTTTATTTTCTGACATCATCCATTGATGTGTGATGTAAATATTTGGCAATGACGTTTTGTAAAAACTAATATATGATTTCATAGGGATATAAGTTGCTACTTTTTTTCTAAAATATATTTAATTGTAAAAATCATTTGATTTTTGTTAGTTTCATAGGTACATGTACTTGTACATGTACTTGTTTAAAATATATCATTCTCAGTGTTAAAAATATCTTAGTTTTTAGTTTCAGAGACTCAGTTTATTCGCAGACTCCTTGCACCCGAGGTCGCTCACAATCCGGTGGCATTCTATGCCTACATTTCCAAAGATTTCGGTGGAGTTGCTGCGCACCATGTTTTTCTGTATGATACAATCATAACAAACCAAGGCAATGGCTACAGCAAACACACCGGTGCTTTCACTGCACCCTCCACGGGGGTTTACGCGTTCTGCTACACGGCCTATGCTTCGGGTGAGCATGTTGCTGGGGAAACCGGTGATTATGGAGAGGTTGCTGTCCAGTTGGTTCACAACGGGGCATACAAGGGTTCCATTTATGTTGATACGGAAAGCCATTACGAAGAGGAAATGTCCACTGGATTTGCCATCCTCATGTTGCAAGCCGGGGACGTTGTACTGACTATGTCAGGATTTGCAGGTCAAGGTTCTTTCCATAGCAACACCGGCGGGAGATGGTCGTTTTCTGGCTTCCAGATTTCGTTAAAAAAATGTCAAGAAACATATTAAATAAAAACGTTTTGCGTAGATAACCCTTGTGTTATTTGGATCGAGATCAATTTAAAACAATATTTACATACTAAATCACTGAATGTGCTTGTGGATGAAAGTCAAACTTTATAGAGAAACCCAATATATACTTTTGCGTAATGTAAACAGTTTTATAATAAGGCGGAAGAGAAATTTATCAAACACCGTAACAAAATCAATATTCAATATATAAGCAATAGAGTCTACCCTTTTCTTTAGTGGTAAATTGGTAGAGATTAGTAAGGAAAAAAATAAAAGTTAAGTTTGCAAGAAACTAATTTAATTTTTTGCAAAGAATGTTACCTCATTAGAAGCAGATGAAATACCAAACGAAATCCTAGCAGCGTTTTAAACCTCCTAAAGGCAATAGAAAATTTAGAAAACTTTATGACCTGCTTTCATCATGAAGTAAAACACTTTGACTGAAGTATTAAGCCAAACTGTAAAATATTTTCGCTGTTTTCAAAATATCTATAAGAAACCGACCGTCTTTTATCTATTCGAACGGTTTGAATTTTTTACTCCATTTTTTTTTTCAAATTCTAAGAAAATATCTTAAATAGTAAAAGTACTTGGTTTACAGTTTTAGTTGGCGTTCAAAATGTTATTCAGCCTATAATATGAATTATATTTATTTTTTTTACTCCATCTTTTTTTCAAATTCTAAGAAAATATCTTAAATAATAAAAGTACTTGGTTTACAGTTTTAGTTGGCGTTCAAAATGTTATTCAGCCTATAATATAAATTATATTTATACTATTTTACTCTGGATGTATTTAATGTATTTCAAGGTTGTAAAAATGGCAAAAAATTGGAATCAAGCGTTTTTAAAACCTTTGAGATGTAATTTTGTTTTTTCAATTTTCAATTGAGTCCTTAGATAAATGAACAACTGTGCTTCGATGATACATTTAGATATACATGTACATATACATCTAATTTTTTTAATTCCTTAGATTGGACATAAAATCGCACTTGTAATTAGTAAATGAAAAATGAATATTAGGGCATGTAATTAAATTCCTCGAGATTCAACTGCAACAATTATGTTGGTAAAATTTTAAGAGAAAAGCGTAGCTGCCATTTGAGCTGCACTTAAAATCTTTAAAACTTAAAACTGCCTATTTAAACAGATAATCGATTGTAGTACCGCTTAGCCAAACTTAATTATACGCTGTCGGCAAACATCCTTAGGTGTAATACTTTTCTTCTTTTCTTACGAATGGGAATAAGATCATTCATGTCCTACATATAATAGACCCAATGGTGACTACTGGAAATGATACCTTTAGCAATAAAATGTAAGCATGTTCAAAAACTGGCTAGATAAATAGTATGTCAGCGGGAACAATATGTGATATGCATTATATGCACGGTTTTAAGAGGGTTTTTTTTTCTAACACATAATACAGTATCCAATTAATATTTGCTTAGATTGTCTTTAAAACCCTTAAAATGTTGTAAAAAAGCTTGAATTACGTTACTCGGAATTCTCTCAGAATGATGCTTAATATACTCTGTAGAATTTCACAGAACCCATGGGATGCCCAACAGGTGAAGTATATCGCCTCTACTCAAAACACCTTTCTACTCAATTTCATGGCTTCTCGCAAAACAAACTTCCGAACGACTGTGGATTAATTTCGATGTTTAATCATAACAAAATGGCGCAACATCTGTGTTCTATTCTACAAGCTTGAAAAGAATTTTAATGCTGAACGTAACCTAGATTTCACCTTGAGAATACGATGCCATAGTTTTAAAGTATATCATGTATGTGGCTTGAAGATCTAGAACTCATGCTTTCTAAACAAAAAGAAAGAATTGTGCATATATTGTAGATACAAATTATTGTCTTCATTGTTTGTTATTTTTTCTTGATTGTTGCATTTATTGTTGGTTCAGTAAATTATGTTCTTGCTCTAACGCGTATTGTTGCGATAAATATGCTGCATATGATTGCATGTTGCATTTATTATTGTGGCGATAAAATATACGTTTGTGATTTTATTGGTCGCATTTATCACATGTATTGTTGCGATAAAAAAAAAGAAGCTTGGTGTTGCTTTTGTTGTTTATTTTATGTTAAATAACTATAGTGATCATGTTTATTTTGTTGCTTTTGGTTTATCTTTGTTATGACATAAGATTTTTAATTTGATATTTGCTAATTACTACAGTTTTGTTGTTTTCTTCGGTTTGATTTATGACGATGCTTTAATGATATATCAAATTCTATCGTTTGCAGTAAATGTCTCCTCTTTTTACTAAATTCTGTAAATTTGAGATTTTATTTATTACACAAATCTTAGATATGAATCGTAGAATTAAATTTCCGGGTTTTTTCCTTCATGCAGATAAAAATGTTCCTTGCGACACAATAACATGGCTGCAAAATAATCATGTTGTGATGTCAAACATGCCAAATTTCGGACAATGATCGAATGTGATAGCATATTGTGACGACATATTAAGTTCTTTAAAAAAAGGGGTGGGGGTGAAAATTTGTTGTTCAAGGCAATAATACATTGTTGGTATCATTTTCGAGTGTATTAATTTTTTTGTTCGGTTTTCGGTCTTTGTCATCTAAATGAACTTTGATAAAAAAAAACCCAGTAACCAGGATTTTTAACAGTGCCATGTAGGTCTATTGATAACCAATTTCGATGCAGATACACCACATATTTACTACTTATTGAATTTTACATGAATACTTATCAATATGTTAAAAGAAAAAATCCAATGTTCTCAGCTTTGTTGTAATGGCGGAGGTTAAATATAAACATATACTTGAAAAAAGGCGCTGTACAAACTAGCCTTCATTATGTACTCAAGGATTCACGAGCAGTTGTTTGGTGATTTCTTTAAATGTTTTGTGAATTCAGAAGAGTACACACTGTGATCAAAAACCTTCATTTAAACTCTATCTTTGAGTAAACAGCGGCACCGGTGATCACTGATGTCTATTCCCCACCATTGAATTACATTGTCATATGCAATTAAACTCCTATTTTGAAATGCAGAATGTAAATTAAACATTGGAACGACAGAAATGCAAATGATTTCGACCCACTGTATAATGACATTGCCGATCGCCATTTCTTTCCATCACATTAAACGGTAAGTGGACTTAAGTAGATTTAAGCCGCCTTCCTGAACATCGCATATCTGATGAAGAGAGCTCGCTGAGAGAAGATGGAAACTTGATGTGTATAAAAGAAGCAATCGTCTTAAGACTTAGTGGCCTTTATGTACAGAGACACAGCAGTATCTACATTCATATCGCACACCTTCGGTGATACAAACAAGAATTGCAGGAGCGATAGAGGAAGATAGAGAGAAGAATTTTTACGGAGTGAAAGAGTGGGATGGACAGAGGAACGAGTACTTGTTTGAGAAAAAGATCCATAACTGCTTGATCGGAAAGCGGCTTGCATTGTGAATATATTTTCAAGTGCTTTCTGACTGTGGGAAGAAATAAATGGAGAATTTATATCCATGAATTGTTTGATTTTGGTCTTTGTTGTATGGAATCGTTTTCTCCACTGGCATCCATTCGGAAGTTGTTGAAGTTTGTGGCCGCATTAAGTAAGTACATGTATATGATATCGTTCATGATATTGTTTACACAAGCCGGTTTCCATGTTATCATGAGATCAAAAACAACTTATGTAAAATGCGATATGGATATAAACAAATTTGCAATGCGTTTTGGGGGGGTTGAAAAAATATTGCAATAAAGATATCAAATATGATCGTCGATTTTTATCAATAATGTATACAAAACGTATAAATGCCTCGATAGTGTAGTGAAATTTTCTACGGTATACTCGTTACATTTCACGTTCAATTATCTTTTTTAAACACAAGGTCATTATTTTATTTTGATTAAACTGATGGGTAATTTGTTTACCATCCAACCTCCTTAAACCACAATGGTAACTTACAAAGAAATTGATAAAACGTAACTTATTTGAAACATTAAATATGTTTTATTTTAAAGTTTACTGGGTTTTAGTACACGCTTGACACTTCACTTTTACTAATGCTGCATTTACAACAGTAAACTTTAAACTAAAACATATTCAATGTTTCAAATAAGTTAGGTTTCATCATATTTTTATTTGTAGTTTACCATTGTATTTAAGGAGGTTGGATGGTCAACAAAATAACCATCAGATCAACGTTAAACTTTTAGACTTGCTATTTTTGGCCATAAACTAGCATTTGGTGAAGAAAAAATCTAAATACTTTAAAATTTGTATTCATACAGAGCTCTTTTTCTAAAGAAAGTAAATACAGCCCTAAAAATTGCCGAGACCATTCGAACCCTCCTAAATATTATAGCTTTTTCATGCATTGTGGATATTTGATAGTTTTTTTTAAAAATCTTAATTTTAAAAATACCATGATTGATTCGATCAGAAATATTGAAACTACCTTTGTCTATTTCGTTTCGTAATCATATTGAAATTCATAAATATAGAGAGCGGATTGGGAGATCCTGAATCTAATCAACTAGTACTGATTTAATTGCTGTAGGTATAATATCGGGTCACGTGAGTGGTCTGACGTGTTGGAAGTGTGTTGGGGAGGAATGCAGTGGGGAGAATTTTGAGGAGTACTCAGAGAAAATCCACTGTGAACAGGGCGAATCGTGTATGGTAGGACGTTCAATTAAAATTATTGTAATTATTAAAAATCGTCAAACAATCCTTGTAATTATTTAATCTAGATCACTTTTACATAATATGTTCACTATATGCATCCATAAAGACACATGGATGATTGTATTTGCATGAATATATCTTAACATGTGTATCAGTTGTATTTCATGAGAAAATTTGTAATTATTTGAAATATTCACTCAGTTATTATTTACTGTGACACTGATAATTAAAATTCCAATGTACTTTTTATCATAATCATTCTAAAAAAGTAAACATTATGGATTGCAGAAAGTTGTGTTTGAAATGGTGGACTACCCTTCTCCTCTGAAGTACGAGTCGGTTGTTAGAACGTGCTCGAGGGGTCCTTGTGAACCCATCACCATGGAAACATTTAATGGCTGTCGAGGAAAGACTCGATCCTACAGATTCTACGGATGTTCGATTCGAACGTGCTGTGAAAAGGACTACTGTAATAAGACTGCTAGTATAACAATGGGAGGATTCTGGGCTTCATTACTTTTCCCCATTTTTGTGATAAGAATTCTTTAGTCCTTTTTGTTATAAGATCAATCCATGAACTTAAATCCATGATAATCACAATTCTTTTGTTAAAAAAAAGAATAATACATTTCTTTTATTTCGCATAGTATATTAAGTTTGAAATTTGCTATCAGGTTGTAATCAATTGATGAAGAATAATCAGTCAAACGAAATTAAAACGTGATTTTTTGCCGCTATTTCGGGCAAAAATATGTCATATAGAGAAGTAGAAAAGTAGAAAAGACTTAAGTGGATTGTTTTAAAACAGCGAAACATTGTATCACAAGAAGATGTACCATAAAACAACGTATATACCTCTAGTATATAGATCTGTTAAAGACATTCGTCAATGTAATACACCCAGGAGACTCCAAAACGTTTATCTGACTTGGATCATTATGAAGGATTGTGTCCATGCATTGTATTGACATTTGCTTTTGATCTTCGTGGTAATTTGAATAGATATTCTAAAACTGAAATATCAAAAGAAAATGGCTTCACTTATTGACCTAATTACAAATCTGTCATCTCTCGCTTTTGTGAAAACAAATGCGAATCTTTTGTGTTTGTAGATGAATCAAGATGTTTCCCGAAAATCGATGAGATACAGTCTGCCGATTCAGTGACATTATTAAATATATTCACTCAGATGAATGAACATATGACGCAACAATGTGCTAGATCATTTGGTTTGATTCGTTTGTCAACAGGAAGTAGATCTTATCTTAATTACAGGTTTTTTTAATTAATGAGGCGTTTTGGCCTCGATCTTACCCAACCCTAACTTATATGGTAAATTTTATATATCTACATTATATATATGTATATATTTTATTACATTCATCCGATTTCCTTTCTCAAATAGAAAACTAGTACATCTTCCTCTCGGATTGTTTTTGAAAATTCAAATATCAATTTTATGTTAAAAAAAGTGCGATAAACTATTAATATAATGATAAGATAAATCGGTATATTTACCATTAATATCTTGGAACTTTTTTGATTGGTTGGTTAAATAAAAAGTGATTTCCATAATATGGGATTTCCATAATTTTTGTCAATTGAATTTATTTTTTTGATTTTTCTCTCGGCGTTATCTTTTTATTGCAATAAAAACAGTGAATGGAAACCTTAATATCATGCGGCGAAGTTGATTAAATTTTGCATTGAATATTAAATGAAAGATACGTCCAGAATTAGTGCTCCTGGAGTTGTTCAGAAATTGTTTTACCATATTGATACAAGACTTCACCAGCACTTTAAAAAAAAAATAAACAACAAAGATACTACATGAACTTTTCCTTTAACTTTGCAGCTATCTAGTGCAAGCTTATAATGAATTATTTTCTCTCATATTAGAGATAAATGATTTTATTTTTTGATATATACGATGTGTATTAACGTATTAACCAAATTTTCTTTCTTGATACGAGCCCGATCTTTGTTACTTTAACATCTATTACAAAGTAATTATCTAATTACTATATTTACTACATTTCACCGGCACGAAATATAAACTAGGCCCCTGTTGTTTTATTACATTACGCTCGAAACAATCCTTTTTATTCATAATTCAAAACAACAACCCTGTACAATCCCGCACCCACCCACCCCAACTCCCCGCGAGAATTGACTTTTCTTGTTTGCGCGTATAGTAAACGACCGAATAACAAAAAACTGAAGAAATCCAGACTCCAACGCTGTTTCCTTCTATCCCTTTCATCTCCTTGTACATTCATGTATGCTGCATTTGAAGGAAACCATTAGCCATCATAAATGTCTATTGACAACCTGTCTCCCACACTGTACATCAGACCGGCCAGTCATCGTCCCTATCCGCTGCAACTTGTCAGTTAACACTGGGTCTGCTTTGTAGCACGAGGTTTTACTCTATATGAGTGGATCCAGGATTTTGTTTCCGGTGGGGTGGGGATGGGGGAAGGGGTGGAAATTGTACTGGTTTGACAGGGGAATTGGCTTTCTGATGCCTAAATTTCCGCCCGGGGTAGGGGGGATGGGAGGTCTTTTGGTTTGATAGGGGAAGGGTTTTTTTTATGCCTACAATTAGAGATTAACTAGCTGTGAGTTATAGTAGATGAATCAAGATATTACTAGATCTCGGTGTGGGGATGGGGAGGGGAGGCGTACTAGAACCGTGCATGCGCGATTCCTCGATAGGTAACCCAGAGTTGTGATGGTTCTGTTCTACAAATATAAATCCTCGACCGAGTGTCCAGGTTCCGCAATAAGGATGAAGTTGTCTCACGCAATTGTGCTTTCTATTGGAGATATAAGACTGATAAGTTGCTGAGTTGCAGTAGCTGGGCGATAGTCATCAACCATACACAATCCCTGCAGTCACTAATCTCCGCTGTCACCGTCATAAACATCGCCCTTATCATTATGATGATCATCAATAGGATCGTCATATGCTTTGTTGACATATCAATAACATTCTAAATCATCTTTATCATTATTTTGATCTTCATCAATGACAACGGTAGTTTCAGAGTTTTCTTAATCACAATTCAGTCTCTCGCGGTCATTCATTAACCATTTTTTATTCTTCGCCTTCGCATATAACTTAGGTTTATCTTACGATGCTGAAGTTGATTAGTTTCTAATTAGATGTATTATCATCAATCTGTCTTCAGAGAGATTACATACTAAATCGATCAGTGTTGAACAAAAAGAAAATTCTTTAAGATTCAGTGGAAATTGGCACTTATAAACCTACATATATGCTACAGTGTACGTTTCATAAGTTATAAAATGCAATGTATCGAAGCTGAAGCGAACTATGAAATATAACGCTAATTAAAACAAGATGTTGATTTACAATATATCTACGCCAAAAATACAAACCCTCATAACCGTAAGTCAAGAAATAAGGCATGCAATTAAGAACACTGACCCTGAAAAAATCTAGAGAAAATGTTTTTGTGAATTCCTCGCATGATGTAGTGGAGCAAGCGTTTAGTGGTATACGAGCAGTGTTAATCTCTACCAACGTCGGGGTAAGTGTTTGTTTCTTGGCTTCTTGTCCCAAATATTATGTTAATGAGAGTTTTGTAAAACAACAGGTAGTATTATCAGAGAGAGAGAGAGAGAGAGAGAGAGAGAGAGAGAAAGAGAGAGAGATAGTACAAAAATATGTAGTTTATCTCAGAGAGAGAGAGAGAGAGAGAGAGAGCATTTATTCATCAAAACAAATTGGAATCGTAATATGTTATCTAATTTTTTTTTCAATTGAAACAATCTAGCTTAATACCTTGATGAAACAAACTTATATTACTCTATAGTTTTATTCATTCTTGTTTTTATTACATGTACATATTATTATCTGAACATTAAGCTTTATGGATGAACATTAAAACTCATTGATACACAAAACAAAAGTGAAAATTAAAATGTTAGATATGTTTTGCACAATACAGATGTCTATTTTAAGTAATGACATGTAGAAAGAAAATTCTCGGACAGCACATTGTAACATTTTATGCATATTGCAAAACATATATATGTAAAAATTTAAAAAAATCTTGAACAACACATTATAACAATTTGTGAATACCAGTCTGTGTAATACATATCATATTTATGTAAAAAAAAAATGTTCACGTAATACTTTCTTTTACAAATCATTCCTTGATCGTACAAAAGTTTTCTGAAGAATTTAATTTGTCTTTTACTAGAAGTATCAGACAGATTACGCGTGCAATTATATTTGAATAAACAAAGTCTCTGGCAGCATTAAATTTTTTCAATTAGACGGTTTAACGCCTTTATTCTAAAATTGACCAAAAAAATGACCCCCCCCTCCCTTGCATATAAATTTCAACAAAAAACAACCCCCCCCCCCAAAAAAAAAAAATCCCTGCATATATGCCCTCAATAATGCATGTAGAAATTACAGACCATTAGACAATTTGTTTCACAACAAAACTAGTACACTTCTACGAGAGATATCTCTATCTAGTCACAACGTACAAATTATGCGTAACTTCAAAACGAATACATTTATTTCATTTTTTTTTTATTAGTTATTATCATTTGTTGTTTTTCTAGAATTATCTTATTATTACTCAAAATTTTAAAATTCAAACTTAGAGTCGCGAATGCACATACTCTTGACTAAGTGCGCGTACAACTTACTCAAATTTTCAATCTGACGCATAAACATATTATCTGCGTTATATTACAACATTAACATTCATGGATTTATCTGTAGAAAATTCGTAATGAAAATGAAACATTATGACAAATATACACTCTTTAAACATCCCCCCCCTCTCTCTCTCTCTCTCTCTCTCTCTCTCTCTCTCTCTCTCTCTCTCTCTCTCTCTCTCTCTCTCTTGTGAGAATGAATAATCAATGTATAAAAATTAAAAAATGTAAGCAGATATAAAAAAGAAATATTCACATACATGTAGTTGCATACATTTGTTCCATTCAAGGAGTGATATTAATTAATTTCATTCAGCATGGTTCTTATAACATTGATGATCTACATTCAGCCATTATGCAAGTCATCTACTTTAAAAGTCTTCGTATAACAGACCTGCAAGGAAAAATAATAAATTTGATTTTTCTCTTTCCTCTAACGAGGACATAATGAAGTGAAGCGGGGATACATGTTTATTGGTGATTATTTTCTGACATTTTGACGTTGTCATTTAAAGAGTAATGAATTATTCTCTGAGTTTTATGAGGTGTGATCAAATATAATAAAACACCAACCGTAGTGTTCACGTCATAATATTCAAAGAAAGATCCTTTCTTACATACATTTATATGATTTTGAGCAATATGTACATGTATGACTACATATTGAATAATTGACATTTTTATTCTACATGTGTATCTTAATTTCGTATAATTATACAAACCCCGCTTGCGCTCCAAAAGCACGTTATTTGCGTCATTGATGAAATGTATTGAGCTGTACGTTACCAATAATTAAAACTCGCTTAT
Organism: Magallana gigas; assembly: GCF_902806645.1. NCBI lineage: Eukaryota > Metazoa > Mollusca > Bivalvia > Ostreida > Ostreidae > Magallana > Magallana gigas. The sequence goes on along the minus strand of NC_047567.1, from coordinate 27,575,157 downwards.
GTGACAGTCAATTTTAAGTTTTTAGGAGGAAAGATGGTCATCAAATTCACCATTAGATCTATGTTAAAAATCTACAATGCTCACCATCGCAACTCTCCGATTGTATTTACATCACCGGATGTTAGAATTTTATTCAAAATGGAGTCGTCTCGAATCAATTTAAAAGATCGGCTAGACAATCGTATGTGTGTTGTTTGTGGTATAATTGATCCACTGAATCATTGAATTTAATTTGGTCGAACGCATATCAAAAGTTACGGAACTGTTATGTATTTATATCAATTTTCATAAAAAGAGAGGTTGTCATGGATGCCTTACTAAAATATCTTATACTATAGTCTGTTCCAAGATATTTATGCAGCACATTTGGACGAAATTATTCATACTTTTGAATGAACATCGTTTGAACCCTGAGGCATTTATAAATATAATGCAATTAAGCAAAATGTAAATCCAGGACATCTTGGTACAGAGTATAATATATTCATGGTTGTTTTCCCTGCATGTTGGGAAGGCTTGAGAAGTTGCGGTCGCTCTATAGTGGCAGTATATTTGAAGAAGAAAAAAGAGGACAGTCTTAATACTACAAACTACTCTTACCTGCTACACATCCGGTCATGAAACACGCGGCACTTCCGGCAATCATGGCCCTGAGAACAATGGAAGCTAAATCGGACTTCCGGCTGGGAGCTAAGGCGCCCAATCCACCGAGTAAAATCCCCATGGAGCCAAAGTTAGAGAACCCACACAGGGCGTATGTTGCTACTACCTCTGACCTCGTCTATGGTAAAAACAAAACAGATAAGAATATAGTTTACTATACAGTGAAACTTGATGATATCGAATTCCTATGGACCATTGGATTTATTTTGATATATCAGTTATTCGTTCTAACCGTATAACGAATTTGCAGTAATAGGTATTGCCAAATTCGTTATAGACCTGCTTCCTTTCACACGTCCACAATTTGTGGTTATTTAAAGGCATCAAAACAGCTGATAAATAAAAATACACTTCAGGACACCTAAATAATTGGATTGTGAATTGAAAGAAATATATGTATGAGTTCACATTCTAGATTACTGATTAAGATAAAATGTTTTCTATAAAAATGTTCAAAATCTAGAATGAAATGATAACGATATGTTATACGTGAGCAGTACAGCTTCTACAGATTAGAATAGGTATTCTGTAATTTTTTGTCTTAGTTTTGTATGGAACAAATGGGATAGCCTGGTTTTACTGGTTTAGTAAACTTCTTGTAATTTTCAAAGGCACTTGGGACATGGATCTCCCTCCATTTTTAGCCGGGCTCTGCTGAAAGCAGAGGCCTGGCTATAGGCAGGCAAATCGCCAATGTTACTATAAATAGCACAACTTCAAAAGTAAACAAAAAACCAAACAGCGTCAAGGTAAAGCTTCCGGTATACCAAATAGTTACACAAAGAGCCACGATTTGTCAAAAGTGTTGGCATTTTGTTTCTTTTATTTAATTTTCGAATGAATTTTTTTATCTTTTTTAGTTTTCTTATTAATAACGTGTTTTTAAAACATTACTATGCATTCTGGACACATACAATGCGCATGAATTTCCATGAACTACTTTGCTCCGCGATGAAGAAATGGGGATTGAATATTTAATGCTTGTTGCAAAATTCAAGGCAGCAACTGTTGAACTTTTTAACTTCTACTAGACAGACATATTTTTTGTTTACAGCCGCTTACAAAATTTGGCCACTCTCTGATGCTTTGCCGACATTAAAAGCATGAGAGAGAGAGAGAGAGAGAGAGAGAGAGAGAGAGAGAGAGAGAGAGAGAGATTTTCAGCCTTTACTACACAATATGCATAAAGACACACCAAAAGACCCAGCTTTCATTACTTCAGTACTTTGATTCTCTGTTAAAACTATAACCAACAACCAAAGAAAACCCACCAAATCCAAAGTCAACTCACATTTATTTTTGCGCATTGGTATGTTTTCGGAAGAATTATAATTTATTGATCATTGTACTTATTCGGGTTTTTTTTTCAAGATTGCTTTACAAACTCGTTCTTCGACTTTTTACGTTCGTAAAAAGTGTTATTTTTAAGAATAACTCATTGAATTAAAAAGTTTCTATTTCTATTAAATATGCGAACTAGAAATGTTTTTATAGAAAGAGAGTGAGTGTCGGCCTCTGATTTTGGTTTTGAAATACCTAAACACATTTAAAATGCGAAAGGGGTTGGGTTCCTTGCATCGAGTGACTGCGGTAATTTTCTTTTGTTGATTCGTTTGTTGAATTGTTATTATGGAAATGTGTTTTAATTTTCAACAGTTAACTGTGTCACTATGTGTAATTTGATGTAGTACTGAAAACGTATTGTTACATGAACATGTACATAATATGGGGCTGTGAATAAACATTTTGCATGGTCAACCATATCATGTACATTATAAAACATATATACTGTATGCATTATATAATATTCTTTATGTAATATGATTACCATTGGCATTAAAGTCAAATAAATGTAAGGTCTTTATCAAGGAAAGACGACACAGTATAGAAATCATCGACGGGACGTATTTGCATTTTTTAAATATTTTGACTACTTTTGACTAGATTAAGTAAAGGAGTTTATTCTTAATGCTAAAAAGGATAGGAGAAAAATTATTCCCGTACAACAACATTTTAATATTTACATCCTACCAGTCACTTTTTGATTTGAAATAAGACGATGAAAGCAGACGGGGACTGGGGGTGTTAGTGGTTAAAATAAAAGCAAATCAAACCTCTAAAATCCCACTATTCGTTATCTTCAAAATGCCAACAATAATTAAATATTTACAACAACCTCGTAAGTACTTTCGCTGAATATGACACGGGGTGAGAGGGGTGGGGGATGAAGGTACACGTAATGGTAAAAAAAAGACCAATCAAACCTCTAGAATCCCATTCTTGAGAATCTTTAATCCGCCGTCGAAGCTAGGGAGCCACAGGTCGTCCCCTTTATAATGCCAGTCCGTGTGGTTTCCCATCACGTAGTCACTGAATATCTTCTTGTTCTTGATGATGCCACCCAGCTGATCGTAGGCCACGAACTCATTGGTGAAGGTCTTCAGGCCGATCAACCGCGCCACACTGCGGCAATCCCGTATAGACGTGCCCATGAAAAACGGGATTGGGAAAAACACGTAGGAACAGATGAACTGTGGGAATAGGAAAGAAAAAAATACAATAAAGACAGAACGTTCCCATCTAATTTGGATTAGGAAAACTGCGAACATTTAGGAACAAATGAACTGTAGGTATGGTGAAGAAAAAATACAATCCATAATAGATGTTCCCGTGATAAATGTAACGGGAAAAGTTATAAAAATGTAGGAACATATGAACTATGGGAAAGGGAAAGAAAAAATACAATCCAGAAAAGACGTTCCCGTGAAAAAAGGGATGGGAAAAGCTACGTACATATATAGGAACAGATGAACTGTGGGAATTGGAAAGTAAAAAATAACCAACAATACTACATAATAGACGTTCCCCTGATTAATAGGATGGGAAAAACTGTAAATATATAGGAACAGATGAACTGTGGGATATGCAAAGAAAAAATACAATACAGAACAGAACAGACGTTCCTGTGAAAAACGGGATTGAAAGAGCGTAGAAAAGGATTAAATGTAGAAATTTAAAAGAAATATACAATCTGAAATAAACGTTCCCATGAAAAACGCAATTAGGAAAACATGCAGGAACAAACGAACTATGGAAATTGGAAAAATTATTAAATTAACAAAAACACCCCAAGGATTAACGAGAAAACGTTTGTGTCTTAATGTTGAATTATATTTTATATCTATTTTTTATACTGTATTATTGCAACTATATTTATTTATTCAATATTATTTAGTATAATGTATTATAGATTTTCATTAAAAAAGAGATGGAAAAATTGTTGAAGTCATAACTGATGAGCTCTGGAAACGAGGGGGGAGGGAAGTTAACGGGTAAAACCATTCAATCAACAATACGATTTACCACAGTACTACCCTAGAACTTTCTCCTAGTTCTATTCTTCGTGGAAATCGACGTATTGGTTACAAATTTGTTTAATACGTTTTCTGGTATCAGTAAGAACCTATTATTACCTAATCAAAGGGATATTTTTTTTTTCAAATTAAATATTTGCGTCTATTTTGAACTGCCGGTCAATAGACTGCAATCTATTAGATCGCGGTCAATAGATTGCGATTTATTGGACTGCCGGTCAATAGACTGCGATCTGTTGGACCGCCGGTCAATAGACTGCGATCTATTGGACCGACAACGTATTTCAGAACGCGGGTATGTTAATGCTACATCCTTTCGATAGTTCTCAGGGAATGTTCCTTTACATAGACACTGTTTTTAGTACTTGGTAAAGCCAAATTCGATGTTATCAAAATGGAGTATCAAATAATCAACAGTTTTAAAGCTTCATATAAGGTAAAAGACTATTTAAAATCTAATGGGTTGAAGGCTCTCCCTTCTTTGTGTAAACTGATATTAAATTGAGATATTGTAATGCATGCAACAGGTTTTGTGATTGTAAAAGATGAAAAAAAAAATCTGAGTATATTGCATAATGGCACGAAAACCATCTGCAATATACAAATTGTAAACCCCGAAAACTAAAAAAGGAATTAGGTAATAAAACAATTATTTAATGCTTGAACAGTCAATAAACCATAATTTTTTCCCTTGGTGCAGGGAACAGGTCAGTATGATCTATTACCCGAGGCCGTTGGCCTAGGGCAATAGATCATACTGAGCTGTTCCCTGCACCTCGGGAAATATATTCTGGTCTATTGACTGCTCAAGCATTATTTAATTGTAAACTATAATACGTGTACATTAGTTATCTTTGAACTGCTATGATTTTATATTTACATCCAACAAGTATTATTCCTTTTATTTCTTAACGGAAACTTATAGTTAATTCATAGCTCTATAGAAACAGCCAGACTGAAATCTACACGCCCCGTTTATCGATTGGTCGAAATCTACAGCGGCTGAGAAACTGACAAGAAAATGACAGGACAGATATTGACACGCCCTGTTTATCGATTGGTCCAAACCTACAACGACCTAGGAAAAATCACTGACTGCACGAAATAATCATGACGATGTCAAACTCCAAATCTCACAGGAGACGATTTGGCTGTTTCTTATAGCTAACGTACTTACGTACATTAACAGTAATTTAGTAAATTTTACTTAGTTTTCATAATCAATTTATCAATAAGCTAAAAGAAATATGTTAATATAAACAATAAAATGCTTTCTTTGATGATTCATGCGGGTTATGAAGGAAGCGATCATTGCAGAAAAAAATACCATAACCCGCTAACGCGGGTTATGTATTTTTTCTGCAATGTCGCAACCTTCATATTCCGAATGAATCATCAAAGAAAGCATTTTATTGTTTAAATAAACTAAAGATATAATATCATTAATATTATGAAATTATCATTATTCACACAAAAATCTAATATCTTTTTTTTTTTTACAGATTATGAAAACTTCAGAAACTCACATCCAAAGTTAACCCTTGTTAAAATATATCTTAATTGAAAAAAAAATATATGAATAATTCGCAAAGAATCAAACTTCGGAAACTCACTTCCAATGTTAACCCTTCCACTTCCACCAGCTCGCCAAACCAGGTCAGTGTGGCGTCCACAAACTTGAGGATGGACAGGAAGGCGATCACGTGGACAGCTATACCCGCCACCACCTTCACCGAGCTAGCGGCGCCGGCTGACGCCGCCTCGATGATGTTTCTGTGTTGTCTGGAAGTGGGGGAGACATGAATATTGAGTGAAATCTTCATGATAATGATTTAAATAGTCTGAATATTGAAGCACAAAATATAAACAAATACAAAAACCAAGAACAACCCCCCTCCCCCCTAAAAAAAAATCAAAAAAAAAATTCGAACAAACAAAAACAATAACGGGGAAAAAACCCCAACATCACATAATAGTAATGAACACAAAAGTATCCCCCCCCCCAAAAAAAAAAATACAAATTACAGTTTCTTAGACCTACTACCCAGATATTGTTTATAAGGTTTTTCTTTTAAATGTGAAATATTTAAACAATAAAATGCTTTCTTTGGGGATTCATTCGGGATATGAAGGTAGCGACATTGCAGAAAAAATACATAACCCGCGTAAGCGGGTTATGTAATTTTTTCCTGCAATGATCGCTACCTTCATAACCCGCATGAATCATCAAAGAAAGCATTTTATTGTTTATATTAACATCTCTATTTTAACTAATTAATAAATTGATTATGAAAAAGTAAGTAGAAATCACTAAATTACTGGTAATGTACATAAGTACGTTAGCTAGAAGAAACAGCCAAATCGTCTCCTTTGAGACTTTGAGTCTGACATCATCATGATTACTCCGTGCAGTCCATGATATTTTGTAGGTCGCTGAAGGTTTAGACCAATCGATAAACAGGGCGTGTCAATTTCAGACCTGTCAATATCTTCTCAGTTTCAGCCGCTGTATATTTCGACCAATCGATAAACGGGGCATGTATATTTCAGTCTGGCTGTTTCTATAGAGCTATGATTTAACTATAAGTTTTCGTAAGAAATACAGGGAATAATACTTGGTAGATGTAAATATAACATTATTAATCCAGTCGAATTGCAACAAACATGTGCTTTGAGGCCAACTTTCAAGAGTACGAGTCATGAATGAATTGGAAATATAACTCACAAGTTTTCATACGTTAAATTATTAAAGCTAGCCAAATATTTCCTTGCTTCTTTGTTAGTTTTTTTTTTTGGTAACCAAAGACTAACAATCATTGAGGCTGGATGGCCAAAATTAACCATCAAATCTATACATTTAACTTAACGAGCTCTTCTTTCAAAGTAGATCAATGCCGTCTAAAAATGGCCGCGACTATCAACCCTACTAAATCAACTTACGATTTTCCCATTTTGTAAAAGTCTTTTGATGTTGATTTTGTCCTCTCCACTTCCGGGTAGGATAATTTAGCCATTGCTAAAGCAGCAGGGGCCGACATCACAGATGCCGAGAGGAGATGGTTGGCTGGTACCTAGACAGAATTAATTAACATCATTCGTCAAACCTCGGCTTTTTTTTATCCCCTTACATCAGGTACGACCGAGGTGTGCCGAATAACATTTTACAAGATTGTGAGTAAGTATTCATTTTTGAGGATTGATTATTACCATACTTTAGAACCATTTTAACAAGAGCTTGGACTTTCGGTAGTTGTGTCAAACAGCAATGTGACGAAGGCATGTCTATTTCACTGCTGGCCACTCAGCCATGGCTCTTTGAAATCAACAAGATTTGTCTGGCTTTTGAGCAAAGACTACGCAATCGGTGTATATTTCGCCTGAAATCGCGTCATTTTTAACTTGTTTGACGCAAGAAATAGATAGCTACGGCCAACCAAAAGTCCAAGGTCTTGTTAAAATGGTTCTATGTATTTATAGGCTAAAATTCGGCCCTTTTTGTCTTCGCTAAACTGTCAACTATGTCGGTGGGCAAAATCAGAAAAAGTAAGGCGACTAGCCAATCACTGTTAACCAAAGTCAATAAACATGATTGTATACACCAGATTTATTGATCTTTTAAATAATTGGTTAATTATATAAGTATTTGAGTGCCGATGTACGTTATTTTTTTGACACTTTTCATGAAATCAATATTAAAGAAATGAAAATTTTAAATTCATAAAAGTTTGATTTAATTTGAGTCTCTAAGTTCTCATTATCAGAATGGCTGTGAAAATTTTTATCAATTATAGCTTGATTAAATGCCTCCACATCAGAGATGAAAGACGATGGATGATGAAATAGATCAGAACCAATTCATGTCATGAACAATTTTCACCAAAATAATTATCAACATGAAGGAGAAGACTAACCTTCAATTTTCAAGAAATGATATTTCCATTTATCTTTTAAAAGGGCATATGGTCAATATTTTGGTCAAAAATTATTTTCCCGATTTTAATGTTTACAATGCTTTAATAAGGCAATTAAATAGACAATCAAAATTTGAGTGTCGTTCGTTGAGTTATAAGTTACACTGTTAAAAGTTACACTGTTACAGAGGTCACAATTCTTAACTAAGTAAATAGAGCTTTTGTTAACATTTTGAATTTGGAAGTGAAAAATCCAGTTATAGACTTAAAATGAATGTGTTTTAAAAGTTAGGAGCTGTTTATTTATGCTTAAAATGAAAAAGAAAATAGACAAATCAGCTTAAAGATTTTTTACTTGTATATTGAACCTATGTAAACAAAAACGAGGCACGAGCCCAGTTTACATGACAAAGAATTGTGAACCCTGTATCTTGCTTATAACTGTACAACTGACTCTCAAATTTCATTTGATCATTAGAAATGAGAAATGCATTCCTAAAGCATTTTAGATAAGAAAAACAAAAAAATAAAATTTGACCAAAATCGTGACCAAGCCCCTTTAAAAACACAGACACCTGACGTTGAATATTTTTCTCATAATAAAAAATAAATACCCTCTACTTTATGTTTTTATATTTAACGTTAGATGCCTGTGTCTAAGACTTATTTACACAGTGAATAAAGAACGAAATCACGTGTATACAACGATCAGTATATTATGTCCATTAATCAGTCGACTAGAATAAGCGGGAATCACCTTAATCCTTATAGATCTAGATCTAGAAGTCCTTTATTCCTTTGTTAAAATCGAGGTCATATTCATCATTGATAATGACGAAAGTCTGACACGATAGAAGAGAAGCAATTTATAACAAAAAAAAAGCATATAGACTTATTCTTAAACTATGAACTGTTTGATATATGTTTAATTATAGTAGTCCTTGCTGACATTAATGAGTAAAAAGGTGAGACGGATGATGATGATGATGATGATGACTAGGATCTCGGCCAAAATCGCAACTTCTCGGTTCTTTCCGGCAGAGCTTGTCGGAAAGACCCGAGAAGTTGCAATTGCTACTCACCCCAAACTTGACATAAGCGCCATACACACTTCCGGCGATGGTAGCAAACCCTCCCACCATGACGGCGTGGAGCTCTGACTTCGTCATTTTTTCCAGAAACGGCTGAATCATCACTGGCGACTCCGTCTGGTAGAAAACAACAAACGTTATAAAATCGTGGCGACTTTTAATTTGTGTTTGATTTAATACAAGACCATGAACAAATTCAAGTACGGCCTTATTCATTGTTTTTATGACATATATTTTGAGAAGTGCTTTTAAAAGCAAATAAAACCGATTGAAATCAAGTAAAATGTCAAATAAAGCAATAAGTCTTCAATTTCACATCAAAAGTATATGTGTGTTAATTTTCGCATAAAGGTTAAATTCCTTTCTGAACAGACTTTTTTTAAATCAAATTTGCTTTATGGGATTCAATCACGTGATCAACACGTATTAACATTCCCTTTTACCCCAACTGAATATAAATTACGTTATATATTCCTTTAATACATGTATATTTGGAAATATCGGACGTTGCAAACCATTCTATTACTATAAAATCGAAAAAAAGCCCCGCGAGTACGTTCGTCTACAGCATCGTTATTCAGGCTTACCATTCCCACAAAGATATTCCCGGCTGCATTGAGGGATTCCGCCGGAGATGTCCCCAGCAAGAAGGCTAAAGCCTGTCCGATATTTCTGACGATGAACTGCATCACACCCAGGTAGTACAGAATGGAAATCATGGAGTAGAAGAAGATGATCAAAGGTAGGACCTACAACAACAGAATTAGAACCGTTTTAACAAGTCCTTGGACTTTCAGTAGGATGTAACTATCTATTTCTTGCGTCAAAACAAGTTGAAATGACACTGGTTTCAAGCAAAATATACACCGATTGCGTAGCCTTAGCTCAAAAGCCAGACAAATCTTGTTGATTTCAAAGAGCCATTACTGAGTGGCCTACAATGAAATAGACAGGTCTACGTTACAATGCTGTTTGACACAACTACCCAAAGTCCAAGCTCCTGTTAAAATGGTTTTCTATCTATAGATGATGATGATGATGATGATGATGATGATGATGATGATGATGATTATCATCTATCATGCTGCTCATAAATTAAGCTTTGCTATTGTAAATAACATTGTACGTTTTCTTCAAAGTGATTAAGAATACATTATTTGTAATCAAAAGTCATTTTTGATATGCAATATATAAAATTAAAATCACCTGCAATTGTTATTTTTCAGAATTTTGGAGAAAATAACACTTCTTCAACTTATTATCGGAGAGAGTTAAAATCAAATAAAAAAGCTTAAAATTTTCAAGAGTAGAAGCTGCTTAATACATGTGTGTATATATATAGAACGATAAACATTGAAGGACTGGGTTTTTTTCATTCCAAACACTATACGTACATCTAAAAGTGTTGTGTAATTTTTTAAAAGTCATTTTTTTTTATTTTGACCTTATTTTCCTACAATATGATAGCAAATAAAGAAAAGAAAGTTTCTCGAGACTTTTCAAACGCCAAACAACATCATCAACAAAACAGGAAGTACAATCTAGTAACGAAAACAAAAATCAATCACTGACCGCAAATCCGAAAAAGTGGTCCCTGAAATCTGGTCCAAACATGAACTCGGCGCCCTGGTCAGAATAAGCAAGGAACTCCTGGGTTCGGTTCCCGAGGTACTCGAACATGCGGTATCCGAACTCCCAGCGGAGAATGATGAGAGCCAAGATATACTGTGTGGCTATCCCCCAGAACACGGGGTGCCAGTTAACCTGTGGGGGGTAGTGAAGATGGTTTGAATAAAATCACAACATGGAGGCTCAACAGCATTCACTCTACCCTTCTACGTTTTAAAGACTGGATAGGGAGAAGCCATACAAACAATTTTCAGACTTAGAACCATTTTAACAAGAGCTTGGACTTTCAGTAGATGTGTCAAACAGCAATGTTACGTAGGCCTCTTTATTTCGTTGCTGGCCACTCAGCCATGGCTTTTGAAATCAACAAGATTTGTCTGGCTTTTGAGCTAAGACTACGCAATTGGTGCATATTTCGCTTGAAACTGCGTCATTTTTAACTTGTTTTGACGCAAGTAATAGATAGCTACGTCCAACCGAAAGTCCAAGGTCTTGTTAAAATGGTTCTATTATATATATTTTTCTACTTTATGTAAAAGAAAGTCTGTGTACACTCAAAGTTTCTTTCCCATCAACGTTACATGGGTATTTAAAACTACATGCCAGGTCAACTTGATTCCTTAAAGTAGATTGTGTTGTCAACATCTTCGCAAGCCAAGGGTGACGATCCACTCTGCTACTCAAGAGTAGCGGATCGTCACCCTTGGCTAGCGAAGATGAGTTGTCAACTAATTGCCAATAAGTTTTACCTTACAGCTTTAAATATGATTGTTCAAGCCATATACCACAGAAGGGCAAAGAGAAAATCCTAGCTAGAAATTTTAGCTTTTAAAAGTTTGAATTTTCTACAGATTTACATTTTCTTTCCTCGTAACGAGATCAATCGAGTTTGATTGTGACATCTTTAATCCGGCCCTGCTCTTATCTAAACCTAATTATAATCATTCTGCTAAATTGCTTGAACACTTCAGTTTCTTTGTTCTTTAAGCCAAATGGTTCATCAGATACAAAGAATACATAAAATATACACAATTTAAGAAATAATATGTAGTAATACACGTACTAAATGCATCAAAGTATTAATTATCTATTTATCCATTACAAACAAATTTCGAAGTGTTTCTGCTCTCTGTAGATATTTTTCTAAATTACTTTCGACACGACCTCTTACCTTGGCCGGGTTGAAGGAAGTGATGTAGAATAAGAAGATGTAGATCGCCAGGCCCGCCAGGGACATCAGACTCTGGGGATTGTCCTCAGCTATGTCCACAAGGACGAAAATGGCAATGGCAAAGAAAACGACAACCTTAAGAGAACTACAAATACAATTAAACATTTATTAATCGTCTGATGTAGAACTGTATACAGTGCTAATTTGGCCCCATGTTATTTTTACCCTTCTCTGTCAAACGATTTTGACCTGTCTTGAATTCGCCCAGTGATAGTTGGGTTTAAAGAGAGATTTTTAATTAAGGGCATTGCAATTTGCCTTGTCTTACTATTAATATTCAGTAAAAAAAATCCTAACGATTTAAAAAAAAATAATTTTTCTTAATACAAAGCTCTTTATTAAAAGGAGATGAATCTTGTCTGAAAATGGTCACGACCCTCCAGCCCTCTTAATAACCAAAATTAAGTAGCATTGTTGTATATACGTACAGCTTGGCCCATCTCGTACATCTCGTACACCCGCGAGATTTAAGGTACTTCTTCATGGTTCGGTTATACATCGCGTCCACTTTGTAGCCGTAAATCTTGAAGAAGATCTTGGTCATCAGAATCAGGATCCCTATGATGGAGCACACAAGTAATCTCATCGGGGGCTCACTGTCCACCTCGAAGGACTTCGCCATAGCAAAGCCAAAGTAGACGAAGTAGCCGGTGAGGAGAACGATTTGGATGACGTAGACGATGTCTTTCCAGTTATCGTTGATGAAGGCATATACAATTGTCTGGATGTACAGCACGGCCCTGGAGCAGTCGTTCATCACTTCTTCTTCTTCTTCTGGTCCCTCTTCTACCACCGTCAAAATAACGTTGTTGCTCTCCACAGGTGGCGCGCTCGCCGGTGTCTGGCAATAGATATTTGGTAGTGTTTTAGACGTCGGTCGCATATCGAATGAATAATTATACAGATGCCTGTCCTTTTGCAATTTGTTTGAATTTTGACCTCTCAACTGTATATGGTTTAATGTTTTTCAGAGAGAGAGAGAGAGAGAGAGAGAGAGAGAGAGAGAGAGAGAGAGAGAGTTTGTTTACATTGCTTGTTCCTGATCCATTAACGGTCTTATCAATGTCCCCATTGTCAAAACCAATGTTCTCTATTCCTTTCTGTAAATATAAATGTATTGAATATAGAACTGCATAAATCTTTGCATTCACACAAGATCACATATCTATCTAATAAGTCGTACTCACCTCAACATCTTTTGTGTCAATGTCACCAACTGGCTTTTTTGACACAGATGTTAGCTCCACTGACATGATTGTCTACGGGGATTTTTTTCTTCAACTTTGATCAATTTTATCTACCTGCATAAAAATTGAAAAAAAAAATAATAATAGCATATTAAGAATCGCTTTTTTATCATTTCTAAATGTGGCTATCAAAATTATGACCACCTGACTTTTAGCTTAGGTTTGTTTGTTGCTTAGCCACAGACTTTCGAGTGAAGTACATGTACATGGCATTGTGTATTTAATTTGTATATTAACCCTTTATCTTCATAAAGTGCATGGTTTTAACCTGAAAGTATACAATATGAAGATGTTTGATAAACAGAGGATTCAATTAGAACCATTTTAACAAGAGCTTGGACTTTCGGTTGGACGTAGCTTTCTATTTCGTGCGTCAAAACAAGTTAAAAATGACACAGTTTCAAACGAAATATGCACCGATTGCGTAGTCTTAACTCAAAACCAGACAAATGTTGTTAATTTCAAAGAGCCATATGATAGCTGAGTGGCCAGCAATGATATAGACAGGCCTACATCACACTGCTGTTTAACAAAACTAACCAAAGTCCAAGCTCTTGTTAAAAGGGTTCTAAAGGAACTACATTCATTGCTGTTTGCCACAATTACCCAAAGTCCAAGCTCTTTATAAAATGGTTCTATTTAGTCAATTCTAAAATCCACAAGATTACACACTTTTAGAATTTTCAGGATTGAGAAATACTGTAAAAAGCCTTTTCGCTATCGTCCTCAGAGAACTAGCAAAGTATAGTTACACAGGTATAAACAATGTAGCTGTATATAGTTAAATACAGTATAAATGTACAACCTAGCCTACGAGAAGCGTTCTTTTCGTTTGCAAAATTAATTCTATACTAGTACACTGTATTTTTTTAGACACAAAAATATATATATATTTTTTTTACAAAACGTTGTTTTGATTGTGCATTAATTACTGCATTACATGCTACAAGCACAGAACCAACCCCCTTCCATCCCCAGGGCATCACCAAGTATAAACCTGCTTCTATGATGACATATTTCTAATCTAGTAATCTAGAACTATTTTAACAGGAGCTTGGACTTTGAGTGTAGTTATGTTCCAACAGCAATGTGACGTAGGCCTATCTATTTTATTGCTTGTCACAGCCATGGTTCTTTGTAATAAACAAGATTTGTCTCATTGTGTTTGGTTTTTGAGTTAAGACTACACAATCTGTGTATATCTCATCTGCAACCAAGTGTCATTTTTAACTTGCTTTGACGCAAGAAAAAGATAGTTACGCCCGACCAAAAGTCCAAAATGGTTCTAAAGATTCATTGCACAAAAATTCTGACTTACTATATGTATATGTCTGAATTGAAAAAGATTGTTTCGAGTAATTCTAGTAGCACCTGTTGCTACAAGCCTGGTTTTGCACTTTTTTGTCCGTCGCCGATGCAAGATATTCTTTCAAAGACTTTCAACAAAAATAAAATCAGATTTTATTTTTCTCTTTAAATGTACCGATAAATTGTAATAAAAGCGTCCTGAATCTTGTCTGGCTATTTAAGCCCTATTTTACAACAAAACACAGGAAAACACTTGAAAAGTAACGTGTCATATTACATTACAAACATTCTTAAAGAAAATTGCGTTGAATATCCCTCAGAATGGCAAAAACTTAGCAATTGTATTTTAAATTTGTAATTTTTATTGTAAGTTTTAGCTGCTGCTTGAGAGTTGGTGAGAACAGGTGAATAAGAACCAAATGAAAGCATACTAGTATGTCATGTAAATTTTTAATTCACTGGTTAAATCCACCCAGTAAGTTCACAATTTAAAACATGACACATAACATGGAAGTTCAATAATACTCAGCAGTGTATGTTCAGGAAGGAAAAATCTACTTTAAATAAGGAATAAGGAATCATTCTTTGAGTATTATGAGGTGATAATTTTAGTCGGGGTGTGATCAAATCCAATAAAGCCCGAAGGGCTTTATGATAGATTTGATCACGCCCGACCGAAATTATTACCTCATAATATTCAAAGAATGATTCCTTATTACTTATATTTATATAATTTTAAACCACCGTACGATTAAATATTCAAATATAGATCAGCAAACCCCGCTGGCGCCTCAGTTTGGCTTTATGAGTTGTATAGTACAAAATCGATACGTAGCGTTATCACAGGCAAAGACACTGGAAAATGTAAATATTATTACATAGATAGAAATACCATCCGTACATACGTGCGTATTACGCATAAATTGTTTTTTTCTTCTGGAAAGCTTATTTATTTTTTGTTATTAACTGAAATTGATCTTTAACTGACTGTGACTCTTTAATCTTTTATATCGAAACTAAGTCAACTTTAAAAGTATAGCTTTCTGTGTTTCATGTGTCAGTGACTTTCATCAAGGAGAAATTGGTACATGTAAATACACACGGTCAATGTCACTGTTAAAATACCACATCTTTGACCTTTTTTTTTTTTTTTTTATCATTATCTTGAAATGTTGCGCTGTACATAAAAATGTCTAAACGTCAAGTGCAGATCTCTTTTGTGAAAAACTATGCTTAATTGTAAACATTATTGTTAAACCCAGTTTTATGCAGTACTTGAGTATACTTGAGTAAATAGAACTGTGCTTGTATATCATAATAAAATCCAGAGAATATTGGGGATATAAAACGGATATTTAGACGGACTTCTTTTAGCAATTTTAAAATGTTATACGTGTATATACTATTATTGCTAACACTTTTTAGGCGGAATAGTTCAAGTAAAACAAAAAAGTTTCAAAAACTGCATTGATAAACAAACCCCAAATTACATCGACTACATTAACAAAATCTTCATTGACAACAACAAGACACACCATCTTCATCAAAAAACAACACCGCCAAAAAAAACAAAAAACAAAAAAAAAACAACAACAACAAAAAACAAACAAAAAATCAATAACATTATATATCTAAACACTGACAACACATAAAAACAGGAAAAACAACACACATGTATAAAACAATAACATAAAACATAGCCCTAAAAATAACACAAACAAATAAGAAAAAACATTACCAAAAAAGAAAACAACAAAAGAGAACAACCACATCCCCAAAAATACCCAGCCCGAAACAAATTCCAATTTGAAATATGGTACTTTTGTTGAAAAGAGTGAACGGTTATCAAAAACACTTCAGTTTTATTTACACTAAAGAACACCCCCCCCCTGCAAAAGCACCCCCACCCCCAACCACCCCCCCCCCCCCCCCCCCGCAAAAGCAAATTTCTATAAATTTACATTATGAAATTACCAGAAATATGCCTCAGACCACCCCCCCCCCCCCCCAGTAGCAAAAATAAATAGAAAGAAATGTCTATAAACCAATGCAATGTTGTTGATGTTTTTTGTTCGAGTTTTATTTTCACTGTCATGTCGTAAATTTTGAATTTACAAGGTGAGTGTAAATGCAAAATTTCCAACATGACATCGCCATGCGTATCAACGCACCAAAAAATCTTGATCAATGCATCATCCAGTGGTGTATTTTTCCCCTAAGAGTGTGCGTAAAGAATCTTTTTGAGAATTTGGAAATGTTATATGAAGTGAAGTCAATTTACATAAGAGGTAAAGGTCAATGTCAAAATACATCACCCGCGACGTATTTTCTTTTTTATTAATTTTAAAAAGTTGCACTGTTTACAAAATGTCTATACGTCAGAAATAGATCTCTTTGCTAAAAACTGATGCTTGAATAATAATATATATATGGCCAATTAATTATCGTGAAATCCAAAGTACCAATAAAATTGCACTTGTACAAAATCCCTAAGAAAACGGGCAGATTTCTTGTCGCAGTTTTATCAGTTTTTCTTTACACATCCAAATATTGCAATGTCATTCCTGTGAAGCATTTCATCTATATTCAACAAAAACAACAACCTCAAAGACAATACTAAAGAACATACCCCAAAACTACACGGCAATCCAGTTTGAATAACGGTCAGCACAACTATTTTGATTTTGTAAACATTTAAGAATATGTACATGTATTTATTAAAAAATTCTTCATAGCTACATGTATCTTGCTCTTTTAGGATGAAAATATCAAATTAAAAGCTAAATCTAGTGCTATTCAAAGTTTTATTCTTCGTTTCAACGTACGTTATTATTTTCATTCATTTTTTTTTTTGGATCAATGGAATTTAAAAAAAAGAACTTTTTAGGGTGTCGAGTGCATATTTTTATACATGCATGCAAGCTCTTTAAAATTCTAAACAAGCTTACGTGTCGTTTTAATGGTCGACTCGTATATAAAGGGTGTCTCATAATAAGAGTTTTATGACTCTGAATAATTCGTCAACGCACTCGGCAAGATAATATACGATTGTACATGTATACACCCCCAACCCAGCCATTCCACACATATGAAAAAAGCGTATAGGTTGGGTAAGTTTGTATTGTGAGGTCATTCACCCGTAATTTCTCCAAACGAATCAACAATTCTACGCACTCTGAAACCTGGATGACCAAAGCATCACCTATAGTGTTGTATTTTCCCTTAGTGTCTGTGTATATGAGAGAGAATTATTGTTTTTGTAAATTATACTAACATATATCAAAAACTTTTGAGTACTGTGACAATCGTTGGCCTGTACATGTGATTGTGTACTTTCCCCCTTTTCACAGCAGAACGCATAAAGATATATCGTTGAAATAAGTTAGGCAAAATAACTGACAGAAAGTGAATGGTTATAGTGAAAAAAGGTTGAAAAAAGACAAAAAATATTGGTAAGCCATAACTAAGCCGTGTGTAGTGCACATGACAGAATTCTGGTTCATGTAGATATGCACATAATCTAAAAGTGAATGATTAAAACTTACCTGTCAGAAAATACGTATGGCAGGTGCGCGAACGGTAATGGTAGACCTTATATATCAGGCAGACTTTAAATTTTAAAAACATAAACATCTATATCCAGTGTAAGACATCGACTCTTGCCGGTATATTTTTTCTTCATTTCTTCCCCTCTTTTTTAAAGGGATTGAATGCAAGAATGCACACCAATGACTTGTCAACTCTGTGAATTGCAGAGAGCAGGGAAAATATTAGATAATAAGTAGCTAGGTTTTCAATGAAGAGGTATAATGTATTCCACACTCTCATTCCCAAATGACGTTATATTTACAACAGATTCCTTAATAAAAACAGGTGCGCGGTATTTATTCGTTTATTTTTCTTGTTTTGTTTTGTTTTTGCTTTTGTTTGGTTTTTTTTATTTGGCTGGCCACAGTTAATTTTTTGTGATGAATAATAATAGGTTTCTTATATTAAACTCACAATTCTTTACTGTTTGGATTTGACAGTGGGAGGGTAACTTGACTTCACGTGCAATTACGCGCATTTGTTTTGTTTTAACTAATAAATTGGTGTGACCACCATTTGTCGCACAAAAGAAATATTCAGAGGAAGGAAGCGACATGAAACAGATAACGACTTTGTAAATTGTGTAATAACATGCGCGGATAACAACAACGAAAAAACAAAAAACAAAACCAAATTCCGGAGGGGGGGGGTACTTTAGCTTTTTTACCAGCCTGGGGTTTTCGATGCCTATATTCCTGTACTATGTACTATGTGAAATTATGAAAGTTGATTTTTTTTTTTACGGGAAAGGGGGTGGTGGTTGTAGATCCAATCACTGATAATTATTTCGAAAGGGGAAAGCTTTGCATACTCCGAGCATTGCTTATACAGTATAGCTACACGGACTTCAGACCGTGCATGGCTTGAGAAGATTTTAGTACCTTCATGTATCGTGGTGCGTAGATGTACTGTGGTACGTTACTTGAACCTGACAAATTGGACAGAATGAATTTTATTAGTATACCTGATCATTTTTTTCAAAAACCATGAACACCGAAAGTATTTGAAAAAAGCAACAATTAAAACAATATGAGCTTCAATTTTCGTTCCAATGTTTACATAATGATACGGATATTTACAACTAAAATGACAAAAAAGATTAAAGTTTATAATTCGCGTTAATATTTCGTTAGTCATGTTTAAAAATATACAGTCTTTTATACCAAAATTGATTTGTTATAACCCTTACAGAAATATTTCTTCAGATCGAAATTTAATAATATATTTTGATCTTATTCATCATTAACGTTTTTAAAGTTACTTGCAAAACTATCCTAACAACAGGATTTTGTATGCAAACAAAATTCCGGAGGAAAACAATGATCGAGTTGATAAATTCATGTCAGATATGACAGTCATATTTGGCTAAATGCATTTTTGCTAGCCAAGTGTTTACGATCCACTCTATTCCTCTATATGCTCCTATATGGCTAGCGAATATGGGGTATAAATGAAACTTTATATAAAGTTTACTTAAATTAAATGATTAAAAAATTCTAAGGGTTCTCTGAACTATGCAAAATCAAACACCAAAAAACTTTGATTTGATTCTTCTTTTTTTTAACACATTTGAAATTTAATTACACATGTATCATATTGATATGCGACTTTTATAAATATAGATACTTTCAATATTTATGAAAGTCGCATATCCATAATCAGAAATGAATTTTTCTGGTGTTGAGATCCAGAATGCGTATGTGCATATTTTGGCCCTTGGCTGCCTTTCGATTTAGAATTGTCTTAAGGAGGGAAAAAATTTCTCAAGATCTCGGTAAATAGAAAAATGAGTCACAGAAAATATATGTAAATGTTAATCCTCCTGTATTGGAATGCGTATATTCAAGCGCTATTGAATCATGTCCCCCCAAAAAGAATTAATGAATATTTTGTACTCTGAAGAGTTGGATCAACTTATATGCGAAAATCAATGTTTAATTCTTTAAAAAACCTTGCCAAAATATATATCTGGCACACAAAAGGATTTTTTTAATTTTAATTTTAAATTTATATTAAAATTAAAATTATATTTTAAATTTAATTTTATCACAAGAGAATCTCTCTCTCTCTCTCTCTCTCTCTCTCTCTCTCTCTCTCTCTCTCTCTCTCTCTCTCTCTCTCTCTCTCTCTCTCTCTCTCTCTCTCTCTCTCTCTCTCTACGAATTAGAGTTGCCTCTCTTTTCAGGAAGAGCTCTTCATAGATAGGAGATAAGAATAGTGTATGTCGCAGTTTGGGTTTGCGAGGGAGATTGCACACCAAAGCTAACTATACAAACCAAAGACGACGAGATTATCAGGTTTTGTGATAGGAAATTGATGCAGGTAAAAATAATTTCCCGATAAAATCAAACGTAAACGGCTATCGTGCAAAGTAAATTCTGTCATTCGACGATTTAGAGTAGACCATGTCAGGCCTTATTCTACTCGATGGTAACATGTGATCATGGAAAACGTATTGACCAAATGAAATATAATTTGCGTTGCAAATTTGGGAAAATTTCAACTATTTTTATCAAAACAAGTCAACAGTATTACGTAAATGCATGTCATTTTTATTTTTCGGACAATTTTTGTTTTTTGTTATTTCAGATGGACTGAGAGGAAAACAGTCATGAATTTCAATCGCATGCCCCTTCATCCCCCATTCCATCCTCCCTCACACCTTCCTCCAAATGCGGGGCCCCCAAACATGCCCCCTAATCCTGGGCACATGCCACAGGGTATGCCCCCCGGGCCTATGCCCCCTCCACACCTACCCCCACACATTGGCGGAGCAGAGCTCGGGCGAGGTGATGGGATGCCAATGCAGGGCCATTTTCCAAATCAGGTAAATTAAACACAACCTGAATGTCTTATTCTTAAATAAAAGTAAACTTTTCTTATGAACCATTTTAAAATAGCTTCAATTTGCCACTTCGAAAGAAGATATACATTGTAATTTGAGTTAATTCTGTGAATGATGTATTTTTTATTAATTCTTTTTATGCAAGTTAAGGTTTAGTATAAGATATGAAAATATTTTAACTAGGCAAAGGTGAAATGATATAAATTGATTATTTTAGCTAATCAGTTTGCAAATTATAACGAGTTTGATTGATTTTTGATAAACCTCTATTTTTTGTTTTACAGCCACAGGAGATGTTCCCTGGGGGACCTGAGCTGATACAGGAATACGTGGAGACAAACAAAATAATTGTAGACGGGGGCGATAGATATGGGGTGTCCACCCTCTGCTATGATAGTCAGGAACTTCTGTGGACGGGAAATCAAGGGGTGTGTTTTAAATCAAGTTAACAGAGTTTTAATATTATTCCAAATCACTTAATTTTTATTAGTTTTCACTTACCTAAATAAGGTTTTATCTTGTGAAGATGTGTTTTCATTATGCAACATTATCCGAATACTTAATGATATAAGAAATTTTATATTTTAGGGTCATGTGACATCATATTTTGGCCTTGAGCTACAGAAGTACACATCCTTCCAAGTTCACATGAATGAAGATGTCAGGCAGATTGTACCACTGGCCCGCGGAGTTCTCTCCCTTACCCAGAGTTGTCTGGCCTGTAACAACAGAAGGGGGATTCCCCTCTTTACATATAGGTGAGTCAGAATACAATGTTATCATTCAACAATGCAAAAACCCACAGCTATTGCTGCCAGCAATTTGCTGCATACTTACGTGTACTAGAAATTTTCTTGATATACCTTACTCTGATAGATTTCTGATGGTTTCTTATATTAATTCCACCAAGTAAACTATAAACTCTTGCGTTTTCAAAGGTACATTGTGTATAAAAAGAACGTTGTATGATAAAAATGACTCATGCTGTTGTTTATGATTGATTATACATCGCTGGTGAGATTTCCTTCACAAACGTACAAAGGAATCCATCTGAATAGGGTAACACTTCCATCATTCATGAAACCAACGGTCTGTAAGTTCTTATGTGTTTGATGCAGAAGACATGAATTTTTTTTTTTGGATTTGGCTCCATTAAGGTCCTTTACAGTGTAATAAATAATTTTCAGCTCCACATTTTGTCATGAAGGCTGAAAAGTATAGAAATTTATTACTAAAGAGGGCTAAGATAAGACATGTAAGATGACAATCCAATTAAAATCAGTCCTTTGATCCACTCTGACAAATAAATGTCACTACACAAGTGTAGCGACATCGAATTTGGTGGAGTGGGTCAAAGATCTGATTTCAATCAAATTCTAGCGAAATCAAATTTTTCGGAGCAGATCAAAGATCTGATTTTAATCCTATTGGTAAGATGATGTATCAGTTATTGATACATGTATTACGAGCACTTGTATTTAAATATGTAAATGTGTAGAAAACTGAATGATTGGTAAAAAATACTTTGAAGGTATTTCTGAACTTGTACAGGACTGGTTAATTTGATTTGAATACATGTATAAACATTGTTGTGAAACAAAAACTATCAAAATAGAAATTTCCTATGTTTTTAGGGCACCAAATATGCAGAACATGCAGTGTATGATGATGACTGGCCCATCCTCTGTGATTATTGGGGGTCACCAGACCAAGGTCATCGAGCTGGAGGTCGAACACAAGGAGGTCATCCGAGAGGTCAAGCACATTTTTTATTTGTATTCAAAATTTTCTTTGATAGGATTAAATATTTGTATTTTAATCAAGGAGATATTTTTTATTTAAATATTTTTTTCATATTTTTCTATTTTAGAAAATTAGATTTTAAATTTTGTATTTAGGAACAGTTTTGCATGTACCAGTAGATAATAAAAAAAATTCTCTCAAAAGCCTGCAGGAGAAAACTCTTTCATGGGAATTTTTTTTTCAAGAGTTATGATGAGACAAATTTTTAAAAAAAAATTTCCCTTCACAGGTAGACTTATTTTCATTGAGTATTTCAAAAAACTCAAATATTTCATGATTTTCTCACAGGAAGCTAGATGTACATGTATATTAATGGAATTATGAAATAGACAAAATTTTTCATATTTTCCACAGGTTGATATACCTGAGCCAGGCTGTGCTATTTTAAGAGGTACCAACAAGTACATATGTGCAGGGGATACAGCAGGGAAGGTAAACATTAAGCAATGCTCCATGTGTGCAGCATAGCAGCATGAAACATTTTCAATCCCGACCAATCATTTGTATTTTTTAACATTTATACATTGTTTAGTGCAATTCATTTTGATGAGGTTTTAATTTTTGCTTAGTTTGGTGGTTGATAATTTAGCTTGTCAGAGTTAATCTTGTGTGTAAGTGTATAGTGTAAAAAGAATTATTTTGAAATTATGGCTTTAATAGGAAACTTTGAATTAAAGGTACATGTATACCTTATTCTCATCAAATAATTTGATTTTACACCAGCTGAAATAATTTTTTGGAATTAAATTTAGATAATTTTTTTTTGTAGATAACCTTGTTTGACCATTCCACCATGAAGCCGGAGCATGTGTTGGATGCCCACACTGGGACACTGTCCGACTTTGACCTTCAGGGCAACATGTTGGTGACTTGTGGATTCTCCACCAGGTATTGCAACCCTTCCACACACTCTGCTCGTATTGCAGTGTCATGATGACACTGTCATCACTATTTGTGGACATCAATGTTGTCATATTGCGGTGTCATCATTATTTGTATATCAATGTTGTTGATTTAGTGAAAATCACAGTTTACTCGCAACCAATTATCCTATCAATACTATATTTTATTTATTGCACTTCATAAAACATAGAACATTTCATGGATTATCTCAACAATAAAATCCATGAAATTGATATCCATTGTATATTGATGAAACCAAAGTGTACTGTGGTTTTATTTTTCAATTATAATATCATCTGTCACGTTTTTCCCCCTCCCTTTATTCAGACCCACAATTTTTTATGTTTTCCTCCCATTATTTCAGACACACAATTATTTATGTTTTCCTCCATTATTTCAGACACACTAACTTGACGGCGGACAGGTTCCTGATGGTGTATGACCTGCGTGTGATGAGGGCCATGGCCCCCATACAGGTCATCATTGACCCCATGTTCCTGAGGTTCATACATACCTCCCCCAACAAAATGGTCATCACATCTCAGGTTTGTTCCAATTTTTGCCAGCGTTTATAAGGATTGAATATGTATACAAATAGATTTGTCATGATTGAGACCTAATTAATAGTGATTTTATACTAGATGCTTTTGTTTAAGTCTTAAATGAATGTATCTTGTTTTAGACAATAAGGATGTGGGAAAATGAGAAAATATTCCGATTGCAATTTGAATGAATTTATATTTTGCATGCATATTTTTATTGTTGATCCAATTTTTATATGTAATTTCTAGTATAAATTTTTTGAAGCAATGTGTGCAATTAAGTTGCATAAATTTAGCATACTATTTTTCAGTTGCTGATTATATATTTATGGTTAATATACAGAAAGCCTATTATTTTCTGTAACATTTACAATTTTCTGTAGGCGGGGCAGTTCCAGGTGATAGAGACTACAGCCATGACACCCTCCGCTATGGGTGTCTACCCAATTAATACCCACGGTAATCCGCTCCTGAGCTTCGACATCAGTCACAGCTGCCAAACCCTGGCCTTTGGAGACCAAGGAGGTAAAAGCTATAAAGTATACTGTAAAGTCAACATAATTATTATACATGCATTAAGCTTATACAATATTTGTCATAAAATGATTTTCAACAAGTTAATGCAGATTTTAGCAGCCATATTTCTGAATGTGCCTAGTCATATAGTTACTTGGATGGCATTTAGCAATGTACTTGATTTAGTAGAAATGGCCCTCTGCTTAAAATGCCTAATAAAATACACAGTGAAATATAATACATTTACAGAAAATAAAATGAAGTGAAATAACTACTAAGAACTAGTTTGTTTGGATGTTGAGATCTCTATTAAGTACCATACATAAACCACATGTTAAAGCATAAATCAGTTGGTTAGGCTTCCCGCAGAATCTGTTGATATCAATCCCAAACATGACGCCAGCTAGGTCCAAAATGTGTCTATCAAATCCTTACTAAATGTAGTGAATTCTGAAGTACATTCAATATGAAAACTGTGTTAAAATTAAAGTAAATTTTGAGATATGCATGAAAATAGATTGGTTTGTAGGGAGCACTCTCAGATTCTGAATTCCCTTAATGTGTGTAGGCAATTCCAGTGTTATTTAACCATCAGTCATTGACCATCGAATGTAAACGATGCTGAATCTGTTTGATTGACAGGTTGCCTCCATTTGTACAGCGGTGTAGAACATCCCTGTTTCAACCAGTACCCAGAACAGACAGACTTCCCTGATCCGGTAAAAATAACAGCCATTCTGAGCTCTCATAGTTAATCTTTGTATCTTTGTACAGTCTTCAGCTGTTGAATCGATTTATTTCTGTTATCAATTGATTTTGATTCTGTTGTGTTATTTGAATGACTGAAAAGATTAGTTTATGTTTTAATTTCAGACTTAGTTGTGAATGAGTGTATCAATATTCTTAACAATACATTCACTCAGATTTTATACAATCGAATGGATTAAATTCTTTTCATGCAGATTGACCCAATTCAGCCGATCCATGTCACGGATGAGTACACACCGTACTCCATCATCCCCATGATGTACCCGACAAACGGAACGCTGCTCTCTGATTGGCCAGATTTTCTCTCTCAAAGAACGTACAGGTCAGTCCTGCAGAGCAATTTAATTTTACATGTACAAGGAGTTTACTGAATGTAATTTGTGAATCTCTTTTTTGTAAGCAACGAATTCATTTTGAGATATCTTATATAAATAAGTCAATTTCTTGAATTTGATTAAATGATTAATTTCAATCGTAAAGTTTAGAAGAAATTGGAAATGCAAGTTATTTCCTTTAATGCAATAAAAAGGATGATAGCACTATTCTTTTAATGAAATTGTTAAGAAAAAAAAAAATAAATGTTGTTGAGCTTAAAACTGTAGAAAATTTTCACAATTTTAATACATGTATGGGCTATATAGAAGTTGTCTGCCCTTTATTGGTTACTTTAATTAAATTCTAGCCTTTTTAATTCTGCAAATTAAATTCTTTCTGTTCTGACCACCGAATTGGAAATGATATATGACTAAAAAAATTAAATATTTTAGATTATCTTTTGACTACCTTTCAAGAAATGTGAATGGCTTCTTTGTTATAATGGTCCATCTAGTACATAAAGATATATACCAGCACTAATAATTGGTGATGTTGAATTTTTATTTGTCTTGACTTTTAAGGAAACCTAAGCCTGTGGATGCAGACATTTTAAGGTCCATGAAGATGCAGCATAATGTGGGCTATGCCAAAAACCTGGGCAAAGAGAAACGAAACCAGATTCCTTACGTCCAGGTCAACGAGAAATCAAAGAAGGGCAAAGGGGCTGTACCGGAGTCTCCCATTGGCAGAGGTAGGCTGCGGATTGAAGATTATTTTTCTGTTACATGTAGTTGATTTGGATTTGGTATCATGCTGTCTTGTTTCCTTTCTCTTTTCATTATCCACCTCATCACTATGACTTGATAATATATGTTTTAGGAGAGGGCTTAGATAGGCAGATTGCCTGATTCCCAATCCTATTATGTTTATACATAATGAAATGTTGTTTAAATCAAATAATATATATGTTAAATGTTTGAAACTTGTAGAGAACAATACTAATTACAAGGAATTGCATTGCCGAAAAGAAATAAAATGGAAATGTTTTGATAACAATTATTTACAGTAAATAGCAACTGTTTGCTGCTGCAGAATTTCAGCTACTTGTAAAAAACTTTTAGGGATATACTTATTAATTTGCCTTGTGTATAACTATAATACACTTTGCTATTCACAACAAAATATACTCTTGCAAAGGACTGATTTGCTATTTATTTTAACTTATCAACAGTTATGATTATTCCTCAGATATAAAAAAAAAACAGAAGAAGGATTATTGATGTTTTATCAGCTAATAATACATTATGATGATGTGCATTATGAAAAACCAGGTATCTTCTGCATGTATTTTTAAAATGTTGAGTTTTTCCTTTGCCAGTTGATGACCCATTCATCAAAGTACCAAAACGCTACAGGAAGGTCGACCTGAAGTACTCTAAGCTGGGGCTGGAGGACTTTGACTTCAGACATTACAACAAGACCCACTTTGCTGGGCTTGAGACAGATATTCCCAATGCCTACTGCAACTGTATGCTCCAGGTAAAGAAGGGTTTTAATATGTTTTAGATGAAATTTCTTGTTAGAGAAGTAGTGAGGAGAAAAGAGGAAAGAGAGAAAGAATTGTCATTTTTATGCTCCAGGTGAAAAGGGTTTAGATATGATTTAGGTAGAATTATATCTCAGAAATTCTTGTAAAGGAAGTAAAAAATAAGAATGGAGAAATTACTTTAATTTTTATTAAAAAGGAAAGAAAGTTTAAAAGATGAAGATAATTTCATTTATTAAAACATTTTAAGTTTGAATCTGCATGAGAGAAATTTGAAGAAGAGAGACTGAGAGTACAAGAGAGAGGGGGAGAGGAATTGTAACCTGTTAATGAAGGCTTATGTATATAAAATGTCCAATTTATCTGCATCTCTCTCTTTGCTACTGTATCTCCCATTGTTATCAATTTGGCATTTACCTGTTAAGGTGCTGTATAATATTGTTCACACCTGCCTTTGTCTACATTTACCTGTTACAGGTGCTTTACTACGTTGTTTACACTGCTCTGTTAACTTACAGGTGCTGTACTACATTGAGCCGCTGCGCTGCATCCTGTTGAGTCACCTGTGTGAGCGCGAGTTCTGTCTTGCCTGTGAGCTTGGGTTCTTGTTCTACATGTTAGACAACCAAAAAGGACAGACCTGCCAGGTATAATACACATAAATTATATGTGTTGTCATAACGGTAATATTATGATTAAGATATCTTGTACAAGTATATAAAGGATAATGAGTTAATGACATTATAATATAATAGTATTTGTATATCATTTCATCCGCTATAATTTAAGATTGTGATCAGGCCTGCTTACTTTATTCTTCTTGAATGTTCCAGTGTCTAAAAATCAAAGTACAATACATGTCTTTTTAGTTTTAATGAATTTTAATTTATTTAGGCCAGCAACTTTTTGAGGGCCTTCCGCACGATTCCTGAGGCCTCGGCCTTGAGCCTCATTCTGGCAGAGAATGAAGAAAACGACCCAAGAATCAACTTGTCGCGGCTGATTCAGAGCTGGCAGAGATTTCTGTTCCAACAGGTCCACGCTGTAAGTTTATGAAAATAATGCACTTGCTGTCGTTATAGACATAAGTAACTTGTTTTGCAGTGAGCTGTGTCAACAATTAAATGTAATCTAGAAAAATAAAAAGGTAACAAAATTTGTAATCTGATAAAGATAATGAATTAATTTTTGCTATATTACATTGCACTGAACAAATGACATGTTGAAAATTTATCAAGTTATCAAAATTAAAAACAAAATTATATGCAGGAACTCTGTAACAAAAGCCAACCTGTGAAAGAAGCCAAAAGCGAGGAGAATTTAAGCAAGACCTCGGACAATAGTCTGACCAAATCAGAGGAGGAGAATCTGGCAGAACAGCTGTCGGAAACCAGCCTTAAAACGGGGGAGGATGAGGGACAGAAGTCGGAGGACAAGTCCTCAGAGAACACACCTCCCAAGTCCAGGAAGAAGAAGAAGAAGAAGGGGAAGAAGAAGGGGAAGGACCACCAGGAGGAGGAGAAGGCCGAGAGGGACGGAGATGGGGACAAAGGGTCGGAAACTCCGGACGACGAGGGGAAGGATGGAGACAAGGACGGAGACAAGTCCGAGGATGGGGGACCACCGGAAAATCCTCCCACTGAAAAGTAACAGCTGTTTATATTTTTTTAGTTTTATAGATGGTTATTCGTAGTTGTTTGTAAAATCTGAAGATTTTTTAAGTATATTGTGACTAGAGAAAATTCTCCCACCCTTATATTGAGGAATAAGAGTCTTGATTTATTTAATGGTTGTTCTTTTTGCAATATGAACATTTTTTTTTGGAGAATTTTGATTGATTACATTTGTGTAAGTTAATTGTTTGCATGTACACACAGGGTTGAGGAAAAGTCTGCAATCTCAGAAATCTTGGGATTTAAGATTGTGACGACTTTGAGATGTCGATGTGGACAGGAGACTCAGAGGCAGTCCGACACTAACATCATCAACCTCAGCTACCCCGACTGTAACCCTCCAGGTTAGTCACAGCTACTGGCCCCATACACACACCCACACACCTAAAAAAAAAAATGAAACCTCCAAGGTAACTTTACCAGTATGCCAGTATCTCTTCCCCTACAAAATCACCTCTTCTAAAAAAAAATTCATATTCATGAAAGACTGGTCAATGAACACACTGAACTTCTGAATCAGTGAAACAAATTTTTTTGTAGTTTTATATTTAAATACCGAAATTAACAAGGCCATATTCCGTACTAAAAAATGCGCTTTGTTTTCAGGTAACACAAGACCTCCATTTGAGGTGCCATTCTGTGATGTTCTCAAAAACACACTGACTGCTGAACAAAACATGCAGACCTGGTGTAATGTGTGTGATCGGTATCAACCTCATGTAAGTTATCATTTATTGGGGATATCAACCTAATTTAAGTTATCTTGTAGGAGATATCAACCTCATGTAATTTATCATTTAGGTGACATCAACCCCATGTAAGTCATCATGTAGGTGGTATTGACCTCATGTAAATTATCAATGTGATAACAACATCATGTAAGATATCTTGGATGTTATACCAACCTTGTGTACGTCGTTATTGATTTGATATTGTCCTCATATGAGTTATCATTTAGGTGATATTAACCTTTGGTAAAATGTTATGGTGATATCAACATCATGTAAATTATCAGTTTGGTGATGCCAACCTCATGTAAGTCATTATCAATTTGATATCAACCTCATGTGAGTTTCGTTTAGGTTATATCAACTGCATGTAAGTTTAAACTAGGTGATATCAACCTTATGTACGTCATTATTGATGTGATATCAAACCTCATGTGAGTTGATTTGATGTTTACCTCAGACCCAGATAAAGACAATCCAGCACATCCCAGATGTGGTGGCTGTGAACTGTCACATAGAGAACGCCCGGGATTACGAGTTCTGGAGAATCCAGCACATGGTATGTTATGCATGCTTCTGCTATCGGCTTTCAAACTACTGTAAAACAAGTCAATTTTAATTTTTTTATATCTTACTGCAGACTATTGTTTACATGTATATATGGAAATTAATTTAAGATTTTAAACATAGATTTGATATATTCTGTAAAATATAATGGCATGATTTATTTATATTAAGTAACCAAAGGCCATTTTATATTAGGCAGATTAACAGTATCTAAGTAACTCTCCACTCTCAAACCTGAATATGAACATGAAGAACACTGTAAAAGATAAAACTGAACATGCACACTAAGTATTTGATGGATTTTACAGATCCTAAAGCAGCGTAAGGAGGAGATAAACGAGTCGTCTCAGGGAACCTTCATTAATGCCCCTGGTGGTAACCCTGTTATGTGTCGCTATGGCAACGGCTGCCGCAGGAGTGGTTGTAAATTCAGGCACGAGAGGGACCTTCTGTAAGCAGAGTTTGTACACATGATACATGCACTTTTATTTTGTCTTTCTGTCAGAAAATATATGGACTTTATAATAAGTTGAGAAATTTGAAAATTATCAGGCAATTAATTTTTCGTTTAACTAATAATTTGAATGATTATTAAGTGCTTTATTTCAAGTTACAAATTTTTGAATGTGAAAATAACAATTATTATATTTCATTTTATTTTGTGTTGTGTAGTCCTAATAATCAATTTTTTACTTTTTCAGAACCAAGTGCATGATTAGAATTATGAAAAATACTCACTTTACAAATAAGTGACATTATGTGACAGTAGTGTGTTTTCTATTGATATAGTGAACCGGCCGCACATAACTATGATGAGGACATAGACTGTCAGTGGATCCCGCTTGGATTGATGATGGATCTTCATCCGGACGGAACTCTCAACGTGGAGGAGTATCCAGATGAGGTTAGTAGGACACAATCATGATTCGAATTGTGAATATTGAATTGCATTTTTATTGATCCCAACAGGACTTATTTTACTAGTTCATGGACTAAGTTGGTAGTTAAGGCCTATACAGGCATCTTTTGAAATGAAATTAGTCAAGACTACCCTAACTGAAAAAAACCCACATGCTAAATAGTACTCTTTATAAATAAATTAAAATGTTATAAGATGCCTGCTGACTCTCTACCTTAGTTGCATTTGCATAGAGACCTTCAAAAAACTTATGTCAAAATAACTTGTTTGAGTAAACTTTTGATAAGTTTTACTGCTGTAATAATGTGACTCAAACTCCCATGTTCTGTTGCAAGCAATGGTCCAGACTCTCCCCCTCCCTATCCCATAACCATGTAAGTTTTACTGTTTAAGCCTTAGCATGCCTTGTTACTCAAACTCAAATTCTCTGTTACAGCAAGCAGTGCCAA
Organism: Magallana gigas; assembly: GCF_902806645.1. NCBI lineage: Eukaryota > Metazoa > Mollusca > Bivalvia > Ostreida > Ostreidae > Magallana > Magallana gigas. The sequence goes on along the minus strand of NC_047567.1, from coordinate 27,543,541 downwards.
GAGACCCACCCCCCACCATGAAATACTACGAGGTGTTGGCGGTGGTGTACAACATCAAGGACGAGAAGACGGCGGGAAATCTTGTGGCGTGCATCAACGTGGGCGAGACCTACCACCAGAGGAAGGAGAAGGTCACCTGTACACAGTGGTACCTGTTCAATGACTTCTCCATCCTGCCCATTGAGAAGGTGAGTGTGTCCATCTATCTGTTGTACATGTTGTTTAAGGGGGCTCAATGGTCATGACCATTCATAGACTATATTAATCTCCTTAAGAAAAAGAGTTCTACATAAAGATTTAGGAAAACATTTGAATTTTAAAACTAACATATTTGGAATTTTCCTTTACTAAATGACTGGTAATATAGACTAAAAATATATCTAAAATTTTAAGGCATAACTGATGGATAATCTGTTGACAGTCCAGCCTCCTTAAGTTTAAATACTGTAGAGCCCTATAAACCCATGTTTTTGCCCTGTTCTTCTGTTATCAATGGTATTGTCTTGCCATTGTATATGATTGCTTTACTTTTCTTTAGCATGAAGCTTGTGCGGTCAATCTGGACTGGAAAGTTCCCTGTACCATCTACTTCAAAAGGAGACACCTGACCAAGTTCCACGACCTTACAGGTAAAAATGAGTATAATTGTACTCAAACTTACAGGTAAAACAAGTACCCAAGCTTACAGTTAAAACCTAGTACAGTTATAGTACAATTAAAACTGTGTACTCAATTGTACAGTTAAAAACCAAGTGCTCAAGTTTCCAGTAATAAACAAGTATTCAAGCTTACAGTTAAAAATGAGTACTTATCAAGCTTACAAGTAATCTAGGAGGTACAATGTAATGTATTATATATTGGGTAGTTTCAGCATACTGTAAACCAACTTTTTTTCGCGCGAGAAATTTTTGCGAGGTTTGCAAGAGGCTTGTTGTCGCGAATATGTCTCGCTGCGAACCAGCCCTTTTCATTTGATTCTTATCACAACATGGGTCTGGATAAGGCTTGGTTGCGAAAATTAGTCGTTGCAATCCAGTTTATCTCCAGGAAATCGCGAAATAAAGACGCCGTGAATAAAAGTTGGTTTACAGTATAAGAAAATAATCAAAAGTATTAGGTGGGCAATGTCTTCATATGAATTTTTTATCAATTTTGTCAATGCCTTAATTTTGTAGTGACAAACCCCATAACTGTCAAAGTGCTGAAAGAAGACTTTGGATTGGTCAATCCAGCCAACAGGAAGGTGACCTTTGAACCCCTGACAGAGGAGGAGCTTCCCAAGGAAGGGGATGTTGTGGCCTTGGATGCAGAATTTGTCTCACTTAATCAGGTCATCTAAAATTTCATTGATTTTCCATCAACCAAGAATGGTATAATAATTAACAAATTGTACAATTTTAAATTATCTGTGAGATTCTGCTCCCTCATGATAATCAGTCTTTTGTACTAAAGATTGAATGAAATAATGACTTGATTTTGGAAAATTGATTATCACAGATTAATTTTCAACTGGTCATTCTTAAGAAAAAAAGGACATAATATAATAGTAATTTCATATGAACTTCCATTCTTCATTCATGTTTATTAAACAAAGATATCCCAGATCACTGAAACAAGATGAAAATGTATTTTACAAAATGATACTAATCACGGCAGTGTTTTATTTTTTGTTACAGGAAGAATCAGAACTCCGCAGCGACGGAACTCGCTCCATGATCAAACCCTCCCATTTGACCTGTGCCAGAATGACCTGTCTCAGAGGGTAAACAATGTCAACACTTTTAATTTCTTAATGTACCGTGGAACCATCATTGTTCGTCAGGGACCAATTTTTGTGGCTTTCGTTGGTAACCCTTGCTCATGAATTTCCATCCACACGAACTTATTATATACATGTACAATCATTTGTTTTATGTTTATTAAAATTATTCAGATAACACTACCCACAAAATTACGTCACCACAAACCATGAAAATTTTGACCACCCATGAACATTGACCCCAACGGATAAAAAATGATTCCACAGTATTTATTGATCCCTATCATTATTTGACCCATGAAAGCTTTTGTTAAAACAATGTATAAACAGTTTGCTGAAAACCAACTCTTATTAGCATGCAGTAAATTTTTGAGCTTTGCAATAACCCCATTATCATGAATATGTCTTGCTGCAAACCAGACCTCAAATGTCTCTGCTTTTTTGTTTTACAGATAGTCTACATCTTAATCAGGAAAATAAATTGCAGCAAATCAAATCATCTACAGTAAATCACGAAATAATGTAGTTGTGTATAGAAGTTGGCTTAAAGTATTGTGTCCAAATTTTGATGCTTATAAATATTAAATTCAGAAAATTTACTTTCAGTCCTCCAATGAAAACAAGAGGCCCAGGGGCCACATCGCTCACCTGAGCAACAATTGCCTTAATCTGATTAAATTAGCATTACAGTATCAACATATCTTGACAACTAAGAACAGTAGATATTGCTAAAAAAAAATTGAAAATCTGCCAATTTTTATCCACCTCTTTTTTTCGGTAAATACCAAGCCCCTTTTGTTGTTGTACCTGTAAGAGGATTTTTCTCTATTCCTATATACCCCCCCCCCCCATTTCATGGCCCCACTTTTCTCTAGGGAATCATGGTTTCATCAAACTTAAATCTGCATAACCTGAGCTTTCAAACTAAGTACTGAGTTTTGGATCGAAAACTTTCCCAGAATATTTTTAAAGATTTTCTCTATATATTCCTATGTAAAAATTCAAACCGCCATCACGGCCCCGCCCTACCACTAGGGACTGTGATTTTACAAACTTGAATTTACACTACCCGAGGATGCCTCTACACAAGTTTAAGCTTTTCTGGCCAAATAGTCTTTAAAAAGAAGATTTTTAAAGATTTTCTCTATATATTCATATGTACAAATTCATCCCCCATTGTGGCCTCACCCTACCCCTGGACTATTATTTAAACAAACTTGAATCTATACGATCTGGGGATGCTTCCACTCAAATTTGGGCTTTTCTGACCTAATAGTTTTGAGAAGAAGATTTTTAAAGATTTTCTCTATATATTACTTTGGAAAACTTGATCCCCCAATCGTGGCCACACCCTACCCCCGGGGACCATGCTTTGCACAAACTTGAATCTACACTATCTGAGGATGCTTCCATTTTAATTTGAGCTTTTCTGGCCAGATAGTTTTTGAGAAGAATATTAATATTTTTAAAGATTTTCTCTATATATTCCTATGTAAAACTTGATCCCCCTCTTGTGGCCCTTCCCTACCCCCGGGGACCACGATTTGAACAAACTTGAATCTACACTACCTGAGGATGCCTCCACACAAGTTTAAGCTTTTCAGGCCGAATCGTTTTTGAGAAGAAGATTTTTGAAAAATACCAAGAATTTTTCAATAATTCTCAATTATCTCCCCTTTGAAAAGGGCGTGGCCCTTCATTTGAACAAACTTGAATCCCCTTCACCTAGTGGTGCTTTGTGCCAAATTTGGTTGAAATCTGCTCAGTGGTTCTTGAGAAGAAGATGAAAATGTGAAAAGTTTACAACAACGACGACGACGACGACGACAGACAACGGACAAATTGTGATCAGAAAAGCTCACTTGAGCCTTTGGCTCAGGTGATCTAAAAAGACTTTTCATAAAATGCAATTTTAAAAAAAATGTAGCAATAGTTTGTTCTAGATCTTCCGAAGAAAAGGGAAGTGGAGGTAATGAAATTTTTTCTCTTGCTTTTTGTAGAAAAGGAGAAAAGAAGGGAACAGCCTTTATAGATGACTATATCTCGACCCAAGAACAGGTAAATGACTTGTGAATTAATACCCATTTGCCATATTTTTTCACTGTGTAAACTGAAAAACAAAATACCCAGAGTAATGGAAAGATACAGAATAATCGTGATATATTTTGATATATAAGGGTAAAAAAAAAAGTTGCACCATAGTTTGTGGTAGTGTTCAGTTATATGAATCATTTCATCGAGTTGGGGCTATATAAACACATGTTAATTGATTGTAGTTTATTACATTATTATGTTGTGTAATTGTAGAGTATTTCATTATTACATTGTATTACAGGTGGTGGACTACCTGACCCAGTGGTCAGGAATCAGCCCTGGCGACCTGAACCCCGAGCTGTCCACCAAAAACCTGACCACCCTCAAGTCGACTTACGTCAAGCTCCGCTATCTGGTGGACAACAAGGTCGTGTTTGTGGGTCACGGCCTGAAGAAGGACTTCCGGGTCATCAACATCACTGTGAGTAGCAGGGGTCAACTTACTAGAATTGTTTAATATCTACAGATAATACCGTATGTCCCGTAATTTTCGCAATGATCTAATTTTCGCATATTTTCCACATTTTCAAAAATTTTGTGACACGCAAAAACCCCCCCGAATATACGGTAAGTGGATGTGACAAGGTTTGACTTATAAGAACAATGTGAAATGATTCTTTTGATTTATACTGTAAACCAGCTCATATATCATTTGTTCTTTGAACAAGATTTTCTTATAATCATGTTGTAGGTGCTTTAACAAATGGATAGGATTTTTACTTGTGTTGTAGGTGTTTTAACCAATGACTAGGGTTGTTACTTGTGTTTTAAGAGCTTTAACCAATGATTTGGGTTGTTACTTGTGTTATAAGAGCTTTAATCAATTACTAGGGTTGTTTAATACTTGTGTTGTAACTGTTTTAAACCAATGACTAGGGTTGTTACCTGTGTTGTAAATGTTCAACCAATGACTAAGGTTGATACTTGTGTTGTAGGTGCTTTTACCAATGATTTAGGTTGTAACTTGTGTTGTAATAGCATTAACCAATGACTAGGTTGTAACTGGAGTTTGAGGTTCTTTAACCAATATCTAGAGTTATTACTTGTGTTGAAAGAGCTTTAACCAATGATTTGGGTTGTTACTTGTGTTGTAAGAGCTTTAACCAATGATTTGGGTTGTTACCTGACAGTGTGTTGTAGGTGCTTTAACCAATGACTAGGGTTATTACTTATGTTGTAGGTGCTTTAACCAATGACTATGGTTGTTACTTATGTTGTAGGTGTTTTAACCAATGACTAGGGTTGTTACTTGTTACTTGTAGGTGCCTAAAGATCAGATAGTAGACACTGTGCAGCTATTCTATATCCCCAGACAGAGGATGATCTCACTCAAGTACCTGGCTTGGTATTTCCTGAGTAAGTCCAGCTGGAAGATTGAAGCTTTTAATTCAACAAATCAGTTTTTAAAGCAATATGTTAATATGTTAAATTTGAAAAATTTGGTTTATAAGCTTTTGATAATCAAGTTTTGTGAGAAAAAGCTACATGTAATAAGAGGCTCTGATTAAAGCAAAGTTACAAAATTATTTTTCATTATAGCATGATTTTGCAGCGAAATGATTTTTTCAAAAAAAATCTAAAGTTAACAAATCAGACTGAAAATAAAGAATTCTGTCTGGTGGTTTGTGTTGTAGCAACTTTATCAAAGTAGAGTTAAATGGTTAACTTATAAAACAAAATTTTTTTTTCATGATAGCTAGTGAATATATCTATCTACTTCTACATGTATCTCATATTGTGTAGTTTCTAAAAAAAATATGGTGTAAAATTTCAAATCTAGTAGTAAAATTATTTCAGACACTAGTGTATATTTCTATATACAGTGCATGAATCTCATATTGTGAACTTTCAAAAAAAAAAAAAAGGTTTGAATTTTAAAAATCTTATAAAAATAATAATTTCAGAAACAAACATTCAGTCGTCCACCCATGACTCTGTAGAGGACGCCAACACGGCGCTACAGTTGTACGACAAATACCAGGAGATAGCCGCAGAGGGCAGCGACAAAATACGGGCCGCAATTAAAGAGATGTACGAGGTGGGCCGCAAAGACCAGTGGAAAATTCCTGACGTGGAGGAGCTGGAAAATCCGCTGGACATGTTGCAGTTTCCCGGAAACAACAACTAGGAGTGAACCTGATTTTTCGGAGATTTTCATACTAACTTAAAAGAGAGCCTTTTTTTTGTTTGTTGTAATTGAAAAATAAAACACGGTAGCTGGTGTGTAAACAATATAGAGTTAGGTAATCTGTACCAAAAAAAAAAATTGAGTCCTTGTCTGTTTTTTTTTTAAAACATGTAAATTTTTGTCTGTGAACTGGGGTAAATAAGGGTTTCAGTGATCAAAGGAGATCAAAGCATTGTTATGTCCAGAATTGTGTTACAATGTAGCTTAGGGAAACGGTATATGCAGTTAAAATTATCAATTGATCATCAAAAAACATTTGATTTTTACAGTTACGTGCTAAGTAATTTTTGGCCTTAAACTGGGAAAGTTGACAAGTTTTTGAAAAATCTACCCAAGAAGGTTTTGAAAGAATATGGATTATTTGTGTTTTGGGGTTTTTTGATTTGTGGGTTTCTTTTACATGTAATTAACAAGATGTAATGAAATAGCCTGAACAATTTGTTTTTCATGACCTAGGTTCACACCTCTCAGGAAACCATGAATCTCGAAGGCCATTTTGATTAATTTTATAACAACTGTTTGATAACAATTCAGAAAATAAATACTGAGAAAATAATATTTCATTTATATCTATCTTGTGTACCTTAATTTTTATTAAAAATCATTGCTCAATAACTTATAATTTTGATATCATGGAATTTTAGATAAAAATTATGATAGCAATCATTTTTGTAAGCATTTTATTAAATTAAAAAATCCCACATGTAAATCATTTATAGACCTTTGATCTCAAATATTTGAATATATCTAGGCAGAACTCAAATATTTTTTTTTTTAAAAAGACTTTTGAGTTTGATAAACATTTCTTACCTAAAGACACAAGATAATTGGATTTTTTTTCAAGGGTTTGTTTTTCTTTTGAAGCCAATTTATGAATTTCATCAAGATTTCATCTAAAAACAAATGCATATCCATATTCTGTTTTTAAAAAAGAATTAACAAACGAAGGATTGTATCAATCTCAAGGAAGGAAAATTTCTTGCTGTTTCTATTTATTTTTATACTTTAGGGAATAATTACATATTGGGAATACATAGCTATACCCAATGTTTTTATATTAACACATCAAGGAGATTCAGCTTATTGCAGCTATTCCATTAACTTTTTTTTGACGTTTTATTTATGTTGAAGGTTCATTGATTGATATTGTTGCATGTAATGTATGGCTTCGTGTTGTTGACATTATAATAGAATTGTGTTTATTTTATTAGACAGATTGTCATTTCATAATTAATATTATTAAGTTGTACTTCACTGTTTTTTAGTTCATATATAGATCTCTGAAGGAATATAAATAAAATATCAGATACACGTATTTTTTCTCTCCATTTTGATTTTTTCCACTTCCCGAGGTCAAAGGTAAGGTTAGGAAACTAATTACATAAACTGCAGAACTGTAGCTCCACGGTAAATTTGGATTGATGGAGAGTGGAGCAACATGTTCATCAATTAAAAAACTATTTATTGCGGTGTTATTTTTTCTGAACAGTTTCTCTCTCCCAAATAATTTGATAATTCAGGAAACTTGAAGGTGGTATAATGATTTTTATTGAAAAGACAAATTTCTCGCTCTCTCTCTCTCTCTCTCATTTTAACAATAGAGAAAGAGTTCCATGCAAAGAAGGCAAGAGTTGACATTATGCCCCAACAAATGGGAATGAGTATTTTAAATGACTTCTACTAATACAGTTGAACATGTATTTGGGATACATATCTTGGTCATTAATGGCCAATAACAATTAAAGTAACCGAGTTTCTCTCAGCAGGGTGTGGTAAAAGTTAAATTGGCGACGACTTCGTTTAGCCTCGTTTTCAATTGTCTGACCGTCGGCCTGTTGTCTGCAACATCTACCCAGCATTCCTCCATCATCGTCTGAATTTCTTGTGGAGGGGCTGTTTTCTCAGTGAACTTTGGCCGTTGGCCGGATACGACATGCTCCTAATGAAATAAAAAAGAAACCTAAAGCAAGCAATTGATATATTTTTTTCTAAACTTAAATTTTGTCAAGCAAATTTGTCATGTGATATGGTATATTTCCTGATAGATACAAACAATTTCGACTTATTTATGTCTTTAGATACATGTATTATCTGACTGTGCAGATTAGAGTCTAGTAAGCATTTGTTTTACCTTGATGGAACTGTACGTTGTCATGACGTCAGAGTAAACACTTTCACTAAACACCCTCCTGCCGTACCACATTTCCCACATCATGATAGAGAGGCTGAAAATGTCAGCTGATAAACCGTACATCCGGCCCTCCAGAACTTCCGGTGCCATAAAAACAGGCGTTCCGGTGATGGTGCCTTGTAGTTGGTTTTTTGGCTTTGACATACCCACGTCTGCTATTTTTGCGGTATTATCCTTGATCTTTTTAAGTAAAACACAAATATGTAATTTAACATTGAGATATCCCATACGTTCATGTACAAATTCAAAAAGAAAAACTTCTTTGTGAGGTTACGTCTATTTTTTTCTTTTTTCTTTCAAAATTGTTATTTTACCTATTAAACTATTTTTTCACAGTATTACTTTGTAAAAAAAAAAGAAGAAGAAACAAGTGGTACAAACCAAAATATTTGTCAGTTTAAGGTCTCTGTGCACGAATCCTTTATCGTGCAAATATACCAGTCCATTCAATATATCCTCTAACATTTTCGTAAATAGCTCCCATGCTTCCACAAATTCCAGAACACTTCTGTCCTTTTCTTTAAACATGTGGCACGTTTTCCTGCGGTAAGAATTGCACTGGCACATTTCCATGATGTGTCTGTCACATAATATGACGTCAGCAAGTGAACATTCACACACCTCCATAAATATGTTGAGGTATTCCTTTTGACTAGTACCTGTTTTTTCGATGGAAACCCCTATGCATTGCACAATATTCGTGTGTCGAAATGCCCTGAATGAAAATGTGTAAATCTATAAATTATAGATGTCAAATAAAAAAAAAAATCCAACATTCATTTAGTAGTCTAAATTTGTCTCACCAAAAACACAATGGTTTGGAAAGCAATTCATGCTTTATTATTTTCAGAATTTGTATTAATCTGCTTCAAAAATATGTTTTTTCTTCATGTAACTGAGTTTTTAAAAAAAGTGGAAATAAAAACAAATTGTAACAGTTGAAAACAAGTTGTACACCTTCTATCCTTATCTCTCATTTGCACGGATGTTTTTGCAAGCGGTTTTTGAGTTTCGGTGATTTTCGGATAGATTAAATTTACTGGGTATCGAGAAACCAGATTTCCGCCCAAGCACTTTTTAATGTTAATCAATTACAGTAATGGCTTCCCATACAAAAATTTGACTACAAGAGGGCTTTTTTACCATTGATAATTTGCTTTTACTAATCAATGCACTGAATTACTATTGTGACAATAGATATTTCCGATGTGCAAATTGCATCTCATATTGCATTAAATAAATAGCCAAATTTAACAAGATTTCTTATGACCAGTGACTATCAGACTACTTTTAATTTTATAAATGGGATTCTAGAAATCATTCTTAAGATAGCATGCATTGTTGTCGTTGCTTTGCGTTATCATTTAAATCCTCCAGCGCAAGAGAAGTTTTACTCACTTCATGTTTGATGCTTCTGACAGTTGGAGATACGGGTCCGAACGTATTGATGACGTCATTTGTTTGACTGCGCATTGCAACTTAGCACCTCCAATATCTACGTCACATAGAAGAACATTAGCAAACGAACCTCGCCCAAGTGAATCTATTTCTTTCAGAATACGAGGCGGATTGTCGGAGAGATATTTGATTTTTGCATAGAGTAGGTTTCCGATGATCTCTTTACACTTTGTTTCTATGGGCGTATATTCCTGTTTCAACGTCTGAGAATCTCTATCTTCTTTGACGATGTTTTCAATCAGTTCTTGGTCAGCTTTAATTTGTTTTGGAATGACGTCCACACAAACTTGCTCTAAACTTGCCATAAAATCGCGAAGGTACGTCACCCGAAGACCATTTAACACCAAATCTTTATTGTAACATTTTATTTCCTGTTCGGCCAATTGGAGAATATGCGCCATTTTGTTTTTACGATACTCGATTATTTTCTTTCTCTCTTCTATCGCATCCTTAATAAACATGCCTACAGCAACCGGAAGTGCTAGAACACTGGCTCCAATGACTAACGGAAGCCACAATGGCGCAAACGCAATGAGTGCGATTCTCTCCTGTAAAGGAAATATTGCAAACGATCTGGAAGAATCGAAATCAGACGAAGTTTCCGCGGTTTCCGCGGCCTGTGGGAGATTTCCGTCAACGATTGGGGGTTTGATTCCCTGAACGATCTGGTCAATCTCGCAGAAATTGCCCTTAATTAGTTTGCATTCTCCTATAAATCGGTCAAATAGTTTTGATGAGGTGTCTTCGATGTGGTGCTCTTGACACCATTGGACGATCTGGCTGTTAATTTTGTCTGCTATCAGTTGTTTTGCCTTGTATTGTATCACATCTAAATCACTGCCATCAGGGAGTTCATCTAGTGGAAAAAAATAAGCATGACAAAACTGTTAGATAAAAAAAAAATATTTAAAATTATATCAATTTTTTTATCATGTCAAAAAAGTGGATAAAGTTAATATTCCTATTTTTGCTGTTTTTAAAACGTTTGGACAAAATTTTAGTGAATTTTTTTCATGCTTACATGTTTTCTTAATGGAAATATTATTTCAGTATACAGTATGTATACATTTTAATATTTTTTAAAACATTCATCATTTTGTTCCTCTTCTTTATCTGTTCATTCACCAATGGTATCCAATTTATAAACTATTTACTAGTGTATAATATTTTGCATTCTGATGAGTTGCATAATTTGAGGAAATAAATTAAATTATATTGAACTGGATTACCAAGCCTTTCGTAGAAATTAACCTCATGCAGTTATCATTCCCTAATTCGGTCACAAAAAAGCATGTGAACTAGACAAAAAATCAAAATAGCCATATAATGTTAAAAAACAAATATTTAATAACATAAGGTATTAAAATCCTATACCTGTCCGCCATTGAAACATTTTTCGTTTGGTTTCTTCTCTATTTAGATGAGCTGTTAACTTGTCTGCAATGTCTTTGCATCTTTCTTCTGTCTCAATTTCCATTTTTATTTTAACCTGAATTGTTAAATAAGCGATTAGCTATAGGTCAAAGAAATAATTTTTTAAAACTAAATATGGAGAAATATATCTTAAAGAAATAAATTCAAACCCCTTTATAAATATAAAAACGTAAAATCATAATAAATGCTTTTAGTGCATGTTTTTCCATTTGGAACACCTCGGTTACTTACAATCTCTGTCTCGCATTCCAGTGTTTTCAGCCTCTTTTCTATCTCCGATTTCATGGCCTTTTTCTCCTCTTGGTTTTTCCTTGAAGCATTGATCTTTGCAATAACCTTTATCAATAGTCTATCTAAGAACGACTGCAGCCAGCTGATAAATAATAAAATTAAAATCGAATGTTTTTACCGTCATTATAGCACATGCATTGCATCTTACTTATATATCTAATTATGGCAGTAGTTTTATAAATATACCAACTACCTCAAAATATCACTAGTATATGATAACAAAATATATCCAAGCATTTGTAAAAAAAAATAGATGTGATATCGGATCCGAATATCAATAAAAACCAACATTGTTTGCATTTGGTTGTGACCATAGTTAGATTGTATTGATCTCCTTCCAAAAAAGAGCTCCATATAAAAATACAATAAAATACCAAAATATAAAAGCTAAAACATATGGATATCCTCTTTACAGCAATATATCATATATTTATACAATTCATATCTTGAATTTTTAGGAAGATTTGATTATTATTTTGTTGACCATCCAGCCTCCTTAATGAAGATATCTGTATTTTGTGAATCGTAAAAAAATGTAAATGTAAAGAATGGGTAAAGTTAAGTAACAGTTCCTCACTCTACGTGTTTTTTGACGCGCCTCTCTAGACTGGCTCTGACCAGCCGGTCAATTCCAGAAATAAGGGCCTTGAACTTCTCACTGTAGCCCAGTCCGGCTTTGCTTCTTTGTAGGTCCTTCAATTTCAAATATTTTATTTGTACGTACATTGTATATAAGTTAAAAGTAGCTATCAAACCTTCACTGGTATACATGTAAACTGTAATGAAGCAGTGATCCAATATTTAGAGTAGAACCAATTTAACAAGACCTTGGACTTTCAGTAGGATATAACTATCTATTTCTTGCGTCAAAACAAGTTCAAAATGACGCTGATTTCAAGTAAAATAAACACGATTGCGTAGTCTTAACTCAAAAGCCAGACAAATCGTGTTGATTTCAAAGAGCAATGGCTGAATGGCCAGCAATGAAATAGACAGACCTACTCACAATGCTGTTTGACACAACTACCCAAAGTCCAAGCTCTTGTTAAAATGGTTCTATTTAATAGTCATGCTGACTGACATGTTTTAATAATTGGTGCAAGTGCTAGTAAAAAATAACCGTCGATCTTTTATATTCGGTATAAACTTATTCTCTTCGTCAATCAAACAGAATTTTTTTGAAAAAAAATCATTAAAGTCGTTATTAGTTGAAATTACAATTAAAAGATTCTGAAGTAATCATCTTATTAATAATATGAATGAATTTCTGCTTAACATAAAAAAATAACTACACCGTAGTTTAAAGATTGATGATTACAAAAAAATACTATCGATCTTCGTAATTCACAGGACTGTAAAACATATTAGTACCTTCGTTACGGACATTTTAAACATTTGTCCTGTAATGTCTATGTTCCTCCTAGTCGGCCAGTTAGCCTGTAGTTTCTTGGAAATGTCTTTCCAAACCATTTCGCCTTCGCTGTCTGGCACTTGATCCCATTTGTTACAAACAAAGATGGCACATTCTGGATCAAATTGTTGCAACAATCCTTTCTGTTCCAACTCAAGTTGTTTTTTGAATATTTTCACAAGCTGAAATCATACGAAACAAACTAAACTGTTATCTCGAATTCTGGAAATGTTCATGCAAATTCCATGTTGTGCTGAGATACGATCGGTGGTCGGACTGATCATCGTAACCGATTTCTTTGAGAAGTGGATGAGGTTTGCATAATTTTTTGTGGTTCATTATTCTACAATAGATTCGATCTACATGTACACGTATGTAGGTTTATCCAATATCATCAAGTTTTCAAAAGGTATCCTTTACAAGGCCTGTTACTTTTACAGAGTAGATCCTTTCTATAGTATATACATGTATGAACCATGCAGTGCAAATTATTAAGTTATTGCGACAGCATCGTACCAACTACAACTACAGTTTTACCAATAACAATTTCATTATTATTCATTGTTTGAGAAAGAGGGTTGTGCATGTTGAAAGCGTTGGCATTTCTGCTGAAAGTTCTAAGAAATGAACTGCCAAAAAGAAAAATACTTTACTCTGTAAATCAACTATCGAAATCATTAAAACTACTATGCAAATCCGTCTGGACGAAATATCAATGACGTCATTACCCTGTCGTCTTGGACACCGCCGGCATTAGTCGTATTGATGACGTAGATAAATGCCACCGCCTCTGACAGATAGTCCAGGAGTTTTGTCGTCATTTCGTCACTCTCTCCCACACCAGGCGTGTCCACGATCGTCGCATGTTCCTAGTAAAAGTGTCTCTAAGTTAAATCACAGACAAGGCACCATAAGACACCTTATACAAGGTTATTTTGATCAAGGCTGGTTAAAACATATTTAAAGTTGTTATTCACTTAAAAAACAAGTAAGACAGGATTTAAACAGGAAGTTTCTGACTAATAAAAATATAAAGAAGTCCATCAAATTGAGATGATATATTAAGGACTTTATTCAAATGATCATTTATCTATTGTAAAACTTATCATTGAATTAAGAAATGAAGATAATATTTTTTTTATTGATCGACGCATCAAAGAAAAAATTAACTGGAAATTAACTTCATCAATGCGCGAAGCTTCATCAATGTTTATTTTGGAAATTCCCGTTCTATAAATAGTGTTAGATCAGAACAGTTTAGAAATACAGGTATCAAATTTTTTTTTCGACCAATCAGATGCGCCAATAAATGATTAAAAAAAGAAATACAACACTTTTAGACAATGAAACTTCTTAAATTCAGTTTTTAATTGATATATACAATCTATGACTAACAAGGGCGATTTTACCTTCAGCATTGGAATAGGCCAGTAAATATCAACTGTTTTGTAGCGTTGCGTATTTTCTCCTGACCTATCGACGCACACGTATTTGGACAACGTTTCCTCTGTGACGTCATCGAGATAAATTTTTCCACCGTTCTCATCTGTGACTACGGCTCTCTTCTGCTCGCTGTTGAATATCTGACAAATGGTTGACGTAGAACTCAAAACTTGTCGAGGAAGCACGTGTTCCCCCATTATCAAATTCAGCAAGGACGATTTACCAGCACCAGTCTCTCCTAATAATAGAAACAGTTTCTACAACTTAATTGATGGATTTACAACCAAATATGACGTTAGAACATTCACTGTTAGGGTCAAGCTTTGAAACTTTCGATATTTAATAATTTTCATTGTCTGTCCGTCCATCCATCCATCCATCCATTCTTACCTGCCACAACAATAGGACAGTGTGTTCTCTCCAGCTGTTTCCGATAGCCCTTCACCGTTCCAATGTATCCGTTATATTCTTTAGTCATTTCTGAACCAAGGTTCTTCTCGAAGTTTTTCATGTCGAGCATTGCTAACACAGAGTCGTAGATGTCTCGTATCACCTTCCTCATTTCGGCATCTCTCTCCAGTATCCGCCCCATGACATCGATGGTCGCCTGTAGGAAGAACACATTTACATGTATTTTTTTAAGTCTATCATTAGTATCATATTCAAGTTACTTTTATAATATCTTAGAACAAAATTTAAAGAAATCGTTTTCTGAATAAAGGTTAAGATGGCATGAGACAAAACTGACAAAAACACATGTTTAATTAAAAAAATTGATACATTTGCAATTTCTTTTTAAAAACTTAAAACTGAACTTGAATTTTAACTTGAACTTCTTTACCTCCTTCTGTGAATGCCGTTCATTGTTGGGTGATATCCGCTGAGCAATGGACTGTAAAACAAGATCCCGAATTTCCTCGACATCCTCTAGTTCCGAGTAGTCCACATTCTCCCTATCTAATATTTCACAGAGTTCGTCCATGGACATTCTCCGCACATCTTCTTCGCACGCATTGTCAGCCATCTTTATTGATGATGTAAGTTACAAAGTAAATATAATCTGACATGAGCCATTTTGGGATGATTATTTTATGCATGTTTCGACCAATGTATATATTGTGCATATTGCTATTTTATCATAGCAACTTCTTTGTTTGCGCAACGGAAAGATTATATAATTCCCAAACCGTCTGACTATCTGAAACACGGATGACCCTCTTGTAATAAAAATAAACTAAATATGATAAAGGGACTATAAAGTGTTGAGTTTTGGAGGTTCATTTGTCGGAACTAGAAACACATCAGTGCTCCTATTTTCAAGAGACTTGCACAGACTTGTTACTCGTAATAAAAACAATAAACATGTAAAATATCTTAAGTTTTTTTCACTCATATACGTGTATATCTTTAAGAATCTAATTCATTTTATATCGCAAAGTTTGCAATTTTGAAAATCTTAAAATGTCAATACAGTAAAAATTCGAATTGACACGTTGAATGTAATCCAAATTTTCTCGTAGAGTTACCTGCTCAACGAAATGCTAATCCGAATTTCCCCGTAGAGCTACAGACATGAACAGTTCCTAAAAAAAACTTACTTTAGGGTCATCCACGTCTTTGGGAAATGTTTTCTCGAGCTAATCAGCACAAACTTATTTAAATAAATATATCCAAAAATATAATATTCTAGTATGTGTACTACTTCAAATGACAAGAAAAAAAGTTGAACTTTTCATTTCTTTTCAAGAAAAAAATCGTCCTGCATACATAGTTCTGTGAACTGAAGTTATAGTCACCAACTGAACGAAGAAAGTTGTTAATAAAAACAATATAATTTATCCTGTTGCAATGCGTTTGAAAAGTATTTTCATATAAAGTATCCTTAGAGTATCGGGTTGTGGATAACCCTTAAAATTGTCGATCCAATCGTGGCGTGCAGGTTCTTCTTCAGTTTCAAGAGGCTTTGAATACATATCTCGCTTGTTAATTAAAGTGAACATTTTAGAAATGATTAGATAATGATCTATAGCTTAAACCATAATGATTGCTCGATCCGCAATGAATCAAACTTGGAGGATGTATGATGGCGTCATCAAGGGTACTTGCATTTGCCTTTCAGTTCGTGCAGTTTATATCTTTTTTATATGTAAACAATTACAACTATGTAAAATAATGGACACCGTATTTAAAAAAAACCTTTTTTCCAAAGTTTTATGATAGATTTGATCACGCCCGACCGTATTATTTTGATTACCTTATATAATATTCAAAGATTAATTCCTTATTACTTATATCTATATAATTTTCAGCAATTTTACCTTTAAATATTAAAAGGCATTGATGAAATGTAGGACTATACATTACAAAATCGATTCGTAGTGTTGTCGCTGACAAAAGACACTGGAAAATGTAAACATTTAGATGCAATATAATCGATAATCCTCTATGCTCTTGTGGAAAAATTGAAGATAACTACCTTTTTTTTTTCTTGTAGGGAATTTAGTGTTTTGTGTTATAAATGCTTTTTTAACAGATCGTTTATACATTGTAGATACCCATGTTTTGTTATGGGAAGATGATTTCATAATTCATTGGTCTTGCAGAAATTAAAAATCTATTTTCCAACGTAAAGTTATTCTTATAGATATCGGGTCTGTTTTGTAACATACGAATATCTAGGATCTTTATAACAAGGTATATATACCCTTTGTCTTTTAATTATTTGTCTGTATATCTTCTGTCATACCGGTAATTTGAACCACTATTATACGTACATGTATTTATTGACCTTTGATACTTTTGTGTTTTTAAAATTGAGCACTTGTTATCACTACTTATAAATGTATGAAAGGGCAGTTCAAGTTTTCAGAACTTGTGCCTATATCGTGTATTATATATATTCCTTTTGTTTTTAACATCAAACAATAAAATGTGTTCATATTAACAGAATAATACATGTATCTAGTGCTTGAAATAAAAATAATAAATAGATAATTCATGATCTACGTACGCAACAGCCTGAATGATTCAGTTTCAAATAAGGAAATTAAACTTTAAAAATGATACGATAACTACACAAATAAACACTGTCAGATCGATTAATTATCTACAAGAACCTATGACGAATTGAAGATGCTTAGTAGATCCAAGATATCTTTATATACAGTACAATTTTTAAGTACGTGCTTTGTTTCAAAGTCCACGATAAAAATGAATAGACATGCACAGTTTGCCAATTCAGTAAAATTACACACGGCTATTAATTAAATCAACAAACTTACCTTTCAAATTCGCCACCTATTAATAACATGTGTACTTCACAAACAATTACCGTTATTACGATCACGTGCTATCCAGTTAACTCAGGTGTGGATAAACCAACACGTTTTGATAAATTTCATCCTACTTTCACTTTGACAGACCTGCTACATGTAGCCCGGAAGTGTTTCAATTTTTATTATGAATGGTTTGGTATTCCCTTTTTTATGTCAGATAACTAAGTACTCTCTCAGTTTTAAGTGTCGTTTTTTTCTATATAGCCCTCCATGCGCGGATCCTGAATTTTTCTTCAATTTGGGGTGGGGTGGATGGGGGTCCAAGGGACATTTAAGGTCATATTATTATGTACACTTAAAAAAAATTTCAACCCCCTCCTTCCGCCCCCTAAGATCCGCGATTGCCTTTCCGTCCCTCCATACATTAATAAATGTACCTGAGCAGTCATACATCATTATATAGGACTTCAAACATTTGAAAGAGTGTTGACTTTTGTTTAAACAGAAGAACGGAATTTATCATCGTGCAAACAGCGAGGTTTTAGTTACACACAGGTAATTCAAGGTGTTCGTCGTTGGGGATGATACATTTTTATTAAATTTAAGCGAGTGCCATTTTATTTGATAAATTTACTTTTTATTCGGGTAAATTCAAGTACGGTGAACTTTTTGTGCGATAAAACTTAAATACACAACAAGTTATATATGATACCAGAAAACTGATGGTGAGGTATTTATTATTAAACGATTCATGTAATAAATATATAATACATGTAATTTACATCTTCATTTAATCTATAGAATCATATACTGAAAGTGTATCATGGTATTTCGAAGATAATAGTACCGTTAGTTGGATCTCAATCGCGGTAAATGCAAAATAGTTGGGTATTTTTTATCATCGTGTATATTGATTATTATTAGTAGACAAAAAAAAAATCTGATTTCACTTTGTACACCATGAATTACTTTTAATAGACGATACCGCGTTTTTTGAGACTTATCCAAATCTTGCTACATGAAAGCACATCGTACACTGAACAAGTGATCATGTCATACATATAAAATTCTTGCAAAAATAAGATCGCCAAAAAAAATAAGGCGAAAGAGAGTAAATATAAAGTTTATGAAGATGAACATATGAAGAGGGCCATTCATCAGGGGAAAAAAAAAGAATCGATATTATGATAAAAATTAGCATGCTGCATGAATTTTTTTGTTTCCAAAGAAATGGCGGACTGGGAAATTCTTTACCACAACATACCGTGTGCTGGAAGAGCTGAATTCGTTCGTTTGATCTTCGAAGAAGCTGGGGTTCCTTATACAGAACCAATGAAAACCCAAGAGGAGATCCGAGATACGATCATGAACAATAAACTCGGAGGTTTTCCGGTCATGTTCCCTCCTGTCTTGAAACGAGGTACATGTAGGTACGTCAGCCCACAGGGTCTAAGTTCTCGAGTGTAGTTTATTGCATAAAAAAACAGAATGCAAGAATAACTTTAATCAATAAATATCTTTTTAATATGTTTTCATGTAATACAAGCATAAAACCGCATTCCTTTGGGTCTGGGCACAATTCTACATGTGGAAATTGAGAATATTAGACTCAAATATAAAAATAGTAGGGTAGTTTTTTTTATTTTTTGATTAAATTGAGTCATGGGAATTTAAGACGATGTTCCTTTTGTTTCATATTAAGAGCATTTATTCAAAACCTCAGAAGGAATATCATTGAATTTTTTAGAATTATTTCATAACTTGTCTCAAATATTCATACTCTGGCAAGTAACTTTTCTCAATTTATCGTCTATGGACAAGAGTAAAGCAGTGAAATGAATACTAGTAAGAAATTTCAAATATTTAAAATTGGCACATTCGGAATACAAATTACTTCATGATAATTGATATAAAATTAAAAAAAATAAAATAAACAAGCTAGAATTTGGAAGTTACATTTGTTGAGATATTGTTTAAAGTTCATATTAATGAAGCAACATGTATTTTTATATCCGCTCTAAAATGAATTTAGGTAACTGGTCTTTATCGGCCATTTTGATAGACAGAAACCCGTCCGATTTAATCTGATGGCCAAGATTCATCCTACGCAATGTTTTAGGTGATTTCCACCTCTGTCAGACGTCAGTGATATGTAAATACCTGGGGGAACAATTTGGACTGATGCCAAAATCAGAAGAGGAAAAATGGCAGGCGGATCAAGTTAACGCCACCATTCACGACTTTGTGGCAGAGGGTATGTCATGTGCTCACCGAAACTAAATGTCTCGTCTAGTACTCAGAATTTGTACCCAACCAAGCTACAGCTAGAACAGAACTTTGCCTTAAGGTGCCTCACTACACTGTGAAATAGTTTCTCAAATCAGCAGAAAATTACTTGATTATAATAGAAAGCATGATGGATAAGAAGAATACATGTCAAATAGGCGAAAAAATGTGCAATTTTAGATAAAAAATGATATTTTCAAAAATTTCATTCAGTAAACATAAACAAGGGCCACAGTTGGATTCGAACTCATGACCTGCGGTTCACAAGCCTGATACTTTAACCACTGAGCTATGACGATATACGTCCGAACAGTTTAACAAAACATTTAAATCGCCATTTTGTGACGTAGTGTCTAAAAAAGTATAAGTCTCGGTGTAGTGAAGTACCTTAACTTAAGGTGATATGGGACATCTGTCGATATTAATGTGGATTAAAGTACATTATTATTAAAATACTTTCACCGGTTTAGAATTTTCAAATTTTACAATATCTAACCAAAAAATAGCTTTTAAAAGCATTTTGAAAGGTAAAAATTGTAAAACACACAGTGGGATTCAAACTCATGACTTACAGGTTCACAGTAAACCCTCTAACTCACTACGCTACGCTGTTAGATGACAATATTGGGAATGGGGAAAAAAACTACTTATATAACTGCACTTAATTTTATTGTTTATTTAGATAAACAATACGTCACAACATGGAAGTGTCCCATACCACCTTAAATGACAAATATTTTACCCATATTGTATTTGTTTTACGTGACTGTTCTGTTTACACTCTTGGCCGAGGATTGGTCGTTACACGTGTTCTCTTTAAATTCGCGGGCGTGCATGGGTGCCTTATAATGTGTAAACAATCTTTAACTTATAATATTAATGAGAACGAGAAAATATTTTAAATGAGAACGAGAAAATATTTTAAATGATAAATGGAAACTTTTTTTTTCTTGCGGAGATCCTAATTTCAAATGCATGAGAGTGTGTACATTGATTTTCAGCGTCTTTTTTTCTTGTCACTGTTTCCTATATTTTTTGATCGGCAAAAAAATATTGAACCTCTGAAATTTATTGTTTCCTAACACTGATCTCCCTCATTTTACCCTCAATCCTTTTAAAATGATTACATTTTGTATTGTTAGTGTTTATTGTTTGATTAATAGAAGTACTTTGATAATAGATACTGGTAAGCTAAAAGTATCAACTATTATTTCGTAGGAAGATTGGCCTTTCATGGAAAGCATTGGGTGGGGTCTTACCACGACCAAAAGGAGGAAACACAGCCGTATATTGATTGGTTTGTCAAAGAGAGGCTACCGAAATGGCTGAAGCATTTTGAGTTAGTTCTGAAAAACAACAATGGCGGAAACGGGTAAATTTAATTTTCATGACTCTTTATATACATGTAATAATTAATCTATTTATCAAAATAACTAATAGTAAACTTATATCGAACTATCAAGTTTGTGGACATTCTCCTTCACTAATGTTTAATTCAGTACAACCACAAAGGAATGATTTCTTTTTTCACTTTTCCTCCAGTTTCTGCTTTGGAGAGGAAGTGACGTATGTCGACTTGGCACTACTTCAGTGCCTCCGCGGTTGTGAAGCGTCTTATAAAAAGGGTTTCGAGTCGGCAGATTATTGCCCTCTTTTAAAGGCCTTCAAAGCCCGGATGGAGGCGCGTCCGAAGCTAGCGGCCTATTACAAGTCAGAGCGGTACGCCAAACACCCACAGGACACCAACAGCATGATGTGACGTGGACGACAAAAGATATGACGTCATCATAATTGAGAATTTCAACCATTGCTTGTTTGTTGTTGTTGTTGTTGTTGTTGTGAAGTAAAACTTTTCCGTGTAGTTGCTTATTTATTTGAAGAATTCTCTTGTGCTTATTTTGCTTTAAAAGATTGATCTTATTGACTTCATTAATAAATACATCTGTTATCTGGATATAAGATATAATATATGTATATGTATATGTAGAAATAAACAACAAAATTTGCAATTTTTTATTATTCAATATGATGTTATCCTATCTAATTTTTAGGATTGCCTGAGATTTTAAAATTATCATATTTGAGAGAATGTTTAGCGTATCTTCGAAGCCATCTTTGGAGTATATTTTGCTTGAAAACAATTACTTTAGAAATATTACGTTAATTATAAAACACATTTTAAACAACATTATTTGGTCTGGATTACACAAAAACACTTATCCTATCATCCGTACTTTAAATTACATCATTGGACGGTTTTTAAAGGATGTGACCCAGTTCTGAAATCACCGGGGTCATAATTCAGAACATTCATTGTTATCCATACTATTGATGACATAAGATCTCAAGGGGTTCATAAAATAGAACATTTTCTGTTTCTTAAATTGAGAACATAATGGCGTGAACTATCAGTAAGGCGACCTTATAGGGAAATAATAAATAAACAGAAACACGCAGTTTAACTAACATTTTGAATCTTATGAATTTAAGGTCAGACGACACGTTCCTCGAGAATCTTTTTTGTATCTCCTCGTAATAAAGAATTCCAATAAAAAAAATATATTTAATTTTATAATTACTTTAAAAATGATCAAAATTTACTTATATGTGGTTATATATCTAGATGGTCGAGTGGTTAGAACCGTGGCCGCTCACTGTCAGAAGGGTAATGGTTCTAGAGGTCGTGAGTTCAAAGCCCCGCCCCGGCGGAGATATAGTTCTAATATATTGAATTTCGCTGTGGTGTAGATGTATTTATTTTTATAACAGCAATTCAAGTGTATTTTGAAGAAGATTATATACATTGTAGGAAATTGCATACTCTAGTATTTTGCAGAAATGCCTGGTAAGGTACCCTAATTTTTTGCAAGAAGGCTTGTCAAAGTAGTAGTAAACCACTAACAAATTCCTGGAAAAAGTTATCTAAAATTGAGGAACGTGTCGTCTGTCCTTAAATAATTATAATCATGCAAGATTCTTTTGAAGGACAAGTGCGTGCCTATGAGATCGTCGATGTATAACTTCATGTTAACAATTAACCATTTCTGTGTTTTATCGTGTCATTACGTTATGCCAATATTAAAAGGTATGGTTTAATATTCTTCAAGTGTTGACAAACCTTGTTGTGAATCAAAAAGTGTGCGAATATCTTTTGTTATACTTTCATGTTAAATACTGAAATCTGATTGGTTAAGACGCAGTTAATAATATTTACTATTACCCTCAGCGTTAGCAACGCACTTGGCAACGGGTAACATTAAAAAATGTTACATGCGCGAAAATTATGCGCGTACGGTTCGCTGTAGAATTCACGTTATTCCTATATAAAAGCAGTAAAATTTTCTTAAAAATTTTAAAAAAGACATTCAGTATAACAAAATAAATAGTGCCTGTTTGGGAGGATAACAGTTGAAATTGACACCCCTCGAAAACCATTGTCAACCTCCGCTTCGCGTCGGTTGACAATGGTTTTCTCGGGGTGTCAATTTCAACTGTTACCCTCCCAAACAGGCACTATTTATATAATATTTTCAATTATTTCAGGTAGCATTTATGTTTTCTTTTAAAACAAATAAATTGAAAACATTTAATACTTTCAATGGCAAACAATAAGAATCCAACTGTTTTGAAAGAACCATATTCTGTTGAGATTTTAATGATCTAGTGAGTGCACGGGTCTACCCCAATTTTGGTCATAGTGAACATTGTCTTTTTGAAAGGCGGTATACATATACATTATTTTGTTTTAATAAAACTTGTTTTTTTCTCACTGTTTTAGAATACTTATTTATGTGCTTTAGTATGGTATGGAAAATCTGAGTGTATATATACGGGGAAATATTCGCTCCCGTTTTATTTTCGCCCCCTTTGCCCTCCTTGTCAGCGGGCAATTATAAAAATGGGCGACTTTTCATGTCTTGTATTACGGTATTTCTCTTTAAACCAAACTTCGTCTTGGCGAATTCAAGACGGGGTTAAACCGTTTGCAAGTGAAGAAGGGGGGAAATAACACGGAGCGAAAATTACACGGAGCAAAAATAACTCAGAGCGAAAATAACATTGTGTACAGTATTCGTAAAACAAAAGTTACAATAATTTACTATTTTGTTTTATTAAAAACACGACCAACTTGATAAGGATACCAGAATCAAAATCAGTCTCTCACATTTTCAATACTCAATAAAATACTATAGGATGCTCTTTTTTAAAAGCACAATCTTCTATTTTAGGCATGCAATTATTTTTTTTTTCAAAAATTGAATTTTCTTTGATAACATAACAGGAAGATACGGTGCATTTATACCAGTAAATCATCAGTGACAGCGTTCTTGATAAAAACATGGGGAACAAAATTGCAATTTTTGAATCTTTAAAGAGAATGATGTAACCTCTGCATTTGAGGATGATTTGCGACTGTCAATATATATGACTGTGTGCCTGACCTAGGAAATAGGACATGCTAATTTTGCGGTCTAGCCAAAGGTGAGGCAAATGTATGGGACAGGAAACCACATAGTTTCATTTGAAAATGTCATGCATTCTTAACTTGTGCAGTGTTGGTTACATAATTTGTGCAAGATTTCACGCAGAGACCACCCAAAAACCAGGATATGTAAGGTTTTATCTCATTTATTTTATTACATCATTGGCGTGTATATCGTTACAAGGCACGAGGTTTCCTAATTAAAAAGCGTTTATTTATACGATGCTTTGACGTGATTTTAAACGAAAGTGTTTAAATTGGGTTTTTATATTAATAGAAATAAGTGTTCTTAGAATGTGTATTGTGATAGGAAAAGTTATAAGGCTGAGTTTAAAAGAGACTAGAAGACATGATTTTTAGTCATTTTGTTTCATCTTTGTTATAAAATAATGTAATTATTTTATAATCCCTTAGTAACTTTGTATTTCGTCTGATAAATTAGTTATTGAGATACATGTATTGTTGAATATTTCAGAGCTTATAAAGTAAGAGATATATCATCGAGAACCCTGTACGTTATCATCATCAACATAATTTTATGGTTATTGAATACAAATAGTTACATATACAATCTGTCATGTATAATTAAACTTGCAGTCACGCGATTGAAAATTTGTAGTGTCCTTGATTTTTGAAGGGGCAATGTCAGCATTTATTTCTCTCTTTTCACTACTTGCAATGCTTTAATAAGGCATTTTTTTTTACAGTCAACCAAAATATGAGTCTTAAAGTTTTTGTTTACATTTTTAAAGGACAATTGCAGGTTTAAACCTAAAAGTGAATGGTTATACATGTATGTGACAAATGTTAGGAACTGTTTAACTATCATATGTATATAGGGCCAATGTGAACAAAAACACGGCACTAGCCTTTGTTTATGTAACAAAGGATTGTGAGCTCTGTATCTTGCTTATAACTCAGCGACTGACTCTCAAATTTTGGTTGATCATTAGAAATGCATTACTTAATTTTTGTATAAACAATAGAGATAGAAAAATATATTTTGTTAAAATTATGAAATTTTTTATTTTAATACTTAAATTCATCTTTGTTATATTTTGGAATCATAAGTGTTATTTTGATAAAACAATTAGCATCACATTTCTGCGATTAAAATCATTAAAACCAAGTTCTAGATAAATTTTTAGTAAGAGAAGATATAAAAAGAGACGATAAATGTCTTCTTAAACAATTATAAAGCTAAATAAAGTATTTAAGAATTCATGAACTAAAAGTGTCGTCTCACCTTCTGAACAGAATGATACGGCAAGCGGAATAAGATAATTTATTTGACAGACCGAAGGAAAAAAAAAGTAGAAGCACCTTAAGTTTGATCTTCAGAAACAAGAAACATAGCAAATAGTTGTATAGGGCATCCTGTTTTGTTTAGCGATTTTACACTGCAGTTGAGAAACTAGAAAAGTTTTAAAAAAGCCATGCTTGTTTTGCAATCATGCTTGATTTTGATTTTTCTTGTATTTGAGCATCACTGCCGAGTGGTTACTCCGCATCCGAACTGTAGGAACAATGTGTGTTACTTTGATTTTGTCGTGGACTACAAATTCACCATGATGTGGTACAATTACACGAATCTCCGGGAGCCACAGTTTAATCCTATTGTGTTCAAAGACGGGATCCTACAGCGACGCGTGACTAATGTGGGGTGTAGGGAGGAATTCATTCCACTGACCAGAGAAGGTATTGATTAACAAGTAGCAAAAAAAAAACTATTTTCACATCTTCAAATTGCAATAGTGCGTCAAATATTTATAATCAAGATGTTGACTGAAAATTGCATTTTATTAAGCATATTAGCTTAGTCTTGAATTTTAGAAAAAATGTCGCCTTATAGAATAACAGAAGATTTGATTGATTTACTAAAGAAGATGATAGAATACACTCGTAAATTTATCAAAAATCACTAAGATATCTTCGAAAGGAAATAACTAGACCTTATAGACAAGAGAAAAATATCATTTTTTTCATGTATAAATAGAAATAGTTTACTTGAATGATTCACACAAATTTGAATGATACGATTCAACTTACAAGCGAGATACAGAAGAAAGAAGTCGTCTTTATGAAAACAATGTTTGGGTGTATTTGTATACAAATAATGTAAAGGAATTATAATATTTTTTACAGAACTAGACTTTGACCCGTTCGAGCAAGGATAGACAATGATATCGGACATTTACAAAATAGATACATCGACACACCGTATTGTTGACATTTACATTACCAAGCTTTAAGCCTACAATAATGTTATTAGTTTCACTACACTCTGCTTAGTTAGAATAATATGTCACGGGACAGGCCTTCACCTCAAATTTACACACCATGTTGACATTCGGAACTCTCGGTATTTTTCGTATTAAATGCACCAAGTTAGAGTTATTTCCCGTATTTTCTTTAATGAACAAAATATATAGCAAATTTTCAATAAAAATTTACGTTTCTGAGTTTATCCATGCAAATGCAATATTGTGGAAACATAAACTAAAGAGCCTCCCGTGATTTTCGTCGATTATTAATTAGCGAAGCTTGATTGAGAAAAAATTAAAACATATTGGTATTTTTTCAAATACAAATAATGTTTAAAATAATTATACAAAACAAAAGTCAGTACTCTTCCGATTTCTCGGTATTAAAGCCCGAGTCTTTTATTTTGATATAGTAGTATATAGATAACTGTAACATGTGGCAAACAAGATTTTAAATCAATCCAGTGTGCTCATACATGCTCGCACATTAATCATTTGAATTTTCCTTGACCTTGTAAAATGTTTATTTATTATAAGCATTGAAACAAAACACACAACAAATTTCATTATGCAAAACCTGGCATTAGAAGTTAAAAAAAAATTGAACATAGAATATTTGAATTGGTCATATATAGTAATACATCAAATACTTCAACATATATGCACATTTATTTATGATTTTTCATAGAATTAAAGAACAGAGTGACTGCTGGCGACGGAAGATATAGACTGGTATATGCCATCAACGGGGAAATCCCCGGACCTAACATTGTGGTTTTTGAAGACCAAATTGTAAGTAGCCTAAATATATATTCCAAACAATTTTTGTGTAAAGCTTGGATTGCATTTGACATATTGACTACAACATATTTTCTAACTTAAACATTACTATTGAATGTACGGAAGCTAACGGAAAAAATGCTTGTTTATAAAGCCTTCGCGTCGAAAAAACGGAAGTTTAACCATTGTTTTTCCTGAAATT
Source organism: Magallana gigas (assembly GCF_902806645.1). NCBI lineage: Eukaryota > Metazoa > Mollusca > Bivalvia > Ostreida > Ostreidae > Magallana > Magallana gigas. The sequence continues at coordinate 27,515,982 of NC_047567.1, read as the reverse complement.
TGTTGAAATCATTTCGATATTCTTTATCGCTGCAAATCAAAGGTAATGAGCCATGTTAAATAAGAAAAATCACCGCAATTTGGATACCTTTTTTTTTTTTTAGCAGGAACTGTGTTTACATTTTATGGAAATTATTGGTTCATACATTGAATAATCGAATTTTTCGCTATAGAACAAATACCTAAGGATAATATTAATATTAAACACACGAACCACCCCCCCCCCCTCAACCCCCCCCCCCCAAAAAAAATAAATAAATAAAAACCCCTGCTAAATAAACCAGTCTTACATGCATTTAATAATGTCATATTATTCATAAGAAAAACAGCAACTTTGTATGACTATTAATGACCATTTTTATCGCATATTTATCAGGTTTCTATCACTGTTCACAACACCCTAAAAATAGAGGGTATCACAATTCATTGGCATGGACTGGTGCAACGTGGTACACCATGGATGGACGGACCGGATATGATATCACAATGTCCTATACTTCCGGGCCAAACATTTGAATACAGGTACGATCTGGCTCACTGCAAGACCAAAGATCAACATATTTAAAAGGTTTTCTATTTTATATCTGTTCATTATATAACACCTTTGATATGTATGTTATGGCGTTTGATTATATGTAGGAATATGGGCAATAATAATTGTTATACAATTATTTATCAAGAATGATAATGATTGCATTGTTCTCATCTGCAAATTAACACGAGTAATGTGTCTTTTAGTACAATGGCACTTAGCAAAACGTTCCATTTATTTTTTGTTTGCAAGATTTAGGGGTGCTTGATAAAATCTGTAATGCACTCGTTTTATCATTTAACTTGATCTGTTAAAATATATGTAAGATGAAACAATACAATATGCAAAATACGCGTTTAATCAGAAAAAAAATATTTTGTAAAAAAAAAAAATAATTCACAGAAATACTCACTTTAACAATTACTTAGAGTAATTTTTAGTAGAACTCTCTTTAGCTTCAAAAAAGATGTGATTTACAAGAAAATAAAGATATGAAGAATTATAGATAAACTTGTTGTTTACACGAAATTTGCAAAAGATGGAATTCTGTCATTCATTCAACTAAAAGGTGACTAAAAGGTAAATTAAAAGTGACTGAATGGCATACAATGAACCTACATGTATGTCACTGAGTCATCTTATCTAGACCCTTCGGTTATAATTCAGTTGACTGAATGGCAGAATTTCATCTTGTGAATTGAATTGTCTCCAGGTTTGTTGCGTCCCCAGCAGGAACACATTGGTACCATGGTCATGTCCACACCATGAGGTCAGATGGTCTTGCAGGTGCTTTCATCGTATTGCCAAGGATCCGGCCACCTATTGTAAATAAGAATTCAATATACTGGTTGTTTTAAGTTAACTTAAATTGCATATTATGTAAAAGACTTTGCAATTGATCGAATGAGAATACTGGCTACATTTTTTTGGGCCAATGTAATTTTCAACCTTCTCCTCTTGTAAACAGTTTCGCCCCTTCTTGAATTTGCCCAGGCACAGTTGTGTTTAAAGAATAATTATTTAAGACATTGGAATTCACCAAGTTTCAAATTCGCCCACTGACAACGAAAATGAAAGGGGCCAAAAAAAACGGGAGCGAATATTTCCATGTATGCAGTAAAATGTTATCAAATCTTAATTGACTAACATTTAATCTGATGGTGATGTGTGAACAAAATAATAAAACAAAGATTGTCGGTATATGGTACAAGAAGATGTTTTACTGTTTTGTCAACGCTTTGTTTTTAGTCTGATAAAATAATGACGGGACACATGTAGCCCGTTAATGTTGATTCTGCAAAAGCAAATATAAGATTAGTTATTTCGTTATAAAACTTTCAAACAAAGCTCTTAAATAACAAAAGATTAATGAAATATAAATTATTGTATATGCTAGATATTGTAATTAGCTGTAAATATTTAACTCAATTTCTGTACACGATAGACAGTGATGCGTTTTTGCTTTGATTGAAAGCAGGGGATGCATATTTTATAATCTTTGAGGAAGTTTTGTTCTTTAGTTGAAATAATTGCTTCTACTAACAACAACAACAACACAAAAAGAACAACAGATTGAAAATGTACACATTAACATAATCATCTTGACGTGTTGATGTATTACGTTTTTCTAATTAATCATATTAGTCATTAAAATAGTGACTGACTCCAAAAATACAAATTAGATAGTTACCCAGTACATACTGAAATGTTTAAGTCTCTTTATCCTTTTTTGGATTCATTCGATAAACAGTTATTTTTACTTTATATCTAAAAAAGGGACATACAATGTATCCACAAGGAATTTATTTTTAAGGGACTTTATAAACAGTGTATATTTAAAAGAAAATCATGTATGAAAATTAGTTATTAAATTCAAAGTATTTCAATTATTTTTGCAGAGATATTATGCAAGGGTTTAATCCGAAAGAACCCCATAGATATCTCAGTTTTATTTTTAGAGCTAAAATGCAGTGTCCCGTTATTTCTAGTCTAGTATTACTGTATACAATGTTATTTTCGCCCCGTGTAATTTTCGCCCTTCTACACTTATTAACCGTTTCGCACAGTATTGAATTCGCGCAGACACAGTTGTGTTTAAAGAAAAATAATTGAAGACATCAGAATTCGTCCAGACTTAAATTCGTCCACCGACAACGAGGACGAAAGGGGCGAAAATAAAACGGGGGCGAATATTTCCCTGCATGCAGTATACATATAAGGGACAAAGATTGTAATAAGGTTCATACAATATTGTATTTCCTCTTTGTTATGTACAGACGACGCCATCAGAACAAATTCCTGAAGTAGAAAAAGAGTTTTCGGTGGTGATATTTGATTGGATGAAAACTACAGCACACGAAAAATTCCAAGCTAGAAGAGGTGGATTTGCAGTGTAAGTCTAAATATGGAAAAATTCATGCATTTGATTTTATTGCCAATACAAATACACTTTCAATATAAAAGTGATTTTATATGGCGTAACATCATTGCACTTTTACACTATATATATCTTGTTTTATGTATTTATTTTAAAACATCATTGATATTTAAAAACTTGTTATTCTTATTTGAAGCCTATCAATAACATTCAAAAACATGTCATCTGTATTCTAAACTTGTTACTTGTAATTGACAATCTTTGATGTTTAAAAAATATGTCATTTATATTTGAAAACATGTCAATCATTTTTCTTTAACGTGTTGTTCATATTACATAATCTTGTCATTGGTATGCATGCAATTCTTATGGGATGTTTTGTTGTTGTTTGTATGCGACAGACATTTCCTTTTAAATCTGAGGTGAATCAGAGAGTATTTAAGTGATAGAGCATGTACATAAAATAAAATATTATTTGAAATATAATTATATACGGGTATATTATTAAAACTGGTCTCGTTTTTTTTTTTTACAACTGTAGTTTGGAAGACTACGACGGACAATGCTTGCCAGCGACCCTTAATTATGATGGGTCCGGCTTTCTGTTCCAAGTTCATATTGGTCTGATCAATGGAAAAGGTATGATTTATACGAAACACTAATACTAATGGCTTGACAACTCAAAGAAGAAAATTGAGGAAGATGAAATGTTCTTCTTAAGTTCAATATCATAAGATACGCCAGATCAAAAGAAAGTTTATTAAAAATGACTTCAATTTTGTTTTAGAGACAAATTAATTCAATTTCTGAACTATGAGCAATATCCAAACAATTATATCCAAGTAATTCAACACGTTATATGCGGTTTTTTTTTCTAATTTCTAGTTTTATTTTTTGCACCAATTCAAACATTGTGTTGAATTTACGTAATTTATAAATCAAACTCGTTAAAAATGAAATGATTTAAACACTTTTTCAGGTCAGAGGTATATTAATGATGATCCGACATTACCGGAGAGAGATTATCTTCCGCTAGAGACGTTTAGCGTAAAACAGAACCAATATTATAGGTTTAGAACCATCAACGCTGGGTTTGAATCAGCATTTGAAATTTCTGTTGCTGACGTAAGAGAGAAAACAAAACATAACATTAATGTATAAGAAAGAGACAAGAAAGATATATCTGAATATCAATGCAATTAAGACTCCTTATACTGTTAAATCATTTGATTTCGTGGTGACTCAATTTTCATGGAATTAACATCATACACGGATTGATGAATTGGGATTAAAAAGTCACATTTCCTATTGTAGGTAAACAATAATACACAAAATTGCGTCCCCACGAACCTGTAAAATTTAAGCAATCCACGGAAATTAGCCCTGACGAATTTTAATGATACCACATTAAATAATTCGCAATTTGCAAATGAAATGTCACTTTGATTAAGTATACTATACATTGCCTGATTGGAGTATACAATAAAAGGTATATCGTTTATTAATGTTTAATGCAATTCTTTTATAATTTTGTAGCATATGTTAACCATTGTTGCGTTCGATGGTAACAATGTAGTACCATATCAGGCAGATATTGTTGTGATCCAGCCAGGGGAGAGAGTGGATTTCATTATTTTTACCAACAGACCTTCAGATAATTACCGAATAAATTACCTTACAACTGCCATAGGAGACTTTAGTGGGGTATTTAAAAAAAAAACTTTTTAAGGTTTATTATTTAATCATAAAAATCATTCTCTAGAAATTTGTACGGACTTCGTATTGATTGTGATTTATTTTCTCAGTGTGATGTTAGTTCCCTTTTAAATAATTTTGAAAAATAATTGTTATCAATCGTTCAATACTATTGCAAGAATCTCTCAGTCTAAAAATATTTTATAATGAGAAATATGAAAAAAATTACACAAAATGGGTATTATGACTTCAAAAAGTTTTTCAAGTTTTTGACAAACAAATTCATGAATTCATAAAGAAAATCAATCTATACCATACGGCTGAGGACAATGAATGAATACGCAGGACTTTGCTTTTTCATAGCTTTTCAAGAGACCAGCAACCTTTACTACCTAAATTTCAAACGTATATACGTGATTGAACAGGATAACCCGTTTTTAACATTAGCGTTAAGGAATTAAACGTGATTAAAATCTCATGTTCCTTATATATCTTTTTACTTCTTTTGTTCATGTTTAACCTAAATATAAGCTAATGTTAAAGCTGGGAAGTTATTTCTTTTCTAACAGCAAACCTTTACCAATCGTAGGGGTACCTACGCCATATTGAACTATCAGGGAGTTGACGAAAACGCATCACCCATCGTCAAAAAAAGAGTCTGCACACCAATTGTACCTTGCTTAGCTGTCAATCAAATATTCGGGTAAATTTGTGTCTTTTTTCAAAGTAATAAATGAATGTTTAAGGAAAGCAGATTAAACATTATTAAAGAAAACAAAATATGAATGATTGTATGCTCTATAAAAACGAAAAAGCATGATTCTTGAAATCCCAATATTATCTTTACATTTAATCTTTACAGTTACATTTTTAAATGTTTATGACAGCAGAAGAGTTAAAACTCATGTGAAAAATAACCCATATTTAAGTCTGTCAATGTGCGCGTTTTCTTTTCTCTGTATTGTTGTAAATAAATATCATTTATCGAATTTATAGCAAAACAAAGTACTTTAATGTTTTGGCTTTCGATGCTCTTATTTTCAGAACTTTTAAAATAATCTTTATTTGTGTGATTAGCTACAGCCTCGCACTATTTTGTTTACTATTACGTGAATAATTTGGAATTAAAACTTACATAGTCTAAAAACATACCACGTCCAATTTTATTATTCCTATTTTGAGTGAAAATTGCATTGTTTCAGTAACAGTCTTGAATGTATATGTCTTATTAAAAAAGAACAGCATGAAAAACTCAAAACTCAAAATAAAAAAAATGTAAAAATAAAAATACTGCTCTAAAACACCACACATTATAAATGGTTTTGATTAAGAATATTTTGTTTTTGTGTAATGTTATATAAATATGTAATTTCATTGTTTTAGTATGTTTTAGTAAGTCACTTGACCAGTAAAACTAAGCCCCTGTGCATTTAATTCAAATTTTTTTAGCCTCTACCCCGCTGGCATTAACATCGTCAGTATACCATTAACTAGACTACGAGCCACAAATTTTGAGATAAAGAAACATCCTGTGCCATTTGTAAAACCTGGGAAACAAAAACAGTTGTTTTTTCTCAACTTCAATATTGATGGTAAGAAGTTATCTGGTAATAATAGAGTAAGAATGCTCAAAAAGAGTAAGAAAATAGCGATAAGAAAATAGGACAGAAAAGCATTTATTAACTTGGAGGAGTGTTTAAAAACTTGAAAATAACTACTTTTGTATAGGAAACATATATAATTCTAGAAATTGAAATGTGATATCGATTATACAACTAAAACACCGGTGTTTCCAAGTATTTTGAAACATTTGGTAAGTAAAAACAATATAGTTTCTTTATTGTTCGTTTATTCAATTTCTGGAATAAGTTTTTAGTCGATAGACTAAATAAATAGATCATCGAAATGAGGTTTGCGACGTTAATTTTTTTGGCCGAGAGGACAAAATTAGTTTCTTGTTGAACATTTATTTGATACAGCGCATTGTATTTTAAGAATTATTTACGGAATCCGATTTGCTACAATCTAAGATTCGGTAAGAGTCACATTGGATGTCAATTTAGACATTGCACAGTCATTTATCATATTGCTTGATTATATCATTAAAAAGGTTATTACATAACATTTAATCTATATTGAATATAATTGAATATAAAACAGGTTATCACATAACATATAATCTATATTGAATATACATGTAATTCAATACTTATCATTTCTATACAGAGTAATTATGATTAGGTGCGACGATTTTAAAAATAAATACGATTGAATTGTTTCAGGAGGTCCAAATATCAATGGACACAGATTTGTTAAACCAACTTCAGCCATTCAGGTACATGTAGAAACATTATACCGTATACAAGGAATGTTTGGTTTGTTCGACTTACTTTTGAAATTAATTTTAAGTCGAAAATTACATGTAAAACTAATGAAATATTGGGCTCTTAAAACATTTAAATTGCCTTACAAACACTGCGTAAATCTGATTTGTGTAAAAAGTTTACCTACTTGATAAAGAAGCCATGCAGTACCAAAAGCTTTGAATAATCCTCAAATACGGTTAAGAAAAGAGCAAGTATCAATTTCAATTGTTATTGCCCATAGTTTCTCTGTCTCTTTATCTTAGGTAAAATATGTTTTTAAACATTTTTGATTTAATTATGAATTTTAAAGGTTTCTCTTTGGGAACTTAGTTCTTTCTCTTTACAATACAATAGAATTTACCAAAGGCGTTGATGTCGGTAGATTCAAATAATTAAATCATTCTTTTGAATTCTTTTGAATTTCAACTAATAATATACACTGTAGTAATATACTACTCGCATGTACTTCTATAAAGACATACCCTGGTCCCGGTGCCATAATACCATGTGGACCCGATACTTGCAAAGACACGGACTGTTCTTGTACTCACACGCTGAAGTTTGAACTAGGAAATGTCATAGAAATGGTTCTCTTTTCTTTTGGTGGTAAGAGATTTCCTTGTTCAATATACGACTGTAATAGGATTTACATAGAACTCACTATAGAGAATATAATTTTGAGCTTATTTGTCAAATGTTCGTTTTCATTCTTTGATTTTTTGATAAAAGAAATCTCTTAAATAGTGTGCCAAACGAAACATAAAAGAGTTGTGAAAGAAACCCCCCCCACTATTTTTTATAAGACAATTCATTTATTCCTTATTATAAATTATCATAACCACTAAATAGATAGAATATTGCATATCATAAATAGTTTGAAACAATTTTCGGGAAGAATCCTCGTTTTTACATTACAAGCATGTCACATAACCAGGTGTCTTTGTATAGCAATTGCAGAGTATTGAAATGGCTTTTCTCTGCCCAGGTACTATTAAAATTGTTCATCCTGTTCACTTACATGGACACCATTTCCACGTTCTGAAGATAGCCTATCCACCTTTCGATCCTGAAACCGGGAACTCCACTGCCTTTAACCCTGACATTCGATGTTTGAATGAACAATGTACAAGAGCCACATGGGCGGATCCCTCTTGGATTAACGGGGATATTCCGGGCCTTAATCTTATCAATCCACCGCTTAAGGATACAATAAACGTTCCCGCCAATGGTTACGTCATCATCCGATTTATTGCGGATAATCCAGGTATATTGTATAGTAATTTATATATATTATTAAATTTAACAATTAACACCGTATTTTGAAATATTTCGATAAGATTGTTGTTACATGATTGGATAAGAAGGCAACATAATTATACATGCCTTTTAATGAAGTCAAAACCTTATTGAAACCTTATTGAAAGTGACCCTGTGTGCAGATTATTTCAGATATGTTTCCTACTTTGGCGAAACAAAATTTCTCTGTACAGAAAATATTATTACATTATTACATTAACGGTAATATACAATTATGATAAGATTTATAAAGGTAAAACATAATTTTACTTTTTGATTGTTACTTGTATTGCAGGATATTGGTTAATGCATTGCCATTTGGCCCATCACCAGTCTGACGGAATGAACTTAGTTATGCAAGAAGGAGAAATCCAAGAAATGGCCCCTCCACCACCGAATTTCCCGACATGCAATAACTTTCGAGTTAACCCAAACCAGTTTCTTTCATCACTCAAAAACCAAGAAAGAATGCTTTCGTCAAAAGGTTGATATATTTTACTTTTTCCTTCCCCCTTTCATAATTATATGAATTTGTTTTTGATTTAGGAGAAAAAAAGTATGTTATAAATGAAGAACAATTCAATAGTTGAGAGAAACATTTATTGTCAAATAGAATTACACACACACATTTATTCCTTATTCAGTTACGTTTGAGTAAACTTCATTAGAGGCCTTCAAAGGTTTAAATAATAACAATGCTTGACATGAAAATCATATTCGCTTATTCTAAGAGTTTATTGAGTGGAGGTTAAATGCATAATCCGCTTTCCTTATACAATGACAAGTGTATCATTGTTCAAACTGATAAGTGGAATCATTATGTCAAATCAATGTTCAACCATTCTTTTACTTCACACAGGTTTAGGCTCAAGTTTTCCCACGGGATCGACCTTTGGAGAACCTGGAATCGTAGCCCAAACACCAACAAATAAATATAAGTGATCCAAAGTATTGCTCAATTACTTATTAAAACTTATCATAAAAAAAATATTTAAAGTTTTGGTAGGAATTATATATTTTTTCTGCATTTTCACTAAAAGGCGGACTTAAGATAACTGCAATGGTATTTTTTTTTTTATTAAAATTAGGAAACCTTATTCTTAGATAAGCGTAACTGGAGCGAGGTCCCATAACTATGAAGCAGTCCTAGACTTGAGTGAGCATTTGTACATTGTCTTTCTGGAAAAGTGGTTACTTTAGCTGGTTGTTAAGTATGCGTTTCTATATTTAAGCAATACGTGTGGGTATTAATTACGCGGATGCCTGATTCACCACCGTAAAGTTTTAATGTCTTTACCATACACCCGGGGGTATTTTACGCAGTTTTGAGCGTACTGCGTAACAAGTGTAGATTTCCCCCATGCATGAATAAATACTTTCACAATATTGTCTTGTAATTTGATACATCGAAAAAATACACTTATATTAAATGCTTTATATAACGTTGATAGTTACCAATTTTAAGCGCATTTAAAAAAAAAAATAAAATCAATATTTTATGAATGACATATACCATAAATTTTGGACCGTCTATAATGTTTCATGATTCCGAGGCCTGTTTCGTAAAAAATGAAGCGCAGGTTTTTTTGGACTACATACATTGTATGGTTGATGCGATGACTGCTTTTCATAATTTTGGGATGCACAAAACCTCAAGAATAAATTGAAGAAAAAATTTTGTTGCTTTGTTGAGTTCTAAAAGTCGCTCTTTTCTATCAAAACGTATAGATTGAAATTGTTTGACGTTAGCAAATGATGGAGTTAAAAGTCAAAATTTTAATGATTATTTTTGTAAAATAAAGAGTTATAACTTTAACTTCCTTGTGTTGGTGATTATGAAATATATTTTGTACGATGAAATTGTTCACAACTGGAACAACAAAATGAATAACATTTTCGCTGTAATATTTTCTGATGACCTGTTAGTTTCAGCAAAGACTCCGTTTAGGATACTGAGTATGATAATTATATATACACTTTAAAATGATACTTCAAAAAATTATATTCACATCTACCAAGTATGATTCCCTTTATTTCTTACGGACACTTATCGTTAATTCATAGCTCTATAGAGACCGAAGGTATGAAATCTGAACGCCCGATTATCGATTGGTCGAATCTACAGCACCTGGAACTGACAGGAAACTGACAAAACTGAAATATACACGCCCAGTCTATCGATTGGTCGAAACCTACAGCGACCTAAGAAATATTACGGACTGCACCGACTCATTTCAAGGAGACGATTTGGCTGTTTTTTGTAGCTTACGTACTGATACATATTAACAGTAATTAGTTTAATTTAATTTAATTTTTCAATATATTCATTCCTTTGTTAAAAGAAAGCTATTAATATAGACAATAAAACGCTTTCTTTTATGATTAATGCGGTTAATGTATATTTTCTGCAATGTCGCCATCTTCATATCCTGCATGATACACCACCGAAAGCATTTTTTCATCATGCTAAAATTTTTATGATAAAATACTAGGTTTGGCATGCGCAATATATATACGTCATCATAGCAAAATCAACGCCTATATATTATAAACCACTTATTCTACTGTTATAATCTTCAAGATAATTAGTTTTTAAACATTAAATATTAATACAATTATAGCATTTTAATAACGGTAAAAAAAACCACTGATCAAAATTTGTCTATAATCCATTTTATCATTTTTATGATAGCCAGAGAAGTAAGGGAACACGAGATATGGAAAGACACGTGTACATTAAATCTACAACTTGACATTGAAAATGTGTTTTATAATTCGGAAATGTCAGTTTCAAAGAAAACAAATATGTTGCAGAACAGGGTCGTGGATCAATTGATTTGCATATTTAATAAGTGTGCTGTGAAAATCAATTTATTGTCAAGTCCCAATCAATCTGATGAGTATAAATGTAGCAATATTTATCACGCCTCTAAAATTTAGTGTTCTTATCATGCACAGTCTAATTCACGCACGATGATAATCATGTAAAGTAAACAGGACGTTTTTATACATTAAAAACAACGAAATTAGATTTGTTCATTAAATTTATATTTTATAAACCCATAGAATAAATGAACTAAACTTTATTATTATGCAAATCGTAAAGCTTGTAGATTTGTAAAATGAGCCAAAACAGACTACCTTGATAATGTAGATAAACTCGCGGTAAACGATTGGTATTTTTATCATTGTACACTATTTCCTGCATGTACAGCTTACTCCACTTATATTGAACTCGCTTATTTTGAAATTCCGCTTATTTTGAAATAGAAATAAATCCCCCGTTTTTGCCTCTCATATTCTTTGCATTGATTTCACGGATATAATGAAATCGGTTATTTTGAAATATCGCTTATATTGAAGCCACTGACCGGTCCCCAAAGGTGATAATTAGTTGTTTTTATAACGGTTATATTGAAGTTCTCCCTGGCGGCTGTCGTCACGGTTGGTGACAGTAATTATGCCAGACTGACCGGTTGATATACAAAGGTGTGAATTGATATGTTTTAATACTTTTATTAAAAAGTAAAATTTATTCACTGTTTAATTTTTTGTTTTTACGAATACGGATGTATTGATGCTAGACGTAATATGGAAACCCCACGGAAAAGAAATACCTTATCTCCGGACGCTAGATATAAACTAGTAATGGCTATTGATCAAAGAACAAAGCCTAAATTCGAAATAGCCAAGGATTTTGAGATTATCGCATGTACACTTACGATGATATACAAGTAGCGTTCAGCAATATTTGAAGCGATTGAGTGTGGTGATTTTTCTCTAACGTTTTACTAAAACGTAAAAGAATGCGATCCGAAATTATGATGAGGTTTAAGATAGTAACAAAACTAAACTTACAAAACTTTCGGATATAATTTAATCAAACTTTCAAGGACTAATGTTCCATGTTATCCGTTTATTGTAATAGATAAATGATGATCTAATAATTTGTTCGGGTTTGGTTTTCTATGCTTACATCGGGATTGAACTTTCAAAAATGGCGGCTTCACGTCAGTCAATTTCGCTTATATTGAAATACGGATATATTGAAATAATTTGCATGGTCCCCTGAATTTCAATATATCCGGAGTAGGCTGTATATGCTATTTTATAATTGTGATAAATTCTGACTAATTCATTGTAAACATATCATGATATGTAAAATAATTACTATATATTTGAAAGCACAAACAGATCCAATTTTTTATATTCCCTGCACTAATCAAATTAAAGCTCAATTAAAAAAAATCATGTACTAAGTATATGTAAAATACCACTTATTATGCATTATCATAACAATTGGGAACGAGAGTGCTAGTTATTCAAAAGAAAAGGAATATACGATAACAATTCTGTAAATAGAAAGCAATAAACATATCAGATCAAACTCAAAATATTGTTGTAATTTGTTCAGCAAGTTTTAATTCTGTTACATGTAAGCATCCGCAATGTTAGGATAGTCTTGAAAATAGTCCTGATTAGTTTGTGAACACCAATGTCGTGTGGGCCCTCTACATTAGAACAATATAAACAATGCATGTTACTTTGACTTCGTCGTGGACCACATTTACTATAATGTGCTACAACTACACGAACATTCCCGACCCACAATGTAACACTGTTGTGATTAGATGTGAGATCTTATAATGACAAATAACCGCTAGATGATTGCACGATGAAATTAAGTCCCTTGACAAGATAATGTAATGATTTATATGTAAAGTAAAATATAAAATTCATTCAGTCAAAAATATTTCTATATCTTAAAAATATCTGTGTTACATAATCATTATATTAATATAAAGACGTGATTCATTTGTATTATTGCAGACAAATTACATAAAACACATTTAGATATTAAATCATTGGTACAAACACTACACCCAATATTGAAAAACTTTCGGAGCATCCTGTCCTAACGTCAGAGCAGAGAATATGAATAAGTAACATTACTATCTAACAAAACCATTACGGTAGAGCGTGAAGATTTTATTATCTTAATACCAGAACAAAACCCTGAAAGGAATATAAATAGCTAACACAGTAAACATCAATTGATTATCAAAAACATTTTCATCAAGCAGGAAAAAACTGAAATGAAATATGAAACAAGGACAACCCTCGTTTTTCGCATAAATAAAGGGACTAATCCCGGGCCATGTATTACCTATTCAGATATGACCTGAGCCTCATTTACCCTTAAACGCAAAACAAAAAAAACATTCAAGGCTATCTAGATATCATATACGGGAAGGCTTTATTTCATACAATTTTAACATGTATATATGCTTGAGGTATTCTCCTGAGCTTTGTTATGAAGGCCTGATAATTCGCAATTGTACATGTACTGTGAATGTGCACTGTCTCTCTGTCAGAGCTTAATAATTTTTGTAATCGGTTGACCAAAGCTATTACGCAACCGACTATTTGTCAAAGCGCATCATATGATGATTCAAAGAGTTGAGAGTACTGAAAGCTATCTTTTGTAAATTGGTATTTTTAACAGATATACGTGTACATGTTAATCTAAATTGCAGGTTTTTCTTTTGATGAGTTGTTGATAAACAAGGTCACGTGTTAACTTGTCTTGTCCAATCATTTTCGATTTCTACATTTGTATATTTTGTTTCATTCTATTCCAACAATTTTTTTATTCTATTTTTAACTGCCCCCCCCCCCCCCCCCCCCCAATTTATCAGATGATGTTAATAAACAATGTCACGTGATATGTAAACTAGTCTTGTCCATTTAAAAAAAATTATACATATGCATATTGTTCATTCTTTATTTCCAACCCTTTTTTCCATTTTTAATTAAATCCATGGATACTGTCACAAGCCAGAACGATTCACCTTTATGTTGTCTTTAAGATTATTGATAATGTGTTTATAATAATTATCATACATGTATGCTATTAACATTGGAAGAGATGTTTTAATTGTTTTCATTGTTGTTTTTCAAATTTTTATAATATTAAAAATAATGATATTATCAAAGTTGAATTGTTGCAAGTTCATGTTCAAGTTGAACTTAAACTGTTAAAAAGGTTTAGCAGTTAAAAATGTTTTATCTTTAAAATATAATATTGAGAAGAAGGTAATATACATGTATATACAACTTATTTTATATAAAAAATGCTGAGGCCTTTGTTTGGCTTTATTTATATTGATGTTTTAGATCAGTGTTTGGTTTCATATTAATGCATTTATAACGTGTAGATGGTATATTTGCGTGTAAACTAGATATGATACGAATATAAATAAAAGAAAAAAAATCTGACATGTATCTATTTTTAGTGAATTCAGAAGGTGTTCTTTTTCAATATTTTTTGACGTGGATTTTTTTATTTATTCCGCCGATATGGTAAGACAAAATATTGTCATTGTTTGGATTACTTAGTAAATACATGTATGCGTTTGAGTATTTTTGTATAACGTTCCTTTTCATTTTCCTTTAAGAATTAAAATAATTTTTAAGCAACTTTAAATTTTCAAACAAAATACAATTTGAACAAAACTATCATTTTCAATAACAAAGTTATTTAAATGTAGATGTTTGCTTCTAAATCATTATTTTTATGCTTAGTTCTTTTTTAGCTATTTTTTTTTAGTAAATTAGAATTCAGAATACATTCAATTTTTAAAAAAACTAAATTTCACTATCTACTCCTAAGCGATTTAATTTTTTTTGTTCTGCAAAATGAATAATGATAAATAGATTAAAATCAAATTGAACTGAAAAATACCTTACAAATAAATTTATTCATGTATCTTTCTTTCTAGATAACGGTGCTATGTTATTTATGTGTAATACCACCAGGAATAAATGGTAGAGTATAAGTATACATTTTTTTCTTTTTGCAGATTATGGGTGTTCTAATTATTTTCCTGATGATCTTTGTGGCAACACATGCAGAAACAAAGACTGGTAATTGTAAGGATTTACTGGAGGGATACCTGGCAGGACGACTGTCCTCAGAAGTAGGAGGAAATCACGTGGAGGCGCTGAGGCGGGAGTTTAAGACAAGTCAAGAAAAAGCTATCAGAGAACTGAAAGAAAAACTAAAGGCTGATATTCATACACTTAAAGGTAGATCATCTATATCTATTTACCAAAAAAAACCATCTGAAATATTTTATTTTAAAATATCTATTTCTCACTTGAAATATTTGTTTTTGACAGCTACCAGGAACACAAGTGTTGTTTATACCCGCTGGGGTAAAAAAGAGTGTCCGAACGGCTCTGAACCAATACATTCTGGTAAGTTTAACTTTATATTTAAAAAATCAATCATTGCATGCTTATGTGGGAGTTTTTGTTTTATATATACCCAATACAATTATTAATGAAAAGTCATTTTGTTCGTATATTAAGCAGGAAAAGCTTATTTTGGACCATTTTTATAAGAGCCGTGTTTTCAATGTGCTTCTAGTAAAACTGCACCTGCGCTAAACTTTATATGACTTTGAGTTATGAACATTCTTGAAAACCGTGTTTAGAGTACTTCATGGTTGATTTCTATCCATTGGCGTCATTGGGAGTGCGTTAATGTTGTATGTCCGTTTTCATTTTTAAAAATTTTCATTTTTTTTATTATTACATGTAAGCAAGTTTCTCAATGTGTATCGATAGTTTCAATGTTATTGTAGGATACGTTGGTGGGAGTCATTTTTCTCATTCAGGAGGTGCTGTAGAGCCCCTTTGTTTACCTAGAAATCCTGAGTGGGGGATCTATAAAGATGGAACCAAGGGTGGAAAAGCTTATATATATGGGGCGGAGTACGAAACCAGTGATCTTACTGGATACATGAGAAAGCTACACGATCATGATGTTCCCTGTGCTGTTTGTCTCCGCCGAAATAAATCCGCCGTAAAAATGTTTCCAGGTAAACAAACGATAAATACTTGTAAATAATTATACCAATTAAAATAAACTACAACAGACTTCCTCCCCCAAAATAAGCACCAAATATGGTACAAATATTCAATTCATTCATGCTTCCAAAAAAAATAGACATGTCATATTCAAATAATCAAATATAAATAGCCTCTTCTTATTTTTTCAATAAGATATTTTCTTCATGAAGGGAATTGTCATTTATATCTTCTTTTTTTTTTAACTTTTTGGTCATCATTTCTTTTTACAAACGTATGCAATTAGTGCAAATAGTGTAAGAAACAATAGAAAATGATCAATTTTAGCGAGGAAAACGTGTTACAAAGGATGGAAGCTCGAATATCGTGGTTATCTTATGGCGGGATACTATACTAACAGTGCAGGATCGAAATTCACATGCATTGACGCCAACCCAGACACCTTACATGGAGGCCATGCTTCAACGGATGGTTACCTGTTCTACCTGGTAGAAGCACAATGTGGTTCCTTAAAGTGTCCACCTTATGTCAATGGACGAGTTCTTGTCTGTGTTGTTTGTTCAAAAGAATAGCTTTGAAAATAATAAATTTAATATCTGTCGCAGTTAGTATTAAGGTGTTTTGTATAGCGTTAATAATTTCGACGCATTTCGCCAATCGAGCGAGCGTGAAGTGTAAATGTATGAATACGTTTTGTTTGATCACGTGAGGATTTTGATTTCTACATTCATGTGTTGACTGCATGTTTTCTATTCAAGACTCAAGTTCAGACTACATTGCAACTAACTAATTGAAATATACGACTGAATTATATAATACATGAAATGACAAACCAGCTTCAAATTGTAAAAACCCAGCTAGTTCCCAATTTCTATTATCTTAATCTTCATAATAGTCACAATGAAAAGTTTTTTTGTTATGATATATTTAAATCTGCCTAGTGAGGTTACGGAAACTGATTGTAATTCATAGGTATAGAAACTTACAGGACTGAAATCTAATGCCCAATTTATCTAAAGGTTGAAACCTTTATCGACCTCGAAAAATTCACAGACTGCTCGAAATATCATGGTTATGGCAGACGCAAAGTCTCTCAGGAGACGAGTTGGTTTGTCTTTAATCTAACATACTGATGTACATGAACAATGATCAGTTAATTTTATTTACTTTTTACGAAGAGTTAATTAATTTGTTTAAAGAAAATTGTATATTTAAACACTAAAATGCTTTCTTTGATGATTCATATAATGAAGGAAGCAATCATTGCAGTTCGCCGGTTACGTATTTTTTCGGCAAAGTCGCTGCCTTCATTTCTTGCATGAATCCACAAAAGAAAGCATTTTAATGTGGAAATAAATGTAAAATTAAATAAAACATTATAATGAGCTCTACGGACCTTATATCCACATTTTTTCCATGGACTTGTTTCTCTATTAGCTCTCTGATTTTTTATTAATAAAAACATTGGTATTAATGTACCTTCGACCATGCAAAAGAAAGAAAACAGCTCTTTCCGACAATATTCTAAAAACACGCTCTGAAGAAAATATCTTTCAATTCTGTTACTCCGTATAAGATGCATCATCACACAGACGCACCATCACACTATGTAATCAATAAATTGTTATAAGCAGTCTCATAGTACATCATTAATTTAAAGACGAACAACGGAAAAATAAAGGAATATGTGACAGTTTGGATTTGATATGCAAAATTATTCATATTCTTCATATTATTGAATATTTTAGTTTTATTTCAATCATTAATAAAATGATTTGTTATCTTAAATGATCAAAAGTATGTTTATATAAATAGAATTTGTCTTAATCATATGAAGGCTAAATTAAAGCTATAACTGATGTACATTTTAAAAGAGCCTGGTGAGGGTTGGGGTCTATTTTAATTTGTCTTTTTATTACATGTATTTACAATTTTCTAATAATCAACAAAAATATAATTGTCTGTCGTAGAGTTGAAATGAAAAAGCAAGATACAGAGCTTAAGATTCTTTTCTACACATGTATGTGCTAACAAAGTAGGAAACAACGTTGTTTTTGTAAGGCTTATATAAAGGTATATTGGAAGAGCATGGATTTAATTCTGCAAGTGGAAATGCAACTTATTATCATAACTCTCTTTCTAAGGAGGAAGTTCTTTAAAATCAAATCAGTTTTTTAAATATTTTCAATATTCCCAACAACCAAAATCAATTTGAATTACCTTTATTGGATACCTAAACTTCATAGAAATCCTTAACGAAGCCTCCTTTTTTATTCCTTAAAAAATATTAACAGCAGCAAAAGAAAAACTTCGAGAGTACTGTGCAACAGTACATTCAAGAAGCGGTATGAATCAGAAGTTGACACTTAAAAATTTAAAGGAAGATTTATAAAATTTGAAATCTAAAAATTTTACCGAGATCAACAGCATCAAAATTTAAAACTTCTCTTCATTTTATACCGCAATCCCTACGATAAATTTAAGTCCAGGTTTTTTGACATCATAAAAAGCTGCTTTTCGATCAAAATTGATCAGAATGATTTACCTTCTCATCGAACATTTGAAAAACTATTTTGTTAAAAACCATTCGAATTACACACAGAAGTACTTTGAAGTGGATAATAATGCTTGAATTTTTTAGAGACAGCACCTATAAAAATCAGGACTTACAACAATCTGAAGGAATTTCTATGGGAACTGGAGCGCAATTGGTACCCATGGGACCTGTTTCTGTATTCATTTGAAACAGAATTTATTCAAATACATATACGTGAAAAACTATGTCATTTGCTGTGGCCTTCGACTCAGCTTACAGGTATATTGATGACGTATTATCAATTAACAATTGTTACTTCCGTACTAACGTCAACTCGATAATCCGGTGAACTTGAAATAAAAAATACCACAGAGTCTGTCATCTGTTTTATATTTGGATATGTTACTGGAAAAGGACATTAATGGTAGCCCATCAACTACATTTTTTGATAAACGTGATTACTTAAATTTTCTAAAGTCAACTTTCCTTACTTAGTTGAGCAATATACATTCAACACATACTCATGGAGTTTTTGTGTTTCAGTAAATTCGATACACAAGGGAATTTTCCACGTATGAACAGTTTCTAGTGCGAGGAAAGCCACTGAAAAAAAAGTTAATAAAACAAGATTAACAACAGTCTCAATACAGCTCCCTTGTCAGCACTTGGTCGCATACTGCCTGACGTTTTTCATACTTAATGTTAAACCATATTTAATCACCTAAATATCTACGGATTTGTCCGTTATTCTCAATAGCGAAAAAAGCACACAGCTGGTGTGACCTCCATGGCAACTGATCATATTTCTATTTTTTTTAGAGTTTGATCTTTAACCTGCCACTGTTTTGTATTTTTCTTATGAAAATCTATGTGTATTGTGCCATGCCTTTTTTTTTTTTTTTTTTTTTTTTTTACATTGCTTTAATATACAGGTACATTTTTTTTCAAGCGGATTTTTTATCTGCAAATTTGTTTTAAAATATAAATATATCATAGTCTTGTCACATTCGTTTTTGGTCTTAATCTTGAATTTTCCTGTTTGCATTCAACATGCAAACAAAAACAAATGCTAACATGATAAAGAATTTTGTCTCCCTTATATTTTACAACTGACGCTGTTAGATATGACTTACAAAAATAAAAAATAAAAAATAAAAAATTGTGACCATGTCCCTGTAACCACAACTTAAGTGGATGAATGATTTTTTCCCAGGGTAAATGTTTGAAAAATTTTTTTAGGTATAAGAATCAGAAAAACGTTGATTATTGTAATCGAAATAAAAAAAATTTAAAGCACCCAAAAAGTACTTTTCATAAACCAAAATGTGCAATCTTGTTTATGCATTGAATGGATGTATTTGATTAAAAGAGCCTCTACGACGATTTTAATAAAACTTCATATAATGGTTAAAAAAAAAAGTTTAAATGAATTTATTTCAAAAATGATTATTTCACATTCATTATTCTCACCCTACATGTCTTTTATGATGTAAAATCAACGTTTTCGTTTGCATGGTAACGGTCTTACTATTCCATTAATACTCGTGCATGTCATTAAAAAAAGAACATTAAATCATTACATGCAAAATTTAACGATTGACAACATCAAAGAAAAGTTGGGATCCATTATCGTGCATCAAGTAAATCATTAAATAGAAAAAAAAAACAACCGACCGCAAATTATTATAAGAGAAGTCAACTCTTAGTGGGCCACAGTTCAATTAGCATTTCTGGCATGTATGGTTTGTTTTTCTTTATACGGCAATCGAATACTCGACACGCTTTGTGAAACGTGGCATAGAAATTAAAAGTAGAACAAATATATGTAAAAGAAATAATAAGCCTTTCAGATCAAATAGAAAAAATTAATTTAGTAATTTATGATCACAAGCGGGGCATATTTAACAAACATATTTCAGAATTTTAATCACAGGTTTAATTATACCTAACCTTTATGTTCCAAAAATAGTTCTCTTTGTGAATAAGTAAAATTGTTTTCATTTCATTAAACGGTTTCTGACTAACAGTGATGCTACACTCACTACTTAATGAATTAAGAGTCTCTCTAAAAACGTAAGACTTCTCTGGTGCCAACATATTTCCTCGCAATCCACTTCTATCAAGTATTTGTATAAGCATTTATTGACCTCCCGTCTCTTTATGTTTATAAGATGTACATGTACAATGTAAATGTACTGAAATTCAAGCGAAAAACGGCCAAACATATTTCACTAAGCAATTGCACTAAGTATAACACCTCCCTTTTTAATAAATAACTGTCAGACGTTGAAAGACAAAGCGCATAGTATTGATTGACACGACAAACTTTTATTTGAATTTTTTTTTAAATGTAGGATTTACACCTTAATTTTTCTTTTCAAGTAGATAAAACCAAACAAAAGGATATATGATTTTGTGGTTTCCTGGCGTATATGATATTAGCCACACTTTTGTTTATAAGTTGGAAATTCCTTAATTTTTTTGTAATTCGAAAGTTTTTTTTTTCATGTTGATATGTCTTTTGTATAATATGTTATTGTATTAATATTCGTCCTAAGTATTTTATCAAACCTTTTTTTGGAGACATTTATTGGTCAATTTTGTGCAGTTTTTAAGTTCAGATTTTCATGTGAAAATAATTAATAATCTCGGAGAGCATATGAATAAATGTGTAAAATTACAAAGTGATTATTAAAGTAATTGGTCTATTGTTCTGTTCATTTTGTTTAAATCTCTGCTCCGAAATTTTTATCGTATCTTCCTGACTACTGAAGGACTTTAACATCTAAAAAGAATAAGGTATGAAAAAAAATGAAAAATAGACATATGAAGCCTCTGAGCGCATCTGTACTCTGATATACGGTGTACGTAACCAATGACACTTATTTCTGCAAACAGTTTGAAAAAAGTACATGTACGTAGCAGAGGTATTGTTTTTAGTCAATTTTTTGGTCGAACCAGCAAAATTATTTACAACATTTTGAAGGAAAGAAACCCCAGAAATATTAGCAATTCAACTTTCAGAACTGAAGAAATCTATGCATATATACAAGGAAATTAGTTGCGTAATTCTGTTCACAGAAAACAAAACGATAGTCGTAATAATTACAATTTTCCATTGCATAATAATAATAAAAAGTATCATTATAAATGTAAATGATGCATGCTTATTGAAATAACTGCAATAGGTGACAATTTTATCTCCATATAGAAGAGCGTAAGGATGAGAAACAACGAAGGCCGGGCTCAGAATTCAGAGAAAGGAAGCAAGTGTCACTTCAAAATTCATTACATCAACATATTTGAAAATGTAATTTATCTTAAAAATAATCGGAATGTCCTAGGACTCCAATCTTATTAGTAATTATGATGAATGGTATAATAATTTTCCGGACATAAATAATATTTTACTCTCTCAAGCGCGAACATGATGTCAAATTGTCTGCATTGAGTTATCTGTGGTATTTCCCGATTGAAAACAAGTGCTGTATTCATTAACAACCTCTAAGTTTTTATTTGTCACAAATAAACATATTTGTCTCTTCGTTGTTACCTTGGTTGCTACTTAAAGAACACTTAAGCTTGTATGTGTTTGAAAAATTGATGTTCAAGGTTTGACTTTTTTTTTTACGAAATTTATGTAGTCCCAGTCTCGAAATTTTTCTCGGGAACAGCGTTCAAATCATAGATCTCCGATCAAACACACGTACTATCGTTACTAAATGTGAAAAATTGTTCACTAAATGACAGCTTTGCAACCCAGATGTCAAACCTAAATACCGGTTTTAAAAATCTTACAAATAAAAATGAAAATCTTATTTTTAAGAATGTTTTTTTACTATACACAATGGTAAATGGTTTTAACGGCACGTAATTCATCAGCAAAGACAGCTTTTGTGCAATGCACGGTGATACGCCAAAGAAACACAGGTGTGAGATGGATGAAAAGTGACAAGCCAAGGTAAAAAAAAGCGTTTGCGTCAACGGTAAAATCCCGGCTATGGAAACTCTGCAGGAAAAATAAAATGCCTCTTTGGTGGTTCATATGGCCATGAAAGTACATGCATCTAGTATTGCAGATCAAATATCTAATAAAGTTTATGTATTTTTTTTCAGAAACGATTGCTACCGTCATAGCCCCTATGAAACATTTTTGAAAAACAATTTATTTTTTATATTCATAACTCATTCATTCAATAAAGCAGTCCGGAAAAAGTGAACCCTCCCATCATGTTAAATATTTTTATTTTAAGCCTGTTATAAAAGATGAAACAATCAATATTTCCATTTATGTAAAAGTTATCAGGATTACCTTAAGTAGTTGGAAGTCTTCAGTCAAGCGACACAAATCCAAGAAAAGCACCCCCCCCCCCTGATGTTGATTACGTTTCAAACAATAAAAAAATAATTAACGTTATAACGTAAAATCAATACAAAATTAAAGTAAACGAATCGACTCACTTTTTGGCGAAAGTTAGATATTCCGAATAAAAATATCAAATATTATAGAGAACATGGCGAGTAAAAGTCTTTAATTATTCAGAGAACATGGAATTCTATCTATCTTGTCATGATACTCAACGTGACACAATTCATCAGAGCAAAACTTTTCAATAGGATGTGATGGTCTACTTTTATGTTATTAGAACCTTGATTGTGTTAAAAAGGATATTGAACTTTAATTGAAATTTTTATGATTCTTTCGGCGTTTCGTAGATTAAGGTTTAATTTTCATATAATCTTTAATTTGTGATAAATCATGTCAATGGTTTACAATAAATGACAGAAAACCATTCCTTGAGGAAGAAATATAATTATACATATCAATAACAACTTCGTTAAAAATAACTTAATGCCGTATATTACATTACTTGATTAGAATAATAAGGATTGCTTCATCACACGATAAGGGAACTCGGAGAACCAACACATTCTCAACGAAGACAATCTTTATAGCTGACAGGCCATATTATTTCTTCTTTCGTTTGACTGGTTTAATATCATTACAAATTTCGTTGAGTTCCTTTCGCTATGATTGCGGTGCAATTATGTCTAGGCTTGATTTTCTTTGTGCTCGAACATCAATGCCGTTTGGTCATCCCGCATGAGAACTGTACAAACAACGTATGTTACTTTGACTTTGTCGTGGACTACAAGTTCACCATGATGTGGTACAATTACACCAACCCCAGGGAACCACAATTTCAACCTGTTGTGATTAGAGACGGCATATTACAACGTCGGGTGACAAATGTAGCATGCAGGGAGCAGTATATACCACTAACGAGGGAAGGTACTATAAACGATTATTCGAGGGTTATAAATTTTAGCAAGGTTTGCAAAAACCTCAATGTTGCAAGTTTTTTTTTTGCCACAAAGCCGTCCTCAACAAATAATCCAAATTTTGATTGCGAAAATAAATCGTGGCAAACCAGTGTATATTTGGTCAATCGCAAAATGAATTTGTCGCATATAAAAGTTGAATCATTGTATATATTTGTTTACTGAAAATATTCACAAATTTTGGTTTGAGTAAATTTAAGGTAAGTTTCAGAATTTTTATATATACGGATTTAAGTGCTTTTTCGTTTTTTTTAAAACATGTATACAAGAAATGCTGGCATACACTACTGCCCAATAAATATTTTGCGATGTGAATAGGTTCTTTTACAACCTTTTTGGACTAAATTTAAACAAATAAATGTCATGTTATGATACAGGAAGTTCAAACAAATATCTTTTTACAGAAATGAAAAATGATGTGTCTACTGGTGACGGGCGATATAAACTTGTGTATGCAATCAATGGAGAAATTCCCGGACCTAACATTGTGGTTTTTGAGGACCAGGTCGTAAGTACTTTGTCAAATGATTTGACGGATATGATGTTCTGTGCATTTTGCATACACAAAAACTGTTCAAAAACCAGCGGACATACTCTGTTGAGAGGGTTTTACGTAATATAGAATTATAAAGACATTAGTTCTTAGCGGATATAAAATCAATCATTTTTTTATCTGAATAAGGAAATGTGTTGTAAAGTTTGGAAGCTGAATTCAAGTGCTTCATAATTAGTCGGGAAAAGTTATCAAAATATTTGAGATTGATTCTGATTTACTTATCTGGAAGAATTTGTCTGTGATTTATTTCCCATTAAATAAAGGATTCAACTTTGTTTGAGAACAATCAAACTATTCTTCAAATACTCAACATTTGTCTGCACAAATATTGCAAGTTATTGTAAATTAATTTATACTTGAATGTTATAAACTAATCCCCACCAAATAGGTGTCCATCACTGTTCGCAACGCTTTAAAACTGGAGGGCGTTACCATTCATTGGCATGGGATGGTACAACGTGGCACGCCTTGGATGGACGGACCGGAAATGATATCACAATGTCCAATCAATCCTGGTCAAACGTTTGAATACAGGTCGGTAAAATCTGAAATTTTGAAATCGCTACAGAGAACTATGTAGAAGCTTTCATTAAACCTTAACTAAGGAAAAGTTTCACTGTAATGTTTTGAAGACTTTTGTTCAATAGGTTCTAATTGCGGAATTTAGACAATATGAGAATATGTGATGCAAATAAACAAATCACCTGTCATAAACTGGCACATTTTTTACATGCATGTCCTGTAGGTTTTAAGTAAGATGGTTAAAATGTCTTTGGCTATCGACAATTGTGTCTACAAGCGGGAATGACGTAACTAATCAAACAAACCAGAATTACCTACACCACCACATTTCCTAATATTCGCAACCAGTTGCTTAACTTATGCTTACTTCCGGGAGTATTTTGCATACCTTTATTAGAATGATCAAATTTTTAAAGTTTCTCGGGGATGTTTGAAATTGCGCCATTCCTATATTTACTTTTAGACTTATAACAATCCAAGGGAAAATACTTCAAACTTACATTAATATATGTTAAAATCTATTAAATTTTCTACCAATCAAATCTGTTTGACACTAACATTAGAAAAGAATTAAGAATATGTATGTAAATTTAGGTCAATAATTTGTTGCAGGTTCATTGCTTCCCCTGTTGGAACTCATTGGTACCATGGTCACATACACAGCCTTCGATCTGATGGCCTTGCAGGTGCCCTCATAGTGTTGCCAAGGATCCGACCACATATCGTAAGAATTGCTTATAATTGACATAGTACTTTTAGATAATTAATTTAGATATTATTCATTGCTTTCACGTTTTTTCTCATTATGTAGCATCATAATATTTCTTAAACATTTATAATGACAAGATAAGAATATAATTGCTATTTAGTAACTTTTGTGCGGTGTCATTTCATGACCTATTCTAGTCATGTTTATAACTCGCATATCAAAATTTTGTCTGAATTGAAAAAGTATTTGAGGCGAATTTCAAAACCTCTCTGATGTACACCCCCCTATTTTTTTTTACTTTTATAGATAATATTGGAGATGTTTATGAATATAATTCATCAAAAAATCATTCAAATAGAACAGATATTTAGTTAACAATATAAATCTTTATATAATCAGAATATGCCATTTTACTAAGTTTTACCGATGCACTTAAGCTTAAAGTTTCTGGAAAAATATATATCGGAAGAATAACGATTAGAGCCAATGGCGTATATTATTACGTTACGTTTATACACAGAGCATACCAGAAGAAGCAATTCCTGACGTTGAAGCCGAGTTTTCTGCCGTGTTATTCGATTGGATGAAAACCACAGCACAAGAGAAACTACAAGCTATAAGAGGCGGATTTGGATTGTAAGTTTTGAGGACGTTGTTTACCCTGTGTTTAAGTTCTTACATTCGGATTTTTATAACGTTCAATGTCATGAATAAGATTTGTTCTTAAAATAAAAAGTATCTCGGAAATGAATTATTATTGACATACCATTTGATAATTTTACTAAATCATGGAATTAGACTCAAACAATGTTGTTGCTTTTTTTTAAAACAGAGAAAATTCAGATTAAAGTTTTCAGATTTTGTTTTTCACTGAAATATTTTTGGTAGTACTATACAATTCAATGTTCAGATTTTATTTGTAAGTTAACATAATTTTGCATATTCTAAATTAAAATTGAATAAAAAATGGGAAGAAATTTAAAAACAAATAGAGGAAATTCGGACTGGAATATTTGTGAATAAAATTGAATGGCATTAACTAATATGTTGATATTTTTTTAAATATCAGCTTGGACGACTACGACGGACAGTGCCAGCCGTTGCCAGTTAATCATGACGGATCTGCCATATTGTTAAGGCTGTATATTGGTCTGGTCAATGGAAAAGGTATGGACAGAAGATATTCAAATTAATTGAATAGACACTGTCACAAGCGTGAGCTCTTACTTTCGATTGTGACATTGCACTTGAAAAGCGCTCAACGTTTGTGACATCTTAATAAAACTCATCATTTAACAATTTAGTACCATGCCGATGTATGGCTTAATACAATTTTTATAATTATGACCTTTAAAATGTGATGTTTATATCATTTTATTACTAAAATATGTATGAATGTTTTGATAATACTATTAAGATAATAAATTCCAACATTGCCAAATGAAAAAAAAGCCATTATCTGACAAAAAAAAATTAACTAGACACATGGAAAAAACAAGGAGGTAAATTTTTATTTTATCATTTGATGTCTCTTAGCAATAAATTAAATTCATGGAACAGAAAAAAATCCCTAGGACAGAATTTTAAACAAACAATGTGGTAAACGTGTGATATTTTTTTCCTAATTATATCAGTAGAAATTCATGTTCAGAATAAAATATTTCTATACAACTAAATTACAGGCCAGAAGTTTATAAACAATGATCCAACCTCTCCAGAAAGAGATTACTTGCCGCTTGAGACGTTCACTGTATTACAGAACCGTTATTATAGGTTTAGAACTATCAACGCAGGATTTGACGTAGGATTTGAAATTTCTATTGATGACGTAAGTTAGTGTTTTTTGAGTGTTTAGAGAGTTTTTTAAGTTTTGTAATTCCTCGTCTATTAAATAATATGTTCATTTTACACTGCATATCAACAAGTTATTAATAGGGCTGATTTTTTTTCCACTTTAATCTAGCACATGCTGATCATTGTTGCGTTCGATGGCAACGATGTACAACCCTACAAGACAGATATTGTTGTTGTTCAACCCGGTGAAAGCGTGGATTTTATTGTTTTTACAAACAGACCAATAGGCAATTATCGTATGAACTACTTTACAACTCCTATTAGAGACCTCACTGGGGTGAGTTTTTGTCTCTCAAGTTTTAGTGACAGTTTTTTTTCATATATATCTAAATAATTGTACTCAACCTGACTAAAAATGATCAATGTGTTCCCAGTGCTAAAATTCCAGCAAACAAAACATATTTAAAAAAATTGTAGACCTTATTTATCAAGTTAATTTTTTTCTCTTTAACCCGACCTTGTAATACTCAAATAAATCATAATGTTATGTTGCCGGGGGAAAAAGAAACTTAATTTAAAAAGGTCTATCATTTAAAACTGTCATTGATTTTAGCTGTTTTTCAGCAAAAAACCGAAGTAAATCTACGAGTGTCTTATTTATATAAATAATGAAAAAAAAAATTATAAAGGAGAATTTAATCTGTGAAAACAATAAAATTAGAAGATACATCTGCAAGAAACAAATTAAACATGCCATTGTAAAACCTTCAATAATCCCTTCAGCTTTTCCTACCCTGTACTTATCTTTACAACTCGAATCTCTTTGTTGAATACAATTTTGCAGGAAACTTTGGATAACCGTGCACGCACCTATGCTGTATTGAATTATCAGGGGATGGACGAAAACAGAATTCCTATCATAAGACAACGAGACTGCTCCTCGACTGTACCGTGCTTAGCTGTCAATCAAGTTTTCGGGTAAACATTTTAGTATCAATATTTTTTCCTATAAAACATACTGTCGGTTTTAAGTATTCTTCATAGCCAAACGCAGTCATCTTTAAGAGGCGGATACCTAAATTAAAATGAGACTTTCACTCATAATTTTGTTGACACATAAAATCTTTCATTTCAGTTAAATTGATTCTGTCATGACCATTTATACATGTACTGTTAAAGTAATCTAAGTATGGTTTTGTTGTATTTCCAACAATTATATTCTTATTCTTTTGATGAAGATCTGACTATTATCAATAAGAAACAGTGATTTTATTTCAGCCTCTACCCTGCCGGCATAAATATTGTCAGCATACCGCTAACTAGACTTCAATCGACACGGTGGGCCATAAGGAAAACCCCCGTCCCTATTGTAACACCTGGAAGACAAAAACAGCTGTTCTTTTTAAACTTTAATATTGATGGTAATACATACATAGATTACAGTTTTGCTGTCCTCTATCTCAAAATAATTTATTTTTGGTTTAGTTCAGTTATTTACAACCTAAGACCTTTTTAAAATGATGTTCTTAACGAAAAGAAAAGATTGGCTAGTATAACAGCGAGTTGTTTAACTGTAAAAATAAAAGAAAAAAGTAATTTTGAGAAAAAAATATCTTGGAAAAAGTTTTGTTTTACTAATGATAAGTCCAAACTGAACTTGATTTCCTTCTGCTGTTACATTTTCATATCAGTTTTTATTAGATTTGATAAATGGAATAAAAAGCTTTATCATATATCAAAATTTTTAAAGTTTTTAATTAACTGAAAAAGCTAATGTTTGATTCTTCATTTCTCAAACCGAAACTTTTCGATGAGCTCTAATATTTGAAAAAAGGTAATGAAAATGGTTTGACAGAAAATAACTTTGTTAAGGATAGATTGGTCAGTTATGCGAACTCTAATTTATTTTAGGAGCTGTACATTTATAGAAGTGAAATATATGAAAATGTTGAAATCTTTGAAATATCCTTTAGTTTCAAAGTAAATGGAGTTGGATTAACACCATTTACATTCATCGTTGTTCATACCTATTATGAGATTATACCTAAACTAATAAGTAAATAATTGGAATGAAGAAATGTTCTTTGCTGGCAATAGAATAACTTATGGTTTTATAAGTGCATTGTTGATTACTTGTGTATCAGTGCATGACTCAACTCGTCTTGTTTATCTTGTTTATTGGCAGTTAGATAGTTAAAAAATATTTGCTCTGTATATCGTAGGACCTCGAACATTATGTAAACTTGTTATTATTTTTTTTAATTATCACACTTTTCATAGTACGCAGGGGTGTTAAGGAAGCATATTGAACCTGAGTTACATGTAATTTCGTGAATTGTTGTTCTATTTCATTTTATGTGAAGAAATATACGTAAGCTATTTATAGGTGCCTCGTGATAATGTATCAATGTGGCAGTACTGTACAACCCGATTTTATTGCATTGGCATCTGTTATAAAAGATAATACTAAGATTTTGATCTGATTCAAATCAGTTATTCAATCTCACGATTTTGAATATATTGCCAAAACGTAATGAAAAAAATTTACAGTCTTTGCCATTAAACCACGTATTTCATTCATGAATTAAATATTTATTTCAGGAGGAAGTTCTAACATTAACGGTCACCGGTTTGTCAAACCAACTTCAGCACTTCAGGTTTGAATATTTTCACATAATAGTAAACTCTTTATTTTGGAGAAAAGTATAACTTTATTTTTTTATTTTTTTCCTTTGGACATTGTTTGTTAAATGTCTAATTTAAACTTTTGTACTATTTCCAATTGATAATGTAAAGAATACAAAACGTAGAATTTCATTTCATTGACAAATTATCCGAAACAATGAATATTATTATCTGAAAATATCATTAATGAATGTAATGTTTTGTCAATAAACAACGGCTGTCAGGATAAATTGAAGACATTGAATGTTTTATTGGAACGGAACGTCCGAGGAAGCTTGAATTATTACTAATTTTTTCCCCATACATTTCCTCTGCATATTTATACATTGAATACGTTTTAAATAATGAGAAAAGGTATTCAACATTACATTTGACATTTTTTGAACGGCTTGTCAAAATGACTTTTCAAAATAACTGCACCTTGGGAAAAAATATGTTCCCAATATTTTCATTGAACAGGTTGCCGATACACTGTTAGATTATGCAATACGAAAAAGCATTAAACGATTTTGTTTTACATGGTAAATTCACTCTATAGAAACAGGAGACAAAATATTTATTATGAAATGTTTTAAATTGTAAAAACTTCATTAGTTAGTATTGGTGTTCACCAACTTGTTTACAATAAATCTGGATTCACCATGTTGGAACCTATATTGTTTCTCTTTTTAAAAGTTATACATGTATCTTAGTGATCTGCATTTGATGTGTTTCCTTTTTTTTATTATTATAAATGATATAGGGAAATAAAAAACCAGTCAAGTAAACACACTTGCTTTTAAAACCAGTTTTCTTTACACAGCATATTAACTTAATGCATTTTTAAGGACAATTGAGTCAATAACAAGAGTCCACAAAGAATACCGAAACATCATTGTTTTTACTGATAGAACTAATACCGATATGAGAAGAAAAGTTGGTCCCTCTGATACATCGATTTTAAAAATTTTCCTTTAAATACAGTTTTTAGAAAAACCTCTGACCATATTCTTATTTTGTTACTTTTCACCATAGACGTATCCTGGTCCCGGCGCCACAACACCGTGTGGACCCGATACCTGTACAGATAATGGCTGTCGTTGTACTCACACGCTTAAATTTGATTTGGGAAATGTTATAGAAATGGTTATTTTCTCCTACGGTAAGAATCGTTGTATAATCGTCATGCTTACATGTAACAGTATTTGCGGAAGGGTTTGTTTTTTTTTAAAAA
The DNA here is from genome assembly GCF_902806645.1 of Magallana gigas. Taxonomy (NCBI): domain Eukaryota; kingdom Metazoa; phylum Mollusca; class Bivalvia; order Ostreida; family Ostreidae; genus Magallana; species Magallana gigas. Next base: position 27,484,484 of record NC_047567.1, on the reverse strand, counting down.
CAACATCACAAAAAGTAACTTTATTGTAAAGTGTAGGTTAACGTTCAATTCATCAACATGAAAATTAAATTCAATTGTTTATTTTATTCTAGAAACTAATGTATTATTTATAGTTTATAGATTACAATGCAAACAGTGCATTTTTTCCTTTTTATAAATAGTTTATAAGGTCTTTAATAAATAACATTCGAAATATTTTTCTCCAATATCAACATTATTGTCATTTGATATTGCAATTAAGAAAAATAGTTTTTTCAATAAGGAAAAAATAAAAATGACAACATAGAGTAAATATGGGCGCTTTCCTAATTCCCTTGACGTTTTACAACTACTCCTAGTTGTTATCTGATCCCATAATTTATCTTTTAAAAATTATGTATATATTGTAAACGTATTACAATTGGCTATGTGTTCAAATTAGCGTATTTGGCGAAATGCGGGTTTCACTTATCAAGTACATTGCCAACTGTTTACATAAATGTTGGTAGATTCATAAATTGAAAAATGCACCAAATCAAATCCACGCTTAACTGTTAAAAATCAATTGACCGCTAAAAACCATGCATGTCATAATCATGTGAACTTTACAATATTTTACAACTTACTTCGACGTTAGCTATCTCTTTGGGCAAACACTTTGTTTGATTCAGTTAATTACATGTATAAACACAAATTTTTGGTTTCTTTTCAGGTAATATAAAAGTAGTTCATCCTGTTCACCTACATGGACATCATTTTCACGTTATAAAGATAGCATATCCACCCTTTAATCCGGAAACAGGAAACTCTACTGCCTTTAACCCTGATATTCGATGTTTAAATGAACCATGTACAAGAGCTACATGGGCGGACCCCTCTTGGATAAACGGAAACATCCCTGGCGTTAATCTTGTTAATCCACCTCTCAAGGATACAGTCAATGTTCCGGCAAATGGATATGTCATCATTCGATTCATGGCAGATAATCCTGGTATACAGATTTACAGTATATTTCTTGTAAATTCTCGCTTGTTCTTTTTAATTGGTATTCGTTCATTGGAATCTGTGTTTATTTAAAAAGAACACATACTGGAGGTTCAATGAGATGCAGCTGTTTATACTCGATGGGTGCTGTAAAGGTGGCACATCTTTCTCAGATTTATGAAAATGGTTTTTGAAAATCATTATTTCATAAGTTTAATGCAAAGAAATGACATACTTTTTGAAATCTAATGATGTAAATATCTTAAGACATTATATATATTAAAAAAATATTTGAACTTTCATGATGTTAAAACAGAACTTTATCATTGTGAAACTTATATCAAAGTGGTAATGTAAAAAAAACTGACGTGGAGTACGTGATTTTTATTTTATTATTTTTTTTTGGATATCATGAAAATTATGAGGTAAAAATGCTTTGCCTAAATATTGACATTCAGGATACTGGTTCATGCACTGTCATTTACAACATCATCAGTTTGAAGGAATGAACTTAGTTATGCAGGAAGGGGAGGTTCATGAAATGGCGCCTTTGCCTACCAATTTTCCAACATGTACCAATTTCCGGGTGAACCCAAATCAATTTTACAGTATCATCAGAAACCAGAATAGGATGCTTGCTTCAAAAGGTAGGTGTCTAAAGTATTTTTTATTTTTGTCTTGTATCCTTCTCTGAATATTACAAAATACTTTCAAAGAGAGATTAGATTAACAATAGTCAAAAAAGTTTTTAATGTACTTTAAACGCCGAAAAATGTTCTTTGTAAGAAATTTTTACACATTTTATAAATTTTTCTTCATATATATATATATATATATATATATATATATATATATATATATATATATATATATATATATATATATATATATAAGAGAGATTTTTTTTCTTTATTTTATCATATAGGGATTACCCAAAGTTTTACTTCTGGACAAGCTTTCGCAGAATCAAGTAATGCCGCCAAAATGTGTTTATTGTTCCCATGGATATGTGACAAAAACCACTATGTGTAAACATTAGATAAGATTGTTGCAATTAGAATTGATGCAAAATAAAATGAAGTGGAAGTTTGAGTTTGATAAAATTTAATTTTTTCATTGTACATGTACATGTAACAGACCATTTTTAACTGGGAAAAAGGTTCATAAAAGGTAGTTCTTTTTGTTTCAATTCTACACTCAAGAGAATGAAAATATTACGAATTTCAATTTCAAAAAGTCAAATGTTTTGCATTTCATTGAATTCAATCTGAATAAGGTTGCAATGACAACAAGGTGATTTTAAGATATTTTAGCAGATTAAAAACAATAAGAACACTATATATCGCCATCACTGTACTGATATGTTACAAGTAATGAGCATTGTAACAATTAATGTTTGGGCAATAAAAATGGGCAACATGAGATAAAACTACTTAAAAATGAACTTAATTTTAAATTCAAATTATTCATTTTATTTACAATAAATAATCTAAGTCATTTATTAAATGAATCTTGAAAAATAATTGATAATTGATAAAACAATTAATAATACATGTAATTGAAAAAGCTAGACAAATATTTTCCTAGATTTTTGAGTTCCTTTGTATTGTTTACACTTAAAAGTTTAGCTAGCTTAAAAACACTTGGTTTTTTGTAATAAAAACTCTTTATATATTTCTTTCGTAATTCAGCGTAAAAAGGACATACATGTATGAGTATACAGTGGAAATCATCTTCTAAATCTTTTTTATTACAATGATTGCAAAATCTTTCATTTCTTGGCACCTTGTTGAGTCGACCTTTTTCAATATTTAAAGAGTGTGATGAAGTTAAAAAAATACTTATAATTTTTTAGCTCACCTGAGCTGAAAGCTCAAGTGAGCTATTCTGATCACATTTTGTCCGTCGTCCGTCTGTCCGTCCGTCTGTCCGTCTGTCTGTCTGTCCGTCTGTCCGTCTGTAAACTTTTTACATTTTGAACTTCTTCTCTAAAACCGCTTATCCAATTTCAACCAAATTTGGCACAAAGCATCCTTATGTGAGGGCGAATATAAATTGCAAAAATAAAAGTCCGATCTGTATTCAAAGCGGAGAAAACCGTGAAACTGTAGAAAAAGGGGGGTGCATTTTTAAAAATCTTCTTCTCAAGAACTACTGATTCCAATTCAACGTAGTTTAGCATAAATTATCCTTATGGGAAGGAAAATATAAATTGCAAAAATTAAGTGCTAATTCTGTTTCAAATCTGAGTTATTACGAAAATAATAATAAAGGAAATGCGTGTTTCAATCAGTTTAATAGCTTCGGGTTCGGCATCCGGTAATCCGGCATCCGGTAAAATGTGTAGGCAAGACTTGGTCTGGGCAAAACAAAGATTGGCAGTTATTAATCTGCCAATCTCATTAAAATTTCAGGATATTTGATGGACTAATATATTTGTATTCGCTGTAAATATTGCTGCAAAATAATGCGTATTTGGAATTAACAATTGTCGATCTGCCTTGGCTTTTATTTTGCCACGGCCCGGGTTTGCATACCCATTTTACCTAGACTCGTATTCCATACTTCTAAAACGAGGTTCTTTGTTTAAAGCAGCCATGACATTATACGAAAAAGGGTCGATCTGACTATGATGAATTTGCTTGTTGTGCAACAGTTCGCGTATGAAGGGAAATTTTTGAAACATGCAAAATATATTGTTGTCGATTTTGTGAAGTAAATTGAGGCTAAATATTTCAATGTGTTGACAGTTTTCACACATGACGTTGGTGTTAGCTTGTTCCGATTTTCGTTTCGTTTTCGTTATTTCTGCTTGTAACCTGGGAACTATAGTCTTTATTAATTCGTGATTTTTACGTATCAAATCAAACAGAGACTTTGGTAAATCAAACAGTTAACTGTTTACCTGCGCAAATTAAGCAAAATCTGATGTATCAAAAAATAATGAAATACAATTCATTCTATCGGTAATTCGATCGGCATTATCTTTTGCGTAATGGTAGATTAATGCAATAGGTTTTGTTGCGATGCTCGGCATTTTCTCGAGTTTATTCAGTTTAAATAAAGTTTGACATTGCTGACGGAAATATGTAGGTATATACATGTATATATATGATTCATTTCGAAAAAATAAATTGTGTTCTTTTCTATTTGTTATAGTGAATGTTTCTTGTGTTTAATTGTTTTCAATTTCTATTTACTAACCATATTTGACTGTTAAGCTTCAAATTATAAGCAAGATACAGAGATTTGCTCACAATTCTATGTTTGTAAACAGATCTTAAAAACTAAAGATTAAAAAAGTAAAAAATTTGTCAATATTTATTAAGAAAATTTTCGAAGTCTGTTCGTTCAGAAACCAACTTTAACATCTTATTGTATTATATTTACATTCTACTGTGTTTTCCCATTAAATTCCGTGATGTTTAAATGCCTCTAAATGCAACACCTATTCACTGCGTATGAATTAACGAGTAACTTACATAAGTAGTTCTCAAACAGAGATTTCTATGTTATCAGTTAAAAAATGTATTTGATGAATGTTGTCAAAACACCATGTTTTATAATTATTCAACAAAAAAGTTGACTTTATTGTTAAAAGCAACATTTCAAGAGTTATTTATCATGGATTATATTTTCATGCTCGTCGATCTCATCTCAACAGTCTATGTGAAAACCAGTTTAAACCAGTTTTACAAAACAGCTGTTCTTGCTGTTACTTATTCACTCCCTCCGTGATCTGCACTTTATATCGATTTATTTAAGTAAACAATTGATTTCTTCAGTAAGGGAATGTAAATATAAGCATTGAATGATTTATTTTTGACGGCGTCGTGTCAATAACGTCCGTCAGGTGAGCAAACAAATTATCATAACGCGCGTTATTCAATTTGTCTGCTCACCTGACGGCAGTTATTGACACGACGACGTCAAAAATAAATCATTCAATGCTATAGTAAACTTAACATTTTTTCATCATTATTACTCCTACTGTTCATGTGATCCTTCACTGTGTTTGTGTACATTTGTATAAACTGATTTTGAACCTCAAATACCACTGAACGGGTCTTGAGTGAATAAAAGAATATAAAATCTTAGGCCAATCTTTTTTTCCATTTTAAATGCTGAATAGGAAATACCAAGTTAAAAATCATAAGCTGAATGTAATAAACTCATGTGAACAAATTATGAATCAAACCTAGGCGAACTGTGAGCTCTGTATCTTGCTTATAATTCTACAATTGACGCTGAAATTTTGGTTGAACATTAGAAAATCTCTATGAATTAGAGTATGTTAAAAACTTGTACAAACAAAATAAAAGAATGATACTGTGAAATCATTAGATTTCGTGGTGGCTTATTTTTCGTGGAATTCGTGGGTACCTCTCATCCACGAAATAACATCCTTCACGAATTGATGAATTAGGGTAATAAAGTCATATTCCCTTTTGTAGATATATATGAATACACGAAATTACGTCCCCACGAACCTGTAAAATTTAAGTCATCCACGAAAATTGGCGCCCACGAAATTTAATGATTCTACAGTATTCTGTATATATCTACTCTCTGGGGCCCTCTCTTTATACAATAAATAATGTGAAATCTACATCAATTTTGATAGTTTTTCAGACACGAGTAAATAAAAACGACATCTTTAAAACAGTTTCCATATTTCTGACACATTTTTGTTGCGGGGATAAAGTAATTATCGCTATTCCTAAGAGTATCGCAGCGGAAAATTATCCTGGTTTGTACGCGAAGTAAATAACAGTCATTTAATTATAATGGAGAAGACAAATAAAATTTTTGAATGTTTTTAATTTGAGGAATTGAGCACATTGAGGTACAATTTTCTTCTTCACATCTATACATGTAGGGTTTTTAAAATAAAAACAATAACTATTATTTTTTTTTAATACAATAACTAGTAAGTACTGAGTAGTTGATGAAAAAATGGCTTATTCTGGTAAAAAATAGTATTTCATGAAAGTACAATGTCAAAGATTACATGTATACAAAAAAAGTGTAAAATTCGAATACGTTACAATATTTATTTTTCGGAGTTGATTTTAATCAACTCTCCTATGCAGTTACTCAGACAAACCGAAAGTGAAACAGTGTTTGGACCTCAGCTCAAGTCATTGCTGCTGACAAGACTTAGTTCTTGAAAATAATTATAAATTCGATGTAATGTATGCTAAAGCATTGTTTTTCAAGGAAACTTATTAATAAATACCTTGAAAATAGTCAGATTTTAAATGGTACGAACAATTTAAATATTTTTTGTAGTCGTATGTATTCCTACGCCAGAGTTCAATATGGTCTCGTTCAACTCGACGCTCGGCTGTCTCCGTAAATCCTTGTCGGAGATTTACGATGTCAGCCGAGCGTTTGGTTGAACGAGACTAGAGTTCAATATTGCTTGGATCCATGCAATTTTCGAGAAATATTTCTGTTACTGATACATAGTTTAATTGAATTAATTTTATCTTTAAATATTATTTAACATGATTCATATGGGGGTTTCTCGACATTCTTGTCGAAAAAGTCGAGAAATCCATATTATAAAAATGTGCGCAATTCAAATTAGAAACTACATGTACTTGTCATGCAAAATAAAACATCAATGATTTTCAAATAAATAAACATCGACAAAATCAACTCCCATCAGTTCTTCAGTACTTTGATTTGTTTTTCTACCGAGGGACCATATGGCACAATATCTTTTGACCGCCCATTGTTGCTCAGGTGAGCGATGTGGCCCCATGGGCCTCTTGTTGGGAAATATAATTAATCGGTGTCCTAAGATAAGTTTGCAAACAAAAATTATCCACAAGGTGTTGATATAACCTACTCTTTGGAGATGTCGAAAAAGATGACATCAAACTTTGTTTATAAATATCTAATATTCTACACTCAATCATCTTGTAGGTTTTACATTGATATGAACAAGTTTCGTCAAACAAATAATTGTGAGTTGTCTAGACCCATGCTAGACAACTTACTTTGTATGGAAACCATCCAGTTATCGTTATTGACAAGCTTGCTTTCGTATGCCTCGTTCAAGATAATGTTATTTGTATTTTTAATTTTTAACCAGTATTTGAAAATTCGTAGCTTTCTTCTAATATACAAAGGAAATCTACCCAGTTCATAATACACTGAATTATTTGTAGTTTTCTTGTTGACCCCAAGAAATCTCTTACAAAAATTGAGATGTACCTTTTCTATATCGGGTGCTTTGTGGAAACCCCAAATTTCACAGGCATACGAAAGAATTTTAGGCGAAGGCGTGTTATAAGACCACTTTACAATGGAAAAAAGAGTAGCTGCTCTTGTTCTATCATTGCGAAATATTGATACATGTAAAATTTATTGACTTATGACCCTGCTGAGCAGACTACTTTCTTAATTGATGTGATAAACTTAATCTAAGAGAATGGTTAAATATAAGTGGTTACACTTGTTTCCGAATGTATTGTGTATCCATATTCTTTTTACATGCTATTAATACAGTATACACATAAATTTACGATGCTATGAAATAAAAAAAAAAGATAAGACATAGAGAAAGCAAAAGAAATTTTATTTGGTGTTTGTAGGGACCTGTTTTTAAGCTTCAGTGATATGCAGAGAGATTGTTTTGTAGGGCAAAAAAGGCGGGCAATAAGCAGTTATGATCTTATAATAAACTTCACATTCATAGAACATGGACAACAATATGTGCCTTAAACGATTATACTAAATGAATATTAGTGCTGTATAAATTCCTTAACGGCCGTGCATTTGATGACACTTTACCACGATTGCCAGTTAGATTTAGTTTTGCAATTTATTGTTATTTGGCACACGTTAAACTGTACATTTTTTTTGCTTTCGTACAAGTCACGTACAGTTGTACTGTATACTCTTATCTTTACGATGTTTGGTGTGCATTAGCAAGACATTGCTATGTAATTGCCGTATCTATGTTGATCCAGACGAATTCAAAATCACATGTCGATCCGTTATGTTTGGTTGTTATTTGTTTGGTGTATCACATGGAATTACATTTCTTATTCAAACAATGAGCTTGCAGAGGTATTGAACACTTATGATCAAAACTTCAATACAACAGGATATTTTTGCTCAACCATGATTTGCATGTACAGACATTGATTTCTAAAGCATGAGATAGAATTTTCGTAATTGGTTAAGACGATTCCAAATTGCAATTGCGTGATACGGAAGAATGCATTAAAGCAGACAAATCTAATCTGAGAAGTATTTTTATTTGTTTATGTTTGATTTCAAATTAGGACAAGATACTGATGGAAAAATTACATTTCATTCGTTTTTGTTTAAATGTGTGCATTTTCATTTTCAATAAATATTATTATTTAAGTTAGTACACGTCTTCATTCCTATTTCCAAACGACAAGCCCATTTTCACAAAAAGTATAGAAATTAATTGTTATATCAACTGAGAAAATTCAATACTTTCTCTTCTAATATTTCATGACATTCTTTTGCCGTTATTTTACAGAAGCTTAGACCGTATTTCAAGTATTTAAAACATAGTTAATATGCATACTCAGATGCGGAAAAAAAAACAATATAAAAATATGAGTGTTTGTTTCTTCAACTTTTTGAGGCACACATTAACAGTACAAGGGCTACGTCGATTGCCAATTTGAAGGCTAATATAAGTCACATATGCTTTTAAAAAGATTTGTTGTTTTTTTTCATGGAATTTTCAGTTTTTTGTACAATTCATTGTAGCCAAGGGATGTTTATCTTCGGAACTCTGTAACAAAAATTTTCTCACTTCCATTTCAGTACAAATGCCTTTAATTCACTCCTAATAAGAACAATCACCAATTTATGAAAAAAAATGACTAGTAAAATAAACTTCTAGAGTTTTCTACAAACTGGATTTTATGAGATTTTGACTCTTTCATATTTCACATATTGCATACAAATCTTAACATTCCTCTAACTAATAATAATCTTTAAATATCATTTTATGACTTTTAGCAAAACTCAAACCTCGAAGTACAGGAACCCCCAATTTTACAAAATTATTGACGGTAACTGTCCCTTGCTTTCTTAAAAGGCATATGTTCAATTAAGGTTAAGGTTTGTTCACAAAATGTGTTTTTATATAATAATATTATGTTCTGCTTAGGATATAAACATGAGCTCCGGTACTTTGTAAATACACCTGTATTGTACATACGAGCAATATCGATCATGATTTGTAATCAAAATCATATATATTTTGTAGTTCACTCGTATTTTCAGAAGCAAAATTTCCATGCTTATATATTTGTTTTTTGTTTTTCATTGCTTAAAATAATTTTAATTCGCTGAAGTATGTATTAGTGGGATTTTTATAACTAGGATTTTGGCAATAAATGGTCATTAATCAGTAATTACTTTTAATGATAACAAAATGATTCAGGATATGATGCAATTATCATTTTTAAATTGATAAACGTATTAAGAGTACCACGAGATATGTTGCTTAGCGAAAAAAGGGACTTAATTGAATGGCGGAGAAAAACTATTATCAAAATATGCTGATTTCATGTTTAACACGAAAAATTCAAAATGTCTATGTAATTATATCTTTTCTTCTACATTTTTAATTACATGTATCACTTGTTCAAGACAATCTCATTTAATTCAAAAGAAAAACAATTTTTTCACGGCTTATATACAAATACATGGTAACCTTATACAACAAATATCTCAATGTATCTCTCATTGATTTTATGGAGAACTTGATTCAATCTAGCTTAATTTGATGTAAACTTTATGGACATTCCAAACTTAAAAAAAAATTACTGTGTTTTTATTCATTGATATTTTGTCATCCCATACCGCTACCCTTTATGTCACAGTCTCTTTTTTCTTCGTTTGAGTAGTTGCATCTGTTCTCGGAACCTTTGTTGTTGGAGTCATGGTAATCTCAACAGATTATTTACATCATTATTTTAGTTACAGTACCGATCAGACCCAACCTAACAGAAAGTAAACCCCATCTAAACCCTGGGTTTACTTTCTGGGTTTACTCTGGGTTTACTAGAGTGGACCCAGAATAAACCCAGAGTAAACCCCAAGTACATGTAAACCCCAAGTAAACCCCGATCAGAAGAATACCCTGAAAGCAGACACTACATGTGTATTCGGAATATACAAGGGGCAGGTATTACAGGCAGTAGGATGATAAGATAAATACAGGTCTGTTTCACACTTCAGTGCGTATAGTTGACTCCAAAAGCAATTCTCGAGTAAACCCAAAGTAAACCAAAAGTAAACCCCGAGTGGACCCCAATTTTCAAAAAGTAAACCCAAAGTAAACCCAGAAAGTAAACCCGGGGTTTAGTTGGGGTTTACTCTGGTGTTTGGTTGGGTCTGATCGGTACTGTACTTGTGTATGATCTTTGAAACGAAAATCGAATAGCTAATGTCTTCTTCACTTTTGTGTTTGCTTGCGTCATCGGATCCTTTGTTGATTGTGTCATCAATATTTGAACTGTCGGTGCCTGAATCAGTATTTTCTTTGCTATCATCTTCTCCACTCTTTTGTTGCACTCTTTACACAAGCAGCAACATTGATTAAATTCCTGCTGATGCGATGTTTGGTTCTCTTCATTATCATAATGTGTCATTGACATCGTCATAATGATCGTCTTTGGATCTTTTTCGACGAATACTTCCATCCTCAATGTAATGCAATACATCCAAAAGAACGGAGTCTACATCGTGTTTTCTTCGTTAAAGGACTTCTCCGATACTATTTAAATGTTCATCTTGTAAAAAAAAGCCAAATAGAAATCAATCACATGTCACGAAATCTCAATGTAAAACATGTTTCTCGACAAGCGTCGTCATGATTAGTCTTAAATGAAATGTGCAAAATTATAATTGAGGAAAAAACAGAGCCGTCTACATGTCAGTGTTTTAATAGTTCTTACGCCAGGTTGTATTAAATTTAAATCTCTCATTATAGCATTGAAAATCCTTTAAAAAGGGTTATTTAACATGTGTTATTGATCAAGGCTTTATGTGTATCCTCATGTCGACAGTCAACATCAATCTTAAAGCTCTAGTGGATACTCACGAAACAATAAAAATGTTATTTATAGCATAAAAAGGTCTCACTGAAACCAGAGGTCAATATTGCATGTGTGTATGTGTGAATACTGTGATAGAGAAAATGTTTGACGACATTTATTCTGCTGCTCTTTACAATATACTAATGACTCGTCAGTTTTACATATAATCATACTACCAAGACATATTGAATGCACGTAACATGGTCTAAATGCATGATGAATATGATGATGAGAGAGAGAGAGAGTTATACTATACAAGTTGTATCGTCCATATCCACTTCTATCCAGTTTGGGATACTCCGAATAAAAAATAGGAGGCTTCATCATACCTGTTGTTATTTAGCTGATTGTGTATAGGAGTACTATAGGAGAGCTACTGTTGCCGTGAGTATGTAACATTCAAACAGGAACTCTGATTGTTCATCTGATCAAACGTTTTATTTTATTTTTTTAAATCTTCTTAAGGGAGAAATATTTTGTCAGTGAATTTAGATGTTAGAAGCTGATTATCTGAATAATTCATTTTTATGATTTTAACTAATCTTTTCTAGCCGTCCTGCCCCCGTAAACCGAAAACCCTGGCTATCGAAGATACAATTTTCTAATTTTGTTTTCTTTTTCTATTTGATGGCTTTTCAATTTTTTTTCTGTACAATATCATTAATGCTGATTTAACCATGCTTGCAATTATTTTGGATTGTATATTTACATGTTTTTGCCTGTGATAACACTACGTATTGATTTTGTACAATATAATTAATAACTTCAAATGACGCCAAACTGAGGCACCAGCGGGTTTTGCTTACTTATATTTGAATATTCAATCGTACGATGGTTTAAATTATTAAAATATAAGTGATCAAATCTGTCATAAAACCCTTTGTGCTTTATTTTATTTGATCACGCCCCGACCATATTTAAAGTCAAACTTACAGAATGGTACATATAATACATGTAATACCTATCAAGTAATTAGGATGTTATTTTATTTTCTTAATTTAGGAGAATTTTCTTTCCAGGGGTAAAAACGATTCATCGGCAATTAAAAATTACAAAATTACAAAATTGTTTAATTGCACACATAGAAATGACATGCAATATTCAGTTTATAAAGGTAATGCATTGATTTTTATTTTCGATATAGGTAATCACTGTTTTTTTTTAATTTTAAACTGTTCTTATCAAACGAACTAAAACAGATTTGTTTTCCTTCTTCTTATATGTTTCAGAAATTTCAAGGTTATTTATCAATGAACATATCCTTAGCGTGCAGTTTATTGTGTTTACATATGAATAGTTCAAAGCACAACACTGTCTTTAGAAGTGTCGTCGAACGAAAACCTTGATTGATAAACAAACTAAAAGACTAACAAAATTGTGCATTTTCATTTTACACTGGGTGACATTTCTTTTATTTTTTTACAAAGTTTGATCATTATCGTTAATTTTGTTTAATGATGACCGAGGATCGTAACAAAAACACAGTTGTGCATTAACTTTAACTAATATTTAAAAAAAAATGCTTTAATAAATAAATTATTCATAGCTTAAACACATTATCTAATCACAATGATAATGACAATCTAAAAGCAACATTACATTTTTATTAATATAGTCTAAAAGAAAATTAAAAAAAAAAAATGACATTTTCGCTTCCTAAATGAATTTTTTTTAATTTAAGTAGGCCATGCACAATTGAGTAGAGTGACACTCTTCTTACATTTATGACAATTTCACTCGTAGAACCTTTAACTTGCATTAATTACCTAGATTACATTCATTTATATTTCCACCATAATCTACTTTTTGTGTGTATCATTGATACATGAAGAGAGAAGAGAATGCAAAAAGTGAGTTTAAACTTCATATAACCCCTTTTACCTAAGTTTAATAAGTAATTTGAGAATATCATAAAGTGTTCACGAAATTGATTCTAATAAAAAAAAGTAATTGTATGGCATAACTCTAATAATTTTCAGTATTCTCTATTACCCCTCAAACAATTAAATCTGTAAACACAAGAAAATCGATGATAATTTAAGTTTGTTCTGTTTTGACCATTTCACATTTATTTATCAATTAATATAACAAGCTAGGTTTGTTTGGTTGTTTGGTTTTTATCTTTTTATGAAAAAAGAAGTCTCTAACATCAAATTAAAAAAAACTGCAACTATTTACAGGTACATAACAATAGCCGTATATGACATCAAAAGTCAATGATATAAGTTTTTGAATAAGAAATTAGGATCATTAACGTTACAGGCATACTGTGCAGCAAATGATTTTGATTCAATTACTAATATCTATATAGTTTTTTAAATTATTATTTTCACAAAGATATAACTGGGTTTCTCTTTTCGTCGTCATCTTCGAAGAAAGTACATTATGCAAATTAGTTTAATTTGTGCGATAAAAAACTTAACCCTTTTTTTACAACTATTGATTAATAAGTTCTATAACTTATATCAATCTCTTTCGTTGGCACAGATGTAAGCGCGATGGTGTCATTGATGTGGGAGGAAGCCTGAGTACCCTGAGAAAACCATCTGTCCAATCGGGCAACAACCATACCCTGTCACATACCACCACTGTCGATCACAAGGATCGAGCCCGGGTAGCAACGATGACAAGCGAGTGCATTGTCCACTGTGCCACTTGGACATCAACATCAGTTATACGATGAAAGTATTAGGTTTCATGAATCAGAGCTCTTTATATTCTTTTGAAAACTTTAAGAAAATATATTTTTCAATGACAAGTAGGTTCCGTTTCAATCGTTTTTCGGAATGTTAAGGCTATGGTTGATGAACTATAAAGTACTTCTCATATCTCACACCCAAATATTTAACGTCAAGGATAATTGTTGAGATTTTTTTATGGGTGAAAAATTGCTTATTCATTTTACACTAGCTGACTAGCATTATATTTCTGCATGTTTCTCCTCTTGTTAACATTAAACATTGTCGTCATCTACTTTTTTTACGTATTCTGTATAGACCTATACCTTTCGATTTTAGATATTAACCATATAGCTATATTCATAAAGTTATTTGTATTTTGACCATACTAGTTTGTACTTTATAAAAAAAATGAAAATAAAAGTACATTTTATTATGACTACTTTTTGGAAAAATTTAATGAAGTGACATTTTTCAATTCTTTTAAGTAAGGTCGAAATTTAAAACAAAAACAATGTTTATTTGATGATCGATCCGAAGAAGTAAAACGATCAGAATGGTTGTTCATTGAATTTATTATTATTTATGTGTGGCCATTTAATTGCTAAATTACATTTAAGACAAACTTCATGTATCTGGAATAAAAGAAAGAAACGAGGATAAACAAACGTTGCGTTTATATATCACTAATGTTTTAGAAAAATATAATTATGTTTATAAACTTTTTTTTTAATTTCTAGTAGTTAAATATTTTTTTCTCAATATAAAACACAATCTTAATATTACAACAAAAGAATTTTACTTATAAAGACGGGGATATAGTGTCTGGAACATAAAAGATTGAATTGTTATAAAAAATAAATTTATATCAAAAACATTTAAATAACATATATATATTCCACACTGTTTGGTAAAGACCGCTTACATTTTTTAACAGTTAAACACAAACTAAAATGCTTTTTTTGTTATTCAAGTTATATAGAAGGATTGTGCACATGTACATTAATAAATGACGTAATACAAGTAAAATAAAATGAAATCTTTATCACTGGTTTCACGCATTTTCGTGAGGACAAAAACTAATTCAAAAGCTTGTTTCTAATATGTCGGTTTGTGACAGCCAAATGATGATCATATTTTACCCCAAATTGACAGTAATTAAAGGACAAGTTCTTATTTCTAATAATTGTTTGATCCAGAATACATGCATCAATTGTTTACAATAGATAAGAAGAAAGCGATTATCATAATAATAAGAAAATATATGTAAAATCTCTATGATCTGTTGCTGTCAATGGAAAAGCACTTAATCCTATATATATATATATATATATATATATATATATTATATATATATATATATATATATATATATATATATATATATATATATATATATATATATATATATTTATATATATATGTGTATATTTTCTGAAAGTTTTTGTCTTCTTTATCAATATGGCTGATTGAAATAAAACCGTTGATCATATACAAATTTAACACAAGGGACGGATATATCATATAAATTTCACAATTTAGATGGTTGTTTTTTTTTTCTCAACGAATGAATTGGTATGACATTTTTCTACATTTTTTTAACTTTATAGATCAAAAGATTATTTTAAGTCATATAGTTACTGTAAACGTATTACATTTGGCTGTGTATTCTAACTAGCGTTTTTGGCGGAATGCCACTTCCGCTTAATCAAGATAGATACATCCAAGAATGCGCTAGTTCTAATCCAAGCTAACCTGTTGAAATGTCATTTTCCGCCAAATATAGCACACTCAAAATAGAACACGTCTACAGTACCTCGTCTCCACATGTACGTCACATTATATTATTTGATCATTTAGAACTTGTATGCACTTTTCTGTTTATCGTAGTTATTAAAAGTCACATTATGTAAAATCAAA
The DNA here is from genome assembly GCF_902806645.1 of Magallana gigas. Lineage (NCBI taxonomy): Eukaryota > Metazoa > Mollusca > Bivalvia > Ostreida > Ostreidae > Magallana > Magallana gigas. The sequence goes on along the minus strand of NC_047567.1, from coordinate 27,468,817 downwards.
TTTGTAAGATTGATGAAGATATATTTACATCTACCAAGTATGGTTCCCTCTATTTCTTACAGACGTTTAAGTTAAATCATAGCTCTATAGAAACAGACAGACAGAAATCTACACGCTGAGTTTATCTATTGATCGAAACTTAAAGCAACTGAAACTGACAGGAAATTTGCAGAACTGAAATCGTCACGCCCCGTTTTTTAATTGGTCAGAACCTACATGTACAGCGACCTGAGAAAAATCACGTACTCCACGAGATAATAAAGATGATGTCAGACTCAAACTCTCATTGGAGACGATTGGACTGTTTCTTTTTACTAACGCACTGTTGTAAATTAATAGTATTTAGTGAATTTCTTTTTACTTTTTATAATCAATTTATACATTTGTTTAAAAAAGATGTAAATATCAATAATAAAATGCTCTCTTTGATGATACATGCTGGTTATGAAGGTTGGGGTTATCGCAGAAAAAATTACACAACCCGCTAACTCGGGTTTTGTATTTTGTCCGCAATATCGTCACCTCCATATCCCGTATGAATCAAACCCCCCTCAAAAAAAAAAAAAAGAACAAAAAAAACCCCATTTTACTGTTTAAATATACACAGGATGAAGCTCTGACATTCAGCTAACTAAAAGTATACTAAATAGAATAGGATTAACGCACGTTAGAACAGTATACACGCACGATACGATAGGATTGATACACGATACGATAGGATAGGATTGTAAAAAATAACGTTGCGGGTACTGTAAAAGCATACTAAATGCTCACTAAAATGTAAATAAATGACAATGTTCTGCTGTTTACATGTAGTCATTTTTCCAGATATTTCAGTTAACACATGTGTGGTATAATATCTCCGGATCCTTTGAGTGGTATTCTTTACAACATTAATAAAAAATTCAATGACTCGTTCATTTCTATTTCAAAAGTTTTTGTAAGTTTAAGGACATTAATCATATCTTAATCGTACATTTCCTGTGTTTGATATATTGTAAAGTGCATGCTATTATCCCACAAACGACTGCATTTCTTGTAGAGTCTCATTTAATTTGAATTTTGAATTTCATGCATAAAGAGAGATCATTTAACTGGTAAAATTGCGCATTTCATTTTTACACTAACTGATAACATTGCTATCATTTAAGACAGTCTGCATGTTTCTTTTCACTATTTCCTTGATCATTTTGTTTGAATTTTTTTAAAGAATATATGACTAAAATTATGAATATCGTTCAAATAGATGAACAGACTTATTTGCATCGATCGCTATCATACGAGGTTGCACAAGTATATATTATTTAAACTTCTGGGCCAAGGTACATCTTATTTCATATACTAAAACGTTCTTAAGCTTTTCACTAGATCGAAGTGATAATATTCTTTTTAAAGCTGTCCAAGAATTACACGTAACTTTTTAAACTTTTATAAAATGTTGAAACTCAAAACAATGTTGCTAAAAGACCAGTTTTTCATGATTGAAATAAAAAAGTGCAGAAAAAAAGAATCTCTTGATGTTATCTAAAATCTGTAATCATTTTCCCAAAACGATTTGCTAGCAATTGCTTGATTAGATTTAAAATTAAAATATTCCTGTTTCTACATATTTGTGATATGTTAAAAAAAGAGAAATGTTTGGAAAAAACCCTATTATCACGTTTCATATATCTATTAGATTAAGCATATTTCCGCTTTCTGCTATCAATGCATACAGTCAAAACAAAAACCAGGAATCAAAATTACTTTTTATTGTTCTTTGATATTATGACATCATTAATATTGCGTTGTTATGCTTTATTCTTCATAAATAGAGTCTTGAATATCATATTCAAAGAATTTGACGAACAAAAACGAAGTCAATATATACATGTATTGATTATGACGAATTTGAAAAGATATTTAAAACATTATATTAAAAGAATAAAATAGATAGATATCATGTTTTGTGAAAGTGGTCAGAGTTTTTTTGTCAAGCTATAACACAAAGAAAACCCAATTTCTGAAATATTGGAAATAATAATTCAATTGTAAGTGATGTCATTGTAAATTGATTCTATCTGTCCGGTCATTTATCTTCAAGTCTTATAGTATTATGTTGATTTGCTTTAAACATATTATTTAAGGTGGTACGGGACATCCGTAGATATCAATGGAGAATAAAGTACATATTTATTGAAATACTTTCACTAGTTTAGATTTTTAAAATTTTACAATATTTAACTAAAAAAAGTTTTTTGAGAGGAAAAAATTGTAAAAAAAAAAATTGGTGTCGAACTCACGATTGGATTACAATTGCTGATTAAAGTCTTTTAATATAGACGAATAAATACAATATTAATGCCAAATCACGGCCAAATTAGACGCCGAGTTGACTTTAAATTTCAGAAATAAATGCTCTGCGAATATTGTTTGAGCTTCAAAGTACATGTTCATTATCCTTATATAGATAATTAAAGACTTAGAACAGTTTAAAGATATTAACGCGATATGGTCTGTAGTTAACTATATGAAAGCACCTATTCTGTGACACACCTATATACAACCACATTATGCAATATTTTTTTAGGGGCGCCGCTTCAAAATTAAAATTAAGAGGCGTTTCTTCAGGGGGTTTCCTTCTATATAAATGATAGCAAAGAAAGAACATTCACTGGAATTTAACTAGCAACTTCTTCATATACTGTGCTCTTGCATTTTTCATTAATGATGAAGACCATTGTAGCCTTGCTAGTATTGACGTTTCTAGCCTTGACGTCTGCTAAGAAATTGTCAATTCTAGATGTTTTACGTACGGTTAGAGATGCTGGTGATGGTGACTTTGAAATCGTTCTACGAAGAAAACGCAATGTAGACCAATTACCTGCTGTCAAACCGTACTACTTTGACCACGACAGTCATCGTCACAAAAGATCCGAAGAAGTCAAAGAAGATAGTAATGACAGCGACGAAGATAGCGATGGTGATAGCAATAGCAAAGAAAGCCACGAGTCGCATCAGCACGGACATGGAACTGGTAATCATGGTTGCAATTGCTGCTCGTGTAATTGCTGCAACAATGGGTGTGGAAAAGGAGATAGTGAAGAGGGTTCCAATACCAAGGACGGAAGCAACGAAGGTTCTGGGGACAAAAGCAGTGAAGGATCTGGGACCTCAAACGAGGACACAAGCGACGGCAATGACGGATCTGGTAGTGGTTTGATGGGGAAATAGTCAATAGGAAAAACTGAAGCTCAAATGATGTATGATAATTATATCAAAATCTGCTGTAATAATGGGCTAAATAGTTCGAAAATTATGTATGAAATTCGTCATTGTATTAAATGTGTGTATTTTCTGAACATCGCTTATAAAAGAGAACCTGACAAGCATATTTTTTTTATATTTTGTATTTTGATTTAATATTATATTCAATAGTCCTTTAAAAGATTATAAATGGTATACACATGTATATACAATGTAAATGTGAACATTTAAACATTTGTAAAGCGTTTTATAACCGGAACATTTAAATAAAACAATTAGAATCATTCTTGAATTTTTTCAGTGTTGGTGTTGGTAGTTGTCGCAGACAATATAAATAGTGCCTGTTTGGGAGGGTAACAGTTTCGCGTCGGTTGACAATGGTTTTGGGGGGTTTCAATTTTAACTCCCCCCCCCCCCCCCTCCAAGAAAAAAAAAACAAAAACAAAAAAAATCTTTACTACATTGTTTGACGTGACCTCACTGCAAACCGTACGCATAATTTACGCGCATGTAACAAGTCGTTGTTTTGTCAGTTGCCAAGTGTGTTGCTATGATAAAACGGATTATAAACTGCGTCTAAACTAATCAGATTTTAGTGTTTAACATAATATACATTTTGGATACATGTATTTTACGTGATATCGAAAAAGATACCTTTAATGTAACTAACAAATCGGTGATAGCTGCAGTTACAATTTCCTATTCAAAACACTACTATTTTATATGTGCTTCATTTTACGTGCGATAAAAAAATGAAAAATGCAATTGTTTACGTCAGAGTTCTCATTGTGAACAGATTAGGAAACAAGAGGCCCAATAGCCACATCGCTCACCTGAGCATCACTGGCTTTATGTGGGCGGTCAAAGGATACTGTGCCATGTGGCCCTTTGGTATATTAACCAAAAATGAATATCCGAATTTTACACTTATTTTTGCATATACTTAATCTTGGACATATTTACCTTTATGCAATATCTATACTACTATATTAAGATAATAGACTCGAATTTTTAGGCTTTAATACCGAGAAATCAGAAGAGTACTGTCTTTTGTTTTCTATATTTAAAATATCATGGGTATTTGAGGTTACCAATTTGTTTTTATATTTTTTTAAATCAAGCTTCGCTAATTAATAATCAACAAAAATTCCTTTAAAACTTCGGATCTTATCGGGATTCTTTGGATTTTACAATCTTGCGCATGCGCATTACATTCACGCTAAATCACGGGAGGCTAAGTTTACGTTTCCACAATATCCCATTTGCTTGGATAAACTTGAAACGATACGTGTAAATTTTGATTGAAAATTTGCTATCTATTCTGTTCATCAAAGAAAATACAAGATATAACTCTCAGTGCATTTAATTGAAATATCCCGAGAGTTCCGAATGTCAACATGGTGTGTAAATTTGAAATGAGTAAAACCGTTGGTGAAAAAGTGTTGAATTCTTCATTAACATGAATTAAATTTTTAGATGAAAGGTATTTACAGCCTCAAAGTGTTTGTTATGAATAATTTGACTGTCATTCACAATGCAGCTTCATTAATTTTCTTCAAAATCGTTTCGGATCGATTCTGCAATATTTTGCTACATTACGGGTATATGAGAGGCATTTCAACTGTGGCGAAGGCCTGTCCCGAGACACAGATTATTCTTACTATGTAGAGTGTAGTGAAATTAATAGCATTATTATAGGCTTAACAGCTGCTTAAAGCTTGGTTATGTAAATGTCACCAATACCACTGCACGAAAAGTCGCGTTTAATTTCACCTTAAATGCAATTTAAACGTTACGATTATTTAAAATTTAAGTATGTAGTATTACATATTGTGTGCCCGAAAACGTTTAAAAATAATTAGCATTTAATATGAGTTTACTGGATTCCGTAAAAGAACAAATTTAATAATGTCGGAAAAATTGTAAACTTACTCATACGTACAGATTTAAGTGTTCCGTAAACTAACATTATACATCTTGTATATAAAACATATAATTTTCATTAAACATGCTAAAAAAATTAAGTTTAATGGATATATTAAATTTGTTTGGTTAATAAAATTTAATGTTGAATTTTAATTCATTATTTGTTCTCGTTTAATTTACATTTTACATTATAAACTGTCAAAAATTAAATTATATACGGATATCTTAAACTTCCCAAAACATTCAAATAAACGCTTTTATCAACTTACATTATACCTCTTGTTTATGCGACGATAATGTTTTGATTAAACCTGCCAATATAAACTGGAATTGTATATATTTTACGTCATTATTATTTTCGTTTAATTAAATAATTATACCACCGCATACATCTTTATATAACTTCAAACATCCAGTTGTTTTCTTTGAAATTGTTTTTGCTATCATTTTTGAAAATTAAAATCACACACAAGTCCACTTAAGATTCGATTTTATTGCATGTTAAAGTCTCAATGATGTAAAAAAATAAATACATGTATTCTTACAGAGCAAAACATTTGAAAGTTTTAAGCATAAAAGTCACAATTTAGAAAATTACAATACGTACGTCATGATCAGATACATATGGAATGGATGCCATTACATCTTTAAAAATACTTCGGTAAAATGTCCAAATTTGGAATTGTGAAATGCACATTTGACTTAAGCAAATGCAGGCTAATACACATTAAATGGAAATAATGGAATCTATATGGACTAGTAGGAAAAAAACACACAACTGAAACAGACCCATAAAAATTGCTGCATGGTCTGCAAATAACAAATTCTAGCTTAACTTGCGTATTTTCATATACAACATAAATTACAACACAAAGTCAGTTTTTCTATATAATGCATGTGGATAAAGAAAAGCAATTGTTGAAAGTTGACAATACTGAAGTAATCAAATTTTTTTTACTTATTTACTGGTCACTAAAATACATACACGCGCACACACAAATTCTCTTTCCTGTATTTTGAAAATAGCATGTTTTCATAGAAACATACATACTACATACATACTCTATAGTTCATAACTGCAAATAGATAAGAGTTTCCATGAAAACCACTTCAGAGAAGATATATACATGTATTAACAATCATATTATATGTAATAGCATTGAAAAAACCCTATATATTTATATACCGGTATATGATGCATACAAATACCAAATTATACTAAATTGAATGAACAAATTGTTCAATAATAGGATGTACATGTGCATCTCTAATTTTAAACACTTCATGTGATTTTAAAAATAATTCCTTAGGTTTTACATTATAATATTGAAAATTTATTATACAGAAAAGGAAAATACATATTCTAATGACCAGACTATTCAGTTAACATTTTGGAACGTATATAAAGTAATTTTAATTTACACAAACTTCCAATGCAAACAATAATTGATTATCAAAATTTGGCAAAATGGTAAATTTAAATCATGGAAATTCAATAAAATTCTTCTAGTCTATCCTAATAAGGTCTGGAATAAGATCAAGCATATGCATGTACAAAATTCAAAAAAGTTATGACACTATTAAAATTCAACTCAATCTTACTTATCATAAAAAGAAAACAGTTTCCCCAATATTTTACTCAGAAATGTCTTATCAAGTATTGTTTATTTCTTGCATCTGTAAGAAACTGACAGGGAAGCCTCACTCGCCCACAAGCAAGAGCAAAAGGATCGGTCAGAGACACCACCTTTCTCTTACTTGGGTATCAAGATCTGCAACTTACTGCCAGCAAAGCCCTTTCAAAATACTCTTTCATTGTCTCCTGCTTAAAATTCACTTTCAATAAAAATTCTTCTAGTCTATCCTATTAAGGTCTGAAATAAGACCTGGCATATGCATGTACAGAATGTAAAATATAGTTATGACACTATAAATATTCAAATCAATCTTACTTATCATAAAAAGAAAACAGTTCCCCATTATTTTACTCAGAAATGTCTTATCAAGTCTTGTTTGTTTATTCCTTGCATCTGTAAGAAACTGACAGGGAAGCCTCACTCGCCCACAAGCAAGAGCAAAAGGATCGGTCAGAGACACCACCTTTCTCTTACTTGGGTATCAAGATCTGCAACTTACTGCCAGCAAAGCCCTTTCAAAATACTCTTGCATTGTCTCCTGTATATTTTTAACAACAAATTTTGTTCCCTATAGAGCTAATTAAGCTAATAAATTATATAAGTGAAACTTGTACAAATATGTAGATTAAAATAACTTGAGATAAAAATTGTATTTTTTCCGTAAATTTTCTAGTCTACGTCCAAGTTTCAGGAACAAGCTCTGAAAGATATACATACAAAAAGTCCTGTATAACTGCCTAGATGTCCATAAAAACTACTCTTTACTCAATAAATTATCAAAAATCTAGTCTTTAACTCTTTACTTAGAACAAAAGAAACAAATTATGATAAAATATTCATTAAAATAACCACTTTATATCACTCATATATGTGTTTAGTTTATAATTTGATATATGATTTTAAACTTATACAAGCCTTTGACAGGGAAGCCTCACTCGCCCACAAGCAAGAGCAAAAGGATCGGTCAGAGACGCCACCTTTCTCTTACTTGGGTATCAAGATCTGCAACTAACTGCCAACAGAGCTCCCTTTAAAAATAAATAACTTCCTATTGTCTTCAGTTCTATTATGCTATAGAGATGTATGCACTAATTACTGGAAATAAACTTAAACATATTTGTAAATAAATTGAGATAAAAAAAAGTATGACTTGGTTACATGCCAATATGACAAAAATTGAAAATCATAATGGCCAAATTTAATCTGTAATTGATCAGCATAAAAAAAATTCAACAATAAAAAAATACACAATGAATATTCTTTTATATAACAGTATGAGTTGAACAAGTAATATCAGATCCTGTATTTAAAAAAATACCCAGCATATTTTTAGGTTCATCATACTACAACAATACATCAAGCTATTTTGCAATGATTTTATAGTCATACCACATATTGAGCTTTGCAGTTCTCAAGAAGTGTTAAACAACTCTTTATACATGGATAATAAACCTACATCAAAATATGAACCTCTAGCGAGGAAAAAAAATTGTCCATGGGACGGAGTTAACAATTTTATACAATCAACAATGTATATGTCAAAATGCTTGCATATCAGTAAAACCATATAATAACTTTCAGCTCAGGTGAGCTAATTATACATGACAGATGCAACTCTTTTAAAAATCTCAAATGGCCCATTTCTGTTCATTTGATATATTTTCTGGTTTGTCTCTAGATGATTCATTGTTGGTCCTTATACGTCTTATACTTTGCCTTTTTGAACATTTGGATTTCAGAGCAGAACTTTTGATGTCCAATTAAACATTCGTCAGAGCGCCACTTTAGAGATGTGATTTCATATATTGTGTCATCTTCCCAATCATTTTCATATTCTGATGACATCATCAAGTACTCGACAAGAAATACAGGTTCTACTTGTTTCTTTTTCTCCTCATCCCAGGAGGTCTTTTGTTTAAATACAGCCTGACAGCCTGTCTATAGTATAACTTCCATTTTCTACAACATATACACACACATAAATACACATGTTTATAAACACATATTGTCTTTAAAAAGCCAACATTGTAAAATGTTCAGGCTTTTCTTTTAAATTCCTCAGACAATTTATTTAAGCATTAAATCATTGTTTTTTGAAAGAGGAGTAACAGGCGTTTGTGCATCATGAAAATTTGTCTGCACACACTATTGCAGTTATGAGACTATATTTCAAAAAACAAGAGATATTTGTGAAACACAGTTGTCCCCTTCTTCCTTGGAGAAATGAACGAAAAAGCAAATAATTGGGATTTTCCCATATCCAAGGGGCATAACTCTGTCAAAAATTGCTCAATTAGACTCTAAATCAAACTTGACCAAAATATTATTATGATGAATCTGTGTGTCAAATTTCATATCAATAGGAGCAACCTCTGCGTTAAAGGAAATTGTTGGTGGACCGGCCGATCAACAACAGCAATGTAGTATTCCCTCCCTTGTCTGAAGGGGGCATAATAACAAGTATTTACATTTCTGTTAATTCTTGCCTTATCTGCAAATGCGATTTATACATCAAAACTCCTTATTAATCTTAAAAGATAAGTTAAATCAATAGAACAGTCACTGTATATAATACAGCATAAATTAGAACTTCAATACAAGTTCATGATTTTGGCAGTTGTAAACAGGGACATTTGAACATATGTATGGTCTAGACTCTCAAAACATGCAGTGCATATAATTGGGCATACCCTTGTTTCCTTTGATACAGATCCATTCCTTTCTTGAAAGAATCTACTCTCTCCTTCCTTTATCTTGCATAGACAGGAAATATCTGTTTATTGCATCTAAAATATAACAATGCAACAAAAATTAGAATATTATTTGTAAAGTTTTATTTAAATACAAGAGCGCGGGATCTGACAAACACAGGGTTCGACACTAACTGGTTAATGCATTAGTCCAGCCGGACTAGTGCCTGTTCATTTTAACTAGTCCGCAGGCAATTTTATGTGCCCGTCAGAAATAAATTAAAAAGCATTACCGTATTTGCCTTATATATAGTATGGAGTTTTTAAATAGCATTTGTAAGAAAGGGGTGCATAATATACACTATAATGTTTTTCTTACAGGTGTTGCACATGTTTAGTTGTATTGTGCTATGCAGTACATAGCAATGAGCTGCGTATTCACTATCTCTGTGTACTAGGTGTATGCCGCCATTACAGATGTTATAAATAGATCTATGCAAATTAGATCCAGGCTATGAGCTACCTTGTTCTTTTCATTGTCTAAGTTCTTTAAAAATCTGTTTAAAATAATAAGCAATTTATCACAAATTATTTAACGTAAAACAATTCATTTAAATTAAACAACTCACAGGAGATTCGTTTCACCTATATTTTTTAAAAACACATAAGGCGAACGTTTTTTTATTAGTTGGATTACAGATCCGCCGACCGAATTTTTTTGACTTTTAGAAAAAAAATAAAATGCACTTTTCCAAATTTTTTTTTACTTACCGACATAAATTAAAAGAAATACAAAAAATAAAATAAAATGGCTGGTGAAAAATATCAATAAAAACCACATAAATTGGTTTCATTCACGAAAAAAAAAACCTTAACTTTTACACTTTCAGTTTTAAAATTGATCGGGTTTAGAATACGGACTTCTCTATCACACGTGTGCCATGTTGTCTAACGGTGGTTTGTGTTTTATCATTTAAATGGCATAACTTCACATATCTGTCATTTGCAAAATCGTTTAAGACCTTGAAACAGTGTTGTCCCACACATACTGGGGGCAAGCAGTGTCAGAAGTTCTTGAAAGTGTAAGAACCTACGTATATTATGTTTCAAAGTTTTGGAAATAAAGTCGTCAGACAGAAGTACGATATATGATGGAGACATTTTGCATCAGTTAAAGCAACAATATTTCATTGTAAGACCAATTTCAGGCCTCTCGATTCTCTTTAACAGGGGGCGATATTCGGCCTCATTCCCAACGTGAAAAGGCATATTTCCCCCCAAAATTGAGTGTTTTCCCCAATTTGAGATCGCCTAAAATTAATAAAGTAACTTAAAAGAAAACTATACTTATTCTAAATATATATTGTATATTCAGCAGTCATAAAGGCACTGTGAATATGTGCAACACTACCGCGTTGTAAACTGTTTCTTGTGATCGGTAACTTAGCCAGAATTTTCTCAGACAGAGAAGGTGTAATTTTAAAAACGATGTTCATTAATTTACTTTTATTTCTGATATTACAGTTAGTTGATAAGCTGTTAGTAGTTTATAATTCTGCAATAAATGTTAAAATTATTATAAATTTTTTTGTCTAAACAGATCTAGATCCTCTACAAAACGGTAGTAAGTGGGTCAATGGGTTGGACTAATACCCCAAATACACAGAAGTACAGAGACTGATTTAATAAATATTGTCAATAGGCTAACACAATCAGAAAACATTTATCTGTAAAAGGTATAAATACAAATATAGATTAAATTTTACATTAATAAAAATAAGATAACTTTTTTTTAAATTCTAAAAAAAAAAACTTTTATTATTTTCTATACCATTTGACATATAGCAAGCTACTAAACACAAAAAACCTTTTGGGAAATTTTACATCTTCAGTCAGTAACAAACTTGTATCACACACTGTGAATACACTTTTTTCCTTCTCCTTATTATACAAACATGTTCCCAGTTTTAAAAATAATTTAAAAAAAAAATAACTTTTAAAAAATCCTATCAATATACCCTGGTTTTTGTTCAGAGGACTGTACATTAAGCAAGGAAAAAAATTCCCAATTTCTATCAAAACGTTGCATTTTTCCCAATCCATTGGCCCCGGCCCCAGTACCAAAAATAGGTGTGAGAGGCCTGAATTTGTAAATCGTGTGTCAATAGAGGTGTGAGACCTGCGGTTCGGAATGCCCTGAAAGTGGCCCAAAGACACACTTAAGCATGTGTACATGGAATAGTAAATAAAAAATCAAACAAAACATAAGACTTATTTTATTTCTTTAAGTTTGAGTTATTTAAGTTTGCCAGGTTTTTTTTTTTTTTTTTTTTTCGACCTACCGACCCAATTTTTTAAATAAAAAATCCGTAATCCAATTAAAAAAAAAATGTTCGCCTAAGCGTCCCTTTCGAAGCTGTTGTTGTGAACACGTGTGCTTGTAACCTATTAATTTTCTCGGACATCCCCTTATGGCAAAGAAATAATCAAGTCACCCATAATATCCTGCATACCTCTGTTGTTTTGCTCGGTAACTCTATAATCACTGCAATGTATCATATGCTAGATAATAAAAATACAGTCAGGGTTTTCCATTAAAATGTCGACAATCACACCGTTAATTTACACATTTTTTAAGCAAAACTTTTTATTAGTTTGACCGGACTGACTAGACAGAAATTTTGTTAATCCGTAAGAAAATCTATTAGTCTGTGACTAACGGACTAAGGTTAGTGTCGAACCCTGCAAACAAAAATTTTTATTGGTGTGGTCTAAGTTATTAATTCTTTAAAAAGTTTTACTTCAATATTTGGTTTCCATCATCAGATTTCATTTTTCACTACAATCCTAGGGAAATTCCATGGGAGTATCCATCATGCACAGCAATCTGAAAGTATGCATTCACAAAATATCATACCAAGGCCATACAATTATATAGTTGCTGATATTGAGATAACTCCTCTCAATACGCTCCACATGTACATTACAGTATAAGCCTGTATAATACAATTAACAAAAATTTTGGATGTGTACAAATGATTGAATATATATTATTTAATATACAAGCCAGACACAACATTTATGCTTATCAAATATATGTAAGTTATGTCTCAGCAATATTACATTCAAACATGCAAAAAAAAAAAAATCAGTAAGGTATACAGAACATCATGAGTTTTAGGTGTGGAAATCAGGTGTACAACAAAAATGAAAGGCTTGATCACCCAATTCTTTTATTTATTTTAGCCAAAGCTTTGTAAAATGTTGTGTTCAGATGAAGCCTACTGTTTTAATTCCTGTTTTTTGTCAGAGAATGTATCACATAATCCTCTAATTCTTAGCCCCCCCACCCCCACCCAAACAAGATTCCAGCAAAACCTAATTCAAAAAACATTTAAACAAAAAGCTACAATAGATTAATCACTGAAAAAAAAATTCTGCAGCTTCAATTCAGTCATGGATTTTTTTCAGGGCTGGGACGATACTTTACTTAGCAGATTTGGTACAAATCACGATACATGAGATGCGATATGATACATATCACGATACATTGCAACTTAATGAAAACATGAATAAGGGCTTAAAATTTATTGAATCAGTCTATGTATTACCACATGTTCAAAGTGATTTCATTATATTTAAAATGAACGTTGAACAATTTACAAATTACTTTCGTCTTGTATTCACTACTTTTCATAAACAAGTAATCCGAAAGTTTTCCACACTCCAGATTAAGCTTGAATCGATTTGACAACTTTACGAGGTTTTCTGCCATCTTTGTACTAGTGCTGAAACGAATGTTCGAATATTCGCGAATGAATAGTAAATTTCTAATATTCGAATGTATATTTAGCATTCGAATATTCGATCACATGTTAAACACCCATATCAAGCACTGTAAACTATGCAGCATCATGTTATTTCATTTTCCTCGGAACGAAAGTAAATATAAAGCCATCTATGACTGCCATGCTTGGTAGAGTCTATTACTTACCCCAGTAATAGACTCTTCCGCCATGCTTGTTTACCTTGAAAGTAAAAGCAGGGTTTACATTGAACATTGACAAACATTCTGGATTTTTCAATTCATGTCAGACGCTGAAGAAAAAAATTGCTTAACTGTTTGAACGAGTGTGAGCTACGGAGAGTTAATATCGAAAGGTACATCGAAAGTTTTTTTTAAACGATACCTCGATATAATTCGTTTCGTTTTTTTAAATAAACAGAACATTTCCAGAGTTATGAGCGTTATCAGTTTTCTGTTTAATACTATATCAAACATGGCGGAAATATTTGGACTGACTTACGAAGTTACGTATCGGTCTCATCCAGGAGTCAGGACTGCAGTATATTATTAAAGAAGTAATAAATCTTTTGATTGTTATTGATGGAAATTTTTTAAAAAATCAGTATATTATTATTTGCTTAAAAATTAAATGTGCATCCAATTCAATGGATACTCATGCATTAAGTGTCAACTTCGAACTGACATGTTTAAGCAGTCCACACATACACCCACTTAGTAATACAAACTATCATAAATGCTTAATACATTGTCTATGACGTCTACGAATATTCGAATACGAATCGAATAGCACTCACGAATATTTGAATACTGATTTATGGTATTCGTTTCAGCTCTACTTTGTACTTTCATATTAGGCGCGCGGACTTAAAATAGCTGGTATATGAAGCTCGGATATTTTATGAAAATATAAAAAAAGTTCACTACGGTATCGTTGTATTAAGGCCTAAAAAAAAAATAGATTTGTTTCCGCTTTCCCGACCGACCCTAACTTAAACCCGCCGACCCAAAAAAAAATTTCGAGTTTTTTCGTAAATTTCCGTTTTTATCCGTTTTTTGTTAAAATTTCGTTTTTATCCGATTAAAAAATTTATTGTGTCCTCCAAATTTAGGTCGTAAAAACGCTTATAGAACGTATTGAGATGTCATCAGTGTTGTGTAGATGTTTGTTATTTACAAATGGCAGCACATGTCGTGCCAGTTGAGCTCGAGAAATGTTCCCACCAGCTGGGGAAAAAGTTCATCACATCATTTAAATAATGACAACAAATACTAAGTCTTGTTTTTTTTTATCTTACCCAGTTTAATAGATAAATGGTTTAATATGCACAATTGAACAGATGGAGAGGGAAAAAAAAAGATTAAAAAAAAAAAAAAAAGCCGACCGACCGACCCTAATTTTTTTCAGCGTGAAAGCGGAAACAAACCTATTTTTTTTTTAGGCCTAATGGTAAATGTATCGATCCAAATATTGTCAAAGTATATACCGTGATGCACTGGTGTATTGTCCCATCCCTATATTTTTTTGCTGTTATATGTTAAATATAGCAAATCAGACCAATATTTTATTGACATCAAATATACTTACATGTACTTGGCTGGGTACACATATTTTAACTTTCTTATTTCCTTTCTTTTGCGATGGATTACTTTCAGAGAGTATTTAGCGATGATTTCCTTCTGCCCCTCCAAGATTTTTTTCTGCTGAAACTCAATCTTTCTCAACTTGAAAAGTGGCCACGATGCTGGTCCTATTCATCAAAATAGTGAAAATAAATCAAAATACAGGCATTGAAGAGTTATTCTAGGCCTCTAACGGGAATCAAGTCAAGTCGTACCCAAACCGACTCGTATACCCAAGCCGACTCTTAATCAATAGGTCACAGATTGTGACTATAATGGGTAGCAATTCTTGGTTAATAGCTACACTTTGTCCTGAGTTTTTTCTTCGTTCACTTTTTCTTGATATTTTGATAATCATAAATACCTATGTGCTCAAATTATGTTCATCCTCAAAATAGATATGAAATATCTTCAGATTATCTGTTTTGAAACACCCCTTTGGCTTTTGCCCCTTCAGATCTCAATATACAACTCAAAATAGTCTATGGGGATTTTTCATTGCACCAGCCATGAAATAGCCTGGATAACGAAAATTTGTGCAAGGTATATACCAGCCATGAAATAGCCTGGATAACGAAAATTTGTGCAAGGTATATATTCCAAGTGATTTCCAGATGGTGAAAAGATGTAGACATTTCCTATTATAAATTTCCGCAAGAAATTTATTTACCTTCCTGTGAACTTTTATGAGTGAAAAATTATGTGTCATTGAATGGAGATATCTTGGATATATTTTCCATTTCATCCATTTCAACTGTACTTCTATTTGAGTGTAGGTGTATTTTTATAAAAAATCATCAAAAAGTGATGGAAGCAATAACTTGGGACGAATTATAATCAACATTGATTAAATTTGAAACTTGTGTGTTTAATCATTGCTCCCCCCCCCTCCATTCTCGGGTTATTTTTTTATCATTTATTTTTAACTATATGTTGATTTATGCTACATTTAAAAAACACAATTAACGCAAAAGCTATGTAGAAATAAAATATATACCCCTGGTATAAAAAGCAAAGAATTTGCAATGTCAGCAGACACCATCTTGTAAAATTTGACACCTCGCTAGGAAATCCTTAAATTATTTATACTTGTTTCTATCATATCGCTGGTTCTATGGTATCGCGGTATTTCTGTTTACTTATAGTAACACGCGCTGAAATTGACATTTGACGTCGGAATAATTTTAGACATTGAAAACAGACTCGTTAAACATTACTGAGGTATATAAACTCACAAAACATTAGTTTCTGGAAATATTTTCGTATTGATAGATTTTTTAACAAAATAATATAACTACCGCGATATCATAGGACGGGCTCATAACTGAAAAAGTACTGACAGGCTGGAAATGATGGTCTCTTTAATTTCATAAGGTGTCAAATGGTGAAAAAATAACTTGTGAATGGGGGGGGGGGGGGGGGGGGGGGGGGGAGGGGGGGGAATATGGGGGTTGGGGGTCCCGTCCCCAAGCATCTGTGAGTACAAATACTTATACCGGTAGATAATATGGTAATTTGATAATATGACATACCGGACAATATTTATTGAAATGAATATCAATATTAAAAAGTTATGACTGTGGGCATAATCATGTAATTTGAAGTTATTTTTCACTCGGACTATCCGACTATTTGATTACAAATCAGTTTGGTTACGAGTTGACTGTACTTCTTACAAGGGAAATAATCATGTTCACAAGGGGAAGTAACTATAAAATTACAAGAGCATGTGTTAATGGGACGCTTGTTTATCGATACCGTAATCACCACCATACCTTTTAAACAACTGGTACCACTGGCCGGCGAACCTATCTCCAAGGTGCTGCTACATGTAAGAACAGAAGTTGAGGCAAAGGACTGACGTTGTGGGACTGTTTCGCCATCTTGTTTCTCACGAGCGCTCTACCTGCATGACATGGTGGTGACTTTTTCTTCCCTTTCGGCACTTGACAATAGTCTTGACAATGGATGTTTTCCTAAAGATTTCGTCGATGTACGAATCTGATGATTCATCAGTCCAAGAGTACTAAATTCTGATAGATCTACTTCGCTACTTCACTCGAATCCGACATGTTATCTCCATCGCAGCTTGGCGGGTTCAGAATTCTCTCGATTTTTGATTGGCTTAATTTGATTCGCATGCGCGTAGAGGTTAAACAAACTCTCTCTCTCTCTCTCTCTCTCTCTCTCTCTCTCTCTCTCTCTCTCTCTCTCTCTCTCTCTCTCTCTCTCTCTCTCTCTCTCTCTCTCTCTCTCTCTCTCTCTCTCTCTCTCATCCTGAATCAATTGTTATAGTGAAATATTTTTTATTTGCTTTGTGTTTTTTTTTTTTTTACTACAAATCAAATATTTCCTTGAAGTGATTAATTTAGTGGGGTTTTTTTCGTCCCAAACCCCTTCCACGTACATGTAAGTTCAGAGCTGCAGCATATAATAATATTGGATGCTTTATGATATTTTGTCTGTTTGTATCAGTGTATAAACAATACTTTATTCTAAATGAAAGATGTATTAATGGCACATTAATTATCACGTATATTTAATGCAAATCAAACTTAGTTAAACTTCAAGTATAAGCAAATTTACATATAAAGATCAAACTAAAATGATCATAGTTATATATTTTTTCTATTAAACTTTATTATTCTTTTTTGTATATTGTATCTAATCTACTTATACGTGTCTGAAAAAATAATCATTAGGATGTTTTGTGTTTACCGTCTCGAACCCCTCCCATGATTAAATCAGAACATAATGATCAGATAGTTTGATACATATAGACGATTTTGTGTATTTGCAATAATGAGTACGTAAACAACATTTTATTTTGTATAAAATAACATATTATTGACACATCAATTATCATATATATTTCCTGAATACCAGAAACATTATTAAACTTTATGTATAAATGTATTTACGTATGAATGTCAATTTTCTTAAACGAAACGTATAATTTTTTCTATTAAACTACATTATTCTTGTTGTATATCGCATTAAATCTAATTATACTTTATTATAAAATCCAATCAAGTAAATGACATTATATTTTGCATATAATATAACGTTATACACAAATTATATTAAAAACAAGAAATATAATTTGGTAAACGAATCTATAAAATTATATTAAACGCGACTTTTCGTGCAGTGTACGGTGTGTCGATGTATCTATTTCGTGAATGTCCGATATCATATGCAATATGTCAACCCGTGCACGCATTGGTTAAAGTCTAGTAAATAACTAAATTGTCAGTTGGTGTTCACGGTTAACTTCCAGTTCCCTTTATTTGAGTGCCCTCCCCCCCCCCCCCCCCCCCCCACCTTCACTTCATAAAACGAGTAAAATACATGACAGCATAAAGGTACATTTTCTACCTCCACTACTTACTAGTTATTGCATTTTATTTTAAAAATCTTATATTTGAAAGAAGAAAAGTGTACCTCAATGCACCAGAAAGATTGCGCTAAATTCCCCAAATTAAAAACATTAAAAAATTGAACTGGCTTTCTCCATTATAAACGATTGTCATTTACCAGGCATGAACTCATTTCGTATGACGTTTCATATCTAAACTCACTTGACTGATGAATAAACTTAACTGAAAAATGTTGTCACATGTTAAAGAGCTATGATTCAAATTAATTTATTGGCAGGCATGTCGCTCTATTGTACCAATTATTTTCAGCTTTATTGAAAAACGACAAATGTGCACAGACAAAGTTGATTTTCCATTGCAATATTTTTAAGAACACCGATAATGCTTTTATCCTCATAATAATAATTTGTCAGGACTATGGAAACTGTTTAAAAGACGTCGTTTTCATTTACTTGTGTTCGAAAAACTATCATTTTTTTGTATATTTCATGCAATTCATTGTTGAAGACGGGGCACCAGAAAGTAGTTGCAGCATAGCATCCTTTTAGCAAGATATTTCTATTGATCAACCAAAATTTCAGCGTTAATCGTAGAATTATAAGCAAGATACATAGCTTGGTTTGTGTCATGTTTTTGTTCACATGAGTTTATTACATTCAACTTAAGATTTTTAAACTTGGTATTTCCTATTTAGCATAGCTGCATTCAAAATATAAACGAACTAAAGCATGAGCTATGCTTTATGTACAAACATACAGTAGCATTGTGCGCAAAGCTCTGTATCTTGCTTATAACCAGAAGTTTGACTCCTAGGGTAGTAAATAGAAATTTGTAAACAATTAAATCAAGAGAAAAATGCACTAAAACAAAGAAAAAATCTCAATTTATTTTTCATCATATAGATACTGTAAGTGGTTTCATTAATATTCAAGGGTATCAATTTTCGTGGAAGAAGTAAACATCACAGTTTCAAGGATAGGTAAATTCGTGGCCAATGACCCTATCAATACAAAATGTTAATAGAAATTGCACTGCGATGAACATTTAATTTCGTGGATCAACTAAACAACGAAATCCACGAAAATTGGTATTCAACGAATATTGATGAAACCACAGTACTTATATACCGGTGTTTCAAGCAACGAGAATAATCTTTGTTTAGATTGAAATTGCTGAGCATCTTACATGTAATTAAACATGTTGCATTAATCAACCATTATGTAGAGATCGTACCGAATTACATGTACCAACATACTGAATAGAGATCTCTAGTGTTCTGTAATATGTTGTCAGTGCATCAGATTTAGCGAAGGTATATGTAAGCAATCAGTTGTCTGATTTACCGGTCTACGCGTAAAACTTTTAAATTCTAAAATAAAGACGATGGTTTCTCTCAAGTTAAATTAAAAGAAACTAAACATGCTAAACGAAAATCAAAACAAGCTTAACCATCCGTCACAAATGAAAATGTCAACGCATTGAAATATTAAGCTCAATTTACTTCACATAAACGGCACAAATATATTTTGGATGTTTCAAATATTCCCTTCGCACGTAAACTGTTGCAGAATTACCAAATTAAATTCATCTCCGTTCAACTTCAAGATGTCTGCTTGTACCTCTGGTTTTCGATATATGACATATGGCATATCGAGCCCGAAGTTAAACTGATTGACCCCCATTCTCTCTGTCTTATTATTATTTTCGTAAATTACTTGAATTTGAAACAGAATTAGCCCTTAATTTTTGCAATTGATATTTTCCTTCCCATAAGGATGATTAATGCAAAATTGCGTTGTATTTGGCTCAGTAATTTGGTTGAAATTGGCCAAGCGGTTTTAAAGAAGAAGTTCAAAATGTAAAAAAGTTTAGGGACGGACAGACAGACGGACGGACAGGCGGACGACGGACAAAATGTGATTAAAATAGCTCACTTGAGCTTTCAGCTCAGACTCCGATTTTACAAAAAAACTGAAGTTTTTACCTAAGTTTAATCTCAAATCCTGTGAACTGCATAAAAATTTCACAAATCAAACTTAGTCATTTCTCAGCTGAGTTGAATTTTCTACTAAGCTGAGTCAAGAATTTTCATTGTCACAAGTGGCTCCGTATCACTTCTCCTGTTTTTATTTATTCTTAATAAAAACAGTCGTCTGCTTATGTTTTAAACAGAGGAAAATCGGATTAAATTAACAAAAGTCATAAAATTTTAATCAGTCATGAAATGAACACTTTGTTATGCTAAGTATAGATAACATATCTACATGATCTTATATATTAAATAGCAAACAAAAGACCACATTAAGGTAGCTCGCGGGTTTACCTGCTTGTGAGAAAACCTACCTTGAAAATTTGTCCACGTGACCCATAGGTTTCAGAGTTTTATTTCTAAAATTTATTTGAGGTTCGTCTGCGCGGTAATAATGTTATCGTGTTTCAAATACAGTGTCATTGATAAAATCAAGCAACGCCATTTCAATGAAATATGTAGTAAAATGCACATCTTACTCGAGAAACGCATTACAAAACCATACTCCAAACTTTTAAACGATTCAGACGAAATTAATTATACTCAACACAATAACAGAGGAGATAATTATGAATCGATTCATTAAAAATAATCAGTATGTGTTCTCGGCCAATTTTTTGCAAAACAACTTTAAAGATTTAAAAGATTTCTCAAAACCTTATATTTTCATTACGACGTTAGCCCGACGTCATCATTTCCTTACGTCAGAGAACCCAAAAATTGAAATGCATTTATTGACAAGACTAGCTGATTAACACATTTTAGAACTTCTAAATACTAATTAGACATTATTGTGAATGTTATCAAATGCACAAATGCAATTAATCTAAGGCTGTAAAGATACAGAAAATTGCTATTATTTTTATGAAATTCTGAGTCAATCAATGCCAAAACAAAAATGCCAGACAACTACTGACATAATAAGTTTGTAATCGTATAAGCCAAAAGAATTTTTAAAAAATTGATCGGTAGTTAAAATTACGGAAGTCATAATTGTAAAAAAAAAAACCCAACAACCCCGATTTTAATGCATACGGTTCCATTAATTTACTTGTCTATTTTAAATCATTATTTTAAATGGAAGAGTTCCAACGCACACTCTTACTTTATAGAACAAAATGTAACAAGTATGTGACATCTTTAAATTTTCAGCACTTGATATTATTAATGTTTGTATAAACAGTAATAAACTGCATTTAAGCTTTTTGAAATATTTCCTTTTAAGCTTCTAAATATCTCATTTGTCATTTTAAAAAAAAAGCATGTATGAGTTTACTATGACGGTCAAATCTTTACGTCGATTCATATTGTGACGTCAGCAAACCCGCGAGCTACGTTAAATACATTATGGTTACCTTAAAATGATTAGAAAGTAGAATCACTACACAGTTATTCCATTTAACACAAACAAATGAATTAGTTCCCTTTGTTTACATTTTTGTCACGGGAGATAACTCCGCCAAAATTATTATTTTTTAATGAAAAAACTATTTTTCAAACCTGCATGAAATATTGCATATACGCTGATTATTGAGTGGAATAGACCTAAGAAATGAACATTACAGACAATATAATACTGTATTAATGATGATGATGACATATTCATATTTGAGATTTGACTTAAGTCCGCTGTGGAGGTAACTTAAGTTTTTTCTCAAATTTAGTAAAAAACACAAATAAGATTTTTTGGTGAAATGCAAAGATTTGAGTATTCTCAAATTTGAGAAAAAAGCTCAAATATTTGAGAAAAAACTCAGACTTAAGTCTGAGATTTGACTTAAGTTTTTTTTTGTTAAATCTAGAGCTAAAAATTATTGGAATATGGTTATTCATCTTTACGTTTTAATGTCCCCCCCCGCCTGAAATATCCCATTTTCGTTGATTCATACATGTCACATGGTATCAGAGATGCATGATTAAAATTGCTTTTTAATAGAAATATCAAACTTTATGAATAATACATAAAATTTGCATGTTTGCTTATGTGTTTATAGCTTACCATTAACAACAGTAGTCAAGGTAAATTATCATATATTTTAGAATCATATCATTTAATTTTCTAAAATGAAACATTAATATTATTTAAAATCGTGTTTAGGAACAGCCATTTAAAATTGAACTGTTCTAGCGCTGATTGATTAATCAAACAAACTAAAAATTATTGTGAAACATTTTACAGCATGCCATATCCAGTTTCATACATATTTAGTAATTAAAAAAAAAACTAATATGGAAAACTCAGTTATTACTTTTAACATGATTACATGCACTTTTCTATATATTCAAAAACATTTTTGAAAAGCGGGATGGCATCAAGCATTTTCAGTTCATTCGATGGAAGTACCATGTACCTTAGTCTATTCTTGTTTGCTTCCTAAAAGAACATATTCTAATCAAATGAGCAAAATATATTTTTTTTCAATGACGCGTTTATTTTTAAATCAAAGTCAAAAGAATTTGAAATATCAAGGACATAGATCAACGAAGAAATTCTTAAAGTACAGTCTTGATGTTTAATGAACCGTAAAGTACGTTTTAAAATCCCACACTCTACTGCAATTCCTTTGGAAGTGCCTTTTAACGTAAAGTGTAAACCCTAAAGAGACAATTACACGTATAAAAGTCGCTTGTTCATTTAATATCAGCTGACATGAACCCGATTTAAGGATGTCTAATTTTTTTTACTCTTCTTACAAAGCTATGTCATTTTTGTTATTTTTTTTTTAAAACGCTGATCTAATGAAGAAAAAAAGATACATATTTATGGAGTTATTTAATTGTATTTTCACCACACAGGTTTGTATTATTTGTTCTGGTAAAATTACATATTTATTTGAAAATTAATTTCTGATAATGACAACGTAAATATCAAAATTATATCAAAGATCAAACGGGAGGTTTCGCTAATTATAAGCCATCACATGTACCATCTACAATGTATCCAGTCTTTAAAACTCGTCCGAAATAACAATTATTCCTCTGATAAGAGAGATAACTGCTGTAGAAAATGTTCCAACTTTCTTTCTAATAACTCACAATTATCAAGGCATGTAACAACAAGGGACACGGTACTCGGCCCCATTTTAGGCAGGAAAAAGGCGACATTTATTTAAATTCAAATATTGAAAGATGAAATTTGAACGGAACGAATTGAACCCCAACTTTTAACAGAGGGGGGGGGGGGGGGGGGCAAAAAGTTAGAACAGTTTTACAAAAAATTATAAGAAACTAATCAAATTGATCAAATTTTTATGAGTTACATTGTAATATCTATATCCCTTCCCCTGTTCACCCATCCCCCAATGCATTGTTGTTGTTTTTTTTTTTTTTAATCAAAAATAACTAAATTATATGTACTAGAACAGTACATGACCAATACGTGTTTGATGTTTTGGCCAGAGAATCTTTAGATTGAAAATGTTTATTTATCTCTTAATACATGTAGCTCGTTCACTAAGGTAAATTAATTATAATTGGGAAAAACATTCTAAAACAATTGAAACTCTAGACTTAATCGTCACCATTTGAACTTTATAACATTTTAAATGTTTAAAGTTAAATCATTTTTTTTTTTTTGAAAGATCAGATATGGGAAAACAAAATTAAGATTTTAGTCAAGATGATATATTCCTATATTGAAATTATGCAAATTACTGGAAGATCATTCATTTGATCGCCTCTTTGTGTTATAACAAATTGCTTTGGTTTACATTTGTAGCATTCTAAAACACATGGAAACATTGATGGAATCATTGACTATTATCTTATCCAAATTTAAAAAAAACAGAAAACATTTTCTGAAAAATTAGAAACTATGGTATTTTTATCATATTCTGTATGTAAAACCTTCAATAGATCATGATAAAGAAAGATAACTCTTGCTGATTAAATTTTTTTGTTGCAAATCTATACAGCAAAGTGTTATTCTAAACTGAAAAAGCAGCGCTTCACTTTGTTTTGTAAGATTATTTGACATTGTATATAGCTATATATTATTTTCATATGTATGTAATAATTTTAATTTTATGCTGCGATGGTACAATTTTGGGTTTTTTAATCACTATGTCTAATTTTCTTCAGATGACGATTACACACATTATCAATGTTTAAGAAATCTAGCAGCGCTTCATCACTTTAACTTTGTTTCATTGGAATCTCTTGGTACATGTATTGACTTTGATGAAAGTTAAAACGATTTTTTTTCCAAAAAAAAATATAGTAAAATTAATAGCAGAGGGATATTACACCTTAAAATTTCAAATTCTAAGTTCAAGTATCTCTGAAATTAATCTTAAGTTCAATAAGTTTTCACCCGAGTCATAGCTAGCTAGCTAGATAGATAGATAGATAGATAGATAGATAGATAGATAGATAGATAGATAGATGTATATAGATAGATAGTGGTCAGTAAATTCAATATGGGGCGAGACGATTTGATGGAATACATCGCTTGCAGGGATGATTCAACGATTGTTTACACTGCCTTATTGTCATACATTAGAACCTGTTCTGTACTATTTAAATCTAAGCTATAATGTTTGTTTATTCTCGTTTCTCTTTTTTATATTTTCTCTCTCTCTCTCTCTCTCTCTCTCTTTCTCTCTCTCTCTCTCTCTCTCTCCACAAATTATATCATCTTTAATAGAATAAAGTATCTTAAAAGCCATGTATTCTTAATTCTTTCTGACTTTATTTTCCCTCGGAAAAGTCAGACAGATAAACATCGAGACTTTTCTTGTCCTTACGGGTCACTTTTCAACATGGTTGCTACACACCTTCCGAGAAATCCCGACAATCGCAGGGCAGAAGAACGAGCTGGGTGATAAATGGTTCCCTACATACCCCCGTATTAAATCGCCCCTAAACTACCTATATATAAGATAACGATTAATTCGTTCAACTGTCACAACACAACTTTGTCACAGGTATGCATTTTTCTAATACCGACTACGGGCATAAATGTCTCCCTTGCCAAGACCGGTAACGATCAGAGGTGCGCTTTAAACGGCTCTACAATGTAATGTAAACAAAGTTTTGAACTTTCAAGAAGCATTTTTTCTGAAACAATGGATTTACGAATGTTCTTGGTCGTTCTAGGTAGGTAAAATCTGTGTATAGCTTAACGCGTTTAACAATTTTTTCTCGACGTCTTCAACATGTAAAGTTCATGCATGGCTTATTCTTACGATTGCATGTCAAATTTAGGTTCAATTAACTATTCAAACTGCAAAGTTACGGAGAGTATTTAAATAGCAGTCTTTTTGTGATATCGATCTAAATATTCCAGAAATTCTTGTTTCAATAAAATGCAGATATGATGCCATTTTTTATGAAATTGCATACATTTGGAGCTGATTTGATCATATGTTATTGTGACAGTAAACATAATTAGATTAAGCAGCAGTCAATCCATATATCAGTGTTCTTCATATTCGTCAACGCATGTCGTGCAAAGGGAAAGAGAGGGCTGCTTTGCAAATATATACATATGAAATGTATAATTTTTGTTTGTGCTTGATAATTATGAATTGTTCCATAGAACTAATATATGCATTGCCAATCTAAAAATAATTTGCAATTATAATGTCGCGTATGTTATTAGACGATTTAGCAAAGAATGAGAAAACAGCCCACACGAATGCATTAAAATACAAATTACCATAATGATTATAAATGCAGAGTAAATTCCTTCATAACGTGTTTTATTAGTTTAACGACAAAATAGTTGGGAAAAGATACAAAGAGAGGAAGATGGTGTGTCTTGTATCAAAAGTATAGAAGATGGGAATGCGGAGGGATTTGCACTGACACTTAAATCTCTCTCTCTCTCTCTCTCTCTCTCTCTCTCTCTCTCCGATAAATTATTGTCATTTAATAATTTTGAACTAGTGTAGTGTTCAGTTATCTTGCTTGGGAAATGTTTAGAATGATTCCGAAGGTCAGGGGTATATGTTTCAAAATATTCAACTAACTCAATAATTCACTTCCATTCCCCCCTTTTTTTAGATAAGGAGGGAAACACTAAAGCCCCATCCCTCCAGTTTTCCTATTCCAACACCGATTCAAAATGTACATGTATATATCTGGTAAGAATAGGAATTTGCAATTCCTTTCTTACACATGTTGACAAACACTTGGTCAGTAATACACACGTTTAAAAACAGACGTCGAAGAAAGAGGCATCAAACTGGGGGAAATAGAATTGATGCAGAAGTAGGGTCAGTATGGGGAGGGCGATTTGCGATCGAATCGCCGACATTTTGCTACACACAAAAAAGAGAATTGATGATAAATAAATTATTGTGAATACATGGACACTTAGGAAACCTTTTTCTCAGTTTATACACAAATTACTTATACAAATGAAAACGTTTACGCTAGATATATTAATACGGCACTGTTGACAAATAGATTAACTGTAAATGTTTTTGTAATTATGTTTAAATTTATTCATTTTTAATTGTGTGACATATATTCTGTGGCGTCCTTCTGATTATCTGTACATCCAAACTCGCTTAAAGAGGATGCCAAAACATCTTGATATTTTCGTTCTTGTTCATCCGAAAAATGGGAGCGTTGCTAGAGAAATGTTAAATCGAAATGGGTCTAAATAGGAATGTAGGTTTATTCATCGGTAAAGCATGCTTAAACTGGTGGGGCTGTTTGGTGAATGACTCAATGTATGAGAGAGAGAGAGAGAGAGAGAGAGAGAGAGAGAGAGAGAGAGAGAGAGAGAGAGAGAGAGAGAGAGAGAGCAAAGCAACAATACCATACATGTCTTTCCAAATACCATCACCACTCTATCAATTAATTTTATGATATATTGGGTTAGAGTTTAAACTCTCCCTTCAAACATCTCTCTCTGTCTTTGTCTGTCTGTCTGTCTGTCTCTCATTCTCTCTCTCTCTCTCTCATGAACGGTGTATTCATCATCGTTCATCTCTTTGTTCTTACATGTTTAATTACAGTGTCTAAATGTCCCCACATAAACGAGCGTCTGTAACTAATCTAGCCTCCGGGGGGACAGAGCGACAACAGAGTCGCAAGCATACGCCCTTCACCTCTTGAATCTGCACATAAATTCCCAATATGCGCCTTCGTATTTTCAGTTTGCTTTCACGATTTTTTGTTGACCCCTCAGTCAAAAATATGTTTCGCTTTGCATAAGATGATTAATGAGATCGAACAATGATAATGATACATGTTTATGGGATTGTCTTTGATATCAAAAACTAATAATTCATCATTTAGTCACCTTTTAGTGGCTAATTGATATATTTTACCAACAGAAAAGTGAACAATGTACTAAAATAAAATCTCTCTCTTTCTTTCTTTCTCTCTCTCTCTCTCTCTTTTTCTCTCTCTCTCTCCTTAGTTATTGAACTGCATTTCTACTGCATTTCCAATTTTTCATTGCATCTATTTCCAACTGAAAGAACAAATAGAGTATGCTTTTGATAAATTATAAAATGAAAGGAAAATTGTGCATTATTTATGGCTCTATAATACAGTCACAGTGCATCAAAATTAAATTAAAATCGGTTATGCGTTTAAATGAAACAGGTTGTTCAGTCTTTCACCTCTCCATTTTGTAGGTTTGGTTGCTAGGACATTTGGAATATCGGATCTAGAATTAGAATTCGCAAAGGAGTATAATAGTAAGGAAGGGAGTGTTCGAAGAAAACCGGAACTCAGGCTGGACGAAGCATGGCTGACGATCAACTCTAGCGTTAACTTTAACATCCTGTTGTTCTCTCTAAATGATCAGTGCTGGAAGGTAATAATTTTACAGCAATCAACTTGCTTTTTTATGTATTATACATAGTGGCATATTTCTGCGCCCTACATGCAAGATAAATTATGTCAACATGCAAGATGATTATGTCAACATGCAAGATGATTATGTCTACATGCAAGATAAATTATGTCAACATGCAAGATGATTATGTCAACATGCAAGATGAATATGTCTACATGCAAGTTACAAATCTATTTAGGGAGTTTGATTATTATATTGGTAAAATCACTTACTAACGCCCGTATCTGACATCAAAGATGCAAGATGCAACAAAATTACGACAACATGTTTCATCTTATATCTGTGATGTCAGATACAGGCATTATTAAGTGATTTAATGATTTAATTTCATCAAATATTTACTTTACAGATTTGTAACTTGCATGTCAACATAATTATCTTGCATGTCAACATAACTATCTTGCATGTATACATAATTATCTTGCATGTTGACATAAATAAGTCGCATGTTGACATAATTTATCTTGCATGGAGGGGGGGGGGGGCAGAAATATGCCATCATAGTGTTATTCATCTGTTGGTTCTTTTATGTACATGAAAGAACTAGACATTAAATAACGCATCCATATAAATGACTCTCACTAAAACACAGAATAAAAAATATAACGGCAAGCGCTGAATTATAACTGTTCAAAATTCTTTATAAAGCACTGAATAGCATATTTATAATCTCTTCCTGATGCCCAAAATGACACAGTTTTATCCTTAAGATTAAAACATATTTGAATTATATATGACATATATGTTCTTTTATAATCAAATTACTTAGTAATGATCATTAAAATATCAACGTTTTATGTTTATTGTAATTTTAATTTCCCCATTAATCATAAATGATTACCTATTTCCAGTGTGATCCAGTTTTTGTTGACATCATCCCAAGGTATAGTATTTACACGCTGAAAGTAAACACGACATTTGGGACGACTATTTACCTCAAAGAGAACGACCTTACGGGGACACTTGATGAAACATTCTGCACGTAAGTATCGCGTTACGTAGATAACGTATTGATATTTGTCTTAAAGAATCTCTTAGACTTATACAAGTCCTATTAGTCGCAGTTACATAACGGGCCTCGTCCTCGTACAAAAAAGGAATAAACCCCCCAAAAAAAATCCAAAAACAAAGAAAAACCAAAAGAAAACCAAAGACGAGCAAAGTACAATTACTCATTGAGGAGGCTGCATAGGCAACAAATTACCCATCAAATCATCCTTGACTTTTTGGTACCATTTCTCCACCCATAAACTAACAAACTGTTTAGAATAACTTCAAATTTTTTACCTTTAATTTTTTTAAAATCTTGACCTTTTTCTTCTTATGAATATTGACTTTGTTTGAATATGACCATAGCCATCCATCCAGCCTTATGTTTGTAAAATTGACCATTACCAAATAAATTTAACCTCTTTTTATGCAAAGATGTTATCATTGTCTTTAAGGAGACTATCATTGTGCATCGAAGAAATTGCGGTATCAATACAGTTAAGAAATGTTGTAATGGATTTCTACAATCATGTACTTACAGATTCCACAAGAAATTCACAGAATCTGGCGACTACTGGGTGTTTGTTTCAAACCAAGAATTCATCCACCATGATTGCAAGCTTCTACAAACGAACGATCCACTTCCGGCGGAAATGCGTAAGCGACTTATTTCTTAAATTCGTTATATTTTCCCCCTGAAGCTGCAGAGTATCAACTTTTGTCCTATAAATTGTAAAAAAAAAATTAAAATCTTAACTCATGTAACTATATATTGGAATAAGGTAACAACTATATCCCTTTGAATGGATTTTTCAAATAACCAATAGTGATGATGATGATGATGACGATGAAGATGATGATGATGATGATGTTCAAAAGTAGCGTTTATGGAGATAGTGATTATAATAATGGTTTTTGTATTTAAATTAGAGGATAAATGGTAAGAACTCCAATGTTTTTGTTTTCAGCCATTTTGTATGTGTTTGGCGGACTACTCATTATATGGGTCATCGGAGATATGGTGGTCAGACTGGACAGGTCAGTGTAACCAATCACATTCTTATATTTACAATTTCATTTCTGGATGAATAGAGTTTTCTGTAAATAACTACGAAGGACATAGACTTAGAAAATATAATTTTTGGATTTGAAAACAAAAAATATCTGAGTTTATCTATAATTTATCTTTTCATTACTGATGATTAAATAAAATCTAGACAATATTTTATTTTAAAGAAAATACAACAAATCCCAGTCTGTGAACATCACGGACCCGGAGAACGCTCCAAGGAATCTACGCATGAAGGTTGATATTAAGTTTCATTATCAAAAATACATATTTTATAATAGTGTTTTTAAAAAAAACCCAGTTAGCTTGTACGTACTCATTCATCTCCTAGGTATGATCCACGAAATGATCGTCTGTCTGTCTGTCTGTCTGTCTGTCTGTCTGTCTCTCTCTCTCTCTCTGTTGTTACAGTGCATGTTAAGATGATAAGCAGTACATATTCAAGACATTTGCTGTTAAAAGGACATCTTTTTTAAACTATCAACTTTCAATTACTTAATCCAAGAAAATGACGCAAAAAATATTTAAAATATTAGTATGCCATTCAGCCGATAGCAGTACAAGGTATTAAAATTTATTTTACTGTAATTCAAAATTTCTTAAGAATTCCAGTATAATTAAACTTTCCACGTGTTCTCTCTAATGTGTTCCAGAGTCTTCGACCTACACAGAACGGGTTTTCAGATATCAGCGAAGACAGTGGAACTGCGCATGACAGGAACAACTCTCCACAACAGTATTCTACCCACAACAAGCGGGAAAGGCTGAAATCACTAGACACTTTCAGAGGGTAAACCACTGTATTCATATAAAAAATATATGTTAAGAGCGTTCAAATCAAGATATATATTTGTAATGATTTTTCTTCATAAATTGATTTAGCTTATTTCAAGAAGGCTGGATGGCCAACAAATTAACCATTACGTCTGCCTAAAATCTTAGAAATAGTTTCTATAGCTATTAACTAATACATGTATTAAGAAAAATCCATGTATTTTACCTTTGAAGTTTGGATATTTTTCTATATTTTCATACAGAGCTCTTATTCTACAGGAAATCGATAGAGTCTATAAATGGCCACGAACACCAAGCCCGCTTACAGTGGAATAACACGCCTGGAATTTTTTATAATGAAAAATATGATATATAAACTGTACAAATGTCAAATAAGCGAAAAATTTGCAGTTTGGGGATAAAAAATGAATATCTTAAATAATTATTCCAATAAATAAAAACAAAAACTCCTGCGGGATTCGAACTCGGGATGTAAGAATCACAAGTCCGACACTTTATCCACTCGGCTATGGAGTAATCTACATGGTTCTGTCCACAAAATCGTTTTAATAAAACAAATTGTAGTTTCGATCAGCGGTCACCCATTTTGTGATGATGTGTTATTCCACCTTAACGTGTTTGTGAAGATATATTGATTGAATTTGAATTTTGAATGACGGGATTGATATCATTGGTATACCAATTTTCAGCTACAGGATTTTGTTTCGATAGGTTGAGTCTGATGATCATGGTTTTCGTTAATTACGGAGGCGGGGGGTACTGGTTCTTTGATCATCCTCCCTGGAATGGCATCACTGTCGCCGACCTCGTGTTTCCATGGTAACATATTTAGATTAGTCTTTTAAATCTAGTGCAAACATATATTTATTTCCTAATTATTCAGAGAGACGCTGGATCGAGTATATCAACAATATTGTATAAAATTAATTAAATTGCTATAGCAATGGCCCCTGAAGACAAGAGTAGTTTTATCTGTTTTTATCATTTATATGCATATTACATTTCAAATGGGTTTTTTTATGATATAATTACATAAAGCCAAATAGTCAAATATGTAACGTTAGTAAAACACTCCATATTCAAAAATGATCACCTTTGTAATTTGCTTAAAACATTATATTGCTCAAACGTCATGTGTATATTATTGTACTTTCATTCTTTGCACCACTATTTAATTATTATAGTTCTTTCGTGTACTGATTCAGATAGAGAAAGCATCTTCTAGTAGTTTATTTTTCTAATTGGTAGGTTCATCTTTATCATGGGCACGGCAATGAACTACTCGTTTCGTGGGATGATGAAGCGGGGTACTCCCAGATATAAGATGCTGTATAAGGTCCTGAGACGGGCCATTCTTCTATTCTTTATTGGGATTGTCCTCAACACCAACTGGGGACGTGAGTATAGCGGAGACTTTAATTGATTATAAGAAATTTATTAACCCCTCTATACCGGGCGATTTTAAAAGTCCTTACTATATTTTTTTTTTACTCAGTTAAACCCAGAATGAAAAAATAGCTATGCTACAACACTGGCCACCAGTATTAAACAAGCTGTGTTTTATGAACGCATTACCACGATTTATATACTATTTATATCTTTTCGCTTCATATTCAATCAATTAATATGTAGAACGTGTAAAAATATTTATTAAATAACATTTAAAGAGAAAATTGTTATTTAAGTTGGAGTCATGCTACTTGTCATACTATACACGGGTCAGTCTTTTGTATAATTAATAATTTCACTACGCATACAATAAAACACACGGCAAAATCTCTTCAACAATTTCCAATAAAATATGTCCCCATATCCAAATTATATCCTTTAATATCTTCTTTATAAAGACTCTAGTTTTCCTTTCACGAACTGTAGTACTAGTGAATGATATACTTAAGGTACCATACTACATCAAAGCATACTTCATAAGACATTACGTCACAAGATGGCGATTTCATTTTGTTAAAAATGATTTACTGATTTCATTTTTTAAAATCATGATTTTATCTAAAATTCCATACTTTATCCCCTTTATGACTTACATACTTCTAATCCTTCATTCAATCTAATCATAATCATTGACAAGTAATTTTCTGCGGATTTGAGAAACCTTTTCAAGGTGTATTGAGCCTCTTTAACATTTATTTGTTTACAGCTGTGAATCTGAAGACGATCCGTATACCCGGCGTTTTACAGAGATTCAGTCTGACCTACCTAGTTCTGGGTCTGTTTGAGGTCTGTTTTTCTCGGTATGACACACCGGAAAAATATCAGGTACATAATATTACAGACATCTTGAAACTCTTATTTTGAAAAGTAAAAACATGGTATACTGTAAATTCCGAATTAAACGTTAGGTATTAAAGTCCGCGTTACATGTTATTTGTGAGAAGCACGTCCTGTAGACTTTACATTCTTGCTTTTATTTTTTGACAGATGTTAACACAATGAAGTTATGGTAAAAAAGAAAAATTGGCGTTCGCGATTTTATATTTGTTGCGATTTAATGCAAAACGGTTGAACCGATTAGGTACTCGCGTAAAATTAAGAATATTGAGTGTATTTTTCAGTGTAAAGTTTAAAATGATTACATTATTTACATAACTAACTTTCAGGTGATATAACTTTAGAATTTGAATATAAAGTAAAGAACAAATGTTAAGACTTGCTTTTATCAAGACAAACTACATTATTGCATATTGTGAATTCATATTTTTTCTGACTTTAAATATCGAAAGAAGAATAATTTTAAGGCTCTTATAGCATTAATTCCAACACAATCAAGGGGATTATCTACAAGATGGATGTTTTTCCTTGATTAATAACAAATATGTATTTTTACCCTTGGATTTCTCATGCCCAAATACATATATATATATATATATATATATATATATATATATATATATATATATATATATATATATATATATATATATATATATGTGTGGTGTTAAATTCTGACAGTTTGAGAGTATTTGTAAAATTAAACCAACACTAAGATCCCACTTACATGTTATATTTTATATATGATATAAATATTTACCTTCGTCTTTTGTCTAGACTGTATATCCTACCTATTTCATGTTTTTTTTCCAGGGCAGATGCTGGTCTTCATTGAGGGACATTCTGCTTTTCTTACCTCAGTGGTTTCTGGCCCTGGGGATCTTAGCAGCGTATGTCTGCCTGACATTTCTCCTACCCATAGGACCCTGTCCCACGTAAGTTCTTTTCCTGTCAACTGCATGAATATTCTCTCCTCTCAGAATGTCAAATTTGACTTTGTACTAAAAGAGGCATGTAAATTGCGGTTTCATCAATATTTGTTGTATACCAATTTTCGTTGATTTTGTCGTTTAGTCTATCCACGAAAATAAATGTTCATTGAAGTACAATTTCTAAAAGTACACTGTATTGATTGGATAATTGTTCACGGAAATATAGTGATTTTAATTGAATCCGCGAAAAATGAACCCGATATTGACGAAACCACAGAATTATCTTATAAAACTGTAATCATTATTATCATTATTTTGATGTCTAGCAACCGTTAAAACTTTTACTTTTGGTTACTGGAGATTAATAATGATAATCAGTAAACTTAATACACAGGAAACAGGCAACCTTTCCAATTTACTGTATACAGGAACATACTTGTCCCTGGGTTTTTTTTTCGGCACTTTCGCCATCGTTGTCGGCAGGCAAATTTTAGAACTGGACGAATTCAAATATCTCAAATTATCTCTATTCCAAAAAAATCAACTTTGTTTCGGCGAATTCAAGACAGAGCAAAATCCGCTTGTAAGTAAAGAAAGGCAAAATATCACAGGGCGAAAATAACACTGTAAAAAATACTGTCATTATATTATTTGTTCAACCTTTAATATTGTCCTCCAGTGGATATATCGGACCCGGCGGACTACACGACTCCGGTAAATACTACAACTGTACAGCAGGGGCTGCGGCTTACATTGACATCATGGTGCTGGGCAAGAACCACATATACGGCAAACCTACGCCTCACGTAAGTTACTCACATTTCTTATCGTCTTATAAGGAAGCTTGATGGTCAGCGAATCAATTATAGAACCTATCTTAAAAGTTTAAATTTTATATTTTTGATCATTAACTTTTTTATTTAGTAAAGAGTAAATCCAATGCTCGTGTAGCGACAATAGAAACATTAGGAGCGGATCGAGGGTCTGATTTTAATCAGATTAAAATCCAAACGTTGTAACTTTAGAATTTGAATATTTAGTATATTTTTACAAAGCTTTTCTTCTTATTAATAACGTAATAATAATAATAGTATACAACTGTGCACGACCATGCAGCCCTCTTTAATGTTTCTCAGCATTGGAAGATTATTTATACCAAACCCGACCCTTATATACCAAAAACAAGTTGCTGTCCTTTAAAAAAGGACTACAATACGTGGACCATTTGCACGTGTTTCCAACGAAAACGTGAAAGCCCTAAGATTATCAGAGATTCCACCAACTCTAGCCCTCTGCTTTTAACCACTAAATTTGTACGTTGTATTACGTATACTTCTAAAATAATTATGATCTATCTATGAATGAAATTTGCATGTATAGTATCAGGCATTCGGTGAATTCTACTATTTGCGCACACATTACGATTCGCAC
Source organism: Magallana gigas (assembly GCF_902806645.1). Taxonomy (NCBI): domain Eukaryota; kingdom Metazoa; phylum Mollusca; class Bivalvia; order Ostreida; family Ostreidae; genus Magallana; species Magallana gigas. The sequence continues at coordinate 27,433,159 of NC_047567.1, read as the reverse complement.
TACTTTGTTAACTATGCATTGACAGCTTTGTAAATTAAAACTTTCATATTTTGATGCATTTTTCTTGAGATTTAAACTTGTATACAGTGACATAATTATTCAATCATACTTAAATACTTAAAAAATTTAATCGGGAAGTTCTCTAGCCCCGCCTACCATAAAAGTAAAGTTAAGCTACATGTGTACTCGGAAAACAACAAAACATTGCAAATTATGCTATATGATGCATGTTGTAGTTTCGGGATAACATTAACTTATTTCATAATACTGATATTCATATCACATGTCAATCATTTTTTTTTTAAAGGAATACTTTGTTTCTGTACTGTTTACAGACAACTTTACAATTACAGCGCCTTTGAACTTATGTGTGCATATGGCACGGAGTCCCGATTTCGATTCAGATAAACGTGTGCTAACCTGGTTCCCTGAGCTACCCATTACGCACAGGAACCAGGCTAACTCATGCGCAGGCTGAATTTTCCCCATAGCATCCGGTTTAACCTCGCTTATATATTTTCTGCGTGGACTTCAGGGTCCACGCAATTAACACATAGTCTGAAAAAAGTTTGTAAAACAGATTTCTTTTCGAAGTATCCATATACACGCTAAAAGTGATATATTTACATTTTTTAGATCATCTATCAAACTACCACTCCGCATGACCCAGAGGGAATTCTGGGAACTCTGTCGTCCATATTTCTCTGCTTTCTGGGATTACAGGTAATGTAATCAGTTGCGTTTTTTTTTACCTCTGGGTTTAAACATACACTAATTGGTTCATCTGTTGATATCCATTTAGTGGTTGTTGTAGATAGACTTCAACATGAAAAGAAATTTAAGATAAGTTCCAGGAAATTCTAATCTTCTGATATATATGTTAAGATGAAATATTTCGCGATTAAATTACTTTCCAGAGAAGAAAATAGTTAGCAGGTTATGTCAAAGCCTTGAAGGTGTTTGTGACGTGAAGGAACATTTTGACCTTTGAGTGGCTCCCAGGCTACTTAACATTAAGATATGTTCATCATACTGACATTTTCTTAGAAACAGACCTTTTGGAAGTTATTTTCTAGGTGTTAGATTTAAGTAGGTTAATTAAGCTGAACGAATTATTATTAGTTTTGCTGCCCATGTATGTAACGTAAACAATGGTACTTGTACGTGTACAAGCACTGTATAACTATTCCTACATTTGTACCTGTGTTGTTATAATTATCAAATTGAATATATTTTAACAGAGCGGGCGAATATTGATTTATTACCTCGGTCATGCCAGTCGAGTTGTGAGATGGCTCAAATGGGCAATCATAACGGTAAGACCTCAACCTAAAGTGTTCTCTAAATGTAACCATATACAAACCTGCCCCCAAAATGATAAAAAAAAAATACCTTGCGGCATTTATGTATTTTTATATCTATTTAACAGCAATTTCAGCATTTTCAATGATACATTAGTATCTTCTCTTTGATTCTATTTCCACAAAAGTAAGGAATGTTGAAAGCTGTAATCATGATTTATTTTTCATTTTTGCAGGGTGCTATTGGAGGTACTTTGTGCAAGTTTTCCATAAATGATGGTTGGATTCCTTTAAACAAGAACCTTTGGTAAAGGTGTAATTAATTTAACACTTTGAACGTAAAACAAACTCCTAGATTTAATTTCAAAAGACTTTAAAATCGGATGTACTGGAGTTGTTCTATTTTAATAGATCGACTATGCTATCTCCTCTCTAGCTAGATATCTAACATTCTATATAAAAACCAGCACCACAGTTTTAGCAAGTGAGTGACAGTTATCATGTTAAAGTAAGTGTTGTTTACGCAATCAAAATTCTCGTGAAGTTAGTTCACATGCAATAATTACATTGCCTAAAAACGCGAATCCATTAGGAAAATAGCGTATTAATTGCGTATTTGTATTATATCGTTTACATGGACATATTTTTATAAAAATGACGTACGTTAAATATCAGTTAACAATGGAAAATTACATATTCTTGTTTCTGTTGGCGTAAGAGTTATTTATATTTTATTTCATATATTTAATGGATCAATCATATGAAATAATCAAATTTAAAACAAAATAAAGTCGTTTGTTGTTTTTTTTTTTTTTAGGTCTGTGTCATTTATCATGGTGACTGCTTGTTTCGCCTTCATCCTACTTACCATATTGTATCTAATCATTGACGTTGCCAGGATATGGAACGGGACACCATTCATATTTCCAGGTACGCCAGTCTGTCTTATACAGACTGTACTGTATGTATGTACCTATAAATTAATTCAAGAAAATGCGCTTAAAAACATTTTACCTTTAAATTACTAGAAACGAAACTGAAACCGCTATAAGCCTGAATTTTGTATAAGCATGTTCGATGTATCTATAATTCACTGCATTAACTTGAGTTATGGTGAAAAAAGTGAAAAATCAAATTAAAATATATTTTTATTTTCTTGGATAGGGATGAATTCCCTGGTAGTGTACGTCTGTCACGATGTTTTCTATCGGTTCTTTCCCGTGAATTGGTACATGGAGAACCCAATGCACTGGCACCTGCTGCTGAAGGCTGTTTGGGACACAGCTATCTGGGTTGTGTTGGCCTACATCCTCTACAGAAAGAGGATCTTTATTGCATTATAGATACTACATTGTTCTATGTCTTTGCATAGCGTTAACAGTTCCTAAACGTTACGTCTCTCATGAAGATTATAACTGGAATGTTCAGGATGACACTTTGGTCTCTGACAAATATTACATGGTGCTGTTTATAATTTACATTTTGTGTATTGATTATTGTCCAATTAATGACTTCATGTACATTTTATAATTAATAAGCTTTGAAAATGTTCTTGCCATGATACACGTATTAACAATTCAACAGTTCATTAAACAATTGTATCATTTTTTGTGAGCTTTTCCTTTGATGTCAGCAATTCATTTTTTTCTTGATACACAACAGTTTTATGTGGTGTATCTGTGATAGATCACACTCTTTATTTTTTTTTATAATAGATCACACTTTAAAAAAGAAAAAGAGTAGCAAATATTAGGAAAAAATTCACGTGCTTCATGAAGTTCAAAGAACATAACAGTTTCGGTAAAATGTCTAAAGCAGCTATAGATATTATTACAAGAAAACTGATTATTTGTTACTGCTTAAACAGCCACTTGGCTCGAAATGAAATATACAATTATCTAAATCCGGTGTTCGACAAATGTCCTCAGACCGAATATCTGTATACTTTAGTTCTTGAGTAGAATCTAACCCGAATACTCCACGAATCTACATTTTTTCTTCCGGCATTATCGAATCAACTTGTCGCACTTTGGTACCTGAGCCCTTTGATTATAACTCCTTAATGCAAACGTCTAAAACTTTGCAGAAAACGGCCGTCATATTCATCAAGAAAATTCAAATTTTGAATGTTTTTCTCTCGCTGATGACGCAGTAATCCATGCACAATGAATAGAGGACGCGGGCGGTATTCACTGCCATCCTGTTTATGTACCTCTAACACAAAGCGTCGTAACCAGTAATTCAGCATCTTTGCGTTTGTTTAGGATCTTCCTCCCGGAGATGCATATTAACAATTTGTGAATGTTCAGGTTTCCTAATTTACCTAAAGAATTCGGTTTCCCCTGTATCCTAAGAATTGCAAGAGCATAAAATCACAATCGTCGTCCACGGCATTCTGGCTTAAAATGGCGAGGTAGATGGAACTTTCATAAAATGTAGTGCGCTAAACTTCTAGAATCACATGCTCTTTTTTCATTGGTCATATTACATAATAAAATTTTGATAGATCATGGGTAACCCAATGCATTGAAAACAATGATACAAAACATATAGAGTAACTTTTTAACTCATGCATCTTCAGATATCAGACTCGGGGGACATTTTTCATATATATTTACATTATCCAGTGTCTTTGTCTGTGATAACACTACGTATCGATTTTGTCCTATAAAACCCATAATACAAATGACACCAAATAGAGGCGCCGGCGGGGTTTGCTTATTCATATTTAAAGATTTAATCGTGCGATGGCCTAAAATATATAAATATAAGTAATAAGGAATCATTCTTTGAATATTATGAGGTGATAATTTCGGTCGGGGCGTGATCAAATCTATCATAAAGCCCTTCGGGTTTTATTGGATTTGATCACGCCCCGACCAAAATTATCACCTCATAATACTCAAAGAATGATTCCTTATTCCTTATATAAACACATTATGTATTCTAAAAAAACAAAAATCTTCTTCTCAAGAACCGCTGGGCAGATTTCAACCAAATTTGGCACAAAGCACCACTAGGTGAAGGGAATTCAAGTCTGTTTAAATGAAGGGCCACGCCGTCTTTAAAGGGAGATAATTGAGAATTATTGAAAATTGTTGGTATTTTTCAAAAATCGTCTTCTTCAAAACTATTCGGCCTGAAAAGCTTAAAGTCGTGTGGAGGCATCCTCAGGTAGTGTTGATTCAAGATTGTTCAAATCATGGTCCCCAGGGGTGGGGAGAGAACACAAGAGGGGAACAAGTTTTACACAGGAATATATAGAGAAAATCTTTAAAAATCTTCTCAAAACTATCAAGCCAGAAAAGCTCAAATTAAAATCGGAGCATCCTCAGATAGTGTAGTTTCAAGTTTGTTCAAATCATGGTCCCCGGGGATGGGGTGGTGCCACAATAAGGGGATCAAGTTTTACATAGGAATATACAGAGACAATCTTAAACAATCTTCTTCTCAAAAACTATTAGGCCGGGAAAGCTCAAATTTGAGTGGAAGCATCCTCAGATAGTGTAGATTCTTTTTTTCTTTTTTTTCAAATAATGGTCCCCGGGGGTAGGGTGGGCTCACAATTGGGGGATAAATTTTTATACAGGAATATATAGCGAAAATCTTTAAAAATCTTCTTCTCAAAAACTATTAGGCCAAGAAAGCTCAAATTGGTGTGTAACCATCGTCAGGTAATGTAGATTCAAGTTTGTTCAAATCATGGTCCCTGGGGGTAGGGCGGGGCCACAATGGGGGATCAACTTTTATATATAGAGAAAATCTTTAAAAGTCTTCTTCTCAAAACTATTAGGCCAGGAAAGCCCAAATCTGAGTGGAAGCATCCCCAGATCGTACAGATTCAAGTTTGTTTAAATAATAGTCCAGGGGTAGGGTGAGGCCACAATGGGGGATGAATTTTTACATAGATATATAGAGAAAATCTTTAAAAATCTTCTTTTAAAAGACTATTTGGCCAGAAAAGCTAAAAATCTATGAAGAGGCATCCTTAGGTAGTGTAAATTCAAGTTTGCAAAATCACAGTCCCTAGTGGTAGGGCGGGGCCGTGATGGCGGTTTGAATTTTTACATAGGAATTAATAGAAAAAATCTTTAAAAATATCCTGGTAAAGTTTTCAGTCCAAAACTTAGTACTCAGTGTGAGATCACAGGTTATGCAGATTTAAGTTTGATGAAACCATGATTCCCTAGAGAAAAGTGGGGCCACGAAATAGGGGGGGGGGGTTACATAAGAATAGAGAAAAATCTTCTTACAGGTGCAACAACAAAAGGGGCTTGGTATTTACCAAAATAAAGAGGTGGATAAAAATTGGCAAATTTTCATTTTTTTTAAGCAAGATCTACTGTACTTAGTTGTCAAGATATTTTGATACTGTAATGCTAATTTGATCAGAATTAAGGCAGTTGTTGCTCAGGTGAGCAATATGGCCGCTGGGCCTCTGGTTTTAAGTTCCTTTTACAGATGCTACCATACTCAAAAGTGTTGGTATCTGTAACTTCTACCAATGAATTAGTGGTTTCAGAACGATTTGTTACACTTTATTTACACTACAACAGGTATAAGCCCCGTATTAACGTACTACCAAATGTAAATTTGAATAAATAAGAAAAAATTTATGAAGTTCTTCCATCGATGTTACCCCCTCCATTTTAAAGTATGCCCAGTGTCTTTTAAATTGCAACAATAATATAGATTTATTTTAAGCAGATAAATTTGTAATAATGTTTCATTTCACAAAAGGATTTGTAGTTGTTTTTTTGTTGTTGTTTTTTTTAAGTTGATAAACACCCGGCCGATGTTTGTATTCAATGAGAGAGAGAGAGAGAGAGAGAGAGAGAGAAATAATTGTATCGATAACATTCAAACATGCTAAAATGGTGTTCAGAAAATCAATATATTAACAACATTTGTAAACACATGTAAATATACATGCATGTACCTATGTGAATAAAAGCTTGGATTTAACGAGATGCTGACAAAAGCAAGACTGTCACCAGGTGGGAAAATCGACAGTATTTTGCAACGAGCTCTTATATTATGAATAACGGTTACCAAACAATTGAAACTATATTTCGTCAATACCCTTCTAAAGCTGTGTAATCCAACGTTAAATGACTATATTGTGAGATTATCTATATTGCATTTTGTAAGCCAAGACAATATGATTTCAGATTCCAAAATGCAATAAAATCTGTTGAAAATACCTTAATTGATGTGCCAATTCTAAAATATGAGGCATGAATGCCGCATGATAAATACAAAATAAAATTCTGGAAATATAAGCAAAACTTTGGTTCGGATTGAATTAAAACAGGGGGCTCAGATAGCCTCATCTTAAGTCACACTTTTTTCCCCGGGCCAAAATACATTACACTTATATTTCAAGACAGTAACCATTTATTCTTTATAGACGTCGCGCACGTTGTTGGTGTTAAAATGTCCTTTCAGGGTGCGCGCACAGTATTTGAGTATTTTTAAAAACAAAAATTTGGACTAATGTAATTTTATATACCGATCTGTTCGAATGAAAACGGACTTCAACAAAACATGTAATAAAATGTAGGAATTTTTTTTTTATATTTCATAAATCGGTGTTAAAACCTGAAAATTTTTCTAGAAATGGCATGTAGATAGGTAACACTTTTTGGGTACATATCTCAAATAAACTACATTATCTCGGTGAACTTTCATTTTGGGTGGGAAATTTTTGGTACACTAATTATTTTGATAATGTAACAGATATACGTCATAACGTTTTTGACGTAATCAATGCCAGGAATCGACGCCGGATCAAAGAATTCCCAGAATGGAGTTGTAGATGCGTAAAAAATCTTCGAAAATGACCAGGGCAAGATGAGTTAATTGCCAAAATATAAATTGTGATTCAGGAACTTGCAATGATCTATTGAATTTTTTTTTTTAAATATATGACTTTTTTAATAAAGAGAAATTGTTTCTGCGTAAAATTTTCGTAATATATATTTTATAATTAATTTAATTTTTAACGATAAAAAAAAAATCGTTATGCTAAAGTTTATTTAAGACACGTGTCACAAGAGGTACATTTCACAGTCGAACGTTATGCGTAGCATGGCGATCACAAGTATCATGCCCATTTAAAAAAAAATGTTGGCTATATTTCATAATAATAGAAATCATTTTAGAATGTGCATTTTCATAGGTTGTATAGCCATTAAAAAGAAGCAAATGTGTCCTCAAATTTTCTTAATAGAAACATTTTAGAATGTCAACATGAAATGTCACACTTTCATAAAAACACATTAAACTACATAAGCAATGAAAGAGAAAGTAACTTCGACACTTCTTTTAAAAAGTCGCGCAGAAAATTCAAAAAAATGAATCGCAGTTAGAAATGTGCTTTTTCTCCCAAAAAATTTGATGCCAAATATACAAGCATTTCGAATAAAAATAATTGATTTTTAGAAAAAAAATGATGTCAACATTATATGTCACGGGTACGTAAAATGACGCAAGGACTTTTAACGTTACGGCATGCAGTATGTATGCGGGTTTTTTTCTTCATAAAACAGTTCTGGAGAAAATTATAAATAACTACAAATTATTTTGTGAAGAAGGTACCAAAGTATAAACATAATAATAACTAGATTCGATCTCGTTGCGAGCAACGAGTGGGTCTTCCGTCCGATTTTTGAATAGATAAGATTAAACTTATCAATTTAAAGATAAAATCATATATCTAAGCGAAAAAAAGAGAAAAAATTTTTTGCGGCACTCGCGGCTTGAACCCGGGTCGCCTGGGCCATGTCCACGACTCTATCGACTGAGCTACTCGGACTCTCGCTTCAGAACTTTGACGCTTAATTTCTCGAGAATGCCTTGATTGATTTTAAAACTAATTACATATTCTTAATCAGTAAAAGGGTCACTATAAGGTGTAAAAATTTCAAAGAAAAATATTAGAAAATAAAAAAGTCGAAAAATTCAATTTTTTAAAATTCCTTCCAGAGAAGACCAAAAGTGACGGCGGACATTTTTTAGACAATAGTGCACCAGAAAAACGTTAAATCTATCATCTCTAAAAATTTCAGCTCTATATCTTCAGTCGTTTTTGAGAAACGTCGCAGACAAATTTGACTTTAAAAAAATCGTTTAATGACGATAACTTCCGACCGGAAGTAAATTTTAAAAAACCGTTCCGGCGGTACAAACTTCAGTTGACAAGGCACCATCCCTGATAATTTGACTGAAATCAAGCAAGCCATCTCCGAGAAATCGCCTGCACAAAATCGGTAAGAAGAAAAAAAAAGAATAAGAACTAGATTCGATCTCGTTGCGAGCAACGAGTGGGTCTTCCGTCCAATTTTTGAATAGATAAGATTAAACTTATCATTTCAAAGATAAAATCGTAGATCTAAACGAAAAAAAGAGAAAAAAAATTTGCGGCACTCGAGGCTTGAACCCGGGTCGCCTGGGCCATGTCCACGACTATAACGACTGAGCTACTCGGACTCCGCTTCAGAACTTTGACGCTTAATTTCTCGAGAATGCATTGATCGATTTTAAAACTAATTACATATTCTTAATCAGTAAAAGGGTCACTATAAGGTGTAAAAATTTCAAAGAAAAATAATAAAAAATAAAAAAGTCGAAAAATTCAAATTTTCAAATTTCCTTCCGGTGACGACCGGAAGTGACGGCCGACATTCTCTTGACCGAGGTGCACCAGAAAAACGGAAGATCTATCATCTCTGAAAATTTCAGCCTTTTATCTTTACTCGTTTTTGAGAAACCCGACCGACAAAATTGACTTTTTAAAATCGTAAACGGACGATAACTTCCGGCCGGAAGTGTATTTTCGAAAATGGATAAAAAACGATAAACTTCAGATAACATCGCGTTAATCTTGAAAATTTGAATGAAATCGGTTGAGCCATCTCCGAGAAATCGTCTGCACAAAATCGGTGAGAAAAAAAAAGAATAATAATAATAATAACAACTAGAGCAAAGCTCGTTGCAAAGCAACGAGTGGGTCTTCCATTGATGTCGGAAGTAAAGCTTGAAGTTCCTGTAAGAAGCAGAGCTCTTTAACCAATAACAAGAGTAAATTAAATAAAAAGATGAAAAAAATCGAATTATTCCTGGTACGACTTAACAAAACCCGAATGATTTTAAGTACGAATTAACAAAAACGTTTTCGATTTCAAGAACGGCTTAACAAAAAAAATCCGAATGTGTTCAAGTACGACTTAACAATTATTTTTGGTACGAGTTAACTCTACTTTAAACATTATGCTATTTTTTAAACCAAGGACGCGGAATCAAAATTTCCGAAAAAATCAATTTTTAAACCCCGATATCTCTTTAATGCATCGTCCGATTTTAAAACGGATCTCAGTGTTAGATTCATTTTGATAAGCTTTATAAAACACATATTCATTTTTGATTTGATCAGAAAATTCATTTTTTCGAAAAATTTGTTTCACTTCCAGTTTCGACCGGAAGTGACGGATTTTTTATTCCAGCCTTATTGCACATGTAAATTGCCAAATTCATAATCAGAGAAAATTTCAAGACTCTATCTTTAAGCGTTTTTGAGAAATGTCGCGGACAAAATGACTTTTTTTAAAGTTTAAAAATGACGTAACGTCAAAACGGAAGTGACGTTGTTATGGAAACTTTAACATCTTTGAGGCATTATAATTGCACATAATCCCTGAAAGTTTCCTTTAAATAAGTTGAAAACTTTTTGAGTTATGAAGCCGAAAAGGAGTCAGAAAAAAAAGAAAAAGAAAAAAAAGAATAATAAAAAGAAACCGAAGAATAACAAGAGGGTCTTCCGTTGAAAACGGAAGACCCTAATAAGAAAAGTGAAAAAGAAACAATAGAATAATAGAAGGGTCTTCCGCTGAAGACGGAAGACCCTAATAATAAGACTAGAGCAAAGCTCGTTGCAAAGCAACGAGTGGGTCTTCCGTTAATGTCGGAAGTAAAGCTGGAAGTTCCCGTAAGAAGCAGAGCTCTTAAACCATTAACAAGAGTTATTTAGATATGAAAAAAATCGAATTATTCCTGGTACGACTTAACAAAATACGAATGATTTTAAGTACGACTTAACAAACACCTTTCCGATTTCAAGAACGACTTAACCAAAAAAAAATCCGAATGTGTTCAAGTACGACTTAACAATTATTTTTTGTACGAGTTAATTTTACTTTAAACATTACGCTTTTTTTTAACCAAGGACGCGGAATCAAAATTTCCGGAAAAATCAATTTTTTAACCCCGATATCTCTGTAATGCATCGTCCGATTTTAAAACGGGTTTCGGTTTTAAATTAAGCTTAATAAAAGCTTCTGTGCTGCTTTATAATATTATCAAATTATTGGTCAGAAAAGATTTATTATGAAAAGACTTAGTAGCCCTTCTGGCCCCTAATTTGAAGGGTCAGCCCCTTTTTCTAAATATCAAATTAAAGGTCTCGCTAATATAAACATATTTTGTTCTTCAAGTGTTCATGAGTTGTAAACCGTTCTCGAGATATCTGTACAAATGCGTTTTAGGGGCCGACCCTGTAACCCCTTACCGGGGCCACTAACAACAAAATGTTTGGTATCATATTGTTAAGAACATTATTTTGATGAACTTTTGTTCTACATTGCTTTTAAAAATATTTCTCCTTTTTCAGTTATTAATGATCAGAATTTTGAGTTCTGGCCCCTTGAAACCCCTAATTACGTAATATATGACTTAGGTATGGTACTGTATAGATGAACAGCTGTACAATGAACATTTTTGCTTCTATAATTAATAACAAAATATTGTTCAGTAAAGAGTTATTATAAGAAGACATTAGAGCCCCCTTGACCCCTAATTTAAGGGGTCAGCCCCCTTTTCTTGACATCAAATGAAAGGTCTTGTAAATATAAACATATTTTGTTTAACAAGTGTTCACAAAATGTTTACCGTTCTTGAGATATATGTACACATGTGTTTTAGGGGCCGGCCCTTTAACTCCTAAATGGGGTCATAAACAAAAACATTTAAGGTAGCATATTGTACAAAACATTATTTTGAACAACTTTTGTTCTACATTGCTTTTAAAAATATTTCTCCTTTTTCAGATATTAATGATCAAAGTTTTGAACTTCTGTCCCCTTGAAACCCCTAATTACGTAATATATGACTTAGGTATGGTACTGTATAGATAAACAGCTGTACAATGAACATTTTTGCTTCTATAATTGAAAACAAATTATTGTTCACTAAAAAGTTATTGCAAAAAGACTTTAGAGCCCTCTTTGCCCCTAATTTGAGGGGCCAGCCCCTTTTTCTTGATATCAAATAAAAGCCCGTGCAAATTGAAACAGCTTTTGCATTACATGTTTTAACAAAATATTTATACGTCAAAAGATATTACGGAAAATGTGCGAAAAAATTTTGAAAAAATTTGGTGCTAATTTTCAGGTTCAGGCGAGCTTCTAGGCCTTGCGCATTTTTCGCAATTGGAAGCATGGAGGGAAATCTACAGACATTCATCTACAATCCCTGCAAATTTCGAGCTTTTATCATGATTAGTTTCAGAGGAGATGCGTGGACAAAATGACCCTTACAAATTTACAAAATCGTCTATATCTGAAACCGGAAGTGACGTAATCATTTGAAATTTTTATAATCAGTAGCGACAATGATGCTTTATATTTCCTACAAATTTGGTGTAAATCGGTTGAATAGTTTCTGAGATATAACGCTCCAAAAAAGTCAGAAAAAGAAAAAAAAGTATAACTAGAGCAAAGCTCGTTGCAAGGCAACGAGTAGGTCTTCCGTTAATGTCAGAAGTAAAGCTGGAAGTTCCTGTAAGAAGCAGAGCTCTTGAACCAATAACAAGAGTAACTAAAATAAAGAGATGAAAAAATCGAATTATTCCTGGTACGACTTAACAAAATCCGAATGATTTTAAGTACGACTTAACAAAAACCTTTCTGATTTCAAGAACGACTTAACAAAAAAAATCCGAATGTGTTCAAGTACGACTTAACAATTATTTTTGGTACGAGTTAACTTTACTTTGAACATTACGCTATTTTTTAAACCAAGGACGCGGAAACAAAATTTCCGGAAAAATCAATTTTTAAACCCCGATATCTCGTTAATGCATTGTCCGATTTTAAAACGGATTTCAGTGTTAGATTCAGCTTGATAAACTTTATAAAACACATATTCATTTTTGATTTGATCAGAAAATTTATTTTTTCGAAAAATTTGTTTTACTTCCGGTTTCGACCGGAAGTGACGGATTTTTATTTCCAGCCTTATTGCACATGTAAATTGCCAAATTCATAACCACAGAAAATTTCAAGACTCTATCTTAAAGCGTTTTTGATAAATGTCGCGGACAAAATGACTTTTTTTAAAGTTTAAAAATGACGTTACGTCAAAACGGAAGTGACGTTATTATGGAAACTTTAACATCATTGAGGCATTATAATTGCACATAATCCCTGAAAGTTTCCTTTAAATAAGTTGAAAACTTTTTGAGTTATGAAGCCGAAAAGGAGTCAGAAAAAAAAGAAAAAGAAAAAAAATAATAATAAAAAGAAACCGAAGAATAACAAGAGGGTCTTCCGTTGGAAACGGAAGACCCTAATAATAAAGAAAAAGAAACCGTAGAATAACAGAAGGGTTTTCCGTTGAAAACGGAAAACCCTAAAAAGTGAAAAAGAAACAATAGAATAATAGAAGGGTCTTCCGCTGACGACGGAAGACCCTAATAAAATATAGGAATAATAACTTAAAGACAAAATTGATGATAAATATCTGAACTTAACCGGTCGAATTAATTTATTTTTACGATTAAGATATAGACGACATGGGTACATGTAAAATGACGCAATGACGTTAAACGTAATGTGACGATGAACATGTATTTTGATTATTTCAACGGGATCTTTGACTGCTACACTACGAATTAACATTTATGAAAAAAAGGAAAAATAGAAGGGTAGAACAGACTCGGGAATGACAGAGTTATATATATCAATTTTGAATCAATCAAGAGCTATTCTTTATAATATATGACTAATTTCAGAGGAAGTTCATTTAAGAATTTAGGAATAAGAATTGAAAGCTGTGAGCGAATCACATGCTTTTGAACATTGATATTTCTTACAAATATGTATTTATATAACAGTTTTGAAATATAAAATCTCTTACATGTGGAAAAAAATCAATTTAAAGGTCTTATTTTTTAATATATTTGTATGTTGTGGTTAATGAAATGTATCATTACGTTATGATAATGACGAGTGAAAATGACGTTTTTGACGTTTTTTTACGTTACCGAAATTAACACCAACACCGTGCGCGACGTCATAACGTTTTAAAGCATAAAAATATATTGAAAGAAGTCTGGGGATACAAAGAAATCACTCGTAGATCTAAACCAAACAAGTTTCATCAACACAGTCGCTTACATGCAGTTTGGCTCATGGTCAGATGACGTAATTTCTGACACCTCTGGAGTCTGTGGTGTGTCTGCATAGTCTGTGGTGTGTCTGCAGAGTCTGTGGTGTGTCTGCAGCTGACGTTGACCTATAAGAGGGGATAGTCCTGGTGTTGACACAATCATTTCTACAGTTTTGATTTTTTTTTCTCTGGTTTTCATGTCTGTAAAATCATATGTGCTCTCAGTCACTTAATATGTGAATACTATCACTAACCAAACTTCCATTAGCACAACAATAGTAAAAGTATAGTAAAGATGGTATTACTATTTGTTTATTGTTGTATTGTTGCACTGGAGTGCAGTGGATACTATTGTTTGCTATCCTTCGATTCATGTACAACTGGTTAACAGCTGACAAAGATATATTAAATTACATGTATATTCTTTATAAAGTACTAAAACTTTATTTATAAAGTTTGCGTATAAATAATTGCAAAGCCCATATGCATTGGGGACAAATGTATATAAATACATCCAAATGAGCACTAGTTTTGTTATTCTTAGATAGAATGTTCTATTGTTAAAATGACAGATGTCCTACCAAAATAACCAGAGCTCCCAAAATAAACGTACGACAGAACACCCAAAAGTTTTACTTTTATCACGTTAGTATTATGCACAGTAGAATGTATCATTATATGGTATTGTCTTTTTGAAAAGAGGCAAAGTAAGTTATAAATTCAAATAACAGTATATGAATTAAAAAATACAACATAAATGCAAGTTTACCCATCAATCAAAAACCTTGCTACTTCGCTGTTGTTTTGCGCCTCGATTTCTTCTTTTAAAGCAATTTATCTATCATACTGGCCTCCTATGTAAATTCTAAATTTGTTTTTGCTTGCATTTGCTTCCCACCTCCTCTGTTAAACAAACGGGCCTCCCACGGTTTTTCTTAACACCCGACATTTTGCATCATCAACAATACGCTTTGGACATGCGCATTCACATTGAACGATTGGGGTCAAATCTGAGGTTAATTGTCGGAAATCTTCGGAGGGATTTATTGTACGGAAGCTTAAGGTAAACAATTGTTAGTTACATTATTGGTAACTTACAGTAAGCAAATAAGTACCCCTTGGTTTAAACAATCATATTGTGCAAACTTTTCACGTTGTATGAAATATATGGAAACAATTTTCAAAGTGCGTAATTTTTTCAAAGTGCATTGCCCCATGGCATACTAATGCTCAATATGATCGTTTAGTAGATGAAAAAATTACTTATGGGTAGCAGATAAAGTAAACAAATAAACAATGGTAAATAGGTAAGAAAAAAATTTAAAACAAGCAAACCCCATATACAGATACATCATTTGACCCACATAACTGATTATTTTGTAATCTTTTAGTATTTGCAATAAATTCATGTACAAAATTAAGGTAGTGTTTTCAGCATAAGAAATATCATTGCCTCCAGACATCATTAAATAAGTCAAGAGTTATAGGTTTTTGGATGCCCAAAGTTGATATGCAATAAAATAGACTTTTTTTCTCTTTACATTTTAAGGACATTGAAAGAAAAAATGCATTTTTTACCTGAAACCCACAATTATTGCAAATAGAAATATCTAATAGAATATCTTTATGAAGGTCAGCACTTAAAAATCTAGCACTAGTCCCTATAAACAATGGATAATAATTTCCATGCGATTTTCCCTTTTCGCTTATTTGACATATGTACAGTTTATCAATTATTATATCTTTCATTATCAAATATGTTACAGTTAATTTGAGTGACTTTTCCCAGGTGTGTTATTCAACCTTAAGGGATAGGTAGTCTCTGGGGAAAATGCAGGGCTTTAAGATATCTATGAGGTAACCATTGTAGGTGGTAGTCCATACACTATCTCGTGAAAGAATGTTAATGTATGTACTTTAAGACATAGAGTCATCAATTTGTATTGATTTCTGCTGTAGTACACTTGAAAACAAATAACCTTTTTTTCTTTGAACTACAAAAAAAATCTGACAGTAAAGATTAATATTTAACCTGGTGACCTTAAACTTCCGTCTCGGGAGGGAATGGAAATCAGTTATAAAAAAAAGAAAACAAGTATTCCTTTTAAAGGAATGATCGGCCATAATGATATATAGATAGCTAGAAGCAATCAACATGACCAGTTTGATGTAAAATAATTTAAAAATACTGTATTTTTACAAAAGATAGAATATTCTGAATCTGTACACCATAACTTCATCATTATAAACCGTTAACAAAATTAATTTTGAAATTAATTTGGGGAAAAGTCGTTCGTAAACTCCCTGTCTTGTTTTATATTTTTAACGTAATTATTAAATGTTAATGTATCTTCCTCTTCAGAATACTAGGTAGGGCTCTTCAAAGAACATTAACACGAATACAAAGAAAGAGTTGTATTAAAATAATTTAATGCAACTGAAAAACATTGAATGTCATCATAACTTGCTATTGAGGTCGCATTACTGAATGAATCTCTTACGCGTGAGACAAAATGTGCATTCTTGAATTAACAGGTTGAACTGTATTTAATGTATATCTGCATCTCTTAAGGTAAATGAATTGAAATAAAACTGAGTAAAATGTTACATAAATACTAAACTAAAGCTTCAAGTTTTATAAGAGCTACTTATGCAAGCGGAATGTGTGCGCACGTGGAAGAATTTGCCGGATGCCTCATATGGACACAATAGTGATCGGCCGAAGCCGATCACAAAAATAATGAATTTCTAGCCCGACTCGCCCATCCATTCCCGAATAAAAAAGGTAATCTTCTGAGATTTATTCACAACCTTTTGAACCTTTTAATAATTGTAAAAAAGGACATTTTTTATTTTGAAACAAAAGCTATTACACTGTTGGTGAAAATAAATGATATATAACATACAATCAGTTCAATCATATCTTTTACAACATACATCATAGCATAGCATAGCATTGAGATCTCATAGCATAGCATTTGAATCTTATACCATAGCATTGGAATCTCATACCATAGCATACAATCTCATAGAATCCCATTCATCATATCATACCGTAGCATACTATAGCATAGCATACAGCATTATTCAAACTTGGTTTTAAATGCTTTTATTTGAAAAAAAATAAATGTTTACATCGCAGATAAGTTTTAAACTTTGGCTTCTTAATCTTTTTTTCTTCGAAATGTGTGGAACTCTTCTAAGTATGGAGGCGTTTTTGTTCAAATCTCATAGCATACCTTAGCAAAAAATAGCATAACATACCATATCATTATGCCCTTCATTTAAATTTCTTATAGCATAGCATAAAAACCTCATAGCATAGCATAAAATTGAAAAATATATGCGTGAAATGACTGTTATAATAACAACTTTTTACTTAAATGCTGTTAATTTGTGAATTTTTATCAGTTCTGTGAGCTGGTTAATTTTTTTAGCATCCACAATGTATTTGTTTTTTTTTTTTACAAAAGATGTGCATGGGAATTTATGTTGGTGTACTTATGAAATTATTTTCATATGGCTAACTTATTCAAACTGAAATTACTGTGTATACTGCGTATATGAACTAGTGATTATAAAATCATTTATTATATCTAGATGTTTAGAATATCTTATTCCTTTTTGTATTAAAAAAATCCATTATGCTTATACTTTGATTAGAAAAAAATATACTATAATTATATATTATTGTGTAACCAGTTTAAATCATTTTTGTTGTAAGAATGAATGAAATGTGGTGATAACGAACAGTGTTCAATATCAAAAGTCTAAAGAAAAAATACAAAACAGGTGCAGAGCAAACACGGACCTCTACAAAATTAAGAGGTAGGATCAGGTGGCATTGAGAAGTGAGCATCCTCTGCTGATCGGTCATACCCGCTTCTCTTTGTCGTAATCAGGAACACGGAAAAATCCGTAGGCAATTTGAGGATTAATACTGACCTAACAATAAAAACGAAACACGCCAGTCAGCATCCTGCCTAGTTGAAGATTGTATTTGTTTACCAGGCCCCGAAGTTATAAAACTTTTTTTAGTACAATCTCATACTCCAAATCGTACTCCGTGCTCCAAATTGTACTCGTACTCAAGATATTGAGGTTATAAAACTTTTCCATATTCATACTCGTACTCCGGCTGAGTACAAAACGGCGATTTTCTGAGTAAGCATTGGAGCTTTCTCAAAGTCGTACTCAAGACATTTAATCTAAATAAAATGTAGTGCAAACATACAATATTGTTCATATTGTAATGTTGCTGCATCATACGCTATAATTTAATCATAATTACATATGTATATAAATTTAAATGGAATTTTTTTCCAATTTATCTAGAAATATCTAGATATAATGGAGGTGAACTTAGGAGTAAGGGAGAGCTGTAACCACGATTATCAAAATAACCTTTGCTTCATTAAATAATAATTGTATATGTAAATCTACGTACAAAATAATTTCATTGTATAGCTTGACTTTCTAAGAATTATATGTTTAGTCGAATATGACCCATACACCTAATCATTTAAAACCAAGAAATCAATGTACATGTATCGTTATTAATCAATTTTAATCAGATGCACTTGCGGCGTCCCTTCTTTGATTATACTGAGAATGTAGGTCAGTTCTTAACAATGCAAAGGATGGGGGATGCATAAAAGTATAACACTTTCTATTACTTACTTATCAATCATTTATTATTTATGTTGCCTGCCACAAACCTTGGAAAAGGAAACATTTTATAGAATACGCAGGAAATCAGTGGCGGAGTAAAGAAGAGCACACCCAGCGCCCCGCCCCCTAAAATTGTCAAAATAAAGTTAAACCATACTCTTTCTGGCAAAGAAAATGTACAACTTGCGAGTCTTAATTATCTTTTGTTTTTGAAAACTCAGGGGATTTCTCTACATTAGACTGATTTCAATGGTGTAATATGAAGAAAACTTGTGTGTTTAATGGTGTTACGTACATAGAAAACCTATTTGGGTTACGCTGTCCTTGTATTCAAGTCACCCACATACCCGTTTGTGGTTATACTAAACAGTGTTTTTAACGACACTTCCATTGCTATTACAATATAAACTGACCTAGTTATCTTTTTTATTTACATTGTCCCATTGAACTTGATTTATAAACTGAGTATGTTAATATTAAAAAATGGCTGTGCTAGATTAATTAGGAATCACATTAATTCATCTTCATCACACCGATTTTTAGACGGGGTCACGAAGTCTCAAACCGGAAGGCACGCGTAGAACACATGAATTGATTTTACGCGTACGAAAATAGTGCAGAAAGTTTTCATGCATTTCAGTAGATATGTATCATAAAACACGCATTAAATCTTTTTAAGTCCTCTGTGTATAAACAAAATCCTTTTTAGAAATTAAAATAAACAAATAGTTTTATTGATCAACATATTCTTGCTCGGGTTCAAATGTGGAATGATTTACGTAACTGAATGCACAACACCGTTGACGATTCAGTTGGTGTACGAGCTCATTAATCTATAGAAGAGGTTGATGGTGGAATCGAAATTAAAGTCCCCAAACGCAATGTGCCATTTTTGCAAGGTGTAAATTTTATTTTGACAATCTTTTACCTTAATACTACCAAACTTCATGCGCACGCCGAAGTTAAAATCGGGACGGGTTATACACAGATATTTTACAAATTAAATAGGTGTTTCATTGGCTTCCAGTCTACTTGCGATATGACTGCTGTTCGTCTCTAAAGGAATTTTGTACAAAGAAAATAAAAACAAGTCTAAATTTGCCTTCTCGTTCTTTGGCTCTTTAGTTGATTAAACTGAATTTAAATTTTAAACAATGCATTGTAAGCAAAATCTATAATAGATTATACATTTTGAAAGACTTATACATCATATAATATATATCTTATCGATTGAAGAACCAAGTTAAATGTTAATGTTCATGTTTTTCGGTTTAGTTGGAATCAGGCTTGGGGAGAATTACATTGTAAAATAATGTATTACATTACCATTACTTCATGAATTAGGGAATTAAATTAACATAACCATTACTTAATTTTCTTGAAGTAATGCATTACATTACCATTACATGAGGAAAGTAATGCATTACCATTACTTTGTAAAAAGTCAATAAGTTTTAAAAAAGTAATTTAAAAACTAAATATAAAGAGTTTTTGTAAATATTTTATAAATAAAATATGCTTAAAATATTTACAGGTTTCATGTTCATGTTCACTATCAGGTTCAAATTTAATGACTTATACAAGATTGGTGTTGCACTTGTAGTTCTCAAGTAAGGTTGGTCCCGTAACATTTACACGCTAATGGCAGAGTTGACAATCTCTGTTATATATGTCTCTGATTTTCGGAGTATGATTTTTAATGTAAGGAACGGTTGTATCGTAATTTGTTAGCTCATGCACGAGTTTACACAAAAAAGTAGTATGTGGCGAACGGATTTATTTTTACCTGATAATTTTGCATGAATCGCAAATGAAGAAAATCGTGTCAGATAAGTCGGTCTTAAAAATCATAATGGCGACCGTGACAAATCTTTTTATTGTCAAAATTCTTGGAATCTTATTGTAAAAAACTATTTCTAACGTCACGTGTATCGGTGTACAAATGTTCACTTTGTTTGTTAATTCAGCAGTTTTAGAGTTTTCGGGGTTTTAATAAAACATTTATTACGGATACCGTCCGACTTGTGGATTTTCCCTTGGATCCCAAAATTGGATAAATCTAATGATTAAAATTATTTACTTTGATATAGTTGTTTGATTTTCCCGGTTATTAGTGATTTTTAAAACTTCCTTGGGGTCTTATTTTACATAATGTACCGTTGTGTCAATTTTCTACAATTATGAAGGCCGGGATTTAGAAAATTTAGACAAAGTATCAGACAATCGCAAAAAGCCGAATTAACATAGATTGTAATAACTAATTCAAACTCATAAATTTTGGAAGCATATTCGAGGAAATCCAGGACAATTACAAATTCAATCTTTCAAGACCCCGTCTTTCAGTACGCTCAGTACTTTGATTTTTCTGATCACAATGTCGTCGTTGTCGTAGTCGTTGTCGTCGTTGTTGTTAACTTTTTCGTCTTCTTCTCAAGAACCACTGGGCAGATTTCAACCAAATTTGGCACAAAGCACCACTAGGTGAAGGGGATTCAAGTTTGTTCAAATGAAGTGCCACGCCTTTTTTAAAGGGGAGATA
The DNA here is from genome assembly GCF_902806645.1 of Magallana gigas. Lineage (NCBI taxonomy): Eukaryota > Metazoa > Mollusca > Bivalvia > Ostreida > Ostreidae > Magallana > Magallana gigas. The sequence continues at coordinate 27,412,204 of NC_047567.1, read as the reverse complement.
ATTGAGAATTATTGAAAATTTGATGGTATTTTTCAAAAATCTTCTTCTCAAAAACTATTCAGCCGGAAAAGCTTAAACTTGTGTGGAGGCATCATCAGGTAGTGTAGATTCAAGTTTGTTCAAATCATGGTCCCCGGGGGTAGGGAGGGGAATATAGAATATAGGAATATATAGAGAAAATCTTTAAAAATCTTCTTCTCAAAAACTACCAGGCCAGAAAAGCTCAAATTAAAATGGGAGCATCCTCAGGTAGTGTAGATTCAAGTTTGTACAAATCATGATTCCCGGGGGTAGGGTGGGGCCACAATTGGGGGATCAAGTTTTACATAGGAATATATAGAGAAAATATTTAAAAATCTTCTTCTCAAAAACTATTAGGCCAGGAAAGCTCAACTTTGAATGGAAGCATCCTCAGATAGTGTAGATTCAAATTTGTTCAAATCATGGTCCCCGGGGGTAGGGTGGGGCCACAATTTGGGGATCAAGTTTTACATAGGAATATATAGAGAAAATATTTAAAAATGTTCTTCTCAAAAACTATTTGGCCAAGAAAGTTAAAATTGGCGTGTAACCATCCTCAGATAATGTAGATTCAAGTTTGTTCAAATCATGGTCCCTGGGTGAAGGGCGGGGCCACAATGGGGGATACATTTTTATATATAGAGAAAATCTTTAAAAGTCTTCTTCTCAAAACTATTAGGCCAGGAAAGCCCAAATTTGAGTGGAGGCATCCCCAGATCATATAGATTCAAGTTTGTACAAATAATAGTCCAGGTGTAGGGTGAGGCCACAATGGGGGATGAATTTTTACTTAGGAATATATAGAGAAAATCTTTCAAAATCTTCTTTTTAAAGACTATTTGGCCAGAAAAGCTTAAACTTGTGTAGAGGCATCGTCGGGTAGTGTAAATTCAAGTTTGCAAAATCACAGTCCCTAGTGGTAGGGCGAGACCGTGATGGCGGTTTGAATTTTTACATAGGAATATATAGAAAAAAACTTTAAAAATATTCTGGGAGTGTTTTCGGTCCAAAACTCAGTACTTAGCGTGAAAGCACGGGTTATGAGATTAAAGGTAGATTTAAGTTTGATGAAACCATGATTCCCTAGAGAATAGTGGGGCCACGAAATGGGGGGGGGGGTATATAAGAATAGAGAAAAATCTTCTTACAGGTACAACAACAAAAGGGGCTCGGTATTTACCAAAAAATGAGAAGTGGATAAAAATTGGCAGATTTTCATTCTTTTTTAGCAAGATCTATTGTACTCAGTTGTCAAGATATTTTGATACTGTAATGCTAGTTTGATCAGAATTAAGGCAATTGTTGCTCAGGTGAGCGATGTGGCCCCTGGGCCTCTTGTTTTTATATTATTTTGATTATCAGGTATACATACATATACATCCATATTTTTTTACCAGAAAAGCCGCAGCATTGTGATAGTAAATATTCGCTAGACATATGGCATGGTAAAAAAATCGTGGAAGAAAAATCATTCAGGTATAGAATATACATGTAAAATACACAATTTTTTAAGTGTCACTGTTGTAGAATATGTGCAAGCAGGCCAATAAGGTTATTAATCTTAAAAAATAATAGTCAAATATTGTACATGTACTACATTTACTTCATACATCGCTGCATGAAAGAAGTTCTTCTGTGAAGTCAAGTACATGTAGAAGTATATAACTGTTTATAATAATTTTATTCTGAAATGTTCAAATATATGTACACTGTAATGAATTCCGACATTCATATTATATTTTAAAGGTTGGCCAGGGAAAAGGAAAGAAAGACAAACAACTACTGGACTGGAAAAAAACATTGCTAACCACTACTGGCACTGTGCTTCCGTCAGCACAACTGTCGAGGAGTTTAGGGTACATACAATGTACATGTATTATTATTTAATCATAGGGTATTTAATAATGACACATATCTCAGACTCTCTGTATTAAGCACCTTTTGGTCTGCAAATCAATGAACAGTATCCACTCTCCCCAGGAAATTCATGACTTTATTAAATGAAACTTACTCATTTCATAGAACCATTCCGTTTCTTATGATTTTCACAAAAAAACTAAAATTTAAAAAAAAAAGTTATATTGGACTCATATTTAAAGTTACATGCACGTTAAGTGCAGCATCCTGTGAGGTACTTTATCAGAAGAATCATAGTGGGATTGATATCAATAAAATAAGTATTTTACAGACATTTTTGTTTACTTGTAAGATTAATCTTATTTTTCTATACACTGTGCATAAATGTCTGTGATTGCTCTAAATGGTTTTTGGCTTTACAAAAAGATCCACGTCTGGAAAATACAGTCCCCAAATATTTGAATTCACACACAATTTCAACAAAATATTTGTAGCTTAGAGCCTTTTGAAAAAAAAAATTATATCTTTTTTTTTCTACATTGACATTTAGTTTCTGTTGGAAACAATATACATGAAATTCTTCTAGTGATTTCTGGAGATCATCAGCGGTGTCAGTCATGATAACAGTATTATTGACAATGATAAATAAATTAAAATATTACAGAGTAATTGGTTTGGCATATTGCACTATGTTGTAAATGAGCACCAGTGGTGGTTATTGTCATATAATGATTACTACAGACACAACAAATGCAACCATGGACCATTGCCAGAAAAAAGAAAAACACCTTATTCTGGCATTGTGATGAATACCAGATTATTAAACAACATACATTACTATATGAGTTGCAGATAAGTTTAATGACGAGAGTTTTTTTTTTTCATTTAATCGAAAATCTTTTAATCTTGCTAATAAATGCATTCTAAAATTTTATTTTGTGTACCGTTACATGTAATTTTGAGAATTTTCAATCAACGTCTATTAATAAAATTTATAATATCTATTGATGTGCTTACTACCACTAGCACACGCTACTACATGTATTCTGTTACTTTTTACCACTTAACAATTATTATGTTAACAGAAGTGTACTGCATATTTGGAAAAAATCCAAAATAAAATCTTGACCTATGCATCTAAAAGACACTCATATTGTCCACCCGTGTATAGAGCTAGAAACCATTTAGCTGCTCTGGATCACAATAGCCATGTTAGTAGACCAGCTCTAAGGAAAGATGCTGGGAGTCCTAGGTATTAAACAATTAAATTGTCTGATAAATACATTTTATTCTGGGCTATATACTTTCCAATGAAATTCCATGTAACTCGGCTAAATATTAGAAAAGCAAATGACACATTGCATTGCTATATATTCTTCTCTCACTTAGATTAAAAACAAACTTAAAAAATCAAGCAGAAAGTCAGTATAGCCAGTAAGAGAAAAGACAAGTATTCCTTTTAAAGGAAAGATCGGCAATAAAGATATATAGATAGCTAGATGCAATCAACATGATCAGTTTGATGTAAAAAAATTAAAAAGTAATGTATTTTTTTTTTACAAAAGAATTTTTTGAATCTGTACACCATAATTTCATCATTATAAACCGTCAACAAATTTAATTTGGAAATACATTTGGGGAACGCCGTTCGTAAACTCCTTGTCTAGTTTTATATATATTTTTTTATTAAATGTTAATGTATCTTCCTCTTCTTCAGAATACTGAGTAGAGCTCTTCACGTAACACGTATACAAAGAAAGAGTTGTATTAAAATAATTTAATGCGACTGAAAAACATTGGTTGCCGTCATGACTTGCTATTGAGGTCGCATTATAACGTAACCTTGTTTTTTAAATCAAGCCGTCTTCTGAGCTACTATTATGCAACATCAGTAGATCGAGGTCAGTTCATGGAGCATCTTCTTATGATCGAGGTCAGTTCATCAAGGTCAACTGCATTACTGAATGAACCTTTCGATCGAAATTCTTACGCGTGAGACAAAATGTGTATCCTTGAATTAACAGGTCGAACTGTATTTAATGTATGTTTGCATCTCTTAAGGTAAATGAATTGAAATAAAACTGAGTAAAAAGTTATATAAATACTAAACCAAAGCTTCAAGTTTTCATAAGAACTACTTATGCAAGCGGAATGTGTGCACTCGTGGAAGCATTTGCCGGATGCCTCATATGGACACAGTAGTGATTGGCCGAAGCCGATCACAAAAACATATCCTCATTTACCTGGATTTATGTGTGCTATTATACAGATGCGGCTAAATGATCATTGATTATTATGATAATTAACCAATAAATTGTTTGATTTGTTATGCTTCTGTGATTATCTATATTGGAATACATGTATACATAGGCATGCTTTATTTCCTCTGGAACTCTGAAGCTTTACATGCTCTACGTATATACTTGAATGTGTAAATAGGTTTACTATATAACATGTAACTGTAATACTTGTATTGAACGCTGAATAGTACATGTATTATTTCACCTGATCCAACCTCTAATTTTTGTAGAGGTCTGTGTTTGCCCCGCTCCTGTTTTGTATTTTTGCTTTGGACTTTTGATTTTGAACACTGTTTGTTATCACCACATTTTATCATTTTCAACAAGTTTATTTCGATAATTTTTGTCACCTAGTATAGAGTTTAGGGCAAGGGGAAAGGAAAGGGGTTGGTTCTTCTATCCGAGATAGTATTCAGGACCTTTTAACCTTTTTTCCTCAAAATCAACAGGGTTTTTTAATGTCATTATGAGTTGTAACATCAAATTTCATTGTAAAAGCTAATAATGCCTGGAGACAAGTGTTACACGCAGACAGAATATTTGAATTTATGACCTTGATCTTTGAGAGATGTCATACAGAAACAGAGGTGTTACACACAGAATGACAGTGAAAGCAGGGAACAAAAAGTCATATTTACCTAACTAGAAAAAAAAGATTTTTGAAAGATGCAAGAAATTTATTTTGCCAAGGCATGCTTATTTAGCATGCATCTGTACATTCTGTTCAAATCACCATATTAAATTTAATCTTATGCCATCTAGAATGATAAACACGATTATTCAGACTCATTGGGCAAATCATACAAATTGCTTGCAAGATTTGATAGCTATCTCAACTACATTACATATACCTTTGTTTACCTGACAGATTCTGAGCGTTTGATATTCATTGCAATGCTTTTCAACTGGCAAATTTGCCATCAGTTCAAATCATCTATGGCATTTTATACAGATCAATAGCTAATATGAAACAATATTAAAGTCGTCATATTTTTATTTAGCCAAGTCGACCATTATAACCCAACAGTTTCAAATGGATCAAGATATTCGCCATATCACACAACTTGAGATAATTCTTCTGTTCCCAGCGCTGAGATGCCAAGGATCCAAAGAATATATTGCTCATATGCAGCATGCCAGTTGGCTTTGTTGTAGACATAGTCGTGAGCTTGGGCAAGCATGTCCTCCTGCATGCGCTTTTCAAGAATGATGACATCAAAATCCTACATAAAAGCATGAGTCTTTTGTCTTTTATATAATGAAATATTAGTACCTGTATTTTCTGAAAATATTGAAAATTATAGTCGAACTATTGAATACTGTCTAGCCACAAAGTTAAAAACATACTCTAGTATGGAGTGACAGTTGGTAGGTGTCTGATTGTTAAACAATTGTATCAGTGTCCATTTGCAATTTATGGAAGAAGGTACATTTACATCTTTTGGAGTGTAGAACTGGCACTGCTTCTATTATGATTGACTGTATGCACACCATTAATGTCAAAGATAAGTTAAGGCTGTCTCTGGTAAATTTACTTAACCAATTCAAGTCTGCTGCAAAGTATTTCATCGTTTCCTGTATAAAGAACAAATGTGTTCGTGATACTGGTGCGCCTTCGTCCCCGCCCCCTTTCTTGTCTCGTACATGACTTTTTTCTATAGAAACTGGGGAACTATATCGAGATCTACGTGTACTCCCAAATAAATCGAAATAGTTTTATATAACGTCAGATCAGGTTTAGGTACAGGAGAAATAACGATTCTTTTATTTGAAAAACAAAAACAAAAGAAAAACCGTGAGGCCTCATCACCTTATAAAGCATTTATTCAAAAAAAAAAATTCGCTTGAAAAAAGTTGCTACTCAATTACATTCTTGTAGATGTGATTTTCAATCATAGAGTACCAAAATGTGTCAAACTTTCAAATAATTGATGAATTTGGACACGATCAATAGAATAAATCGACTTTGATTTCAAAGCGCTTACCTCGGAATCCATGCCGGCTGATGAGGTCATAGGTCACATGATACATATCGGTTATCATCGGAGATCATTCGGAAATTAATAAGTTATGACGTCCAAAACAAAACTGGACAAAGCGGCGTGGAATTTCAGCGAGTCTAAGAGATCTTTACAGATTTCATTTTGAACTTGTATTGTTCTGATACACGTTTATAACTTAGGATGATTAATATATGGAGTTGGAAATGATATCCATGAACATGAATTTAGCAGCTAATGC